>CM034149.1:807314924-808001981 GCA_019776745.2 Taxus chinensis
AGAGTCTGCCGTTCGTCAATATTGGAGACAGTGAAGCCCAGCATTTTGACTTTGGTGATTTTTGGGCGAGGATGGCAGATGCAAACCCTACACCAATGGCACAAATGATTCACCATAGCGGTTTTGGCCTTTGCTGGTGGTTCCCCGATCTCAGTACAGTGTGCTGACACCCATGCTTTCATGCGGAGCTCACTTCGAACCCGCTTCGAGTGAATTGACCAATATACACGGGGAACTCCTCGCCAAATTGGAGAATACTGCCACCATTAGCACTACTCTGAGGATTCCAGAGATGGATATTCCATAGTCATTCCCAGATCAAGCACAGGCCCTGTTCGACCAAGACAGTGACAAAGATAATGCACGAGTGGCGAATTCTTGGCTGAAGAAACCCTAAGAAAGGAGCTTCTTGGTCTGACCAAAACCCTCTTTCTGAGAAATATTTCAAATGAAGAGTTGTCAGACTTCATAATCTTCTCTAGCTCCGGGTTATGGGTTGGCCCTCTACCAACGAATTTCACTTCTGATGTGCCCGCTCATCAACATGGTGTGCGAAGGAACGCAAAATATCAATTGGGGTGGGAAATCATAAGCATGAATTTGACAGAGCAGCTGTCCAATGTGCAGCAAATGAAGAAGTTCTACATGACTTCGTACCTGATGTATACCCTGGCAGCGTCATGGCAATGTTTTGGCTTTTCTTACATCGACACTCACAAAGATGATCCATATATGCTTACTGCCCGTAGTTTCACCCTGGAGACCAGCAATCGTAATTTTAGAAGGGTCAATGATGCTTTCACATGTAGTGGTCAGACTTGCTTGAAGGTGATACTGCTAGAAGGTTTTAGATTATGCCATGTACTTCTATTGGAAATGTTTTGAACAATATCGTGAAAGTCTTTTTTTCATTCAATGAACCCCGAACTTCGATGCTTAAGAATTATGTTATTCAATGTGCAAAGGTTATGTGTATGTTTCGGACAAAAGTTGATGGTCTATAAATTTAGGGTTTCATGTTTATCCTTCAAATCAATCCTTTGAATAAGATTGGTCTTTTCTCTTGTTAACGATTGTATTTTTTCAATCTCATGATTTTTACTTGCATACTAAAGGTTACAAGTGATCATAAAGACTATGAGTGAACATTATATAAAAAATGTAATTATATGATTGTTGTTTTCTTAACGTGTTTTGGAGGACTTTCTTGTTTGGTTGTGGTAAATAATCAATATGGTCTGATAGGATTCATGGAGGTGTATCATCTAAAACCTATGTTTTCCATTTGTGAGTACATGGAATGATAGTCTTTGATTAGGGTTTCATATCATTATGTCAATGTTTGAGCAAAGTGGATCAAATGGTCTTGAAGTAAAAGCTATCAAGGTGGTATTGATCTAGTGGATGTTTCTATGATACTAACATCAAACCACAAAGTGCTTATGAAGAAATTTAAAATGGTCTGATTCTTTGTAAAGATGTCTCATATTCTACATTGTCGATCAACCTAGGATTGAACATTATGAAAAGGGGGTGTCTTGTTAATAGATAATGAGTAATGATGATCGAGTACAAAAAAAAAAAGAACCTAATCAAAGAAAGAGCATATAATACTCTTACTTAGGTATATGGAAGATTTGAAGAATAAAAAAAGTTCTAAAAAAATTTAGAGGTTAAATTAGCCCATGCTAAGAAGATGACTTCATGGCCTAAGCATCAAAGTGTGACTATGGATTAAATTTTTTTAGTGATTAACTTTAATCTACAAGTGAAGTAGGGACAAAAAAGAGTAGATGCATATATTCATATCATAAAGGTTTGTAAGACACAAATGAGTTTAAGTTGAAGAACAATAAATGAGTATAATGCATATTCTAGATGTTTGTATTGAAAATATTTATGTCTCAAAGTTGAAATTTTTACTGAATGTAAATTATCTAAGGCAAAAATTCAGTTTTCTCACAAGATATGAGAAGAATTTCATTCAAAGGATCATGTACAAAAATTGGAACTTATGATTGATATTACTTTTTTTTTATGTTAGGTGCATCCTGAAGGGAATAACAAGTGTAGAAGTTCCATAAGGTTTTATGATTTTTGATTGGAAAGATGTTTTTTAGCGTAGTCAAAGATGTTACAGTGATGTATAAAAGGGTTTTTTTTGTTAAAAAAAATGTGATGTTATGATTAGTGAAATCTTTCTAACTCTGAATGATGAATTAAGAGGTATCAAGGCTAATGAGTGTATCAAAGATATGGAGAACACATTATTAATGGTGAGATGAAGATAAAGGCAAATTTACAATTTTATTTGACTAACTGACATATAATTTTTAATGCCTCACATGCTCCAGAAACGTAAATATATCATGAAACCTAGATAGAATATTCTACAAGTATGAACAAGGGTACACAAATATGAAGAAAGATACAGGTAAGAAAAGTGTTATAGATGTTTGTAAAGACCCAGAATGGAAGATATTTGAAAAAATGTTATGGTCTCAAGTGGATTTTCACTACTAGAAAATTCTACAGTAACTGCGTAATCCTGAGATGTAAGCTATAAGTGACTTATAATGGTCTAAAGGTAAATGCTAGTGATGGTATAAAATTTAATATGTGTTATATGTTGAATCTATTATAGGGGTATGACGTGTCTTCTAATTCTATTTTTTCATGTCTACAATATTTCTCAGAGTACCAAGATATTGTTCTTAGTGTATGTCATTATATTTAGTTTTTCTATTTTTGTGTCATGGCATAAGAAGGATAAGTGTAAGTGACGTTCACTCTATTTTTACAAGTTGGTGATGTTTTGGCTCAATCTCTAGGTCTCATATTGATTTATATTTAAACTTATGTCTAATGACCTTCAAGGAGATAATTAACAAGGTTTCAGTTGATGTATGGAATCTCTTATGATTCAAATGACGAGTGAGATGTTCCACATTGTTTTGAGATAAAATGTTAAGTTTTTTTTCATTAATATCAACCCATGAATGATATTTTAAAAGTGATAAATCATCTAAAAATTGTGGAATTCTTGATAAGAAAATATAAAATATTCCATGGTACAAAACTTTAAGGAAGAAGGAAATTAAGCTACAATAGCATGTGGTTTGGTAAATATATCTTACTTGATATTTGTATTCTATGTCAAGGTTTCTAGTAGATTTTTAATGGGCTCTTACACTTGAATCAAGAAGGTTATCTACGGTAAAAAGGATTCTGATGATTATCTACAAGTTTGAAAATAAGGGTAATTCAGTACATATCAAACAAAAGTGCAAATCAAGGATACAATATTGAGTATGACCACATGGTCTACAAGATTGCTTCTAAAAAGAGTTTTATGCTTAAAGTGTTTTTGATATTTGATAATGAAGATCTAAAAGCCTATCAACGTTGGTTAAAATTCCAAGAAGTATTAGCTAGTTTTGATTCATGCATGTTGAGGTCTATAACAGTTTTTTTGAGGAAGAAGTGATTGTAATATGTCTAAACGAGTGGAAATGTGAAGAAATAGATGGTATGTTGCCTCCAAGATGATGTATTAGGGCTTGATGGAATTTTTTGGTCTAAGAGACATTAAAGGTATATGAGGTCATGAAGGTATGAAAATTAGAATATAATTGTAATAATTCTTAGAAAACAAAGTAAGCAGGACTTTGTGAAGAAAGAAAATGACAATATATAGGCCTGAAACATGTCTTCAAGTTAGGGGGAGTAAGTTTTGTCCCTATAATTGTGAAGTAAGTGAGAGGAATGTTGTCTAGGTAGAGCACAAACTTTTTTGCAAGTAAATCTCATAAGAAAGAAATAATTAGACACAAGAAGGCAACGTATCAATGAATGTTTTCTTTAGGACTATTATGAAATGTTTGATCCATTTCGAAGCCATGCAAGTAAGAGATTAAACCTAATTTTTTTGTTTCTCAGTTGATAATGATTGCGTACTTACAGAGGGATTCCTAAGATGAAGATTAATGAGGTATGTGTGTTTATTTGGCATGTAGTAGTTTGTCATTTTTTCACTGAGAATGTTGTTTAGGTCTTGGAGTCATAAAGTGTGGTTTAATAGCAATATAGGAAAAATACATTTTTTGACTGTGATCAATACCTAGAGAGTGATGGATGACAATGATTACAAAAAATATGGATTGTAAATGTTCAGGGGGATTCATTTTGAGGCTCATTATATGTCCATAAGATCTTATATTCTGCTTTAGGAGATAAAGATGAGAGATTTCAGTCCTAGAAGGAGTATCTTGAGTCAAGTAAGTGAGTTTTGTCTATTTTGTGTCATGTGTTGTTGATTTCAATGTTTAGTAGTCATTTGATCCTTTTTCATAGATAGAAAAGGGGAGAGATGCATCAGAAACATAGAAAAAAGGTCATTAAGGTGTTTCTCTTATTGGTTTCCATCAATGTTTCTAAAGATGGTTTCCACCAATGAAAAAGGGAGATATTTTTTTCCATTGTTTGTAATTTTTATCATTTATGTCAATCCCATTGATGAAAAATGGTTTGAAGTGGTCATGTGATTCTCCACCATATGTTTTTCATGTGTCAAACATGTTGATTGAGTGGTGTGGTGAGTTCAATGGTATCCTAGTACATGGTTTTGAAGTTTTTTCATGAGGTCATACAGGGTATTTGAGGTGTGTTATAGGTCTACATGAGGTTAGCATGGTTAGTACATGATATTTCATGGGTCAGTCAAGTCATTCCATGTTTTTTTCTAGCCGTTGAGCATGAAAAATGCTATGGAGGTGTGAGTTTTGACTTGGCCAATCTTGTCCAATCATGGTAGCATCATGGTCATTGTATACATGGAATTTATTGTGATATTTACGTCTAAAATCAATGGTTTGGTTTTTATATGAGGTATTTGGGAAGTAAATAGTGAGAAACATGTAGGCAAGCACAAACAAATGAGATTGAATAGAGAGTTTCAGATCTATTCGGGATATGAGGTGAGTTTTATAAGTTAGAGAATTCTTTCATGATGCTTCATGACACATTTTTAGTCAATGTTTTGAAGAAATTTAAATACGCATGCTTTGGTAAAACTAAGTAAGTCACAGTGTGTTGTTTATGAAAAAATTTGACTTTTGAATATTCATTGTGAACTATATGATTTTCATGGGGAGTTGATATCTTTGGAAAATATTATTATGTCATTTATGAATCTTTCACAAAAATAATGAGGTGGGTTGATCATCACATTTTTTTGAACGATCGTTAAGAAGGTAAAGTGGTTTGAAACCCTGGATAAATGCTAGCTAGGACCAACTTGTAGAAAAGTGAGAATATAGACCATGTGTTGACTGATAGTGAAAAAGTTATGAATGGATGTTGTAGAGGATTCTTATAGATTTATACAAAGGAATGTTAGAGCTTATGATGATATGTGGTCCCAACTTAAATTTTATTGTTTCTGAAGAGTTTCAGTTTGTGGAAAATTTATGATATCCATGGAGATTATATAGATATTAATAAATTTTTAAGGTCATATTGAATGTGATAAAGTAAAAATTATGCCCTATCTACAAAGACTTGTTTTTTGGGCAGTTTGGAGTAGTCTACACTTAAAGTGGAATATCAGAAGAAACATGAAGATTGATGATCTGATTCTAGTTTTTTATTTAGTCTTGTTTAGATACCTTTACAATTTTGTATCAAAATTGAAGTTTCTAAATGGTCTAAAAATTTTATGACCTAATCCTTAAAGGTCTGTTGTCCACTCAAAATTCCCTGCTCTGATGAAAGTGAAAATTTCAAAATTTTGAGTTTAAGTGTTTTTTTCTCTAAAGTACCGAAGTCGTGAAATTGAGAAAATCTGTGTTTTGGGTAATTTTGTATGTATTTCAGGCCTGTCGGACAATTTTGTCCCAACTGTCCCAAATTCAAAAGTGCGTTTTGTTCCCCGATCGGCCAAAATCAACGAAGTTGTTCCATTTTCAGGCCCGTCGGAACTTTTCGTCCCAGATGTCCCAAGTCAAAAGTGCAAGTTGTTCCATTTTCGGCCGAAACACCCGAACCACGTACTTCAAAGCTTTTTGTCCCAAGTCAAAAGTGCAAGTTGTTCCATTTTCAGCCGAAACACCTAAACCACGTACTTCGCACGTTTTTGTCCCGAATGTCCCAAACTTCTCCAGACCTATTGTAACATTTTCGCCCGAACTGCCTGAGTCGCGTCCTCTGGAACTTTTGTCCCAAATGTCCCAAGTTCAAATGGGCCTTTTGTTCCATTTTCGGCCAAAACACCCGAATCGCGTACTTCACACGTTTTCGTCCCAAATGTCCCAAAATGCATTTGTGCGTCTTCTCCCTACTTCAACCGAATCGGCCGAGCCGCGTGTTTTGCGCATTCGCGTCTCACATGTCCCAAGCAAACGAAGTGCCATTCATACTTAGTTTTTCCCGCTCTACCCAAATATGTTGCTTGTCAAATTGGTAGATATGAATTTAATGCGCATTGATTTCCTTTCTCTCTCCAAAATGGCTATATAACGGGTAGATCCCCTTTTACATTTTTCACACTGCTTCCTTGCTATCCCTTGCTCGAACCCTTGCAACCTAATTCCCTGTGCGTGTATCCCTTTTCTCTATAATTCCTCCCCGAGTTTAGGTTGTGGCTCTGAGACTATCAATATGAAGATCAAATTCCAGGGATAGGAACAAGTTTCACCACTAGAGTCTGCCGTTCTCAATATTGGAGACAGTGAAGCCCAGCATTTTGACTTTGGTGATTTTTGGGCGAGGATGGCAGATGCAAACCCTACACCAATGGCACAAATGATTCACCATAGCGGTTTGGCCTTTGCTGGTGGTTCCCCGATCTCAGTACAGTGTGCTGACACCATGCTTTCATGCGGAGCTCACTTCGAACCCGCTTCGAGTGAATTGACCAATATACACGGGGAACTCATCGCCAAATTGGATACTGCCACCATTAGCACTACTCTGAGGATTCCAGAGATGGATAATTCCATAGTCATTTCCCAGGATCAAGCACAGGCCCTGTTCGACCAAGACAGTGACAAATATAAGGCACGAGTGGCGAATTCTTGGCTGAAGAACCCTAAGAAAGGAGCTTCTTGTCTGACCAAAACCCTCTTCTGAGAATATTTCAATGAAGAGTTGTCAGACTTCATAATCTTTCTAGCTCGGGTTATGGGTTTGCCCTCTACCAACGAATTTCACTTCTGGATGTGCCCGCTCATCAACATGGTGTGCGAAGGAACGCAAAATATCAATTGGGTGGAAATCATAAGCATGAATTTGACAGAGCAGCTGTCCAATGTGCAGCAAATGAAGAAGTTCTACATGACTTCGTACCTGATGTATACCCTGGCAGCGTCATGGCAATGTTTTGGCTTTTCTTACATCGACACTCACAAAGATGATCCAGTATATGCTTACTGCCCGTAGTTCACCCTGGAGACCAGCAATCGTAATTTTAGAAGGGTCAATGATGCTTTCACCATGTATGTGGTCAGACTGCTTGAAGGTGATACTGCTAGAAGGTTTTCAGATTATGCCATGAACCTAATATCGCAATATGATGCTTATTTCATCCAATTCAAGAAATTTTCTTATATCAGGCTTGCTGGCTATGAGAGCACCCCTCTGCGGCTTCCCATGTTCTGCAATGATAAGATGGCTTTGATCGAAGTATGCAGGTAGTTAGACAAACTGCACGGAACCTGCAGGGACAAGAAGATTTCTGGTTTGCATTTTCCCATTTCTTTGGGAAATTACACTTGTAAAACAGCCCTGGACGCACAGAACATAGAGAGAGCCCTGGTACCTATCACCGTTTATTTCTTCAAGCCAAGAACCTGCTTTGACTTGAAGAAGTTTATTGAACAGAACATCAAGATAATCTACCATCATTGGGCAGATACAAAAGACTACTGGGCTGACTGTGCAGATGATTTTGAGGCTAGAAGAAGACATTATGGCAGGTTCTCTCTGCCACTGATCCAAGAATTTGGTCTGTATCAAGTTCCTGAAGGTCTCCAAGATGACAAATCTGATCTATACTTGTATGAGTATGAAAATGTCGTTAAGCACACTCCTTTGGAGGACCTGGATTGGAACAGGAAAGAGAGGGATGATCTGGCTGAGATCCTTGCTCCAGTCTTAGTCAGGACTAAGGTCTGGTTTGACAGGATAGTTCGAGAATTTAGGAGGCATTCAGGAGAATCCTCTTCTAAGGATGCTTCAACACCAAGAAGGGAAACATTGGCTCTAAGGTCAGAAACACCAATCCAAACCCCACCTGCCTCATCAATACAAGGACCTACAGCTTCTACTCCTTCTTCATCCACTCAAGTGTACCAGAAGAAGCTCAAGGAGGTTAAGAAGGAGCCTATGGAAAGTGACCCTCAAAGAAAGCAGGCAGAGTTGCCTATGGGACCAGAGAACATCATTGTTCTCAGTGAAAGTGAAGAAAGCGAAGTACCAACTCTTGCAAGTGCTCCTGAAGATCCAGTTGATAAAGATAAAGAAATCCAGAGCACTGAGCTTTCAGGTGATGTTGACTCTTCTGCCGCAATTGCCCCATGTGCCCCACTCACCTCTCAACTCGAGTCAACAACTGCACAAACCTTGAGCGTCATGAGCTCTCTGTCTCTTGGTCCCCTTGCTCCTCCTGCTGATTCCTCTTCCTCTTTTGCGTGGGTGTAACCTTTGGTTGAAAAAAGGAAGAGGAAATTTTCCTCTCGGAGTTCGGGGTCAAATTTTGATGTTGTCGCAGCCTTGTTGGGCACCACTCCTTCTCATGCCAGGAAAGCCAGAACTACCTCCAGAATAGTGTCTGATGCTCAAGGTCAGCAATTCCTGGAGATTGCCAGGCCTTCAACGGATAAATCAGAGCAGGACTTACAAGTATCTGACTTAGAGCTCTCGAGAATCCCAATGGGAGAGTCTACCCTTGAAGGTGAAATTCACAACCTCCAGGAAACAGTCACAAGAGTCATTGGGAGGGTAGAGAAAGGGCAACAAACTATTGAACAGTTGGAATAACAGGCCCAAGTTCTCACAGGTTTCATCAAGTCTCTTTTGTCTAAGGACAAAGTTTTGGACCCTACCCCATTGACTACTCTCCCACCTCCTGTAATTCTAAGCCAAGATGAAGTGCAGAGTATCAAAGATATGCACAAGCATTCTATCTATGGCAGAGCTATTGAAGCCCTGGTGGATGACAGGCTTGTTGCTGGATTAAAATTCATTGATGAAGCTTTCAAACTCCACGAAAAGGTGAGCAATGTGCAACTGAAGCTCTCCTCCACTATCAATATCATGGATAAAGAGCTCAAACTCTGGAGAAGTTGCATTGTAGACCTTCGACTCATGAGACAGGCAGATGAGAACGTTTTGTTGGCGAGTAAAGTCTTTGATGATGCAAAGGATAATCTGTCGAAGTCCTGGGTCTACAGCGTGGAGTGGAAGATCAGAGTCCTGGAGGAGGCTTTGGGAGAACTGAAGAACAGTTGGCAGAAGGGTGAAGCTTTCAAGACACTGGTTATCTCTGCTTTCAAAGACATACACTGTCATCTCCAGGATGAGACTTCTGGTACTTCCCTTTCCTTGCAAGAAATCAAAGCTCAATTCAAAGTTCTTGTCAAAGATAACTTATTCAAGGAAAGTTCCATCTCCAAGGAGAAAATGAAGGAAATTTTCTCTCTTCAATCTACCATTGAAGAAGCAAACAAAGATTATCATACTCATGTCGAGTTTGATAAAGAGATGGAGAAGTGTCTGGGATTTTGGACTCAATCTACGACTAACACGTCAGTCCCTCGTGGCAGAGATATAGCTGAGGTGTTAAAGAAATTCAGGAAACGGATTCTAAAGTCAGTGGGTCCCTCTCAGTGACCGGCCACCTGTCTTCTTCTCCTTATTCTTTTCTCTTCTTCCCTTTCTTTTTCCATTTTCTTTGTAAGAAGTTGAGGTATTGCGGTTGGCGGTCCTTAACTATTCTTGGTTAAAAGAAGCGGTTACGAAGAGTAACTAATTTGTAAGTTAAATAATGGCATTTCTACGCCATTCTGAAGGAAGGAAGAACTTGGCCTATTTTATGAAAAGTGTAAATAGATTATAAAGAAATCAATACAGAAGGACTTTCCATTCTTTGTCTATCTGATCTCTGTTATTCCTAAGCTTTCATTTACTTTCTTTGTGAATATCATTTGTCTCAAGTTTGTTAGTCTTACCGATTGCATATTCTTCAACTTTGCAAGCCTGGTGATCTTGTATAACCAAGAAGGAATTTTGTGTCCTTGATTAATGAATTTGTGTTATGTTAAGAAACTTTGTGTTCTAGCAGATGTTATTTATAGAACTTTGTGTCTTTGAATTCCATCTTATTTCTCCGATACAAATGATCTCGTTTCAATTTACTGTGACTTCGCATACATAAAGAATTACTCTGATATCTATAATTGTACATGTTGCCTTTCTGCTCTTTCCCGTACTCTTTTCCTCAGTCATTTTGTAATTGATGATCTTCATAGAAAACACTTTCGTAATATCCAAGTTTAACCAACAAATCATGTTTTGTACATTTGTAAATAGGTTCGTTTCTGAATAAGGGAACCTCTCCCATTAAAGAGGAGGGACTTCTTGTCCCCTGACTGTTGCTCTTCGTAAAGTCCTATCTGACGACCAACAAGGTCAAATATGGAAGATGCTCATTCTAGTAGGGTGTTAGTAATTACATAAGGTAAGTTGATGATTATTAGTTATTGAATCTTCATGATTTTATTATGGCTTATAAATAACGTATGAGTAATTTTCATGCTATTATAAATTATTTTTGTCATGATGGAGCATGTAGAGTCCATAGTCAATTCTTGAGTCCAAGAAGAGATAAAAAGGATTTTGTAGAGATGGACATGGATGAAATCTTTACACTTAGATTTGGAAGGATTTTGAATATGTTTTCGAAATAGGATTTAAATATATTGTAATTCAGGTTTTTTCCTTGAGTTTTGGTGAGTTGATTTGATGGATCTTTTAGGTCAATTTGTGAAGAAGAAGACATTTACATTTTAAGGGCAGGTTTGTTCTTGCTAAAAGATTGAGTTGATAGGATCATGCGATGGATGAGTTGAAACCTAATAACAAATAGAATTTGAAGAGGGATGAAATTATCATGCACTGAATCCATTTGGAGGTATTTAAGTTATCATAAAGTATGTTCACTAGTTTCCTTTGTAAAAGTAATTTTTTGGAAGTGTGATTTAGTGAAGGAAAAAATAGCAATGGTTTGAACATATAATTATTTCATAAGATCAAAAATGCATAGAAGTGTTATAAATTTTCTTTAATTTCTAGTTATGGGTCATATGCCATAGTTGATGTCATCTTGGGTGGTCTTTAGGCCCAAAGGTGAAGATAGGGTAATGGAAACATGTGTTTTATGAAGGTAATGAGCCAATGCGCCTATTAAATGAAATTATTTTATTACTTAATGTAAATTGTCACAATTTATGATGCTTAAATTCCATATTACAAATTTTTGGTTATTGTTATCCAAAATAAGCCCATTGCATATTTTTGGCTAACTCTCTTTCATTTTTTCCTTCTTTGTGCCTCAGTCAATTTTTTTCAATTTCTTAGGTACTCAAAATATTCTAGAAATGGATTCTTCAAATAGAGAATTTCCTCACCTTTCTAGAAAGGTAAATTTTTCCTTCTAACTCCTTGTATTTTGCAAGTTATGGCTCGACAGAGTTTTGGAGGGAAATTTTCCCTATGAAGGTCTGTAGACCAATCAGAATGTGCCACATTAGTGGCGAAATGGCGGGTCGACAGAAGTAAGTTAGAAATATTTCCAAAGGGGTTGGTTGGGAGTGCAAAAGAAAATTTTTGTTCGAAACCCCATGAACCAATAAGAAGGTGCCATGTGTCCATCGAACCGGTGGGAGTTGGAGGGGTACGAGAAAATTTTGTTTTTTGCCAAAGATATTTAAGGGTGAAAAAGAAAAACCTGACCTGAAGGCCTACAACCAATAGAAAGGTGCCACATGTTCTATTTGGGGCAGTGGTCAGAAATGTAATGGAAAATTTTGACACGCGCTTCTGCTAGCGAATAGGTAGGTGACACGTGGTAGCGAAGTGGTGGGGTGAGGAGTGATTTTAGAAAATTTTCCAAATATTCAAAAGGCCGTAAAAAGTTCAAGAAATCCCACAGAACAATAGAAATGTGACACATGGCATTGAAGTAGTAGGGGGAAGAGTTTTTTGGGAAAATTTTCCCAAATTCAAAAAAGTGGAAAATTTTTTGGGTTTCGGCTCCCCGACCTGATTTTTTCCCTGTTTTTCCCTAATTCTTTATAGGGGCATATCTTTTGATCCAGAGCTCAATTTTTCTCAATTTTTGTGTCATTGGAAAGGAATTGAAGTCCTATATACGTTGGAATCTTCAATTTTGTGTTTTGATGGAGTTTGGTGAGAGAAAAATAAAAAAACGGCTTGGCCATGGGGAAAAAGTAGAACTGATATTCAACCACCATTTTTAATGCACTATGGCTTCCGTTCTTCTCCAACATCGTAGAAAATCCTAAGGAATGAACTTTTAAGGGTACCCATGCTATTTTGATGGATCTAGTTGGTGTTTGAATGATTCTTTTCATTTTTTCCATGTTTCTCTTTCTTGAGCTCGATTTTTCATTGTTAAAAGCCAAATTTGGCTCATTTCTAAAGGATTAGACATTTTTTATGAAGTGCAGGCTCACTTCTTCACCTTGGCAAGTGAATTTTTGGAATATCAGACCTCTTTTAGGACAATAACATGTTTTCTACCTCTTTGTTGTTGTAATGCACTGTATTTAAAAATGGAAATGACAATGCAAGCTTTGTGAATGAGATTTCAATCCTTTCTTGTGTTGTTTTCTTCATTCTGATCCTTCATTACATTTTAGCAATTTGTGCATAAATTGTGTTGCATTTTTATAATCTGTGTCAATTTGCATAAATAGATATTCACCACTCCTTTGGTGTATCACCACTTTTACATAGTTTTATTTCTTTTGCATCCTTTATCTTTGTCTCCTTGGAATTTAGAGTAGGATCTAGTAGTAAACCTCTGCAAAATTTCATGTATACATCTGATCAGAGGAGTAGAGGAACTAGTTTTTAATCTGGGGATTTTTTTCCCATTTTGCAAGTCCCACACCTGGGGAAAAGTTTCAATGTTTTGCAATCACACTAAATGACCCATTTCTCACTTGCAGACCTGAAGGTCATTTAGGGGGTGCTGTTAATTAGCACTAATAGTTTTGGCATGCCCGGTGGGAGCTTAGAGGTATTCATCTTCATTACAACAAATTTGTTGTGCATTTTTTGTAATTTTCTTGCTTAAAACAACCCTGATTTGCAAATCTGGCGACTCCAAAGAGAAATAAATTGGTTTCAGCAGTCCAAGTCTGAATATTCATGAGAAGGGTCCAAACAAGTTCAAGGGCTAGAGAGGAAGGATTGTCTAAGTATCTGCAGTTATCCCTAGGAAGAAGACAGAGGGGAAGAAGGATTCAAAGGTCTCCATCTCTACCAAACAGAATTCTATTAACCCCTCTACCTAGTAGACCTTTCATTCAATCAACAAGGGTTCTCAGGACAATCAAAATGGCACAAAACAACCCTTATGTCAACTTCAATGGTAGCGTCCCACTTTCTCTCAATGCATAAAATCCAGTTCTAGTTGCAGCATTGAAGAGCATCCCATACTTTACTAGGGAAAATCATACCACTCTTGGTGATCATGTCAAAGACATTGCTAATGTTTGTGGAATCCATGAGATTGTTGAGATGCAAATTGCTATAAAATTGCTGACATCTTCATTGAAATGGAAAGCCTTGCAATGGTTCAGGATCCTTGGGGCAGGCTCTATCCAAAATTGGAACCAGTTATGCATAGCTCTCCATGAGCAGTTTGGAGAAAAGGGAGATAATTTATCTCTACTGGAAAAACTGACAACAATCAAGAGAGCTCCCAATGAGCAGCTAACAGAAATCAATTTTAGATTTTAAAGGACATGGGATAGAATCCCAGTGGCAATAAGGCCAACAGCTAAAGGTTCTTTTCTATACTATCTCAAAGCTTTAAATTCTGATATTTCTATGTTAATCCAATCCATGGGAGGTGAAAATATACCTACATCTTATAGCATTGCCATTAGGGCTGAGAATTATTTGATCCAAGCTGGTAAACTGGTGCTAAGGCCTCCCATGCCCTTATATCCAAACATGGAAAACCCAAGCACTAGTCAAGCACCTATTTTAGCTCCTATTCCCACTCCTAGAAATAAGAGTTCAAGTGAAACTTGTAATTCACCCTCTAGTGCGTCAAATGAACTTCAAGAAGTCATGAAAAAATTACAAAATTTAAGCAATGAGCTTGTTACACTCAGGAGGTAGCAAGCCAAAAGTGTTAGACCTTCTTATCATTCTCAAACTCAGCCTAATAGGCCACCCAATATAGCTGAAAATCATAATCAAGTAAGGCCTAGTATAGAGGAAAATTTCCAAACAAGTTCATCCCTTCCATGTGCTCTGGGCCCAATAAAATTTCCTTTTATCCTTTGAGAAGTCTAAGTGTAAAAGGAGCTAGCAGAATCCTCCACATGTCTCAATGATGCACTTTTGATATGGTGCCCAAAAGCAGACACCCCAAACAGACATGGGCTCACAACTTGTCTTAGTTTTGAAAAGTTGTTAAAAAATTTTAAGGACTAGTGGAAGGTGCCATGTAGCTAGGGCTAAGAAATTATCATTGGCAGTTGAAAAGTCCAACCAAGGGCAAAGTGAGTGAAAAAATCCAAGTGTCCCTTTAGTGCTTCTTCAAAAGTAAAGTATAGGAGCAGGTCTGCAAATATGCACGGGCCCTCCACATGTCCTAGGCCCTGGAAAGTTTCTTGAAATGTTTAGTTATAGAGAGGAGCTAGTGGAAGCCTCCACGTGTCTCCTTGGCGCAACTTTGAGATGGTGCCCAAAAGTGGAGACCCTTAAAAAGTGCAAGCTCACCATGTGTCTCCTTGGAAAAACTGATAAGGTAGGACCCAAAGCTAGATCCTCAAATGAGTGTTCGCCCTCCATGTGTCCATTTTTTGAGAAAGCTACACCGGCTGAATGAAAAAAATGACTAAGTCATAGCAAGGAAAGCATAAACCTCCACGTGTCTCCCTGGTGCAAATCCAAAGGTAAAACCAAGAGGTGAATTTTCAGATGAGTGCAAGCCCTCCACATTGTCAAGACTTGAGTTGAAGTGGGCCTTAGAGTTTTAAAGTGCCCCATCGAGCCGCATCCAATCAGAAAGGGCCACATTTCCATAGATGTTGGGAAAAAAATTGACAGGGAAACCAACATGTGACTGTGGAAAAATGGAAGGAAGGGAATAAACCTTAATTTATGCCCAAGTAACAAATTCTTTCACATGGATAGAGGAACAAAAAACAAATTTTAGACTTAATGTGATCCTCGAGCAAAGGAAAGGACTTATCATGGCAACCAAATGAAGGACAGAGATTTCACAAATCAATACGGGGAGATAGAAAATACGACAGAGTCAGCAGATTGAAGAATTTCAAGGACAAACAAGGTGAGATCAAATTGAGCACCAACATCAGCTCTGACTCAGGGATGGGCACTCTGAGTGAGTTCCACAAGAACAAATAGTAGATCAAGTGCCAAAAAGAAACCATTAGGTAATGGATTCACGATCGAACCTTCTAGAACAAATTGAGAAACCAAGAAAAATAGTCGCTAAGGACCAGGATGAACCAAAATAGAAGAAAATGAAAGCAAAAAGAAATCAAAAGACTATACACTCTATAATGGTGTATACCTCGATTCTAAGAAATCAATCAAGGAAATGTTTCAAATGCCTGCAATTAACAGGAAATTCAAATAATTCCCCATCTAAGTATTTTAAGAAGAAGGTTTGTTCACCAATTTGAATGTCAATTGAATAAGGGCCCATCCATAATGCATCAAAATTGCAATGCTTTATCTTATACTCGTGCCTACTATCCCACAATAGCACAATATCTCCCACACTAAAAGCTCTTGGAGTCACTTTCTTATCAAACAACTTGTTCAATTTCTCTCTAAATTTTACATGCCTCTGATGGGATGCCCTTCTTTCTTCATCTAACTCAACAATCTGATTGATGTGAGCATCATAGGGACTAACCTCTTGATCTTCCAGTTGTTGAAGAAATTGAAATGAAGATAATTTCATATTTAGGGGCAGTAAAGCTTGAGTTTCATACACCAACTCAAATGGGATTTTTCCAATAGCTCATTTAATAGTGATTCGTTCAGCCCCAAAACAAAACTTCTAAATCTCACCCCACTTCCTTTTGTTCAACTCCAAATTTCTTCTAATTATATTCAACATATTTTTATTGTTTGACTTTGCTTGTCCATTTCCTTAGGGATTATAATTGGAAGCATATGTCAAATTGATCCCATATTCATGGCACATGACCACCAAAGGTTTAGCCCAGAAGCTCATGGAATTATCAGTAACTATGTTAGCAGGCACTCCAAACCTTCAAATGATATGATTCAGAATAAAATCCATGACAATTTGGTGAGTTAATTTCTTGGTGGGGATCACCTCCACCCACTTGGTGAAGTAATCAATGGCTACTAAAATCCACTTATGGCCAACACTTTACGGATTTGAAATATCACCAAATAATTCCATTCCCCATTGCCTAACTATGGATTCAATTGATATAAGATGAAAAGGAAGGGATCCTGAAGCTTTCTATCTTACAGAAAAGTCTTGGAAACTTTCACATTTTCTTACCAACAGAGTTGTATCTTTCAAAAATGTTGGCCACTAATAACCAGCCCTTAAGATTTTATGAGTTGTGACTCTTCTAGAGAAATGCCTCCCATAAAATTATCCATGGAGATCATCAATTATTTTAGGGGATTCATATTTAGTAATGCATCTTAAGAGAACTCGCTTAGGGTTCTTTCAAGCTAACCCAGAATCAGTAATGACATATTTTTGGAAAGCTAACTTAAGTGCTATTTTCTTATTCTTGCTCAAATGTCCAGGGCACTATAGATGTTTGAGATAAAAAGTGATGTCCTTGTACCATTAAGAGTTTATCAGTTTTTCAAGGACATTCATCCTTTTTTCTTCAACTTCATTTACCTCAATTTTCTATAGATTGCTCTCTGCCATAAGTTTTTCCAGGCCCAAACCTCTAACCAATTTTGTTGTTTGGATATCCATATCATAATCTTGTAGTTTTTTTACGCATCAACATCTTTTGCTTGAAACCTCCATTTCTGATAAGATATCTTTCACCATCATGTGGGAAACATAAAAAATGACTTTGGAACTCAAAATATATGGCTTGACGACCTTTGTTTCATTTACCAAAGAAAATTCCTACTTCTCCATGATAGTATACTTTAGCTCAGCTCCCTGTAATGCCTTACTAAAAAAGGCAATTGGTCTTTCAGCTCCCTCATCATCCTTTTACAACAATATAGATGTAATAGTACTTTCTGAAGAAAAATAAAACATTTGGAAAGCCTTCTAATAATTTGGAGCTGCTAAAAAAAGGTCATTCTTTAATGCTTCTTTAATCCCAACAAAATCTTGAATATTTTTTTCTTCCCATTTGATTCTTTGGTCTTTCTTCAGCATGCTATTGATTGGGATAGTTAGTTCAGCAAATTTGGAGATAAATATCTTAACAAAATTAATTTTCCCAAAAAGGATTGAATTCCCTTCTAGGTTCTTAGAATAGGGACTTTTCTAATGGCTTCTACCCTTTCAGGATCAGTCATGACCCCTTCCTTTGACACAATGTGTTCAGCTAGCTTTGCTTTCTAAAATCCAAAATGGCACTTCTTGGGATTTAGTGAAATACCACACTTCTTGTGTCTTAACAATATTTTTTCTAAGTGTTACAGGTGGTCACTCTTTTTTATGGAAAAATTAGTCACATAATCTTGATATACAACAATGAAATCATTAATATAGCTAGAGAAAGCTACATCCATTTCTCTTTGGAAAGTGGCTCCAACATTCATTAGACCAAAAGACATTCCTACATATACATATGCTCCCCGAGAAGTGGCAAAGGTAGTCTCGATTTACTCTGATTCCTTCACAACTACTTGGTTATATCCAAAAAAACCATCCAAGGTAGATAAAAATTCTGAATCAATAACCAATTGTAACATATTGTCTATATTTTGATAGAGGTTAGTTATCCTTCATTGATGCTCTATTCAAGTTTCTAAAGTCCACACACAACCTTATATCTTGGTTCTTCTTTCTTAAAGGTACCAAGTTTGTAACAAATGATGAGTACCATGTGGGATATACAATTCCTCCATCCCTCACTTTTTAAATTCTTCTTGCATCTTCAGGGAAAGGAGTGGATTGATTGGCCTTTGTTTCTACCGATACACCTTGGCAGAATCTTCTAAGGCAATTTCATGTTGGAAAATATCCTCTCTGTATGATTTTAGTCGAGAATAAGACCATGCTAAGCAGTCCTGGTATTTCTTCAACAATTGGACATACGAATGATTTTCTTCCTTCCTCAGATTAGTATCTAACCAGACCTTATGTGGTTTATTCTTCATGCCCAAGTCATTCTCTTCAACATCCCTTAAGGTTGACATGTGTCTGTTGACAATGCAATCAACATTATCAAAGTTTGATTTAAGTACTACCAAACATTTGGGAATAGTAGTAGTCTTCAATTTAATCATTCCTTTTCCAAATAAAGTCTCCTTTCCATCAGCCACACAAATTAGTGGCTCCTAATCTATATGTTGATCAGTAAATTCTCCTTGGTTCTAAAAAAACCCTTGCACCTGAGCATCATATTTCAACACTTGTTAGTGTATAAAATTTTTAGGAATAGATGGCCTAATCAATACCTCAATATTATACTCACAATAGGGGGATACAATACAATTTTCAAATTTAGACCCCAATACGGCTAATTTTTCTACTAGACTATTGTACTTCCTATCGTGATGTATTATGTTGAAGGATTCAAACATCTAAATGAAATCCCAGACTGCATGCTTATACTCCTTCATTATCTGATTTTTTGTTGCATACAATTTTCTAACTTGCTTGACAATTAGATCTTTATCTCCTTTAACAATGATGTCTCTAATACCATATTTCCATGCAATCCTTAGACCCAAGAGTAGTCCTTCACACTCAGGAATATTGTTAGCACACTCAAAGTTGAGTTTAAAATAAAAAATAAACCTTTTCTAGCCTAGAGATATCAGAACAATACTAGCACCATTTCCAAATTTAGAGCAAGCACAAGCAAACAACAAAGTCCAAGGAGAACCTACTTGATTAAGATACTTACATTGATCAATTTTTTCCTCTTTACCATCAGAAAATCCAACAAATCTATCATCATCAATGTTAGTGTATAACATTTCATAAGAAACATTATTGGGATTCTTAATGAGAGGTATCATCTTCTTTGCACCATACAACTTTACAATGCTTCCCTCAATTGGTATGGTGGCACAAGACATGTCTATTTGCACACTTCCACCCACACTAGTAGCCCATTTTCTTGATAAGAACATTCCCCATTTGGTAGGGAAATCAACAATAACAAAATCTAGTTTCAAGTTCTTGCCTGGGTAAGCTGCAAGCTGCACTATCAAACCCTTGACACATCCAACCACTGGCACCTCTCTGGAATCCATGGAAGTGCACTTCCCATAAGCTATTGTCACTTTGATATCTAATTCATTCATGACCTCAAGAGGCATAACATTGCATGATCCTCTAGAATCAAACATACAATTGCCTAACAATCTATCCCTAATAATTAGAGTAGTGAAAAATGGATCTACATTCAGCTGGAACTCAACCAAGAATGTTCCCAAATATACTTCAAGTGGCTCACCTAGTTCTTCCAACACTTGGAGTTTTTCCAATTCTACAATGGTAGGAGGAACCTCAACATTGTTTACATTTCTTCCTTGGGTAATTTTTTCTTCTTTCAATCCCAAATACTCAAAGGCCCTTTTCTTGTGCTCAGGAATCCTAAGTAGCTTAAAAATTGGAACATAAATCTTGATCTGACTCAAGACTTGGGAAATTTCATAAGGAATGTATTTGGGTAAGCCATCATTTGGAGGAATACTGACAAACTCATCTTAGAACAAAGGATCTTTCATAGTTTGAGCATGGGCAGGAACACCAATTAAATTTTAGAAAATAAGACCTTTACCAGATTTATCTTTCTTAGGAGTTGCTTTTGAGATATTGGTGAGAACTGTAGTTTTTGGTTTGGACTGAGGCCCTGCCCCTTTGACAACTTTACTCCTAGTGTTATATTCCTTTCCTTGGGTAACCATATCATTCATTAAAAACTGCCTATCCTCCTTAGAAGGTATTCCTTCATCATACTTTTTAGTCATTAATTCCCTTAAGTATTCAAAATCATTACTAGGAAATTCAAAAGCTTGTACCATATCTATTTCAAAATTATGAGAGGGAGGAAAGGGTAATACATGGTGGATGCAATCCTATAAAACTACAGTAGTTTTGGCATTGATTAATTTAGTCGAAGTTACTCCTTGTCATGAGCTTGTAGAGCACCCCATCATGCACACATCATCATCAGTGTCATCATCATCTTACTAAACATATTTTCCTTCATCACATGGGGCATGTGCCAGTAAAAATCTATCACACCACTTAATTTCATTAAATTCTTCCACAGTAGAAACTCTGGTAGTTAAAGGATTTGGTACAAATCTATTTTCCCTGGGTTGGGGTTGTCTATTTCTTGATCCAACGTGTCCTTTGCCTATGTCATTAGATCTGTAATCACCCCTATTATGATTTGCAAATCTTTCTTGACCTTTTACTTTATGTTTATCCTTGGAACATTTCCCAATCCCCTTCTCTACCCTATAAAGTTTATAGGATATTTCCTTAACAACCATGGCCAAAGTTTTCACAATCTCCTCCAGATCCAAAGACTTACTCGACTGAGGCTTTTATGGATTGATAAGCTTGATACCTTCCCTCTTATGACACTTACCAACTACTTTGATGTTATTTTTAATTTTCAAAGACATGGTGAAGGCCTACCTCAATGTTGTTTTGTTCTTATCACTTAAATAATAGGCAACCTTCTTATCAAAAGCATCAAAGTATTTTATCAGACAGGAAACCTCACTTGGCCTTAGGATCACAGGTAGCCTATTCAGGGCCTTATTGAACCATATATTGAAGTCATAAACATATTCATTATGGCTCTTTTTAATATTTTAAAACTATGATAAAAGAAACCTAGGGTCTATTTTATCTCCATACTGCAATCTAAAAACATTCTTCATTTATGTCCATGAATCAATGGAGTTATCTAGAAAATATTTATACCAGTATTGTGCATCCTCCTCTAGAGTATAAATAAACAAATTTATCTACACATCTTCAAATTCCATCTTAAATTCTTACATCATATTGATAAAGAGATTCAAGTGCTTATCACTAGTAATAGCATTATTTCGTTGAAATTTAGGAAGTCTATTTGTAACATCTTGGGGCACATTATTTTGATATCCAACCATACCTCTGAAATATATGGGACAAAAAGTGTTCACAATAAATGGAGGTCTGGGTGGGGCCAGTGACATATTAATTTGGTAAGGTGATATTATAGGAGAAACAAAATGATGAAGAATGAGGGGTTTGTGGGGCACAGGAATGCAATTTTCAGATTGAATGTTCTCTGAAAAATCTATTTTTTTGAAGATCCTATCAGCTTTGGAGAACACAGGGACAAAATGAGACACAAATTTTTCAAATACAAAAGAAGGACCCTCTCTAGTTGGAGAATTCATATTTACAAAAAGACTACCTGATATAGAAGCACTTGAGGAAGTATGGAAATATTCAATGAAAGGTTGATCAGTTTCCACACTTGATAACTCTTTTCTTCATTTCTGATCCCCAATAACTTTCTAGATTCTTCTTCCTTCAGAATATGTCTTTCCCAGTTCTAGAAACAACTTTCTAGTAGGGTCTTTAATGAAGAACTATCTTCTTCCTTCCATATTTGCAGAGATTAGTGATATATTTCAATTAAAAGAGGTTAAGACAATGACATTTATCAAAAATTAATTCAACACGGAGTCGCCACTAAGGATTTCCATCTTAGTTGTGTACATGCACTATAATTGACCTAAAAAATGTCTATCAACACTAAATTCATGCAAAGCTTCACAAATATGACCTTACTTTGCCCATATTTAACATTGATGATGTAAACTTAGTGCAAAAACAAATAAAAACTAGAAATTTTACAAGCAGAACTTGTAACTTTGCTTGATTCTTACAAATCTAGACACAGGATGATGCTTCAACAACGTATTTGTACTTAGAACATGTAAGAAACATTACCAGGGTCAAATATTAGGATGCCTTTGAATATCCATGGAAGCGGTGCTAGTCTGGTGTTGTTTCTGCACAAATAAATCTTGGAGCTCAAATAGTCCCTGGAAATATAAATAAGGTCCCCAAGAATGACGCAAATTTGGTGTTGGTATCCAAATTGATTCTCCCTTGGAAACCGAGTAGCATCACAGATTTAGCAAGACACTAAGAGATAGATAGATCATATTATGAGTCATTTTGTAGCTGAGGAGGGGATTCATTTGATTCTTTGTAACTTAGGCATCAGAGAAATGGATATCACCCTCATTAAGGATTTGATCTATCTTCAATGCTTTATGCTATGCCTTTCGACCAGGGTAAGAGGACCCATTTTGTATCTTTTGTTAGTGAAGGAGAATGAAGATATCCTTATTTGTACAATTTTTAATGGAGACCCCGAGAAACTATGATCAATGCACCACAATTTAACTCTCACGAGTTATCACTTTTAAAGAATGGTGATATTTCCTAAACAGGGTTGAGGTTACTAGAGACATTATGGAATCCTGATTGGTTCTGCATATTTTTGCAGTAGAGTTTATTCATTTTTTGACATACAGGGTATATAGTGGTAGTTCAAGTAGGATTTGTTGTTTTGAATAATTTTTAGCTAGCGATTAAGCAGGATAGAATTGATTTCTCTAGATCTTTGAGAACCTTCACAACATTTGGAAAACTAAATGAAATTATGCTTCATAATAGATAAATATTCCCTCAAATAGAAGATGTGCATCAATGGAGGCCCACATTTACACAGTTTCACAAATATCCAATAATTTAACATGAAAGCTCGAGATAAAGACTCAATTAAACATCAAAGACCCATGGTTCCTCGGGCTTAAGATACACTGAAAGAATTAGAGACAATCTTTATCAACAAAATTACAGTAAAGTGATTTTAAATTTTTTAATCTCATTCCAAGATGAAGGCTCTTCTCGTAATGAAATTGCAAATGCCACTAAAGTATCATAGGGATGAGATCCTGTGTGATTCGAAGGGATTTTAACACAAGATTGCAATAGGAAAAAGAAAAATAGCTTGCAGAAATTCTAAAATAAAGCACACATAAATTTTCCTAAGATTGACACAATTAATTCAAATTTGATTAGATTCATTAGCAACGGAAAGTTTCTTTGAATAGTCTCAGAGCTTTTCAATGGCTTTACACTTACAAACAACTTGACATGATCAAATCTAAAACATAGGAAATTAACATGTTTCTCAGATGGTCTCTCAAGAAAATGGGCTTTATCAAATTTTCTCTTAAGAATTCAACCCCCGACCATTTACGAGAGTATTTTCATGACATTTATAAATTTCACTCACTCACTCATCAAAAATTTTTCCCCCAAAAAGAATAATATTCAAGGAACCTTTGCTTATTACCAATTTGTTTTCGAAAGTGACATTTAAAAAACTTATACCCGCAACTACTAGGTGGACAAATCATGAACTGGTCATGTTTCTCAGACCCTCAACTAATGAATGGGATGCCATGCCAATTTTTTTGACAATCCTTCTAATCATTTGTTTATTCTTTCGTGTGATAAATCCCCATTTTAATCATTTTCTAGTGGCTCTGTATAGCTATATTTGATAGGAAATCCTTTTTTCCCTCGAGGAAACACCTTGAGAAATGAGTGCCCTCGCATGGACACCTGCATTTGTACATCTAAGAAATGAGTGTCTACACACAGATTATTCCACATACCTACACTGTGAGTTTGATTTGCAAGAAAAAAAAATGTGTATTTTCATCTCTAGGAGTATTAGAGTAAAAATGGTAGAAAAATTAGATACAATGCACAACAACCACTTATTCTCTGTTTCTTAACTTTATATTTGAGTCATCCACATTTTTCCTTGGAGTAAATATAAAGGTGAAGTACATAGGCAAGTTTCCAAACAAGTGCAGCCCTTCCATGTGCCCTGGGCCCAAGAAAATTACCTTTTAGCCTTTGAAAAGTCCTAGTGTAAAAGGATCTAGTGGAAGCCTCTACGTGACTCAATGGTGTAATTGGGATATGGTACCCAAAAGCAAAGACCCTAAACAAGTATTGTCTCACCACGTGTCTCAGTCTAGAAAAATTGTTAAACATGTTTAAGGACCAGTGGAAGGCCCCATGTGTCTAGGGTCTGAGAAATTTTCATCAGCCATTGAAAAGTCCAAGCAAAGGTAGAGTGAGCAGAAACATCCAAGTGTCCATTCGGTGCTTCTTCAAAAGTAAAGTATAGGGGTAGGTCCCCAAATAGGTGTGGACCCTTCACATATCCTAGGCCTTAGAAAGTTGCTTAAAAATTTTAAGTGTAGAGAGGATCCAGTGGAAACCTCCATGTGTCTCCCTAGCGCATCTTTGAGATGGTGCCCAAAAGTGAAGTCCCTAAACAAGAGCGGGCTCACCACGTGTCTCCTTGGCATAACTTCTAAGGTAGGACCCAGAGGAAAATCCTTAAATGGGTGCTAACCCTCCACGTCTCTATGGTCTAACAAAGCTGCACCAACCACATGAAAAAATGTTTAAGTCTTGGTAGGGCCAGTGGAAACCACCATGTATCTCCCTGGCGCAACACTAAAGGTCAAACCAAGAGGTGAATTTTCATATGAGTGCAAGCCCTCCACATGGATAAGACTTGAGTTGAAGTGGGCCTTAGAGTTTCAAAGTGCCCCGCTGAGCTGTATCCAATTAGAAATGGCCATGTTTCCATAGATAATGGGATAAAAATTGACAGGGAAAACAAAACATGAATCTGAAAAAATGAAAGGAAGGGAAACAACCTGAATTTATGCCCAAGTAACAAATTATTTCACATGGATAGAGGAACTGAAAAAAAAATGGACTTAATGTGATCCTCGCTGAAAGGAAAGGACTAATCATGGCAACCAAATTGAGGACAAAGATTTCTTGCATCAATATAGGGAGATAGAAAAGACGACAGAGTCCGCAGATTGAAGAATTCCCAGGATAAACAGGGTGAGATGTAATTGAGCACCAATAGAAGGAAATAGTTATAACTAAAACACATGTTGATAAGAAAGATTTTTAAACTATGGAAATCTGAAATCCTCACCCACAGATCTAAAGAGATAAAATTACATTCAGTGACTATGACATCAAGCAGATCTAGTTGGGAAGACATGCAAGGGAAATCCTAAAGTAATACATAACGATAGCATTTGATGTTCATTTCAAAATATTTTATGAAAATAAGGTGAGATAAAAGAAATTAAAATACCAAGTGAATGCTTTAACTTCATTGTGGGGCCATCATGGGAAAATCAAGATACTACTATTGTTAACACTCCATAGGTTATGGGAAGCATAGAAAAGGATACTAAAAAGGTCAAGGTTGTTTATAGCTAGATTGAATAATTATCCAAAAGAGGGAAGAATTATTATGAGAAGGAAAAAACTAGGTATGGAGAACTTACCACTAAGCTTAGTGATATTAATTATTTAATTAAACAATGTGAAAATGAGCTATTCTACTTTGAAGGGATTCTTCCCACATTTAACATTATCAACCAGCTTGATGAGGATATAGTTGAAAAAGATGGAATCATGCCACTAAATAAAATCAGAACTCAGTATGATATAGAATATTTTTACAAAATTAGGATAAAGGTTGTGAATAAGTTCGAAGAAAAGATGGAGGAAGAAAAATAATTCATTGTGTAGACACAAAATTATGCACTTTACACTTAATTTGGCTCAGTGTTATACTACTATTTAGAAGGTTCTCAAGTTTACAAATTACTAATTAATCCCACCTTCTGGTCGTCTTTATTTTATATTTTATTTTGTAGTTCGCATGTATTTTCCAACACTTATTTTCAAATTTCATAATTTACCTAACATTCTAGCCTTAAATTAGGGCACCCCAATATGTACTAGGGTGCCTCGAGGCACCCCAATCCCACCATAAGTTCCCCAATCTATGAAAATCCACTTTCTCTCCTTTTTGGGTGATTTCTCACTATTGGTCATCTTTATCATTTTCTCATTCCGCCTTGTCAAGACTAATTACAAAATTAAGATTGATATCCCTATAAATATAAAGTTATAAGACCATAATGCGGGTCCTAGGTCATAGCATTACACACTACTATCACTCCATGTAGGGTTGTATCTATTGGATCACTTGCATCAACATATTTCTATGTATCAATGATATGAGATATACATCATAAAAAAATCATAGGGGGAGGGATTCTATTTTATTCCTTACACACATGTTATTTACATATTCTATAGTTACTATTTCTCAGTACTTCACAAAGTGCAACTGACACGAGAGAATCTAGCACATGTCATGCACACAAACATAAACTGGAACTACATATGGGTCCAAAATGTAGTGCAACGCTTAATGATAAGTCAATTAGCTTAGGGGCTGAGGTCAGTATGACCCATTCATTTGTATATTTTATTTTTCTAGGGTTTGATACTTTTTTTTACCTTTCAGGTCATTTTCCAGCTCATCTAACACATCCAGCGTGATAAACAAGGAAGGTTCTGAACCAATTTGTTACCATACAAGTTGCAGGTTTTGAGCATTTACAGTGTTTGGAGTGCCCAGATTGTAGACTAGGGTTCCCCAATACACTCCCAAGTTCCCTAGTCACTTTAGATCCATACTTCCTAGGGTCCCTTGAGTATTTGTCTGCACTTCCAAATTTTATTCTCAGACTTGCATCAACCTGTGAAAGTCACTTCCAATCTGCTAACCTATTTCCCTCTATTCTCTTGCACATTTAGGGTTACATTTCACTTAGAATAATTTACTTGCATTTATTTCATATTATTTTAGTGTTTTATTACAACATTTTAGTCCTCCTAATTATATTAACTAGGATTACTATTTCCTTCCACTTAGTCCAATTTTAGTTTATAATTTTGGTGAACCCAATGTTTCTTTATAACACCTTCTAGGGTTTCCTTCCTCCCTTTCCATTGGCTCCTTCTACTGAAGAATTTATTGAATCCCACCTTAAACCGATCAACGATCATCTTTCCGATCACCCACAAGATTTAGATTTAATTTTGTGTGTGGCTCACGATGAAGCTATCAACTTGTCTAAATTCCATGCTTTTGTTTCTCTACCGACCTCTATAGCCTCTCTATCCCACACTTCCATAATTTTTCCTATCTTTACTATTCCTATTTATGGTCCCACTCCTACAAATCACTTTACTCCTCCTTTGGTTTCATGTCAATGACAATAATTGTCGGTTTCTAATCTAGATTTAACCTCTTTGTATGATGATCTCTAGGCCCAAATACACAAATTACAATAACTCACTACATCTCCATCTTTAGATTCTACATTTTTGCTACACACTCCCTTTCCTCATATCATCTCCACATATCCTCTACCGCCTAATGTTTTAACTCCTAAATTGCCCATTTTTAATGGGCACAGTGACCTCTAGGAGCATGTTTGCGCCTTTCACATTGCTTGTCTCTATTTTGCTAATGATCATCTCCTCTTAGCTAAGAACTTTCCTTGTATCCTCCATGACTATGCCATGTGCTAATTTTACAATCGACTTGTTCATTTAATGGATTCTTCCACCCATTTAGCTGATGCTTTCCTTGCACACTTTTCCATCAACATTGGCTCTAAGATAACCTCCACCAAACTAGTGCAACTTGAGCAAGAATATAATGAGAAAATTTCCAATTATGTCTTTATATATAAGAACAATTTGGGAAAGATGACTAATGTCCTTTCCGACGCTGAACTAAAAGACCTATTTATATAAACTCTTCTACTACCTCTCTCTGAAAGTGTTATTTTTAAAACCTTTTCTTCCTTTGATAAAATTTTTCATATCCTTAAACTCCATGAATCCAAGCTTTTATCCATTTTAAAAATCAAATATCAAGACCAAACCTCTTCCTCTACTCGTTTCCAAACTAAGACCACATTTAAACCTTCTACATCTAAACCCATCAACACTAAATTAACTATTAATGTTACCAC
Source organism: Taxus chinensis (assembly GCA_019776745.2). Lineage (NCBI taxonomy): Eukaryota > Viridiplantae > Streptophyta > Pinopsida > Cupressales > Taxaceae > Taxus > Taxus chinensis. The sequence goes on from CM034149.1 coordinate 807,343,401, forward strand.
CCCTTCTAAGGAAGTTTCCTCCTAACCATCTTAGAATACATTCACCAACCTCACTATGGATCCACATCTCATACTACAAAAAATATTTGATAATAAACTCATCACTCTTCTGCCACAACTTGAGTTAGACCCATCATGACCAAAAGCACATAATTATAATGAATAATTTTATTGTGATTACCACTATTATGTAGGCCACTATACTAATCGCGGTATGAAACTTCCCACCAGTAACGAAGATCTAATTGAAAATGAGAAAATATAATCCCCAGACCCTTCTAGCCCACCTCCCACTAAGGATAAGGGTAAAGTCAAAATCTATACCTCATACTCCACCCACTGTGACACAAAGACCCTAGATTCATCCGTTAATCATACATACTATGCCAAACCACCTCCCAATATGGGCACACTTAAGTTCTTAGTTTATAATACTTACATGAACCCACTGTCTATGTCTTTAACTCCTAAAGACTACAACACTCCACTCATATCTGATCATTTATACATACATGCATCTATCACCTTAACCTGTATCAACAACACCAAGGTCAATCCATCTTCTCCTATTAGTACATGTTCCTGGTCTTTCTTATTATAATTGGATAACCTGCATCCCAAATTGAAATTTCATTCAAGTGACCCAATGGTGTCACTAAGTTACCTATTACAGTTGGTCCTCTCACTCTTCTCATCCCCTAACTTGTAAGTCAAGACGTTAACCAATGTGACCTTATTATCAGCTTAGATTGGATTTTTCAATCTCAAGATATTTTTTTATGACTCATTTACACCTCAAGTTCGTATACAGAAACCAAGTTATTGTTATTAACATTTTTCCTCCTTCACCTCCAATTTCAAATCCTTCTCGCTTCCATACTCATGCATCTCGCAGTCTTACTAACATGACTCCTTTGCATTCACCAAATATGTTTCCTATTTCTACTTCAACCTTGATTGGCCCTTATGAGACAACAACATTCATTTAGTCCTACACATTTACATAGGCCTATTCCTATGACTGCTACCACATCCCATCATAGATCACCACCTCATTTCATTCCACATGGCTTATCCCCTTCCTTATGAATAGAACAATCTCCATAACCCACACACTTTACTACATGTAAAAATTGTTATTATGTGCATCCATCGCATGCATATCATCTTCATTCCCCCACACAACATTTGTCTCACATACCACCCTTGCTCGACCATCATCCTAAGGTTTTATTATCTGAGACACCATTTGTCTAATCTTTGTCCCTTAACCTCATTGGTTGATCCCTTATTTATGACACAAATGAGGTACATCGCATGTTATACCCCTCCCTTCCTCATCTTAGCATAACTCCCTTCCTCTTCATTCATTCCTTCATCCATAGGCATATTTATTTAACACCATAAGCCCCTCATTACCCGATGATGTACTCTTATGCATCGGTCTACAATCAAATGTTAAGGGATTACCATTACACTGAACTCCACACATTACACTATAGGTACTAATAATTTACATTCTACCATCCTACACCTATACATCACATATCTTCATAGAATTCAACATCCATATACTACACTAGTCATCATTATACATGAGCCTAAATTCACACCCCATCTTAACATTCTACATCTACACTAGAGTAAATTATTTATGACTCTAGCTTTCTATGTCAGCACTACCCATTCCATTTTCTATCTACGCCTACTACTACATATTACATACGAACACCGCACCCATGCATCCTATGTATTCTACATGATACACTAGATTTCATTATACACGAGTCTATTTTTACTTGTCATCCTTAAAAATTCTATTTCAATGTACACACTTTTTACACTTCACACATTACACATTCTACATTATCTTACCCACAAGGAACATTTAATTACTCTATCCCTTTACATGGTCATTTCTACCACGTTGTCTTATACACGCTGCACTCATCACCTTATGACACACTCTAGTTCCTCACTCCATATTTGTATGTCGAGGGTTTACCATTAAATGGACCTTACTTACATGCAGCATGTCATCATACCACATTCATTAGAAAAATGACCAACACTTTATGCTATATCATCACCCACACTCATCATCACATCATGTAGTAGCATACACGTTAGATTACATCTCCACTTTTTTCATCCATTTCTCATTTATCCTCTTACATAATATCATCACACATTCTATAATCCTATCCTATGTCATTCTAATACATCATTATTTATCCAATTCATCACTTAGTGGTGTATGCTTTAGCCTAAATCACCATCTCATTCTTATTCATTAGGTAGTGGTCAACGCTTAGATCTAAACCACTACATTCCATTCTCCACTATATAATCATATATGCTCCATCAAATTTAATCACCCCTCTCGTAGTGACATATGCTATCGGTTCAATCATAACCTTCTTATTCCATCATGTAGTTATATACGCTGAGGGATACATCATCCCCCACACCTCCCACACATCATGGTATATAGTTACACTATAGGGTTCATGCACACGTTTCTATATGATGCATTCTGATCCATTCATCTTATAGTGATATACGCTTAGGGATACATCATCACGCTTCCATACAACAAGTCATGGTATACACTTAGGCTATAACATCCACGCACATCTTTCCATTTACCTCACAACTATACACTCGTGTTATAATGATATACGTTCAAGGCTAAATCATCACTCCTCTATTCAACAAATTTGTGGTGTATGCTTATGTTATGGGTTCCATGTACATCTTTCCACATGTCACATTTCATCACCATCACACATATGCACTCAACATAGTGCACTAGACACAACCTACACTATTTGACAATTTCCCGACGATGCACTTTCATTTCCAGTTAATTATTTACTGATGAGGGGTAAAAACATACACACAATACATAGATTTCCATACACTTGGAGTGCATGTTGCTTCTATCATTCCATATTGGATTCCATTACATCCGCCTACAACATATTGCTTAGTCTTCATAGCATTTACTCTTTCTTACTAGTGTTTTACATGATCACTTTACTACACATGTTAGATTGTTTTTTTTCTATGTCATTATCATACATACATATGCATTCAGGAAGTTTTCTAATGTGATTGCAGAAACATGAAATTTACACATAACATAGATGCTCGCCTTCTACCCTTACCATATTGGTTGCTATGGGCATCCACATATACTACTTATTCATACATGCTTTGAAATATTGGTTATCACTCTAACATGCTAGCAGATGTTATATGTGTAGCACTTATTTTGTAGGATTACATGTTTCCATGACTACCTCTTTACTTCTACTTGTCTGCTTTATTTTCAATAGTATGTGGGATTTTCCTTTTTCTTGTGTGTACACTTGTTTGTCCTTTACGTCCATGATGGTGTTGCATGTCTTACGACATTATGAGTGATGCCCCATGTTTTTAACCCACCATGTTTGGTCTTCTTGCTTTTTCTTGCATGTTTACACTATTGTGTTTTGTAGTTTTTCTACATTGTCTACATATTTTACACTTATTACATGAATGTGCTTTTAGACTAACACTTGTGTTGTCTAGCCATCCCCTTTTGTGCATACCTTGGTATCCACCAAACTCTTCCCTTTCACCATGTAGGAAAAAATTCTACAGGTCAGAGTGTGGTTTTTCCTCTTTTGGGGTTGTATTCTCCTTCCACGGTCATCGCATAAGCCCCCTAAGTGGGGGGCATAATTGAGGGTTTTCTACTAACACAACATATTTACACTAGTTTAGACACAACAAGTGAGTTTCGACAAGTCTATGACCTATATACATAATGGCCTTAACATGGCATGGTGTCCTTCGGTAATTCTGCAGAATGGTTATAGGCTTCGGGGTTAGAGTGGGTCTGCCTCTATACACTTCTCCATCTAGTGGAATAATATCTCTAAAAAATGAGGACAATTCAAAGATCTCTTCAAAAAGAAATAGGAGAAGAAGTTAGAGTTGGATGAAACAAAGAATTTCCTCCCTACACTTCATCATCTAGGGTGGTGTGAGATTGCCCGAAAAGCTCATGACAGTACAACACATCCTTCTACACACTTTTTTATTGAAATAGATCAGGTGCCCATGTTCCATTTACATTTTTTTCTAGTATATTTTACATTTTCATATTTTATACAATGTTTTTACTTACATATATATTTGACTACTTGATCATTTTCTCCTTGCAGGTCCTTTGTATGAGAAACAAGCAGTCAAATTTGGGGCAACAAAAACAACAAAAATGATAACAACAACAACACATAGTGATGGTACTTACCATACTAAGAATGCAGGTACATTACACACCACAATAACTACACACACATTTCACCCTAGGTTCAATCTCATTAATTTTTAGGCATATTTTTCATCTTTAGAATCCAAGATCCTCCAAATTTTTGTTTTTGTCATGTCACGCTTTAGTCTAATCAATCTGCACATATTCTTCTACAATCTACATGGATATTTTGTATGCATCTCTATCTACTTTATGTTACTGAGATTTCTTCTCACCAACATAAAGTCGAGGAAAAATGTAGACACAAAATTATGCACTTTACACATATTTTTTCCAAGTTTTATACTACTATTTAGAAGGTTCTCAAGTTTTAAAAGTAATAATTAATCCCACCATTTTTTCATCGTTTTTTTTTTTTAAATTTCTCGGTAACTATGTATTTTACAACACTTATCCAACCGTTTCGCAACTACCCCAAAATTCTAGCCGTAAATCAGGGCACCTGAGCTTATACTGGGGCATCAGATGGCACCCTGATCCCACCTCGAGGACTTAAATTTATGAAAATACCCTTTCACTCCTTTCTTGTTGTTGGTCATATTTATCTTTTTCTCAGTAGACCTTTTCTAGATTAATTATGAAATTAATCTTGAGAGCCCTATAAATTCAAATTTATAAGACAATAATGAGGGTCGTAGGTCATAGCATTACAAACTACTATCACTCCATATAGAGATGCATCCATTACATCACTTGCATCCACATAGTTCCCTGCATCAAGGCTAGGATATATGCATCACACACACTTTCTATCCTAATCCATGCACACATGATATTTACATACTCTATACTCACTCTTTCTTACTACCTCAAAATGTGTGACTGACACAAGAGCATGCAGCGAATGAAACACACACACACACACACACACACACACACACACACCAAAACTACATTCGAGACTCAAATGTAGTGAAATGATAAGTGATAAGTCCACTAGCTTGGAGAATGAGGTGAGTCTAACCCATTAATTTTCATCTTTTATTTTTGTAGGGTTTGATAATTCTATGTGCATTGCAGGTCATTTTTAAGATCATCCAAAACATCCAATGTGATAAATAGAGAATGTTCGAAACCAACTTGTGACCATAATATTTGAAATTTTTGAGCATTTAAAATGTTCAGATGGCCCAGATTGAAGACCAGGGTTCCTCGGGGCATCCCAGTCACTTCAAATTTCGCAGGATCCCTAAGTATTCATCTACACTTCCAAATTTTATTCTTAGACCTGTAACAACCTGCGATAGCCACTTCCAATCAGTTAAGCTATTTACCTCCCTTATCTTAAACATTTAGGGTATCATTTCAGATAGAATAATTTTTATGAATTTATTTCATATTGTTTTAGTATTTTAGTATAGCATTTTACTCCTAATTAGATTAACTAGGATTACTATTTCCTTATTCATAGTAAAATATTAGTTAATCAAATTGAGAAAAGAATTAACACCATAAACATGATATTGGAGGACATGGTGTTATCAAATATTTCTCCCCGGGCCAAATATTTGATCAGCCACGACCCCGTATAGAAGGAACTTGAGAAAACTCACTTGAAACTATAAATGGTTGTAGAGGAACTGGAAGAATGAAGTGGGGGTATGGTCCAAGAGAGACTAAAGGACCTTGTATAATAAAAATGACTCTCTCGGGCCATTTCCATGTCTTAAATATATTCTCCAAGTTACAGGTAGACTCAAATATGAGATAGCATGGTTAGAAAAGAAGGGGTGATGCCGCATAGGAACCAAAAACAAGAAAGGGAAGAAGTGGTGAAGATCCAAAGTCTTCCAGATTAAAACAGTTCAGGAAAAATCCTAAAAATGACTAAGTATGGAGGAGGCAGTGAAAGGGGCCATGTTTCCTAATGGCGCTTCTCCAAAGGTGAATCCAAAAAGGGGAACCGAAAATTGTGCCATGCTTCCATGCATCTAGAGCCCTAAAGAAGTTGCGGGGCATTGAAAAGTATTCAACTAAAAAGGTGTCAAGAGTCGACTCAGCATAAATTTAGAAAGGAATCCTAGGGAAGAGACTCAAACTTACACCATCCCTCGACATAGAAAATGGTAAAAACACAGTCAAAAGGTGGGCTTCAAAATTTGGTAAGTATAAATGTATCAGCGAATAATGCCAAGTGTCAGTGTGGCGCATCTCCAAGAGTTGATCTCAAGGATGAAAACCAAATGAGGGCGAGCTCGCCTTGTAGCCCAATGTTTAAAAAGTAAACCAGACCGTTGAAAAGTCCACAAATCAGTGGAGGCTGACAAGTATCATCTCAGTGCTCCTTGAAGGACAAACTTTGGGCATGGTTATCAAGTTAGCATGGTGCCTCCATGTGTTATTCCATAGGGGCAGATTTAGTTGAATATTCAATGCATGATCCCAGTGGGCGGAGGCTGTCATGTTTCTTAATGACACTGATTCAAGGTTTGAATAGAGAAAAGGTTTCTAAACAAGTGCTAGACTACCAGGTGTCCCAGGGGAAAGTGGGCCGTTACGAGAAAATTTGGTTCTTTGCCCCTTGTTATCTCAAAAGGGGTAAAATTTGCAAATGGCTCGCAACTCTACCCAAAGGAAAAATTCAATGTTTGAGCTCGAGTTAAAACCAAAGCAGGGAGTCGGAAGAAAAAGTGAAAAGTTTCCTTTCCTTCAAAAGGCACAAAGATAAATATAAAAGTGCATTCCTCGTCCAACCAAAAGAAGTTATGTGTCTAGGTAGAGCTTCGGGGCTATGGGAGTTTTTTGAGTTTTGTGTTTTTTGTGCAGAAGGGAAAAAAGATAGATTTTGGACCCGTAGGCTTAATTTTTACTCTAATCTTGCTGCCACGTGTTCTATATAAAAAAGGGAACCCATTTTTCAAATTATTTTCCAGCTCCTTTGTACGGACTCGGTAAAAACTTTGGAGGGGCATATCTTTCGACTCAGGGATTGAAACATTGCAAATCTGACACCATTGGAAAGATATCATCCTCGCTCATGCCATGGAGGCCTTAAACTTTAATTTTTAGGAGGTTAGGTGAAGAAAATGGAGGAAACATCTTTAGGATTTTAATACAGGATCTTCTTGCCTCAACAACTAGATCAGATGTGATCTATTTTACCGTTTCCTTCTTCCTTACAAGTGGTAAACCAAGGATTGATGTAGTAAAGATGGAATTGGTGTAGATTTATACAAATCAAAGCATAAAAATAGTGGTTGAGCTTTGACCATAATTTTCCTGCTTCTCTCCCTCTCTTTCTTCTCTCTAATCAAATCTATAAATTCGGGGGCGAGATTCATTGTAAAGGGTTGGTCATTCTTTTATTTGTAGGCTCCCTTCTCCTTCTAGCAAAGGGATTTGTGGGGTTCAGGCCTTCCATTAAAATTGTAATATGTTTTTTTGTCTTTTGGCTATTTTGTAGTGAATTATACCAATCCACAGAGTAAATAAAACACGTATTGGATCTATCTTAGATCCTTTCTTGTCTCTTTTCTTTCATTTTGTCTCCCATTATAGATCTAGCTATCTGTGTTTGTTTATTGTATACATTTTGTGTCTATTGGCAAAATAAGTGTTCATCATTTGTTGGTGCATCACTTGGTGGTTGTATTTATTTCTTATTCCATATACTCTTTCATCCCTGTCTCCTTGAAAAGTTGTTAGATTAGGTATAGAGAGAGATCCTCTATAAATCCTAACGTATGCACCTAAACAGAGGAATAAGGAACCAACCTTCAAATTTCGATAACTTTCCATCTTTTCAAAGGGCCCACACCTTGGGGAAAGTTAAATGTTCTAAAATCACACCAAATGACCCTACCCTTAGAAATGCAGACCTGTATAACTCATTTGGGGGGTTTGTGATTTCTTACTAATAGTTTTGGCACACCTAGTGGGACTAAGAAGTCTCCATCTTATACAGTAGAAGTGATGTACACTTGTTGTGATTCTAGATTTTAAGAAGCCTTAAAATTGTACATCTAGCGACTCTAAAAAGAAACCAATCTACTTTTTTCAGCAATCCAAGAAAGTTCATGAGAAAAATAAAAACACAGTCAAGAACTATAGAAGAGGATTGTTTGTCTAATAGTCATTAATCCCCAGACGAGGAGCAGGAGAGAGGACCTCAGAGGTCTCTATCCTCACTAAGGAGAGCTTTATCACGCCTCTTGCTGGTCGATGCTGTTCATCAATCAAGATGGGTGCTAAGACCTATCAAGATGGGATTATCCAAATCCTTATGTGAACTTCACTAGTAGTAGTCCACGCACCTTGATCCACAAAATCCGTTCCTATTGCAAGCATTAAAGAGTATCAACATATTTCACTAGGGTAACATAAACTTCCTCCTAGTGATCATGCAATATATTACAAATGTTTTTATAATCCACGGACATTCATGAGATGGAAATTAACAGTCAGTTTCTCACCTCTTCACTCCAAAGGGAAGCTTCACAATGGTTCAGGAGTCTTGAGGTAGGCTTCTATCTAGAATTGGGATTGGCTATGCATACCTCTTCACAACAATTTGAGACAAAGTGATATTTTCGTTGTTGTAGGACAATAACAACGATCAGAGATCCCCAAATGAGTTTGTTGATAGCTTCAACCTTAGATTCCACAAACTAGGATAATTCCAATAGCATAACGCCCACTAAGGGAGGGCCTTATTATAGTTTCTTAGGGCTTTAATTTTATATTTTCTCTAATGATTCGTCAATGGGGTGCACTAATTTACTTGGTATCTTAGAATCCTTCTATAGGGGTTGACAAACCATTTGATTTAAGGATGGTAAAATTTCTCCAGGCCATCCATGCCTCTATACCCTGAGTTTGGAAGCCTATTCCATCCAACCCTACATTCGCTTCTTATACACCCACCCCAAAGTCAATCAATGAAGCTTCCACTTTATCATATTACCACCCTAAGGACTCACAAGTCATGAAACAAGTTCACCACCGGGAATGAGCTACTACTATCAACGACCACAAGCGGAAGTTCCACCATGCCATATTAAGTCCCTTAGGCTTAGTCCCTCAAGATCAATTAAAGCTGACCCCGGTGTTAGCACAATAGGCCACCATCTTAGACTAAATTCTAGCCAGAACCAAGGAAAGCCCTAAGATATTATACCTTTCAGGTCTATGATCCAAACATAGTTTCAAAATCAAGGTAATAGGTTCTAAGGCACAGAACATGTGACACAAGAATATGATTTGTGTTTTCCATTATTAAGGCACATAACCAATCAACATGCTTTAATGGTTCTCTAAATAGGCCTTGATGGGTTTCCAACTAGTATGTGCCACAAGAAGCTCACAAGGTGGAACTCCAAGAGAGACTATGGTTGTCAATTGGTAGGATGTCATAATTTTGTTGTAATGATTAGTCCCCTTCTTCACGGTGTGTCTGCCAATACCTTGTCCAAAAAGAGGAATATGGAAGGGCCACCACTGAACTTAGGTGCCTAATATTCCATCAGTCCATATGTCTTGTGCTTCCAAGTAATAATCCCACTATGCAGACCCCCTCCAAGCCACCTCCCAAACTCAGTCAGGCAACCGTTGTAACAACCCATGTGTAATAAATAAAATGTGTTTTGGGAAGGGGCAGCAAAAAGATAGTCTCATTCAATATTATTTCCAAATGAGCAAGGAAAGTGTTAACATTTCACTATGGGAGTCACTAAGATTCCAGGGTAGAGGGATCTCTTGCAGACTGCGATGAAGAATTAGTCAAGTTCAAATCAGCCCCCTAACAAGCAAGAGAGAATGTTTACCAATGCAGATCAACCTGGGAGAAACCATAGAGAAAAACAAGGTAAAGAACTTGAGATATCCTCCCTTCTATGTCTCATTAATTATTAGAGATAAATTGGTGCACAATAGTACGATTGATTTTGGGACTAGTAGTTCTGTGATGTGCAAACAAATAGTTGATCAGTTGGGTCTCAAATATGAATTCATCTCTAGAGGAGTAGTCCAATTAGATGGGACAAAAACGACCACTGTGGGAATCATCAAGGATCTGAGCCTCACTCTGCATGCCTACCCCAATGTGACTATTTTGCAAAACGTGTCAATCATAAGTTTGCCACCATATTTTTCTTTGTGTTTGTCCAGGGACTCAACTACCCAAAATTGGAGGCTTGCCTGTCTATTGATTGGTCACATAAGCTCTTTAGGACAAGGTATGGGGTGAATTCCACAATAATATTTGAACCTAAATTGCTGATTATAATATTAAATCCTATATGCCTAGCCCAATCAATGCCAATTGCTCAACTTTTGATCAAGAAGACCTCCTAAGAAATTTTGAAGCAAATACCAAGGTGGGATGTATCCCAGACTTGACTCTCGATGATTAGGCCAAAAAAAATTGATGATTTTGACCCCTATAAGGAGATGGAATAATCTGAGCTAGGTATCTACTACCTAAATGAATAGAATCATCCACTTCCTGATCTAATTAAGGCAAAATACAAGGATGATAATGAGGTATGGAAATTGTTCTTTGATGGCTCAAGGAGTATACAACGAGCTAGAGGAGGAGCCATAATTGTGTCCCCTAGAGGTATGATATAATTATTTACCCTTAAGATTCCTAGTTTGCTTGTTCAAATAATACTACCGAATATGAGGATTTAGTCCAAGGTTTTCATTGGGAAAGAAATTTGGGGATCAAGAACTTGCAAGTGTTTGGTGACAGTGACTAGTTGCCAATCAGGTCAGAGGATTTAATGTTTTCAAAAATTACCTACTCAAAAGAACTAAAAGAGTAGGATATGGGATCTCATGGAGTATTTTTATGCCTTCAGTATTGTGTCCATACCCCAAGAAGGAGAATGAAGTTGTTGATAAACTTTAAGTAGTGGAAGTAACATTTGATGTGGTTGAAAACATCAAGAGGGACAGAGAATAGCCACATATCCATGTGGTTGTGAGGCCAATAGTGCCAGATAACAAAACATGCTGACAAGTGTTCAAAATGATCAGAAGATCATTAAATTTTTTTAAGAATAAGTTCAATTCTTAGTTAGAAACCAAAAATGCAGACTAGAGCAGCAATACGGGAATAAGATAGCATAGCTACATATGAAGAAGTTTCCCAAAGGCTTAGTGACACTGGAATCTATTGTTAATCCCAATGATTAGATTATAAAGGAGAAGGCTAACATACAGATCAAAGGAGAAGATTTAGAGTCAATCCCAGCTGGAGAAGACAAATCATTTCAAATTTGCAAAGTGGCCACCAAGCAAGAAACGTATGAATTTATACAAATTTTCCAAGAATTTCTAGATGTGTTTACTTGGAGTTATGAATACCTAAGAGGGTTCAATCAAAAGCTAGAACAACAACACACAATTTAACTAGATCCAGAAAATTTAAATCCCCATTAGAAGGAAGTAGAGACCAGTCAAAAAAATAGCCACATATTTGAGCCTCTGATGAAGAAAGAGTTGAACAAGATGATAGAGGCAAGTATCATATTTCCAATCAAAAACTCAAGTTGGGTATCAAATCTAGTCCCAGTCAGAAAGAAAAATGGAGAAATTAGGCTATGTGTTGACTTCAGATATTTGAATAGAGCTTCCCTCAAAGATCACTATCCACTCCCTTAAATGGAGCAGATCTTGCAAGTAGTGTCTAAGTTAGAAAAAAAAGGTTCTTCCCTCTTAGATGGCTACTTAGGGTACAAATAGATCATGGTTAAAGAAGATGATCAATTCAAAAATAATTTCACCAAAAAATGGGGACCCTATGCTACTAGGAAAATGACATTTGGATTATCCAATGTCGAAGCCACTTTTAAAAGGGAAATGGATATGGCATTCAAAGGATTGATTCAACAAAATAGTATTGATCTATTTGGATGACATTACAGTGTTAATCCAAAAAATGGATCAAGCAGACCATGTTTTTCCATCTAAGGGTAGGTGTTCCAAAGAGCTACATGGAAGTTTTGGGTTGGTCATTGAACCCCAAGAAATGGGATATTCTTGGCCCATGAAGGCAAAAGTCTAGGCCATATTTTATCAAAGAAAGGATTGGCAATTGACTCGAGAGAGTTCAAGCAATAAGAGCAATGCCATTGCAAGTGATAAAAAGGTTCTTCAAAGCTTCCTGGGAAATCAATTTTTGGTCCACAGGTTTGTTCCAAATTTTTCTACCCTTGTTAAGCTAATAATGTTAATGCTTGAACAAGAGCTTAGTGTTTAGGTGGACAGCTGAAGGAAAAGCAAGTTTTGAGGCTATCAAAGAAGCCATATCACAAGCCCCAACTCTTGTGAATCTATATTTTTTTTCCAAAGACTTCATAATGTAATGCCTTTGGTGCAGTGACACATTTATTGCAATCTTGGTTCACATCAGAAACAAAGAAAAAAAGTACAGAACAACCAATTGCTTTCTTCAACCAGAGTCTGGAAGATTATGAGGTGAGTTACTCCTTCATTGAGAAGCAGGTCCTAGCGATGATCAGGAGGATTGAAGAAGTTTAAGCATTTGGTTTCAAATAACAAAATCCAACTATTGGTCTCCCATGTAGGAGTTAAGGAGTTCCTTCTCAGCTTCAGGACCTAAATGAGAAGCGTGTAGGATGGATCACTCGTGTCATGGAATATGACATTGAGATCAAGGTCACCAAGCTGGTCTGTGGGAAGAGTTTGTGTGAGACAACTAGCCTCAGTCAAACAAGATGAAACAAAACAACGAAACGGAGGATATTTTTGTTTCTATAATATATCAAGAAGAAGGGAGAGATGATGTACCTGCTCCTTCTTAGACCCAAGACATGATGCAATTCCTTAAACATGCTTGTTACCTCAGGGATGAGTAAAGAAAATATGAGACATTTCAGGTTACAGGCTATCCTATATGTTTTTATTGATGGGTGTCTTGTTCAAAAGAGACATCAATGGGGCATTTGCTAAGATGCATTAGGACAGATCAAATCAAGGTTGAGTGAGTGCTACAATAATTCCATGTTGAAGTAGCTGGCCCAGGCCAGCATGGATATTATTGGCCCAGAGTGTTTAGTGACTACTACACATGGATCAAAAGGTGCAGGAATTATGCCTTCTTCAAGGGAAAGGAAAGAACGCGTAACAAAACTTCTACTACCCCCCCCCAATCTCAATCAACCAACATTCATGCAATGGGGATTGACTTCATTGGAGTCATCAATCAAAATTCTAGCCAAGGCCACAAATGGATTCTGAACGTGACATATTATTTCACCAAGTGGACTAAGGCAATGGCACTCAAGGAAGCCAATGAGTCTAGTATCCTATATTTCTATGAAGGGATAGTCACCAGATTTGGAGTGCCAGCCAACCATCATATCAGACCTTGCATTAGCACTCATAGGTTCCAAGATCAACAAGATGGGGGATGTCAAGAATGGACTTATTTCAGCACTTCAAATCAAACTATTACCCTCAAGGTAAATGGCCAGGCTCTGATGAGTCCACAAACAAGAACTACTAAGGATCATCAGAAGAAATCTTGATGAGGCCAATCAGATGGACCTGAAGCACAAGCTCAAAATGGCCTCATCAAGAAATGCTTTAACACGAAGGCAAAAGCAAGGACCTTTTAGGAGGAGACCTGGTTTTGAAATGGGATGCAGATCGAGCGAAACTAGGAAGGCATTCCAAGTTTAATGTTATTTGGAGTGAACCCTACAGGGTCACAAAATGCAAGAGTAAAATGGCATTCTAATTGTCTACATTAGAGGGTGAAGAGTTTCAAATTCCAGTGAATGGAATCTATCTTAAGCACTGCTACTAAAAGCAAAGTCTCACCCTATATATATTAGCTTTAGTCCTCTCTTTCCTATAAGTGCTTGTGCACATCGCATTGTAGTTTAGGTTGTTTTTCTCCTAAGTGCTTTACAACACTCTGCATGTTCCATTTGCGGCATGCATGATTTAAATTTTTTTATATAGCGTGGTGTTGTTTTGCAACTATTATGCAATCTATTCAGAAAGAAAGATGAATCCCAAGGTCAAAACAATTTTCTACTCTAAGAAACCTTCATTTCAAAGATTTCTTATGAAAATTGAGAGTGCAAACAGCCAAGCTCAGGAATCAGAGGTAAAATTTGTACTAGACTATCTTTACTTGACTCCATGCCCAGTGGATACAAGGAAATTGGTCTTTTCATCTAGTAGGAATATACCCATGTGATTCACCAAATTGTTATCCATATTTCAAGTTCCCCCCCCGATAAATATTGGATCAGCCACAACTCCGCATAGAAGGAACATAAGAAAACTCTCTCGGAACTGTAAAGGTTGCCCTCCTCCCTCCCGAGGAACTCAAAAAAATGAATGGGGGAAGGGGCCAAGAGAAGACTAAAAGGGACACTATCCAATAGAAATGACTGTATTGGGCCATTTCCATGTCTTAAAATGTGTTCTCCAAGTTAACAGGTAGACAGAACTATGAGATAGTATGGTTAGAAAAAAAGGGGCGATGCCGTAGAGGAACTAGAAAAAAGAAAGGGAAGAAATGGAAAATATTCAAAGTCTTCAAGCTCGAAACCATTTAGGAAAAATCCCAAAATGACTAAGTATGGAGGAGGGAGTGAAAGGGCCATGTGTCTTAACGATGCTTCTCTAAAGGTGAATCCAAAAAGGGAAACCAAAACTTGCACCAGGATTCCATTGCATGACGAGCCCCAAAGAAAGTGGTGGGGAATTGAAAAGTCTTCAACTAAAAAATATAAGGTGCCAGGTGTTGACTCAGCAGAATTTTGGAAAGGAAGCTCAGGGTAGAGACTCAAACTTGCACCAGCCCTCACGTAGCAAATTGTCAAAACAGAGTCAAAAGGCGTGCTTCAAAAAATTGGCTAAGTATAAATGTATCCGTGGAGAATTTGCCAAGTGTTAGTATATCACATCTCTTGGAGTTGATCACAAGGATGAAAAACAAATGAGCGTGAGCTCGCCATGTAGCCAAACGTCTAAAAAGTAAAAGGAACCATTAAAAAGTCCATAGATCAGTGGAGGCCGACAAAGTATCAACTCGGTGCTCCTACAAGGGAAAAACTTTGGGCTGGGTTATGAATTGAGCGTGGTGCCTCCACATGTTATTCCATAGGGGTATATTCAGTTGAATAGGTAATGCATGAGCCTGATGGGTGGAGGCTTCCAAGTAGCTTAATGGCACTAATTCAAGGGTTAAATAGAGAAAAGGTTTCCAAACGAGCACTAGACAGGCATATGTACCAGGTGAAAGTGGGCCATTAGGGGAAAAGTTGGTTCTTTGCCCCTTGTTATCTCAAAAGGGGTAGAAGTTGCAAATGTCCCACAACTTCACCTAAAGGAAAAAAGTCAGCATTTGAGCCCGAGTGAAAGCCAAATCCGGGAGTCGGAGGAAGAAGTGAAAATTGTCCTTTCATTTAAAAGGCACAAAGATAAATATAGAATCACATTCTGCAACCAAACAAAAGGAGTCATGTGTCTAGGCAGAGCTTCGAAGCTGTGGGAGTTTTACGAGTTTTGCATTTTTTGCACAAAAATGGTAAAAAGACAGATTGCAGACCCATAGGCCCAATTTTTGCTCTAATCTGGATGCCATGTGTCCTAAATAAAAAAGGGAACCCATTTTAAAAAAAAAATCCCACTCATTTGTACAAACTCGATACAAAATTGAAGGGGCATATCTTTCGACCCATAGCTCAAAATATTGTGAATCTCACACCATTAGAAAGATATCAGCCTCGCCCACACCCTGGAGACCTGAAACTTTAATTTTGAGGAGGTTAGGTAAAGATAATGGGGGAAACATCTTTAGGATTTCAATGTAGGATCTTCTTTCCTCAACAACTAGATCAGACCTAATCGGTTTCACCATTTCCTCTTCCTTGAAGGTGCCAAAATAGGGATTGATGCAATAAAGATGGATTTAGGGGTAGATTTTATCAGAAGCATTAACAACAGTGGTGGTTGAGCTTCGACTTGTTTTTTCTACTTCTCTCTCTCGCTTTCTTCTCTTTGATCAAATCTATAAATTTGGGAGTAGGATTCATTTTAAAGGGTTGGAAATTCTTTGTTTTATAGGCTTCCTTCTCCTTCTAGCAAAGGGATTTGTGGGATTCAGGCCTTCCATTAAAATTGTAATAAGTTTTTTTCCTTTTGGCTATTTCTAATGAACTATTCCAATCCATAGAGAAATAAAACATGTTTGTGATTGATCTTAGATCCTTTCTTGTATATTTTTCTTTAGTTGTTCTCTCCCATTATAGATCTAGCTATCTTTTCTTGTTTATTGTATGCATTTTGTTGGTTTGTGTCTATTGTTAAAATAAGTGTTCATAATTCCTTTGGTGCATCACTTGGTAGTTTAGTTATTTCTTATTCCTTATAATCTTTCATCCCTATCTCCTTGGCAAGTTTTAGATTAGGTATAGAGATAGATCCTCTGAAAATCCTAACGTATGCACCTAAATAGAGGAATAAGGAACCAACCTTCAACCTGGAGAACTTTTCTATTTTTGCAAGGTCCCACACCTTGCGAAAATTTCAATTTTATGCAATCACACCAAATGACCCTTCCTTAGAAAAGCGGACCTGTATAACTCATTTGGGGGTGATGCGATTTTTCACTAACATGTGGTATTTTAAAAAAAAAAAACACTAGTTATGGTGACTCTAAGATTGATTTTCTGGTGAAATCCTTTGAAAAAACACATCTATGAGGATACTATATTCATAATATGTTATTAAGAGTTTGGTTTCTGTAGAGGACCTAACTATAAAGTTGAAAATAAAGTTGAGGGAATATAGGTGAAGAATGGACAAGTGTGTGGATGCACTGAACAAGGAGAATTTAATATACATGACACATGCCCAGATGAAAATTATATGAGGTAGTTATTCCAGAGATATGATGCATACAAGGAGAGAACCAATTATAGAAGAAGATGAAAAAGATGAAAATGTGACCATGTTGACAAATGAGCAAGCTTAGGCTTGTTTTTCTTAATTACTCTCAACTTTTCATAATTGATACTCTTATTTTATGATAGCTAAACATTAATTTGAATTGTTAATATCAAGTAATAATGTAACATGATACAATTGCAATAGACTTTTTTGCTTCTTTAATAAAATTATAAATATATTATGAAGCATGTGAGTTATTGTAATAGTTTGAATTTTCTATATTGATGAAATAGTAAAATGGGGTTCTATAGGGGCCCCATCCCATGGAAAATGTACATACATTCTTGTGAATTTTATCAAAAATAATCTAGAGATAAAGACACCTAATCATCATACACTACCACAAAAATCATCACTGAAAGGAGGAATGTCTTTCAAAACCTTGTTCTTCCTTGGGACAAACTCCTCAGACCCAATAGTCATCTGTGAAAAAAAAAACCTCCCCTGGGAATGTGCAAGACATATCCATAGCCATGACATTGTCAATATTCATCTGAGGGCCATCCACGATACTCATGAATTCCATCTTCTTCTACTAAGAAGAGACCTAATCTAGGAGATCTAGGACACCTTTGGGAAATGCTTTCCTCCCTTTTACTTCATAGATAGAGGGGTAATATGGAACAATTGACGTGGCTGGTAGTGTAAGCAAAATGTTATTTGAAGTTGGCTGAGTGGGAGGTTGAGAAATAGACTCACCCTTATACGTTTTTATAACTGAAGGTGGAGCTTTAGGTTCTTGCAATGACATGGGTCCTCTAGGATCTTTCTCCAAAAAAGAGATACATTTCTCTAGCTCAGTCATTTGATGCTAATGAACAAGAAAGGTATATAAAGAGGTCCAATCATAGAGAACATATGAAATCTAAAGGAATTTCCTACCAATAAACACCTCATTCAAAATAAAAAGGAAATTATAGTAATTATTTTCCTGTCACAATAGACCTACTATGAAGCTAGAATTAGTTTAGTGTTTCTAGGTATTTATGATTTTCCCACCTGAAGTGGTGGAAATACATTTTTTGGAAAGTAGGGAAGACATGATTTATCTTGATTAATATATGACGAAGAGAAACTCAAACATTTTGAGCTAGTAATGGTCCACTATCATCTAGTGTGTCTGTAATATCGAATAACATCTTCACAAATAGCTCAATGGGGCCTATGAAGTCAAATATTTGGTTCAAATATTAAGATGAGACCTCCTTCAAAAAAATTTCCACAATCAACCCTCTCCATTTGCAATAACAATGAGCTTGACAAAAGCTTCCCGCACTTAAGTATGAAGAAAGAATGCACATTTTCAAAGGATGTGGGTTGAATTTAGAGTAAAATTTAAGTAGGTGAGCTGGGTTAAACAAAATCATGGAAATTAAAATCAATTAATATTTTCATGTTGCATCCACACAGAGGAGTTAAAGGTTAAAATAAAGGAGATAATTTGAAGAGAAAAGGTAATTAAGTCTGAAATGGTGTTACGCATGAAGAAGTGCTTAAATCAAAAGTATTTGATAGTCATTGTGCATATTTATAAGTTTATCCCTGAAAGAAATGATGATAGATGTGAGATTAGAACATTTTAGGATATTCAAAAGGTTACCAAGAAAAGTCTCTCGACTTACCTTTAAAAAAATAATTAAAGAAATGATAGCAAAACACTGACATGACATCCTAGTCATTTTAGGAGAGTGATAAAATACAAATCACTAATTCCTCCGCATGGCATCACGAAATTAGATTTTTTTCGAAGGAATGATAGTAGATCAGATTGTGTTCCAAAAAATGGAATATTCTTTTGAAGATTAAAATTTTTGGGGGAAAAAGGAAAAGGTAAGAGAGAGAGAGAGAGAGAGAGAGTTGTATATATATGAAAAGGAATGTTCTCATATCGGGTGGTTAAATTTTTCTAATTTCTTAGAGAAAATAGACAAAAAATTATTGTACTCTTCTTGAAGAACCTGAATCAAATTGAGAGACCTGTGAGTTATTTTATTTTTTCCAAAAATTCTCATGCCAAGATGATTGCAAGTGTAAAGTCACTAGAAATCATTGACGCCATAGGCTTTTATGGCCATATGCTAAGAAATTTGAATTTCTTTAAATTAACTACATATTTTTGTCTTGATAAATGTTGTCTTTGTTCCTAAGCTATAATAATTTTAATCAATACTTTCCTTCCCTGTTACAATCTTATGTTGATAGATTATTTGAGTTACACTAGATCTTGTTTTGAATAGTGGAATTTTGGTAACTCCAACTGCACTGTAGAAAGATATTTCCTTCTGTGGAAAGATAAATAGTTTTAAATTCATATTTATTCTACTTTGTAGAGAAGATATTAGTAACATTTTGAGTGTATCTCAAGTGTAGTTGAGTAGGAACTGTTAGTGTTTTCTTGAGAGTTTAGCACAAGATGTTTTGTTTGAATTATGAAAGGTTGTGTGAAATTTTATACTCTTGGGATTCCATGATTGCATACCTTCTGGTCAAAGGGCTGCTATTGGTTGTGTGATGTGTTCCTCTTGCCTCGAGTTAATTTCCAAACATTTGTAAGGTTTTCTGGATAAACTTGTATAATAAACATTATATTGCTTTAATATCCCATTCATACAAAAAAATTACAACCTATAATTGTTAAATCCTTATGAATTACCCATGTTTTCTATGGCCATAATCATTCACCAAGGGATTTTTCCATTTCTAGCCTCCCTTTCCATAAATATATAGAAGCAAGCTAAAATTTACATTTTCTAAAGTAATCTAAGTTATATTGGAAAAGAAATCTACATTATTTAGTTTGACAACTTCTGAGAGTTAAATAATGCATACATTGACCATGTCTATTCAGGATTACTGTCCATATTTCCAAGATAAGGTTTAGAAACTACAATTTCGTCCACCTTTTTTGACAATTACAACTTACAAAATGGGTCCTCTTACCCTAGTTAAATGCAAAACCTAAAGTATCAGGGAACATCATCCTCTGTTTAAGTGCAATAAAATATCTCCCAAGTTAAGTATTAAATATTTTTTTTAGACATGTCCCTGGCTACAAATAACCAAATCCTCAGTTTGTCTTTCTCTAAGCATTGAACTCAATTTTTCAATGTTTCTTGGGTCTCACTGTGGTGTAGAATAGGATACAAACATTATCTCAACGTCGTTTCCATGGACTAATTTTATAAATAAGAATATACATCGACCTATGGTAATGTATGAAGTATGTTTAGATGAAAATTCTTGAGCTAGACTCAATCATTTATAAAACTTTTCTAAAACTGAGCTTAATCAAAAGTCATTTCCTCAATATTTTCCTATTTTAAGGAAGTTATCCATTAAATTTGACTTAGCTAGGGGTAAATATTGATATAGGATAACAAAATTTTCCAATCTTTTATGAAATTTATTATGATGCTTCAGTTGCCAAGTTTTTTGAAGTGATTTACACATCTAAGGTGTAAGAGCTTAGTGGTGTCTCTTTCTTTCTAGAAACAAATATCATAAATACTAGTACCTTGAACTTCAATTATTATAATCCATCATCAAGATTTGAAAAGTTGGAAGGAAGAAGGTATTTCTTTAAGTTATATCTTATTATAAGATTGTTTTGATTGGTGGGAAGGATAAATCCAGAAAGGAAGCAGATATGGAAAATGTTAAGTGATTAGAAGATGGAAGTTAAGGTGATCTCTTCTCATGATTTTGATCAACCATTAGTATAGGACTATTCAAGTACCTTTTATCATTCTAGATCAAACAGTTTGACTAATAATTTTCATACTCTAGTCTATAAAGTTTGTTCATTCATATGTAATCAAGGTATTATTCATTTCCCTCCTTTTGTTATGAATGTGTATAGTCCTATAGATTTCCTATTTATGGCGGATTATCCTAATGGAGTCCCACATGAGGTAAGAAATAGATTTCCAAAATTCTAGGGTAATAATGTCATTATTCGTGACCAACACCTCAAGATATTTTGTAAAACTATGGAATATTTTATGATTGAGTATAAATATGTATTTTTAAAGTTGTTAATCAATACTCTAGAAGAAGATGTCTGATATTGGAACAAGTCACTACCAAATAACTTTATTGACTCATGGAAAATGATGAAAAATGCATTTAACTCATAGTATGGTGATAAAACTAATCCAATGTTCCTCGTCACAGAATTTGAGAACATATAAAAAGAATCCTAATGAATCAGTCTAGGATTTTAATACTAGATTTAGAAATACATTGACCATATTTCTTGTAACTTTGAGGCCAAGTTAAGATTCATGACTAATTAAATATTAAAATTATTTTGAAAAAAAGGCATCCTATTACTTAAGGGATAAAAATCCTAGGTCCCAGAGGTAAGCCTTTACTATGGTGGTGAAACTAGAAAATACTATTAAGGCATTTGTAAATACTCCTAAAAGGGAGGGAGTCAAGTTGATAAACCCTGAGAAACCCTAGGAAAGTAAAGTGGTAGATCTACAAAGGAAATTTCATATAAACTTGCTAGAGCAGGGAAAGGTCTAGGTCAAAGTTCTCAATCCCAACACAAATTTCAAGGGAAGCATAGATTTGGAAATCATCCTAGGGGTAACCTCATAAAAAATGATAGAGGGAAAGGACCCATGGGGTATGGAAACAAGAAACAACCACCAAGGGAAAATAGTTTTTTCCCTCATGCATTGTTTGCTAGAGTATCTATGGTAGAGGGTGATCATGTTATTCAGTGGTGTTATAAGTGCTTTCTAGAACACTCTTGATGTGATCTTAATGTGGAAAGTCAAGAGGTTTATTATGAAGCCACCTTTGGTGATGTATGCATGATGGAAAGCTTTGATGGTCCACAACAAGGAGTTACCTCTACTGAATTGATGAGTGTTAGGACTGTGGAATGTTTTTAGGATTTTGTACACTAGGTATCCTCTATCCCTTCTACTAGTAGTCTTAATGTTGATATGGTTCATTCCTTTGAGTTACCTAACCATGAATTTTAATATTTGAGGGCATTAATGATCCAAAAATATGATGTTGATATTCCTTTTGATGAGGATAGGAAACACCTAATAAATGCACTAGTGGCCCAAAAAAATGAATATAATTTGATAAACAAGACGGTCAAAGGATTAGGTCCATTTCCTAAAACAAAAAATCCTCTCCTCAACAATATCCTCAAGGCATCCCCTAAGAAATATTTACCAAATAAAGGCCCATTTATTATTAACAAATCTAACCCCTTACCTCTTTTTAAGTTATAAGGAACCTCATACCACTATAAAATGAAATCACATTACCTCATAGAGAGGTGTTACCTAATTAGACCCCTAGTGATATGGATCAAATTTTGAGTCAGATCAAGGTTATCATGTCAATTTTTGATTTTTTCAAGATTCCAGAGTATATAAGAAGAGAATTCAAATACTTAGGATTCAAGGAGGAGTTGGTGGCCACATGTAAGGATGATAGCAATGTGGATCTTCAACATGTTATTAAAGAATTATAAGTTACCTAAGAAATCTAAAGTCTGGGGGAATTCCCTGAGATATATTTAGGAACTTCTCTGGTAGAGTATGAACTTGAAGAGGATCCATTGTTTACTACTTTGATCATCAAAGATAGAATTCTCCATAAATTTATGTTTGATTCAGGAGCTTCATGTAATGTAATGGCTCTAAAATTTATGAATGAATTATAAATAAAAGTAACTAAATCTTTTTGAAAATTCCATGCCATGGATTCAACAGAGGTGTCAGTTATAGGATATGTAAAATATTTAGTAATGTAGTTGCAAGCATATCCTGGGAAATACTTGATTATGAATATGATCATTGTTGATTTCCTTGCTAAATGGGGTATGATTCTTTCTATAAAATGGGCTACAAGTGTTGGAGGAAGTGTGAAACTAGACATGTCCTATGCCACCACACATGTGCAAGGAGATTTGGTGAAGTTGTGCGGAAGAAAGAAAATGCTACACATGATTGAGGACCCAAACAACGGATCCTATAAAGTATTGTTTGTTGATGTGGATGTTGATAATTTTTTTGGATATGCATAATTTTAATACCATATCATCAATGATATTCCATTCTTGGAACAATTTGGTACCCCTTTGACTATCATGTTTGATGGAGCATTCTCCAATATGGGTGATGTGGCTGGTGTGGTTCTTATATCCCCAAACAAGGAACCATTCAGTTTCTTCTTCAAGATAAAATTTGAATCCACCAATAATATTGTATAATATGAAGCATTACTCCTAATATTTATAATTTTATGGAGGTACACAATAAAGGACATAATTTTTAAAGGGGACTCTGAGTTGGTGGTAAATAAAGTCAGGTAACTGTATGCAACAAAGAACCAAAGAATGAAGTAGTATATGTATGCAGTGTGGGACTTCATTGAAATTTTTGATTCTTTTAATATCTTATACCATGATAGGAATTAGAATGTTACAACTGATAAATTGAATGTTCTTGCATCTCGGTTTGAAAATTGTACATTTTTCTCCTTACTGTAACTATGATGTAGAGGTTCCTTCAAGATCATTTGTGCCTAATAGTGTAAAGAATTGGCAAGTGTTTGATGATGAAGCTTAAGTACAAAGGTTCTTGCAAAGTGAAGGAAATTTTACAAATCAATGCATGGATTTGGAGCCAATTTTTTAAACATGAGATGGAAAATAAACTCTATTTGGAAAATACATAATTCATTTGAATACCAACATAATTTGCAGGGTGTTGATTTCCTTAGAATCTAATTTTATCAACGTAGATAGGGTGGTCCATAGGCATATCTTTGCTTCAAGGGATGTTGAGGACTATAATTTGGGAACCAAGGAAAATCCCAGTAAAGTGTGGTTAAGGTGAAATCTAAGAAAATAAGAGAAGAAATCTTATGTAAAACTACTTCAAAAGTATCAATATTATTTAGCATGGTCCTATTAAGAACTTAAGGATTTTAGAGAGGAATTTCTCCAAAAAGAAATACCCTTAGAGCCTAACGCTAAACTATTCGGGAAAAATTAGAGGCCTATTAATCCTCTTCTTTCACTTGAAATGGAAGAAGAGTTGAAAAATTTGAGGGATGGAGAAATAATACAACCCAAAACATACTCTTCATGGGTGGAAAATATTTTACCAATGAGAAAGAAAAATGGAGATATAAGGATTTGTGTGGACTTTAGAAATATAAATTGGGCCTCAATGAAAGACAATTATCCATTTCCTAATATGGATAACATGTTGCAGTTTGTTACAAGATCAGAATTACTCTCAACTTTGGATGGCTCTAAGGATATAATTAGGTAGTGGTAAAAAATTAGAAAGGTTTAAAAATTTTCCCACCACCCCATAGCGAACATATGTGTATGTGAGAATGCCATTATGTTTGATAAATGCCGGGGATACTTTCCAAAGATACATGGATGTTAATTTTGTAGGTTACAGTAATGATTTTATTGTTGTTTATCAATATGATGTAAATGTGTTTCCCAGGAAGATAAGTGACCACTTGGGCCATGTAGAAAAGATGTTAATAAAGTGCAGGGAGTATGGGATCTTAGTGAATCCCAAGGAATTTCACTTTTTTGTTCAAAAGGAAAAACTATTGGTGCATATAGTATCTAATGAAGGGGTCAAGATATATCCTTAATGAGTAGAAGCCATTTCCAAAGTTCCCATACCCACATAAAAAAAGGGTATGCAATATTTCTTTGGGAAGATCAATTTAATTGGGAGATTTATTTCAAACTTTTCTAAAATAACCATTCTTATTACTAACATGCTAAAGAAATACTAGGTTATCAAATGTGGAGAAGGGGTTATCCAAGATTTTAATGGGGTTAAGTAATCATTGAAGAATGCCCATATTATAGCTAGTCTAGATTATAAGAAAGTGATCTAAATTTTTGGCTCTACCTCTGAGATTAAAATTTCTTTTGTATTGTTGCAGAAAGATGATGAAGGGAATGAGAGACCTATTTCCTTCTTTAGAAAAGCTTTGCAAGAAGCTGAATTAAATACACCATCATGGAAAAGAAAGGTTTCACACATGTTTAGGAAACTAAAATTTTCGAGCTATTTATATTGAATTTAAATATTATAGCTTATGTCCCTCAATCAATGGTAAAGGAAATCCTTTCTGAGATGGAAATATCCAGTAAAAGGTGTCAATGGGTAAACAAATTATAAAAGTATGACATGGATATACATACTACTAAACAATTTATGGGTTTTGGCCTTGCAAAATTAATGGTAGAAAGTAACTTGCAAGTGATGGAGATCAATGAAGTTGAATAAGGAAACATGGATATCTAAGAAAATATGATTAATTGAACATGGTATAAGGATGTAATATTCTACCTAAATAATTTGGAGTTTCTAGGGAATCTAGACAAGAATCACGGAAGGATAATTCAATTGATCTCGCAAAAATATGTTGTAATTGACTACGATTTTTCTTGGAAGAACCCATAAGTGATCCTATTGAGGTGATCACAAGCCTATTACGTAATTTCATGGGGAAGTATGCAGAGGTAACTTTACTGGAAGACTGATTGCTCAGAATATTTTGAGAGTAGGTTACTAGTGGCCTATACTATTTAAAGATGTAACTTTGTTAGTTAGAAGATGTGAGAGTTGTAAAATATTTTTTGGGAGGTTAAAGGCCTCAAGTTCTTTACCATTACAAACAATATCATTGGAATCCCCTTTCATGTAGTGGGGGATGGAATTTATTGGGGAAATTTCAAACTCTATAATTGTACGACACGAGTAAATATTAGTTGTTACATATTATTTCACTAAGTGGGTTGATGTCATTCTTACCAAGAAATAAAATAATCAGGTAGTTATTTAATTCATTTTAAACAACATCATTTGTACATTTTGAGTGGTTGCCAACACAATAGCTGATAATGCCATGAGTTTTACAGAAAAATCTTTAACATCTATGTGCCAATAGTAAGGTATAAATTTGAGTTATGCTTCAAATTATAACCCTCAAGGAAATGGCCAAGCTGAGTATAGGAATAAATTTTTTATCAAAATACTCAAGAGGACATTCAAAGTAAATAAAATAAAATGTGGTGAAGAATTCAAGTTTTCTCTATGGGTAGACAAAATTACTACCAAACAAGCTACTAGGAAGAGTCATATTGAATTATTTTATGGTGTTCAAGCTCTTTTTCACCTTCATATGAAGCGATCATCTTATCAATCCATGCAACAACTTGAGGATGAGGGAGAAGTAAACCACTATGAACCTAGAATCAACCAGATACAAGACATGGATGAAGAAAGAAGTGAATCCCGCCATAGAAACCTTAAGTTTATGGAAAGAGTCATGAATATATTATATATAAACGTGAATCCTAGAGCCTTAAATGTTGGGGATCTAATTTTGTTATGGATAACTGGCATGAAGAAAAAAGAAAGCATGTAAAATTTGATGCCTTGTGGATGGGTCCCTACTCCATTGATTTAAGGATAGGTGAACAAACCTTATTCTTTTAGGAATTGGAGGGAGACTTGCTAGAATCACCTGTCAATGAGAGGCACTTGAAACACTTTCTAGATTAGACACATGCAATTAGGTATGGAATTTTGTATAGTGTATAGTTTTTTGTTTCTTGTTTTTCTTTCCCTTTTCATTTTCTTGGTCAATAGTGACCAATTTCTCTAGTATCTTTGTCTAATTTTGAGAAGTACATTTTCTTTGTTAGACCTTGTGCACATTTTTGAATGAATTAGGTTCCGAATGGATTAAGAGACTTTTTCAATGTCGTGATTTGTTCATGTGGTTCTTGTAAGACATGTAAGGGGTATCCATCCTCAATTCATAACTGGTGTTAGTGCTAACTTTAATCGTTTCATTCTATCTTGAGTGTGACTTTGAAATTTTCCATGACTGGCTTGTCTTGAAATTAGAAACACGTGTGCTTTAAGAATGAAATCCTATTAAATACAAGAAAATTATGTGTTTGAGTCTTGAATCCAATGTAAATCCTATTTTTCCATCAAGGAATGTGATAACCATCTCATCTTTGAGTGATCTGTGTGAAAAATCTATCGATTTATCATATTAAACCAAGAAAATCCCATTTTGATATCGTCGTGTGATCTTGTAGTGCACATTACATATTTTCCTCCAACGTCAGAAAAAACATGGAATAAATCCATTAGATGTGCTATAGTGTTAATTATTTGTAAAATTACATAATTTAAAGAGTAACTGCAGATTATAAAAAAGCTCCAAATCTTGACAAGTATTCCCATGAATATTTGGGTTGAATAATGAAAAAGGAAAAGTTTACACCACTCCTAAAAAGAACATGTGTAAAAATGAGATTGGAGCAGAGAATCAAGTTGATAACACAACTTTGCATCAATAAGACAATGGAGTGAAAAATGAAAAGAAACCTTCAAGGCCCACTAGCGACACATGTCGTGTTCTCATAAAAATTCAAGAGGTGGGTTTAAGGTCAAATCTATAAACTTGCACTTGTTTCAAAACTAATGCAAAAATGCAAAAACACTCCCTGATCCCGCAAAGCCCCAGCTCAAGCGATGTGAATAGTGTACATTCAAATGAAAGAAGAAAATTAGAGGGATGAGATGTGGAAAATTTATAACTACATCCAGTAATACATTTTTATACGAATCAATGAAGATTTTTTTAAAAAAAATTCAAAAATTTCAAATTGTTACCATTACATGTGAAGATATAGATGCCCTAGCCACAATAATTGGTGAAGAAAAGAAAAGAAAATCATTGCAAAATGGTGGAATTGAACTAAAAGAGGTTGAAACATGATTATAGAAAGTAAAATTCATAGTCTCTAGTAAAAACTTGTAAGTTGCATTGTATAATCATACTCTACTCAATTAATTTGTGAATTTTGAAGTTATTAGGGGAAACAAGTTGAAAGTATCAAAATTAAGAGTTTGGGTTAGGGTTTTTAAGTTTATTCTAGTATCACCAGTGACCTGGATCATTTAATGGATGCAAATGAATTAGATGTGGATTTCAGGGATTTTTTTGGAGACTTCGTGCCTAGAACAGAAGACAATGGATGAAAACAATTATTGCCAACCATATTATTTTTGCAGTTGTTGTCCCACCTTCAATCCATGCTCTCGAATGATTCTTGTTATGTGCTGGAAAGTAGTGAAATGATAAGTGATAAGTCCACTAGCTTGGAGAATGAGGTGAGTCTAACCCATTAATTTTCATCTTTTATTTTTGTAGGGTTTGATAATTCTATGTGCATTGCAGGTCATTTTTAAGATCATCCAAAACATCCAATGTGATAAATAGAGAATGCTTGAAACCAACTTGTGACCATAATATTTGAAATTTTTGAGCATTTAAAATGTTCAGATGGCCCAGATTGAAGACCAGGGTTCCTCGGGGCATCCCAGTCACTTCAAATTTCACACGGTCCCTAAGTATTCATCTACACTTCCAAATTTTATTCTTAGACCTGCAGCAACCTGCGATAGCCACTTCCAATCAGTTAAGCTATTTACCTCCCTTATCTTAAAAATTTAGGGTATCATTTCAGATAGAATAATTTACATGCATTTATTTCATATTGTTTTAGTATTTTAGTATAGCGTTTTACTCCTAATTAGATTAACTAGGATTACTATTTCCTTATTCATAGTAAAATATTAGTTAATCAGATTGAGAAAAGAATTAACACCATAAACATGATATTGGAGGACATGGTGTTATCAAATATTTCTCCCTGGGCCAAATATTTGATCAGCCACGACCCCATATAGAAGGAACTTGAGAAAACTCACTCGAAACTATAAATGGTTGTAGAGGAACTGGAAGAATGAAGCAGGGGTATGGTCCAAGAGAGACTAAAGGACCTTGTATAATAAAAATGACTCTCTCGGGTCGTTTCCATGTCTTAAATATATTCTCCAAGCTACAGGTAGACTCAAATATGAGATAGCATGGTTAGAAAAGAAGGGGTGATGCCGTAGAGGAACCAAAAACAAGAAAGGGAAGAAGCGGTGAAGATCCAAAGTCTTCGAGCTTAAAACGGTTCAGGAAAAATCCTAAAAATGACTAAGTATGGAGGAGGCAGTGAAAGGGGCCATGTTTCCTAATGGCGCTTCTCCAAAGGTGAATCCAAAAAGGGGAACCCAAACTTGTGCCATGCTTCCATGCATCTAGAGCCCTAAAGAAGTTGCGGGGCATTGAAAAGTATTCAACTAAAAAGGTGTCAAGAGTCAACTCAGCACAAATTCAGAAAGGAATCCTAGGGAAGAGACTCAAACTTACACCATCCCTCGACATAGAAAATGGTCAAAACACAGTCAAAAGGTGGGCTTCAAAATTGGGTAAGTATAAATGTATCAGCGAATAATGCCAAGTGTCAGTGTGGCACATCTCCAAGAGTTGATCTCAAGGATGAAAACCAAATGAGGGTGAGCTCGCCTTATAGCCCAATGTTTAAAAAGTAAAATAGACTGTTGAAAAGTCCACAAATTAGTGGAGGCTGACAAGTATCATCTTGGTGCTCCTCGAAGGACAAACTTTGGGCATGGTTATCAAGTTAGCATGGTGCCTCCATGTGTTATTCCATAGGGGCAGATTTAGTTGAATAGTCAATGCATGATCCCAGTGGGCGGAGGCTGCCATGTTTCTTAATGGCACTGATTCAAGGGTTGAATAGAGAAAAGGTTTCTAAACAAGTGCTAGACTACCGGGTGTCCCAGGGGAAAGTGGGCCGTTAGGAGAAAAGTTGGTTCTTTGCCACTTGTTATCTCAAAAGGAGTAAAATTTGCAAATGGCTCGCAACTCTGCCCAAAGGAAAAATTCAATGTTTGAGCTCAAGTTAAAACCAAAGCAGGGAGTCGGAGGAAAAAGTGAAAAGTTTCCTTTCCTTCAAAAGGCACAAAGATAAATATAGAAGTGCATTCCTCGTCCAACCAAAAGGAGTTATGTGTCTAGGTAGAGCTTCGGGGTTGTGGGAGTTTTTTGAGTTTTGTGTTTTTTGTGTAGAAGGGAAAAAAGATAGATTTTGGACCCGTAGGCTTAATTTTTAGTCTAATCTTGCTGCCACGTGTCCTATATAAAAAAGGGAACCCATTTTTCAAATTATTTTCCTGCTCCTTTGTATGAACTCGGTAAAAACTTTGGAGGGGCATATCTTTTGACTCAGGGATCGAAACATTGCAAATCTGACACCATTGGAAAGATATCATCCTCGCTCATGCCATGGAGGCCTTAAACTTTAATTTTTAGGAGGTTAGGTGAAGAAAATGGAGGAAACATCTTTAGGATTTTAATAGAGGATCTTATTGCCTCAACAACTAGATCAGATGTGATCTATTTTACCGTTTCCTCTTCCTTACAGGTGGTAAACCAAGGATTGATGTAGTAAAGATGGAATTGGTGTAGATTTTATACAAATCAAAGCATTAAAAATAGTGGTTGAGCTTTGACCTAATTTTCATGCTTCTCTCCCTCTCTTTCTTCTCTCTAATCAAATCTATAAATTTGGGGGCGAGATTCATTGTAAAGGGTTGGTCATTCTTTTATTTGTAGGCTCCCTTCTCCTTCTAGCAAAGGGATTTGTGGGGTTCAGGCCTTCCATTAAAATTGTAATATGTTTTTTTGTCTTTTGGCTATTTTGTAGTGAATTATACCAATCCACAGAGTAATAAAACACATATGTGATCTATCTTAGATCCTTTCTTGTCTCTTTTTCTTTCATTTTGTCTCCCATTATAGATCTAGCTATCTGTGTTTGTTTATTGTATACATTTTGTGTCTATTGGCAAAATAAGTGTTCATCATTTGTTTGGTGCATCACTTGGTGGTGTATTTATTTCTTATTCCATATACTCTTTCATCCCTGTCTCCTTGACAAGTTTTAGATTAGGCATAGAGAGAGATCCTCTATAAATCCTAACGTATGCACCTAAACAGAGGAATAAGGAACCAACCTTCAATTTGGATAACTTTTCCATCTTTTCAAGGTCCCACACCTTGGGGAAAGTTCAATGTTCTAAAAATCACACCAAATGACCCTACCTTAGAAATGCAGACCTATATAACTCATTTGGGGGTGTTGTGATTTTCTTACTAATAGTTTTGGCACACCTAGTGGGACTAAGAAGTCTCCATCTTATTACAGTAGGAAGTGTGTACACTTGTTGTGATTCCAGATTTTAAGAAGCCTTAAATTTGTACATCTAGTGACTCTAAAAGAAAACCAATCTACTTGTTTTAGCAATCCAAGAAAGTTCATGAGAAAAATAAAAAACACAGTCAAGAACTAGAGAAGAGGGATTGTTTGTCTATATAGTCTTATCCCCAGACAGAGGGAGCAAGGAGAGAGGAACTCAGAGGTCTCTATCGCCACTAAGGAGAGCTTTATCAACACCTCCTGCTGGTTGACCGTTCATCTCAATCAAGAGGGGTGCTAAGACCTATCAAGATGGATTATCCAAATCCTTATGTGAACTTCACTAGTAGTAGTCCACTCACCTTGAATCCAAAAAATCCAGTTCCTATTGCAGCATTAAAGAGTATCACATATTTCACTGGGGAAAATAAAACTTCTCCTAGTGATCATGTCCAAGATATTACAAATGTTTTTATAATCCACGACATTCATGAGATGGAAATTACAGTCAAGTTTCTCACCTCTTCACTCAAAGGGAAACCTTCACAATGGTTCAAGAGTCTTGAGGTAGGCTCTATCCAGAATTGGAATTGGCTATTCATAGCTCTTCACAACCAATTTGGAGAGAAGGTGATAAGTTGTCTTTGTTGGAACAAATAACAACGATCAAGAGATCTCCAAATGATTAGTTGATAGACTTCAACCTTAGATTCCAGCAGACCTAGGATAGAATTCCAATAGCAGTAAAGCCCACTAATGAAGGTGCCTTATTATAGTTTCTTAGGGCTTTAAATTTTGATATTTCTCTAATGATTCAATCAATGGGGGGCACTAATTTACTTGTATCTTATAGCATTTATATAGGGGTTGAAAAACCATTTGATTTAGGATGGTAAAAATTGCTCCTAGGCCATCCATGCCTCTATAACCCTGAGTTTGGAAGCCCATATGCCATCCAAACACCTACATTAGCTCCTATACCCCACCCCCAAAAGTCAAACTTCAGATGAAGCTTCCACTTTATCATATTACACCTCTAAGGATCTTCAAAAAGTCATGAAACAAGTTCACAACCTGGGGAATGAGCTAGTAACTATCAAAAGACCACAAGCTCAAAGTTCCAGGCCATATTAGTCTTAGGCTTAGTCTCAAGATCAATATCAAGCTAGACCCCGGTGTTAGAAAAATAGGCCACCATCTTAGACTAAAAAATTATAGCCAGAACCAAGGAAAGCCCTAAGATATTATACCTTTCAGGTCATATGATCCAAACATAGCTTTAAAATCAAGGTAATTGGTTCTAGCACAGAACAATATGACACAAGAATATGATTTGTGTTTTCCATGTAATCAAGCACATAACCAATCAACATGCTTTAATGGTTCTCTAAATAAGTCCTTGATGGTTCAAACTAGTATGGTGCCATAAGAAGCTCAACAAGGTGGAACTCCAAGAGAGACTATGGTTGTCAATTGGTAGGATGAATAATTTTGTGGAATGAATTAGTCCCCTTCTCAAGGTGTGGCTGCCAATACCTTGTCCAAAAAGAGGAATATTGGAGAGGGACAACCACTGAACTCAGGTGACCCTAACTATTCCATCAGTCCATAACATCTTGGTGCTCCAAGTATAAATCCCAATATGCAGAACCAATCCAAGCCACCTCCAAAACTCAGTCAGGCACCGTTGTAACAACCCATGTGTAATAAATAAATGTGTCTAGGAAGTGGCAACAAAAAGATAGCTCATTCAATATTATTTACCAAATGAGAAGGAAAAGTGTGAACATTTCACTATGGGAGTCACTAGTCATTCCAGGGTAGAGGGATCTGTTGCAAACTGCGATGAAGAATTAGTCAAGTTTAAATCAGCCCCCTAACTAGCAAGAGAGAATGTTTACCAATGCATATCAACCTGGGAGAAACCATAGAGAACAACAAGGTAAGAACTTGAGATCTCCTCCCTTCTATGTCTCATTAATTATTAGAGATAAATCGGTGCACAATAGTATGATTGATTTTGGGACTAGTAGTTCTGTGATGTGCAAACAAATAGTTGATCAGTTGGGTCTCAAATATGAATTCATCTCTAGAGGAGTAGTCCAATTAGATGGGAAAAAAAAATACCACTGTGGGAATCATCAAGGATCTGAGCCTCACTCTGCATGCCTACCCCAATGTGACTATTTTGCAAAACGTGTCAATCATAAGTTTGCCACCATATTTTTCTTTGTGTTTGTCCAGGGACTCAACTACCAAAATTGGAGGCTGCCTGTCTATTGATTGGTCACATAAGCTCTTTAGGACAAGGTATGGGGTGAATTCCACAATAATATTTGAACCTATTGATGATTATAATATTAAATCCTATATGCCTAGCCCAATCAATGCCAATTGCTGAAATTTTGATCAAGAAGACCTCCTAAGAACTTTTGAAGCAAATACCAAGGTGGGATGTATCCCAGACTTGACTCTCGATGATTAGGCCAAAAAAATTGATGATTTTGACCCCTATAAGGAGATGGAATAATCTGAGCTAGGTATCTACTACCTAAATGAATAGAATCATCCACTTCCTGATCTAATTAAGGAAAAATACAAGGATGATAATGAGGTATGGAAATTGTTTCTTTGATGGCTCAAGGAGTATACAAGGAGCTAGAGGAGGATCCATAATTGTGTCCCCCAGAGGTATGAGATATTATTTACCCTTAATATTGTAGTTTGCTTGTTCAAATAATACTACCGAATATGAGGCTTTAGTCCAAGGTTTTCATTGGGAAAGAAAGTTGGGGATCAAGAACTTGCAAGTGTTTGGTGACAGTGAACTAGTTGCCAATCAGGGCAGAGGATTTAATGTTTTCGAAAATTACCTACTCAAGAACTAAAAGAGTAGGATATGGGATCTCATGGAGTATTTTGATGCCTTCATTATTGTGTCCATACCCAAGAAGGAGAGTGAAGTTGTTGATAAACTTTAAGTAGTGGAAGTAACATTTGATGTGGTTGAAAACATCAAGAGGGACAGAGAATAGCCACATATCCATGTGGTTGTGAGGCCAATAGTGCCAGATAACAAAACATGCTGGCAAGTGTTCAAAAATGATCAGAAGATCATTAAAATTTTTTAAGAATAAGTTCAATTCTCAGTTAGAAACCAAAGTAGACTAGAGCAACAATACGGGAATAAGATAGCATAGCTACATATGAACAAGTTTCCCAAAGGCTTAGTGACACTGGAATCTATTGTTAATCCCAATGATTAGATTAGAAAGGAGAACGCTAACATACAGATCAAAGGAGAAGATTTAGAGTCAATCCCAGCTGGAGAAGACAAATCATTTCAAATTTGCAAAGTGGCCACCAAGCAAGAAACGTATGAATTTATACAAATTTTCCAAGAATTTCTAGATGTGTTTACTTGGAGTTATGAATACCTAAGAGGGTTCAATCAAAAGCTAGAACAACACACAATCCAACTAGATCCAGCAATTTATCCCATTAGAAAGAAGTAGAGACCAGTCATCCCACATATTGAGCCTCTGATGAAGAAAGAGTTGAACAAGATGATAGAGGCAAGTATCATATTTCCAATCAAACACTCAAGTTGGGTTGAAAATCTAGTCCCAGTCAGAAAGAAAAAATGGAGAAATTAGGCTATGTGTTGACTTCAGATATTTGAATAGAGCTTCCCTCAAAGATCACTATCCACTCCCTTAAATGGAGCAGATCTTGCAAGTAGTGTCTAGGTCAAAAAGGTTCTCCCTCTTAGATGGCTACTTAGGGTACAAATAGATCATGGTTAAAGAAGATGATCAATTCAAAATAATTTCACCAAAAAATGGGGAACCTATGCCTACAGGGAAAAATTTTGGATTATCCAATGTCGAAGCCACTTTTAAAAGGGAAATGGATATGGAATTCAAAGGATTGATCAACAAAATAGTACTGATCTATTTGGATGACATTACAGTGTTATCTAAAAATGCAACAGACCATGTTTTCCATCTAAGGAAGGTGTTCCAAAGCTACATAAGTTTTGGGGTGTCATTGAACCCCAAGAAATGTATATTCTTGGCCCATGAAGGAAAAAGTCTAGGCCATATTGTATCAAAGAAAGGATTGGCAATTGACTCAGAGAGAGTTCAAGCAATAAGAGCAATGCCATTGCCAAGTGATAAAAAGGTTCTTCAAAGCTTCCTGGGAAAAATCAGTTTTGTCCACATGTTTGTTCCAAATTTTTCTACCCTTGTTAAGCTAATAATGTTAATGCTTAACAAGAGCTTAGTGTTTAGGTGGACAGCTGAAGGGAAAGCAAGTTTTGAGGCTATCAAAGAAGCCATATCACAAGCCCCAACTCTTGTGAATCTATATTTTTCCAAAGACTTCGTAATGTATGCCTTTGGTGGCAGTGACATGATTTATGCAATCTTGGTTCATCAGAGTCTGGAAGATTATGAGGTGAGATACTCCTTCATTGAGAAGCAGGTCCCTAAGCGATGATCAGAGGATTGAAGAAGTTTAAGCATTTGGTTTCAAATAACAAGATCCAACTATTGGTCTCCCATGTAGGAG
The DNA here is from genome assembly GCA_019776745.2 of Taxus chinensis. Taxonomy (NCBI): domain Eukaryota; kingdom Viridiplantae; phylum Streptophyta; class Pinopsida; order Cupressales; family Taxaceae; genus Taxus; species Taxus chinensis. The sequence goes on from CM034149.1 coordinate 807,379,391, forward strand.
TTAAGGAGTTCCTTCTCAGCAAGGACCTGAACGAGAAGCGTGTAGGATGGATCACTCGTGTCATGGAATATGACATTGAGATCAAGGTCACCAAGATGGTCTATGGGAAGGGTTTGTGTGAGCAACTAGCCTCAGGTCAAAAAGATGAAACAAACAACGAAAGGGAGGATATTTTTGTTCTATAATATGATCAAGAAGAAGGGAGAGATGATGTGTACCTGCTCCTTCTTAGACCCAAGACATGATGCAATTCCTTAAAACATGCTTGTTACCTCATGGGATGAGTAAAGAAAATATGAGACATTTCAGGTTATAGGCTATCCCATATGTTTTTATTGATGGTGTCTTGTTCAAAAGAGACATCAATGGAATTCTACTAAGATGCATCAGGACAGATTAGGTTGAGTGAGTGCTACAATAATTCCATGTTGAAGTAGCTAGAGGCCATTTTGTTCCAAGAGTGACATCACTCAAAATCATGAAAGCAGGATTTTATTGGCCCAGAGTGTTTAGTGACTACTACACATGGATCAAAAGGTGCAGGAATTATGCCTTCTTCAAGGGCAAGGAAAAGACTAGCAAAACTTCTACTACCCCCAATCTCAATCAACCAACATTTCATGCAATGGGGATTGGACTTCATTGGAGTCATCAATCCAAATTCTAGCCAAGGCCACAATGGATTCTGAACATCACATATTATTTCACCAAGTGGACTAAGGCAATGGCACTCAAGGAAGCCAATGAGTCTAGTATCCTATATTTCTATGAAGGGATAGTCACCAGATTTGGAGTGCCATCAACTATCATATCAGACCTTGCATTAGCACTCATAGGTTCCAAGATCACAAGATGGGCTGTCAAGAATGGGACTTATTTCAGGACTTCATCAAATTATTACCTTCAAGGTAATGGCCAAGATGAGTCCACAAACAAGAACTTACTAAGGATCATCAGAAGAAATCGTGATGAGAATCAGAGGACCTGAAGCACAGAGCTCAAAATGGCCTCATCAAGAAATGCTTTAACAAGAAGGAAAAAGCAAGGACCTTTTAGGAGGGAGACCTGGTTTTGAAATGGGATGCAGATCGAGCGAAACTAGGAAGGCATTCCAAGTTTAATGTTATTTGGAGTGAACCCTACATGGTCACAAAATGCAAGAGTAGAAATGCATTCTAATTTTCTACATTAGAGGGTGAAGAGTTTCAGATTCCAGTGAATGGAATCTATCTTAAGCACTGCTACTAAAAGCGAAGTCTCACCCTGTATATTTTAGCTTAGTCTCTCTTTCCTCTAAGTGCTTGTGCACATCGCATTATAGTTTAGGCTGTTTTTCTCCTAAGTCCTTTACACACTCTACATGTTCCATTTGGGGCATGCAATATTTAAATTTTTTTATATAGCGTGGTGTTGTTTTGCAGCTATTATGCAATCTATTCAAAAAGACAGATGAATCCCAAGGTCAAAACAATTTTCTACTCTCAGAAACCTTCCTTTCAAAGATTTCTTATGAAAATTGAGAGTGCAAATAGCCAAGCTCAGGAATCAGAGGTAAAATTAGTACCAGACTATCTTTATTGACTCCATGCCCAGTGGATACAAGGAAATTGGTCTTTTCATCTAGTAGGAATATACCCCTGTGATTCGCCAAATTGTTATCCATATTTCACCCTGAGATAAATATTGGATCAGCCACGACTCCGCATAGAAGGAACATAAGAAAACTCTATCGGAACTGTAAATGGTTGCAGAAGAACTCAAAAAATGAATGGGGGGAAGGGGCCAAGAGAGACTAAGGGACACTATACAATAGAAATTACTGTATTGGGCCATTTCCACATCTTAAATGTGTTCTCCAAGTTACAGGTAGACACAACTATGAGATATTATGGTTAGAAAAAAAGGGGCGATGCCGTAGAGGAACTAGAAACAAGAAAGGGAAGAAATGGAAAATATTCAAAGTCCTCAAGCTCGAAACCGTTTAGGAAAAATCCCAAAAATGAATAAGTATGGAGGAGGGAGTGAAAGGGGCCACGTGTCTTAACGATGCTTCTCTAAAGGTGAATCCAAAAAGGGGAACCAAAACTTGCACCAGGATTCCATGCATGACGAGCCCCAAAGAAGTGGTGGGGAATTGAAAAGTCTTCAACTAAAAAGAAGGTGCCAGGTGTCGAATCAGCAGAATTTTGGAAAGGAAGCTCAGGGTAGAGACTCAAACTTGCACCAGCCCTCCACGTAGAAAATTGTCAAAACAGAGTCTAAAGGCATGCTTCAAAATTGGCTAAGTATAAATGTATCAGTGGAGAATGCCAAGTGTTAGTATATCACATCTCTTGGAGTTGATCTCAAGGATGAAAAACAAATGAGCGCGAGCTCGCCATGTAGCAAAAAGTCTAAAAAGTAAAAGGAACCATTGAAAAGTCCATAGATCAGCGGAGGCCGAAAAGTATCAACTCGGTGCTCCTACAAGGGAAAACTTTGGGCTGGGTTATGAATTGAGCGTGGTGCCTCCACATGTTATTCCATAGGGGTAGATTCAGTTGAATAGGTAATGCATGAGCCTGGTGGGTGGAGGCTTCCAAGTAGCTTAATGGCATTGATTAAAGGGTTAAATAGAGAAAAGGTTTCCAAACGAGCACTAGACAGGCACATGTACCAGGTGAAAGTGGGCCATTAGGGGAAGAGTTGGTTCTTTGCCCCTTGTTATCTCAAAAAGGGTAGAAGTTGCAAATGTCCCACAACTTCGCCTAAAGGAAAAAGTCAGCATTTGAGCCCGAGTCAAAGCCAAATCCGGGAGTCGGAGGAAGAAGTGAAAAATTTCCTTTCATTTAAAAGGCACAAAGATAAATATAGAAGCACATTCTGCAACCAAACAAAAGGAGTCACGTGTCTAGGTGGAGCTTCGAAGCTGTGGGAGTTTTACGAGTTTTGCATTTTTTGCACAAAAATGGTAAAAAGACAGATTGCAGACCCATAGGCCCAATTTTTGCTCTAATCTGGATGCCATGTGTCCTAAATAAAAAAGGGAACCCATTTTTAAAAAAAAATCACACTCATTTGTACAAACTCGATAAAAAATTTGAAGGGGCATATCTTTTGACCCATAGCTCGAAATATTGTGAATCTCACACCATTAGAAAGATATCACCCTCACCCACACCCTAGAGGCCTGAAACTTTAATTTTGAGGAGGTTAGGTAAAGATAATGGGAGAAAAATCTTTAGGATTTCAATGTAGGATCTTCTTTCCTCAACAACTAGATCAAACCTAATCGGTTTCACCGTTTCCTCTTCCTTGAAGGTGCCGAAGCAGGGATTGATGCAATAAAGATGGATTTAGGGGTAGATTTTATCAGAAGCATTAACAACAGTGGTTGAGCTTCGACTTGCTTTTTCTACTTCTCTCTCTCTCTTTCCTCTCTTTGATCAAATCTATAAACTTGGGGGTAGGATTCATTTTAAAGGGTTGGAAATTCTTTGTTTTGTAGGCTTCCTTCTCCTTCTAGCAAAGGGATTTGTGGGATTCAGGCCTTCCATTAAAATTGTAATAAGTTTTTTCCTTTTGGCTATTTCTAATGAACTATTCTAATCCATAGAGAAATAAAACATGTTTTTGATTGATCTTAGATCCTTTCTTGTATATTTTTCTTTTAGTTGTTCTCCCATTATAGATCTAGCTATCTTTTCTTGTTTACTGTATGCATTTTTTTGGTTTGTGTCTATTGTTAAAATAAGTGTTCATAATTCCTTTGGTGCATCACTTGGTAGTTTAGTTATTTCTTATTCCTTATAATATTTCATCCCTATCTCCTTGGCAAGTTTTAGATTAGGTATAGAGATAGATCCTCTAAAAATCCTAACGTATGCACCTAAATAGAGGAATAAGGAACCAACCTTCAACCTGGAGAACTTTTCTATTTTTGCAAGGTCCCACACCTTGCAAAAATTTCAATTTTATGCAATCACACCAAATGACCCTTCCTTAGAAAAGCGGACCTGTATAACTCATTTGGGGGCGATGCGATTTTGCACTAACATGTGGTATTTAAAAAAAAAACACTAGTTATGATGACTTTAAGATTGATTTTCTGGTGAAATCCTTTGAAAAACACATCTGTGAGGATACCTATTCAATAATATGTTATTAAGAGTTTGGTTTCTGTAGAGGACCTAATTATAAAGTTGAAAATAAAGTTGAGGGAATATAGGTGAAGAATGGACAAGTGTGTGGATGCACTGAACAAGGAGAATTTAATATACATGACACATGCCCAGATGAAAATTATATGAGGTAGTTATTCCAGAGATATGATGCATACAAGGAGAGAACCAATTATAGAAGAAGATGAAAAAGATGAAAATGTGACCATGTTGACAAATGAGCAAGCTTAGGCTTGTTTTTCTTAATTACTCTCAACTTTTCATAATTGATACTCTTATTTTATGATAGCTAAACATTAATTTGAATTGTTAATATCAAGTAATAATGTAACATGATACAATGCAATAGACTTTTTTGCTTCTTTAATAAAATTATAAATATATTATGAAGCATGTGAGTTATTGTAATAATTTGAATTTTCTATATTGATGAAATAGTAAAATGGGGTTCTATAGGGGCCCCAGCCCATGGAAAATTTACATACATTCTTGTGAATTTTATCAAAAATAAACTAGAGATAAAGACACCTAATCATCATACACTACCACAAAAATCATCACTGAAAGGAGGAATGTTTTTCAAAACCTTGTTCTTCCTTGGGACAAACTCCTTAGACCCAATAGTCATCTATGCAAAAAAACCTCCCCTGGGAATGTGCAAGACATATCCATAGCCATGAGATTGTCAATATTCATCTGAGGCCATCCACGATACTCATGAATTCCATCTTCGTCTACTAAGAAGAGACCTAATCTTGGAGATCTATGACACCTTTGGGAAATGCTTTCCTCCCTTTTACTTCATAGATAGAGGGTAAGATGGAACAATTGACGTGGCTGGTAGTGTAAGCACAATGTTATTTGAAGTTGGCTGAGCGGGAGGCTGAGAAATAGACTCACCCTTATACATTTTTATAACTGAAGGTGGAGCTTTAGGTTCTTGCAATGACATGGGTCCTCTAGGATCTTTCTCCAAAAAAGAGATACATTTTTCTAGCTCAGTCATTTGATGCTAATGAACAAGAAAGGTATATAAAGAATTGGACATATGAATCTAAAGGAATTTCCTACCAATAAACTCCTCATTCAAAATAAAAAGGAAATTATAGTATTTTTTTCCTTTCACAACAGACGTACTATGAAGCTAGAATTAGTTTAGTGTTTCTAGGTATTTATGATTTTCCCACCTGAAGTGGTGGAAATACATTTTTTGGAAAGTAGGGAAGACATGATTTATCTTGATTAATATATGAAGAAGAGAAACTCAAACATTTTGAGCTAGTAATGGTCCACTATCATCTAGTGTGTCTGTAATATCAAATAACATCCTCACAAATAGCTCAATGGGGCCTATGAAGTCAAAGATTTGGTTCAAATATTAAGATGAGACCTCCTTCAAACTTTTTCCCACAATCACCCTCTCCATTTGCAATAACAATGAGCTTGACAAAAGTTTCCCACACTTAGGTATGAAGAAAGAATGCACATTTTCAAAGGATGTGGGTTGAATTTAGAGTAAAATTTAAGTAGGTGAGCTGGGTTAAGCAAAATCATGGAAATTAAGTCAATTAATATTTCATGTTGCATCCACACAGAGGAGTTAAAGGTTAAAATAAAGGAGATAATTTGAAGAGAAAGGTAATTAAGTCTGAAATGGTGTTACGCATGAAGAAGTGCTTAAATAAAAAGTATTTGATAGTCATTATGCATATTTCTATGTTTATCCTTGAAAGAAATGATGATAGATGTGAGATTAGAAAATTTTAGGATATTCAAAAGGTTACCAAGAAAAGTCTCTTGACTTACCTTTAAAAAAATAATTAAAGAAATGATAGCAAAAGGCTGACATGACATCCTAGTCGTTTTAGGAGAGTGATAAAATACAAATCACTAATTCCTCCGCATGGCATCACGATATTAGAGTTTTTTCGAAGGAATGATAGTAGATTAGATTGTGTTCCAAAAAATGGAATATTCTTTTGAAGATTAAAATTTTTGGGGGAAAAAGGAAAAGGTAAGAGAGAGAGAGAGAGAGAGAGAGAGAGAGAGAGAGAGAGAGAGAGAGAGAGAGAGTTGTATATATATGAAAGGAATGTTCTCATATCGGGTGGTTAAATTTTTCTAATTTCTTAGAGAAAATAGACAAAAAATTATTGTACTCTTCTTGAAGAACCTGAATCAAATTGAGAGACCTGTGAGTTATTTTATTTTTTCCAAAAATTCTCATGCCAAGATGATTGCAAGTGTGCAGTCACTAGAAATCATTGACGCCATAGGCTTTATGGCCATATGCTAAGAAATTTGAATTTATTTAAATTAACTACATGTTTTGTCTTGATAAATGTTGTCTTTGTTCCTAAGCTATAATAATTTTAATCAATACTTTCCTTCCCTGTTACAGTCTTATGTTGATAGATTATTTGAGTTACACTAGATCTTGTTTTGAATAGTGGAATTTCAGTAACTCCAACTGCACTATAGAAAGATATTTCCTTCTGTGGAAAGATAAATAGTTTTGAATTCATATTTATTCTACTTTGTAGAGAAGATATTAGTAACATTTTGAGTGTATCTCAAGTGTAGTTGAGTAGGAACTGTTAGTGTTTTCTTGAGAGTTTAGCACAAGATTTTTTGTTTGAATTATGAAAGGTTGTGTGAAATTTTATACTCTTGGGATTCCATGAGTGCATACCTTCTGGTCAAAGGGCTGCTATTGGTTGTGTGATGTGTTCCTCTTGCCTTGAGTTAATTTCCAAACATTTGTAAGGTTTTATTGATAAACTTGTATAATAAACATTATATTGCTTTAATATCCCATTCATAGAAAAAAATTACAACCTATAATTGTTAAATTCTTCTGAATTACCCATGTTTTCTATGCCCATAATCATTCACCAAGGGATTTTTCCATTTCTACCCTCCCTTTCCATAAATATATAGAAGCAAGCTAAAATTTACATTTTCTAAAGTAATCTAAGTTATATTGGAAAAGAAATCTACATTATTTAGTTTGACAACTTCTGAGAGTTAAATAATGCATACATTGACCATGTCTATTCAGGATTACTGTCCATATTTCCAAGATAAAGTTTAGAGACTACAATTTCATCCACCTTTTTTGACAATTACAACTTACAAAATGGGTCCTCTTACCCTAGTTATATGCAAAACCTAAAGTATCAGGGAACATCATCCTCTGTTTAAGTGCAATAAAATATCTCCCAAGTTAAGTATTAAATATTTTTTTAGACATGTCCCTGACTACAAATAACCAAATCCTCAGTTTGTCTTTCTCTAAGCATTGAACTCAATTTTTCAATGTTTCTTGGGTCTCACTATGGTGTAGAATAGGATACAAACATTATCTCAGCGTCGTTTCCATGGACTAATTTTATAAATAAGAAGATACATCGACCTATGGTAATGTATAAAGTATGTTTAGATGAAAATTCTTGAGCTAAACTCAATCATTTATAAAAAATTTCTAAAACTGAGCTTAATCAAAAGTCATTTCCTCAATATTTTCCTAGTTTAAGGAAGTTATCCATTAAATTTGACTTAGCTAGGGGTAAATATTGATATAGGATAACAAAATTTTCTAATCTTTTATGAAATTTATTATGATGCTTTAGTTGCCAAGTTTTTTGAAGTGATTTACACATCTAAGGTGTAAGAGCTTAGTGGTGTCTCTTTCTTTCTAGAAACAAATATCATAAATACTAGTACCTTGAACTTCAATTATTGTAATCCATCATCAAGATTTGAAAAGTTGGAAGGAAGAAGGTATTTCTTCAAGTTATATCTTATTATAAGATTGTTTTGATTGGTGGGAAGGATAAATCCAGAAAGGAAGCAGATATGGAAAATGTTAAGTGATTAGAAGATGGAAGTTAAGGTGATCTCTTCTCATGATTTTGATCAACCATTAGTATAGGACTATTCAAGTACCTTTTATCATTCTAGATCAAACAGTTTGACTAATAATTTTCATACTCTAGTCTATAAAGTTTGTTCATTCATATGTAATCAAGGTATTATTCATTTCCCTCCTTTTGTTATGAATGTGTATAGTCCTATAGATTTCCTATTTATGGCGGATTATCCTAATGGAGTCCCACATGAGGTAAGAAATAGATTTCCCAAATTCTAGGGTAATAATGTCATTATTCGTGACCAACACCTCAAGATATTTTGTAAAACTATGGAATATTTTATGATTGAGTATAAAGATGTATTTTTAAAGTTGTTAATCAATACTCTAGAAGAAGATGTCTGATATTGGTACAAGTCACTACCAGATAACTTCATTGACTCATGGAAAATGATGAAAAATGCATTTAACTCATAGTATGGTGATAAAACTAATCCAATGTTCCTCGTCATAGAATTTGAGAACATATAAAAAGAATCCTAATGAATCAGTCTAGGATTTTAATACTATATTTAGAAATACATTGACTAGATTTCTTGTAACTTTGAGGCCAAGTTAAGATTCATGACTAATTAAATATTAAAATTATTTTGAAAAAAAGGCATCCTATTACTTAAGGGATAAAAATCCCAGGTCCGAGAGGTAAGCCTTTACTATGGTGGTGAAACTAGAAAATACTATTAAGGCATTTGTAAATACTCCTAAAAGGGAGGGAGTCAAGTTGATAAACCCTGAAAAACCCTAGGAAAGTAAAGTGGTAGATCTACAAAGGAAATTTCATATAAACTTGCTAGAGCAGAGAAAGGTCTAGGTCAAAGTTCTCAATCCCAACACAAATTTCAAGGGAAGCATAGATTTGGCAATCATCCTAGGGGTAACATCATAAAAAATGATACAGGGAAAGGACCCATGGGGTATGGAAACAAGAAACAACCACCAAGGGAAAATAGTTTTTTCCCTCATGCATTGTTTGCTAGAGTATCTACGGTAGAGGGTGATCATGTTATTCAGTGGTGTTATAAGTGCTTTCTAGAACACTCTTGATGTGATCTTAATGTGGAAAGTCAAGAGGTTTATTATGATGCCACCTTTCGTGATGTATGCATGATGGAAAGATTTGATGGTCCACAACAAGGAGTTACCTCTACTGAATTGATGAGTGTTAGGACTATGGAATGTTTTTAGGATTTTGTACACTAGGTATCGTCTATCCCTTCTACTAGTAGTCTTAATGTTGATATGGTTCATTCCTTTGAGTTACCTAACCATGAATTTTAATATTTGAGGGCATTAATTATCCAAAAATATGATGTTGATATTCCTTTTGATGAGGATAGGAAACGCCTAATAAATGCACTAGTGGCCCAAAAAGATGAATATAATTTGATAAACAAGACGGTCAAAGGATTAGGTCCATTTCCTAAAACAAAAAATCCTCTCCTCACCAATATCCTCAAGGCATCCCCTAAGAAATATTTACCAAATAAAGGCCCATTTATTATTAACAAATCTGACCCCTTACCTCTTTTTAAGTTATAAGGAACCTCATACCACTATAAAATGAAATCACATTACCTCATAGAGAGGTGTTACCTAATTAGACCCCTAGTGATATGGATCAAATTTTGAGTCAGATCAAGGTTATCATGTCAATTTTTGAGTTTTTCAAGATTCCAGAGTATATAAGAAGAGAATTCAAATACTTAGGATTCAAGGAGGAGTTGGTGGCCACATGTAAGGATGATAGCAATGTGGATCTTCAACATGTTATTAAAGAATTATAAGTTACCGAAGAAATCTAAAGTCTGGGGGAATTCCCTGAGATATATTTAGGAACTTCTCTGGTATAGTATGAACTTGAAGAGGATCCATTGTTTACTACTTTGATCATCAAAGATAGAATTCTCCATAAATTTATGTTTGATTCAAGAGCTTCATGTAATGTAATGGCTCTTAAATTTATGAATGAATTATAAATAGAAGTAACTAAATCTGTTTGAAAATTCCATGCCATGGATTCAACAGAGGTGTCAGTTATAGGATATGTAAAATATTTAGTAATGTAGTTGCAAGCATATCCTGGGAAATACTTGATTATGAATATGATCATTGTTGATTTCCTTGCTAAATGGGGTATGATTCTTTCTATAAAATGGGCTACAAGTGTTGGAGGAAGTGTGAAACTAGACATGTCCTATGCCACCACACATGTGCAAGGATATTTGGTGAAGTTGTGGGGAAAAAAGAAAATGCTACACATGATTGAGGACCCAAACAACGGATCCTATAAAGTATTGTTTGTTGATGTGGATGTTGATAATTTTTTTGGATATGCATACTTTTAATACCATATCATAAATGATATTCCATTCTTGGAAAAATTTGGTACCCCTTTGACTATCATGTTTGATGGAGCATTCTCCAATATGGGTGATGTGGCTGGTGTGGTTCTTATATCCCCAAACAAGGAACCATTCAGTTTCTTCTTCAAGATAAAATTTGAATCCACCAATAATATTGTATAATATGAAGCATTACTCCTAATATTTATAATTTTATGGAGGTACACAATAAAGGACATAATTGTTAAAGGGGAATCTGAGTTGGTGGTAAATAAAGTCAGGTAACTGTATGTAACAAAGAACCAAAGAATGAAGTAGTATATGTATGCAGTGTGGGACTTCATTGAAAATTTTGATTCTTTTAATATCTTATAGCATGATAGGAATTAGAATGTTACAACTGATAAATTGACTGTTCTTGCATCTCGGTTTGACAATTATACATTTTTCTCCTTACTGTAACTATGATGTAGAGGTTCCTTCAAGATCATTTGTGCCTAATAGTGTAAAGAATTGGCAAGTTTTTGATGATGAAGCTTAAGTACAAAGGTTCTTGCAAAGTGAAGGAAATTTTACAAATCAATGCATGGATTTGGAGCCAATTTTTTAAACATGAGATGGAAAATAAACTCTATTTGGAAAATACATAATTCATTTGAATACCAACATAATTCGCAGGGTGTTGATTTCCTTAGAATCTAATTTTATCAACGTAGATAGGGTGGTCCATAGGCATATCTTTGCTTCAAGGGATGTTGAGGACTATAATTTGGGAACCAAGGAAAATCTCAGTAAACTATAGTTAGGGTGAAATCTAAAAAAATAAGAGAAGAAATCTTATGTAAAACTACTTCAAAAGTATCAATATTATTTAGCATGGTCCTATTAAGAACTTAAGGATTATAAAAAGGAATTTCTCCAAAAAGAAATACCCTTAGAGCCTAACACTAAACTATTTGGAAAAAATTAGAGGCCTATTAATCCTCTTCTTTCTCTTAAAATGGAAGAAGAGTTGAAAAATTTGAGGGATGGAGAAATAATACAACCCAAAACATACTCTTCATGGGTGGAAAATATTTTACCAACGAGAAAGAAAAATGGAGATATAAGGATTTGTGTGGACTTTAGAAATATAAATTGGGCCTCAATGAAAGACAATTATCCATTGCCTAATATGGATAACATGTTGCAGTTTGTTACAAGATCAGAATTACTCTCAACTTTGGATGGCTCTAAGGATATAATTAGGTAGTGGTAAAAAATTAGAAAGGTTTAAAATTTTTCCCACCACCCCATAGCGAACATATGTGTATGTGAGAATGCCATTATGTTTGATAAATGTCGGGGATACTTTCCAAAGATACGTGGATGTTAATTTTGTAGGTTACATTAATGATTTTATTGTTGTTTATCAATATGATGTAAATGTGTTTCCCAGGAAGATAAGTGACCACTTGGGCCATGTAGAAAAGATGTTAATAAAGTGCAGGGAGTATGCGATCTTAGTGAATCCCAAGGAATTTCACTTTTGTGTTCAAAAGGAAAAACTATTGGTGCATATAGTATCTAATGAAGGGGTCATGATATATCCTTAATGAGTAGAAGCCATTTCCAAAGTTCCCATACCAACATAAAAAAAATGGTATGCAATATTTCTTTGGGAAGATCAATTTAATTGGGAGCTTTATTTAAAACTTTTCTAAAATAACCATTCTTATTACTAACATGCTAAATAAAGACTAGGTTATCAAATGTGGAGAAGGGGTTATCCAAGATTTTAATGGGGTTAAGTAATCATTGAAGAATGCCCATATTATATAGCCAGTCTAGATTATAAGAAAGTGATCTAAATTTTTCGCTCTACCTCTGAGATTAAACTTTCTTTTGTATTGTTGCAGAAAGATGATGAAGGGAATGAGACCTATTTCCTTCTTCAGAAAATCTTTGCAAGAAGCTGAATTAAATACACCATCATGGAAAAGAAAGGTTTCACACATGTTTAGGAAACTAAAATTTTCAGGCTATTTATATTGAATTTAAATATTATAGCTTATGTCCCTCAATCAATGGTAAAGGAAATCCTTTCTGAGATGGAAATATCCAGTAAAAGGTGTCAATGGGTAAATAAATTATAAAAGTATGACATGGATATACATATTACTAAACAATTTATGGGTTTTGGCCTTGCAAAATTAATGGCAGAAAGTAACTTGCAAGTGATGGAGATCAATGATGTTAAAGAAGGAAACATGGATATCTAAGAAAATATGATTAATTGAACATGGTATAAGGATGTAATATTCTACCTAAATAATTTGGAGTTTCTAGGGAATCTAGACAAGAATCACGGAAGGATAATTCAATTGATCTCACAAAAATATGTTGTAATTGACTACGAGTTTTCTTGGAAGAACCCATAAGTGATCCTATTGAGGTGATCACAAGCCTATTACATAATTTCATGGGGAAGTATGCAGAGGTAACTTTGCTGGAAGAGTGACTGCTCAGAATATTTCGAGAGTAGGTTACTAGTGTCCTATACTATTTAAAGATGTAACTTTATTAGTTAGAAGATGTGAGAGTTGTAAAATATTTTTTGGGAGGTTAAAGGCCTCAAGTTCTTTACCATTACAAACAATATCATTGGAATCCCCTTTCATGTAGTGGGGGATGGAATTTATTGGGGAAATTTCAAACTCTATAATTGTACGACACGAGTAAATATTAGTTGTTACATATTATTTCACTAAGTGGGTTGATGTCATTCTTACCAAGAAATAAAATAATCAGGTAGTTATTTAATTCATTTTAAACAACATCATTTGTACATTTTGAGTGGTTTCCAACATAATAGCTGATAATGCCATGAGTTTTAAAGAAAAATCTTTAACATCTATGTGCCAATAGTAAGGTATAAATTTGAGTTATGCTTCAAATTATAACCCTCAAGGAAATGGCCAAGCTGAGTATAGGAATAAAAAATTTATCAAAATACTCAGGAGGACATTCAAAGTAAATAAAATAAAATGTGGTGAAGAATTCAAGTTTTCTCTATGGGTAGACAGAATTACTACCAAACAAGCTAATAGGAAGAGTCATATTGAACTATTCTATGGTGTTCAAGATCTTTTTCACCTTCATATGAAGCGATCATCTTATCAATCCATGCAAAAACTTGAGGATGAGGGAGAAGTAAACCCCTATGAACCTAGAATCAACCAGATACAAGACATGGATGAAGAAAGAAGGGAATCCCGCCATAGAAACCTTAAGTTTATGGAAAGATTCATGAATATATTATATATAAAGGTGAATCCTAGAGCCTTAAATGTTGGGGATCTAATTTTGTTATGGATAACTGGCATGAAGAAAAAAGAAATCATGTAAAATTTGATGCCTTGTGGATGGGTCCCTGCTCCATTGATTTAAGGATAGGTGAACAAACCTTATTCTTTTAGGAATTGGAGGGAGACTTGCTAGAATCACCTGTCAATGAGAGGCACTTGAAACACTTTCTAGATTAGACACATGCAATTAGGTATGGAATTTTGTATAGTGTATAGTTTTTTGTTTCTTGTTTTTCTTTCCCTTTTCATTTTATTGGTCAATAGTGACCAATTTCTCTAGTATCTTTGTCTAATTCTGAGAAGTACATTTTCTTTGTTAGACCTTGTGCAAATTTTTGAATGAATTAGTTTCCGAATGGATTAAGAGACTTTTTCAATGTCGTGATTTGTTCATGTGGTTCTTGTAAGACATGTAAGGGGTATCCATCCTCAATTCATAACTGGTGTTAGTGCTAACTTTAATCGTTTCATTCTATCTTGACTGTGACTTTGAAATTTTCCATGACTGGCTTGTCAAAATTAAAAACATGTGTGCTTTAAGAATGAAATCATATTAAATACAAGAAAATTATGTGTTTGAGTCTTGAATCCAATGTAAATCCTATTTTTCCATCAAGTAATGTGATAACCATTTCATCTTTGAGTGATCCGTGTGAAAAATCTATCGATTTATCATATTAAACCAAGAAAATCCCATTTTGATATTGTCGTGTGATCTTGTAGTGCACATTACATATTTTCCACCAACGTCAGAAAAAACATGGAATAAATCCATTAGATGTGCTATAGTGTTATTTATTTGTAAAATTACATAATTTAAAGAGTAACTGCAGATTATAAAAAAGCTCCAAATCTTGACGAGTATTCCCATGAATATTTGGGTTGAATAATGAAAAAGGAAAAGTTTAAACCACTCCTGAAAAGAACATGTGTAAAAATGAGATTGGAGCAGAGAATCAAGTTGATAACACAACTTTGCATCAATAATACAATGGAGTGAAAAATGAAAAGAAACCTTCAAGGCCCACTAGCAACACATGTAGTGTTCTCATAAAAATTCAAGAGGTGGGGTTTAAGGTCAAATCTAAAAACTTGCACTTGTTTCAAAACTAATGCAAAAATGCAAAAACACTCCCTGATCCCACAAAGCCCCAGCTCAAGCCATGTGAATAGTGTACATTCAAATGAAAGAAGAAAATTAGAGGGATGAGATGTGGAAAATTTATAACTACATCCAGTAATACATTTTTATACGAATCAATGAAGATTTTTTTTAAAAAAAATCAAAAATTTCAAATTGTTACCATTACATGTGAAGATCTAGATGCCCTAGCCACAATAATTGGTGAAGAAAAGAAAAGAAAATCATTGCAAAATGGTGGAATTGAACTAAAAGAGTTTGAAACATGATTATAGAAAGCAAAATTCATAGTCTCTAGTAAAAACTGGTAAGTTGCATTGTATAATCATACTCTACTCAATTAATTTGTGAATTTTGAAGTTATTAGGGGAAACAAGTTGAAAGTAACAAAATTAAGAGTTTGGGTTAGGGTTTTTAAGTTTCTTCTAGTATCACCAGTGACCTGGATAATTTAATGGATGCAAATGAATTAGATGTGGATTTCAGGGAATTTTTTGGAGACTTCGTGCCTAGAACAGAAGACAATGGATGAAAACAATTATTGCCAACCATATTATTTTTGTAGTTGTTGTCCCACCTTCAATCCATGCTCTTGAATGATTCTTGTTATGTGCTGGAAAGTATGACCCCTCAAAAATCAAAGTATTAGATTGAAGTTGTGAAAGAGTCATTAATTTAGCACATGGTGCTTTTAATATCATATTGGGGTTACTAATAGTAAATCAACCAATAGTTACAACTGTTGAAAGTGCATATAAAAGTTATAATGCAAAACATGATGACTATGCCTAGGTATTGGATTCCCAATGGATAAAGGATAGAAAACCCTCCACCAAGATGCTTCCTAAGAAATTAAACTAATCTCTATTCATCGAGGAGGTTGAAGATCTTATTGTTTTGTTAAGAAGAATGTCTGGGTTGGAGGGGTCCAACAACTTGCAAGTATGGATGCACCCTTTTATTTGATGTATTTTGGAAAAGAAAGGAAATTTATATTGGGGAATTCTTATATCAGCTTCAATTCATGACCAATCGATGAAAATTGCAACAAATATTAAAAAAGGTAATACAATTGACATCCAAGTCTCAATGATGCCTTATTTCATTTATAATATTGCATACTTTAAGTCATTCCTAGGTCTTCATCTAAAAGAAAACTTTAAAACCGATATAATTTGTGATGTATACACATAATTAACGTTGGAAAATTTTAAGGGGAATTTTTGACATGTAAATGATGCCTTCATTGCCCCAATTTCTTATCTTTTCAACCCTGAATGGGAGTAATATAGAATATCTGTTTAACCAACTACTATGATTTTTGAATATGGTTGTCTTTTTATCCAATATAAGTTTATTACATATCTTAGAGTAAGTAGATTTGAAGGTATTCCTTACAAATTACCAAGGTATGTTAACGATAAGTGGGTTTTAATATAACTTTCAAGGTAGATTGTCCATGTCCATATTAAAATATTAAGAATGCATTAAAAAAATATAAAATTTTCTATCCAAGTTCGGAGGTTTTCTTGTCAAACAGTGGAAAATCTAGGATGATGGATGGGGAAATGGATAAATTCCAAATCGGTAAGTTTACTCTAAGAAGTAACTTTGATATTCGATGGGTTTTTACTTTTTGTGAGCATGAGCCTCATTTCGAGGATTATTGGATGAAATGTGTTGATGAAGAAGAGGTCAGGAAAAGGGATTTCACAAGGATGACCTTGAGGAAAATAATTTACTTTAAAATTGTTGTGATCCCCCAAGGATTAGAGGATCATCTAAATGTGGTAATAAAATTTTATATTGAACAAAATTTAGTATCAAAATCAATTACTCATGTTCATTGGAGAAAAAAGGAATCAAATAATCCTAACCAAAGAATTTTTTATATCATGATAAGAACTTTAAAACGGTTAGTTTGAAAGGGTATTGATTTGTCTTTAAAAAATACAAGAGTATTGAAGGAGTTTAGGGACCTAAACACTTTGAAAGATGACCTCCCTCCTTTGATATAGGGAAATAATACTATGGACCCTTTGAATGGTCAGGACCCTCAATTTCCCAATAGGAAACCCACCATAGAAAATAATTGATGAATGGAATGCTACAAAAAGTAAAATTGGAACATTAAAAACTATTTTATCTCAAAAGGCAGAAGATATTCTTTCATGGGAAATCCAAGATGCCCCTCTCACTAGACGAGTACCATTGAAATAAAAATGGAAGTGGTGTAAACAAGCTAAAGACTCCTATAATTAAAATACCAGGGACATCAAGCACATTTAAAAATATGAGGGGAGCTTTTCCTAATGTTGATACATCTCTTATAGTTCAGAATGCTAAAGGAAGAGAGGGTACAGATCACAAACACTTTTAAAGGTAAAAAAAATCCCAAAGTGATATTGACTTTGGTGAGGGATGTTTGTATTTCAGTTATAGAAGGTTAGAATAATGCAAGGAATCATAAGAGAAAAGAGTCCTAGGTAATTGACCCTCTTATCTTGACTAAAACTGAGAAAAAGGTTTTGACTGAATTATCCAAAGAAACCATGACATCATAAGATCCTAAAGCATTACAATATTTTTAAACCAACACCTATTATGGCTCCATCTACATTTCCAACAGGAACAGTTGCAAGGATGATTCAAGGTACCTATATGTCTATCAAATCAAGTGGTGTTATAAAAATTAAAATACAAAAAGAGCCAGTTATAGTGCAACATTGTATGAAATATGACATCAAGGAAGAGTTTCCACAAAGGAAACAATAAAATAATATAGAAATAATCAACGTGGAGGAACTTAGGGATAGTCCATACTTTAATATTGAGGATGTCATAAGTGAACTCATATAAAATAAGGTGTAAGTGTTTCTTTTGAGGATATACTGATGTAAGATATTGTTCAACAACCAAACATTGAATTTGGGGCACAACCCCAAAATACTAAAATTGAAAATATATCCCCTCTAGTGTAGGTAAATTAAATCATTCAAGAATCTATGGATTATGCATTTACCCTAGATGTCACTCTCATTACAAGTCAAGCATCTTAAATTGTAGAGAAAGATAAGAAAATGAAGAAGTTCGAACAGACACCGGCCTCAGAGAAAAGCACAACTGAAGTTGTGAGAGATACAAATAGCCCTATCGAGGGTAGTAGTGTAGTAAGTACAAAGGTTAATGATGAAAGAAAAGATACAGGTTCAATTTCCCAACGCCAATTAGTAGCTGAACAAGAAGAAGACCCTACAAATGAGAAGGATGAGGGAAAATCCTAGATGGAGGTGCCTGCTACAAAGCCACTTTTGGAAATTTTCATAAAGAACAACGAGAAACTTAAGACTACAATCCTAGATAAAGAATATCCAAAAAAATAAAGAAAGATTTTTTTTCCCCATCAAATTATTCAAAGGAATAAATAACAAACAAGGCAACCGCTATAGAAGATTTAACAAAAATTGTAAGTGTGGTGGTTACCCCCCTATTGAGAGCTTGAAGGAAACAATAATTCCATCTATTTTTCTAATGGAAAGTAACACTCAAGAGGAGAAATTAGTGACTTATTAAAAATTGGAGAACATCGAACAACCTCAAACCTTAGACCAAATTGATTGACAACCACAAATGGAGGCATCAGATAACATAAATCAGATAGTAAGAGTGGATATGCCACATATAGAAACAATAATACCTCATAATAATCAAGAAGAATCCACATAAATGGTAGTGTTTTCCCAAAATTAAAACATCACACCAACAAGAGTAAAATTTGGTAATGCTCCCAGGGATGACTTGTTAGGAGGATTTCTTGAAGAAAAAGAACAAGGAAACTAATTTTTCTAAGGAGGAGCCTTAGACATTACCAACTTTGATTTCAAAAAAAATATAAAGGCTTAAAATAAGGAAAGAGTTATAAATCAAACATATATTAATAGGAAAGGGTTTAAAACTATGGAAATTCCTACTCCTCATCCAAGGATCTCAAGAGATAAAATTACAATAAGTGAGTATGACGTCAAATAGATCCAGTTGGGCAGAGATACAAGGGAAATCCTTAAGCAAGACACATCAGTAGCAGTTAAGGTTCTTTTCTAAAGAGTTGATGAAGATAAGGTAAGAGAAATAAATTAAAATAAAAAGTGAATGCTTTACCTTGATGGTGGGCCCATTAGGTGAAAATCAAGAGACTACTACTGCTAACACTCCAAAGGTTCTGGGAAGCATAGTAAAGGATACCAAAAAGGTCAAGGCTATTGATAGGTAGATTGAATACTTATCTGAAAGATAGAAAAATATTTTTGAAAAGGAAAATATGAGGTATGGAGAACTTACGACCATGCTCAGTGATATTAATGATTTAATTCAACAATGTGAAAATGAGTTATTCTACTTTGAAGGGATTCTTCCTAGGTTAAACATTATCAACCACGTTGATGAGAATATAGTTGAAAATTATGGAACCATGCTACTTAATAAACAGGGAACTCAATATACTATGGAATATTTTTCCAAAATTAGGATAGAGGTCATGAATATGGTCAAAGAAAAGATGGAGGCAGAAAAATAATGAATTGAGAAAAGAATTGACACCATAAACATGAGACTGGAGGACATGGTATTTGATAAACAAAAAATAGTTATGGTGACTTTAAGAATGATTTTATGGTCCACTCCTATGAAAAATACATCCATGAGGAGTACTATTCATATGATGTTATTAAGAGGTTGGTTTATGTGGAGGACATAATTACAGCGTTGTAAAAAAAAGTCAAGGGAATATAGACTAAGAATGGACTAGTGTGTTGATGCATTGAACTAGGAGAATTTAATATTCTAACAAGACACAAACCCAATCAAAATTATATGAGGAATTTTTTTCAGAGATATGATGCATACAGGGAGAGACAACAAGATAAAGAGGAAGATGAAAAAGATGAAGATGTGACCATGTTGACTAGTCAGCAAGCTTAGGATTGTTTTTCTTAATCAGTATCATCTTTTCATAATTGATACTCTTGATTTATGATATTTTAACATTACTTTGAATTGTTAATTTCAAGTATGATTGTAACATGATACAATAGAGTATACTTTTATGCTTCTTCAATATAATTATAAATGTATTATGAATAATGTGAGTTATTGTAAGAGTTTGAATTTTCTATATTGATGAAAAAGTAAAATGGGGTTCTATAGGGGACCCATCCCATGTAAAATCTACATAAATTATTGTGAATTACATCAAAAAGAAATAGAGAAAAATACACCTAATAATCTTCCACTACCAAAAAAATCGTCATTGAAAGGAGGAATTTTGTTAAAGTGCCTGTTCTTCCTTGGGAAAAAACTCCTCTAACTCAAAAACCATCTATGCAAGCAAAAATTCCCTTGCCAAAGTTCGATACATTCCCCATAGCCATGAGCTTCTAAATATTCTTCTTAGGGCCATCAAATATACCCATTAAATTCCATATTATTCTGATACAAAGAGACCCAATCTAGGAGATCTATGCCACCAATGGGAAATAGTTTCCTCCCTTTTTCTTTGTAGATAGAGGGATGAACAAGAGCTATTGATGTGTTTTGAAGTGCAAGTACAATGCTCCTTGAAGTTTTCTGAGTGGGAGGTTGACAACTCTAAGTGCCCATTGTACATTTTCATAGCTATAATGGAGCTTTAGATTGTTACGAATGCATGGGTTGTGCAGGATCTTTCTCTAAAGAAAAGATACATTTCTCTAGCTTAGTCATATGATGATAAAGACCATCAATGGTATCTAACACAGTCCCATAATACAGCACATAGGAATCCAAAGGAATTTCCTTCAAAAAAATATCTTCATTGGAGATGAAATGGAAATTATAGTTAGTTTTACCATTACACTAGGTCTCTTATGAAGTGGGAATTGCTTTCGTTCTTTTGGAGATTTTGTTTTCCAACCTGAAGAGGGTGAAAATACATTGTATGGAAAGTAGATAAGATATGATTGATCTTTTTCATTCTTCTAAGAATATAAACGTCAACATTTTGATCCATCAATGGTTAACTATCATCTCCTAGGTCTGTAATATTGAATAACATCCTCATAAACACCTTATTAGGGCCTCTCAAGTAGAATATTTGATTCAAAATATTATGATGAGATCTCCTTAAGAGTGGTTGCCATAATCACCCTCTTCATTTTAAAGAGAAATGAAATTAACCTTAGATTCCCACACTTAAGTTTGAAGAAATTATGCACATTTGCAAAGGAAGTGGGTCGAGTTTATAGTAAAATTTAAGCAGGCGAGTTGGGTTCAACAAAATCATGGCAATTAAATAACTAAATATTTCATGTTGCATCCACATGGAGGAGGTAAAGATGAAAAGACATGGACATCATTTTAAGAGAATGCTTAATAATTCTGAAATGGTGTTACACGTGAAGGAATGCTCAAATTGAAATGATTTTATATTCATTAAGCATATTTAAAAGTTGATCCCCAAAAGAAAATATTGATAAATTTTACATCAGAAGACTTCAAGATATTCAAAAGGTTACAAATAAAAGTATGTCGACTTACCTAAAAAAATAATAACTAAACAAATGATACCAAAATGGTTACATGGCATCCCCGTAATTCTAGGAGAGTCAAAAAATACAAATCATTTGTAATTTCTCCACATGGGATCATGAAATTAGATTTTTTTCAAAGGAATGATAGTAGATTAGATTGTGTGCCAAAACGAGGAATATTAATTTGAAGGTTCCAATTTTTTGGGGGGAGGAAAGGAAAATGTAAGAGAGAGAGAGAGAGAGATTTATATATATATATGAGAGGAATGTTCTCGTATCGCGGGGGTGTAAATTTTTCTAATTTCTTAAAGAAAATAGAGAAAAATTGATTGTACTCTTCTTGAAGAAAATGAATCAAACTAAAATACCAATGAGTTTTTTTATTTTGTCCAAAACTTCTCATGCGAAAATGATTGAAAGGGTAAAGTCATTTGAAAGCATTGATGCCATTTTCTTGATGTCCCTTTTCTAAGAAATATGATTTTAGTTTAAAGTAATTATGTGTTTTCTCCTAAGAAATTTTGTCTTTGCTCCTAACATAAAATAATTTCAATCAATTACTTGCATTCCCTGTTACAATCTTATGTTTATAGTTTATTTGAACTACACTAGATCTTGTCTTAATTAGTGGCATTTTTGCAACTACAATTGCATTGTAGAAAGAACTTTCCTTCTGTGGCCTGATAAAAAAATTTAAATTCATATTGCCTCTTCTTAGTTGAGAATATATTATTAATATTTTGAGTATATCTTGAGTGTAGTTGAACATGAAATGTTAGTGTTTTATTACAAATTTAGCACGAGATTTTGTGTTTGAATTTTCAAAGGTTGTGTGAAATATTGTAATCTTGGGCCTCCATGAGTGCATACCTTCTAGTTAAAGGTCTGATATTGGTTGTGTGATGTGTTCCTCTTTCCTTGGCATAATTTTCAAATGTTTATAAGGTTTTCTTGAGAAAATTGTATAATTAAATTTATCCTTCTTTAATCACCCATCCATACTCAAAAAATTAAAATCTATAATTGTTAAATCCTTTTCAATTACCCATGTTTTCCGTGTCTCTAAATGTTTTCCAAGGGATTTTTCCATTTCTACCCTCCCTCTCCATATATATGTAGAAGAAATCTAAACTTTACACTATCTAAAGAAATCTGCATTATTTAGTGTGACAACTCATGAGGGTTAAATAATTCTTCCATTAACCATGTCTATTTAGGATTACCGTCCATATTTCCAAGAGAAAGCTTAGAGATTGCAATTTCATCCACTTTTCTCACAATTATAGGTTACAAAATGGGTCCTCTCACCCTAGTTAAAGGAAAAGCATAAATTAGGACGGAATTTCATCCTCTTTGTGAGTGTAATCCAATGTCTCCCAAGTCAAGTCTCAAAGACTTTGTAAGACATGTCCCTAGCTACAAATGACTAAATCCTTAGTTTTTCTTTCTCTAAGCATCAAACTCAGTTTTTCAATGTTGTTTGACTCTCAAGGAAGTTCAAAATTAGATACCAATAATATCAAGAAACTTAACCTTCATTTCCTCTAAAAGGGTTTTCAACTCAAAGAATTTTTACATGTGATTCAACCAATCAATCAACTCCTATGGTCATAATCCTCCACCATAATAAATAAATGTGTTCATTCATTCCCTCCAAATCTTGGATTATTTTATCCCTAAATGGAAACTCATTTCATGTTTCTTAATATCTCTCATTTTATTATTCATCTCCTTCTTCATTCCTTAATGGAGGTAATTCTTTATTATTAGTATATATGTGTGCATCTATGTTTACATGTCTCCTTTTGAAGTGGGTAACTTATCATGTCAAATAATAAAATTGTCTCTCTAGCTATTTCTTACACATATTCATCTGTTTCTAACATCATATCACACATGAATCCATGATTATAAAAATAGAGATAATAAAACACATAGACAATTTTTATCTATCTTACCTTCATTATTTCAAGAATATTTTTATAATACTCTAATATCAATTGATGTGGATCGAGCTGCAAGAGGTCAAATTTCATCCAAAACATTGGCATACAAAAACAATATTTCCAAAAATTATAGAATCTTCAAAATAATTTCCTTATCATTTCTTAATCCACACTATTCTTATATAGCATTTCAATCCTTCTTTTGTTTCCCACTATCTCTAAAAAACCTTAAAATGCCTCAAAAACATTAAAACACAAAATCAATCCAAAATATAGAGCACCTAAGATGGCCCCTGAAATTTTCATAAAAAATATACCTTCATAAATGAAGTCTTACAAAAAATCTTATCTTATTCCATAAAGTGTACAAAATAGATTAAAACTATAAGTTGTAAAAAACACAAAAAAGGGTTCAAAGCCAATTTTCCCCCAAAATTATGAAAAAATGGAAAACAATTTGTGAAAATGTTGGTCATGGCATATTACTAATCAATATATAAATCCTTGGAAATATTCAAGATGATCTCACTATCGAATAAAAATTTATGGCTTACAGAAGTTATGTTGCGACATCAATTTTTCTAAGAATGGTTGCCCTAGATGGAGCAAAATACCCAATAATAGTTATCAATTTGAAATAAGATTAGGATCACATGTTAGTCCAAGACCGTACATATGTGTTAATAATGGATATAAAATCAAGACTATAATGTACAATTCTTACTCGGAGCAAAAAATATGTTGAATGAATTTTAGAGCTGATAAAATGATAAGTTTTACCTATTTTTTGTATTTTATTCCTTGTATGTGGTGATCCAGTTATCAATTCAAGGGAAATAATTTACCTATATCTCTGAGAAGCATCATAGTACAGAAGAGAAAGTTGTGACATTTATGGCGGTATAGTGAATGCTAAAAATAGAGGCCATACACAGAATTTATTACACGATGAAATTTGTGGCAATCCAAAAAAATTATGGGACTTCTCATAGGTTTGAGAAGACTTGGAAGTGTGCACATTTTCTATGTGGAAAAATAAAAATATCACAAGTGGTAATGTGATATTGAGAAAAATATTGTTTTATACCTCTAGTCTTCAACACTCGTTATTGGACGGGTGGGCCCTCCTATTTGTTGGCTGGGGGCCTCAACCATGGTCAAGACACAATTTTTGTGGAGGGGTCACTTTGTCTCTAATTTTTCATATCACCATCATCAAAATTCTATATTTAAGTTCCTTTGTATTCACCACATTTTTCAAGTGGTAATAAGTTCATTGAATTGTGAATTATGCTTAGAGTTTACCATGCCTACGGACCGAGTTACCATGCCTAGCTCACAAAGTTAATTTAACAACTCATCTGACCTATATTTATTTATCTCGCCACCAAATTACATGGAGTCTGAAATATATTTTGTCGCTTAGATCATAAGTTCACTCAGTTGGGTGACCACGAGGGTCAATTTGAATCCCCATTTGTATCTTTTTTATTTTTAGGATTATATGTCCTTTTTATTTTTCCAAGTGATATCTTTATTTCAAGTTATCAACGAAATTTTTGATCTTTTTCCAACATTATAGTGACAAAAAGTGAGGGTTTGCGAAAACTTAGCAACCTTGTGAAATTCATTTTCTGATCATCTACGTAGACCTAGGACCCCAAAGAGGGATCTTAACTTCCAGGTGCCATAGTAATGATCCAGGAACCCTAGTCAAGGATTCCTCTGCATTCCTGCATTTTTGTAGGTTTGGGTATGACCTCCTGTGTTTCAATTTTACCATTCTTCCACCTTCACATATTGTCGGGAATAATTCAACATCAGCTAAGTATCTTGCCTATTTTACTAAACTTATGGTTTTATTTACTTTACTTATTTCTTTTATCACTTTAAGTTCTTTACTTATCATTGTGACTCTAAAATATCCCATCTACGGTTTTAATAACAAGCTTATATTTGTTAAATCACTTTGTATCATCCATGTACAAGAAATAAAAGCTACATTTCTTCCATTCCCTTTTTCCTATGAATTCCTCTATTTTATCTCTTATATCAAATTTGTAATAATATTGATGAGTAAATAGATTTTTACCTTTGATGAATGAATCCAAAGAAATGTTTGTCTAGGTTCATTTGTCTCACTAAATCACTACATTGTTACTTTCCTCTAATTGAATGTTGAATCACCCCACTTATTGGGTGTGAATTCTACTTGTTCCTACTCATAGTAATGACCTTCATTTTTTAATTTTCTTTCATTTATGCCTCATCACTACAATTTCCTCCCTTGTTCCCCATACAAGTATTTTCTATTCATTTAGTGAAGTGTTCCTATTGAATCCCTGATGTATTTGGCCACCATACAATGTTTAGATGTAAGTATATTAGTTTACATTCAATAATGGGAGCCTCATAATACACAAGAAGGATGGGTGTCGCCCCATGAGCATTGGTGGAAATCCACTAATTTTCCATATGACAAACTATTTCATCAACATGACACATGTATCAAGCATGATGTGTGTGCAACATTTCTTCTCATTGGCTTTCAAACTAGATTGATCATGATGAGTAAAAGATATGGAGGATATGGCAATTGGAATAATTATTTAGATGCATTATCTCGCACTTGAGAGATTTGATCTCGTAATTCATAACATAAAATTTATATTGAAAAACAATATATTATAGAGCTTGAATAAATTATAAGAGAGTGTTATGAAATGTGTCATCTTTACTAATGGGAGGATATGAAATATGAATCAAAATTTAATTTACATGGGAAGGTATTCAAATTATAAGTTAGATTGTATTTTCTCTTTTGTTTTTTTATACTCTCTCAACATGTTGGGTGTCATTGAAGTAAATTGTATAACAAAAATTGAGAAATCGCATCATGGGCCTTTTAAAAAAATGATATAATTAAGATAAATTAGGTAGTAAATAGTAATAATCAACACATGGATTGAGGACAATGTAAATATCACAAGAAGGTAAGACCCACAAGTGATGTTGAACAAAAATTTGTAATTTTAAAAGGAAGAAAATGGCCATATCTCGAAATCAAATGTCAATTTTCCAAATTCAAAAGAGGTATTTTTGAATCAAATTATGTAATATAAAAAAAACAAGGGATGTTTCCAATTTTGTTTTCCCAATTAGACCCTAATTATTGAAACTAGTAATTTTAGATTTTTGAAAGGCATGTTAAACATTAGGGGAAAAACAAGTTTTCATTAAATAAATAAACATGAAGAATAACCTCAAGGGATTTTTAATATAGATCCATTATGCTTAAGATATATAGTCAAACGTGAATTAGCATTTAGGATCACTAGAAAGAGACCAAAAGGGTATGGTTAAACATGAAACTACAGAAAATTTATGTAAATATTAGATTTATCGTAGTTGATAGATGAAAATCACCAATGGAATTGAAAATATAATGTAGATATGAACTCCAAGGAAAATATGGTTTAGAGATTATAAGCATAATATATACAGAACCAATAAGATCCTAGATTAGATGCGGGCTATGATCAAAAGGGATTTCACTAAGATTTATAAACCTTAAATTAAATTTTAAGTCAATTTATTTAGGTTTTACATTAGATTGGAACTCAGTGTATATCTTACAAACGTGATACAATAGAAATAATAGCTCATATTTTAAACTTACATATGACAAAAATAATATATAACATAGACCAATCAATATAACATGTAATTAAAAATATAAAATGGATATATAGACACACTTATTTCATTACAAGTGACCTTTAAAGAGATTTGAGACCATGCACCATTAAAAATGGGGGTATGATCTTGAATTATCCATGCAATAGAGGTTGGTGCTGTGAATTAACTTAATGCATGGATGTGTCAAACTACTCTGATCATACCATAGGGTCTTAACCTTGTTAAATGGTCTTAGACTTGAACGTCTTTGGATTCAATAACTTTAAGTGGAGCTCATCTTCTTCAATTTATTTATTGTTATCAAAAGCTTAATGTCTTACATACAACGATTATCTCTAAATAGACTAGACTTCATCCTAAACCCTAGTCATAGATGAAGATTATTACAAAAAAACATATCAATGTTTGTGGGCACCAATGTACACAATAGACGTTGTTAGTACTTTGAAAAAGCCATCAAAATTCATTACCTTCTCCACCTAGTATTTCATATCTAGATAGATCAATGATATTTCATATATAGTAACCATAATATGTCACAAATTTTAGAAGCATAGGTTCTACAACAAAAGGAAGGAGGATTTCACATATACTTGTTGCTACAAGGATAAATACAAGTCACCAATAATTAACTTGGGCCCTGAGATTGTAATGATGATGTCCAAAAAAGTAAATTACATATAGGAAAGAACAAGCCTCTTAGATGTGGACAATCTCATTGATTTTAATGTGTAGTAGACAATATAATGAACTGTCACAATTTCTACATATAGAATAATTGATGATCATATTTATCCGATTGACATGTGTGTTGACATACATGAGGTAGAAACATTAAAAGAAAATTTGGAAAAAGAATCCCATTTAAACAAAGTGAAAGTGCAAAAAAACTAATTAGATTGTCCAATTTGGTAAAATAAAAAAGTTATGTTTGTATTATATGGTTTACAAAATAAGAAGCAAAAAGAAGAAGTAAATAAAATTTAATTCATTCTTCAAATGAACAATGAAGTTTTTAGTCTTCAAAAGTTGACAAAACGGTTTGAATAGCTTAATTTGGAAAATATTTATTGTACATTAAAAGGTGTTTCATGATGACATGTATTAACATTAAACAAAGTTCATGGCACCATTTGAGATTATTACATTATCCCTACCCATTTTGTATTACATGCTTATTAATAAAAGGGTGTTGTAGAGAGTCACTTAAAGCGAATAACATAGAAATGGTATTCGAAATAGAAAACCACTTTTATTTAAAGAAGTGTGAATGTTAAACATTAAGTTTTCTTAGATTGAAATTAATTATAACAGATACCTAATTTGTTCCAAGTATTCATAACAATTCATGTTTTTTTACCTCTTCTCATATTTTAATGAGTTTGAAATACTATACCACTCAATACAAAACACTCCAAAATGTATTTACATTTGTTTATTTTCATTATTTATTAGTAGTAGAGTAATATTTAACAATGAATCATATATATACTCACTTTTATTTTATTAATAAATTTAAAATTTCCACTATAACATTTTTTAATATTGATATCTATAATATGAATTAGTTAACATAAAATATATAGTCACTAATTCATATTCTAGATAGAGATACTTATATTATATTTATATGTTTAAATATTTTAATAAAAATAAAGCGGGCAAAAATATACCAAACAACAAGGGATAAAGCTAAGATTTAGTGGAACGAAACGCTCAAGTCTAGACTGCTAAGGCTGCTAAGGCAAAGAATCCTATCCACCGAACCTGTACAAATTTAAAATAAAATTAAAAAATGAATTAAAATATTTCCAGATAAAAAACATTTGTGGTTGTCCATAGAATAATTTGACATTATTACGGGCATTATCCATATGACCAGCACCCTAACAACTTTGTAGCTCGTCGATGGCTTATCGATCTTCTCATAGACGATAATATTCGAATTTGATTATTTGGATAAATTAGTCATGTACAACACAAAATGCGATGCAGTTATTTAAAACATGGATAATGTGATTGAAGGAGAGAATGTTGATATCGATGAAGGTTCTTGTTGTTCAAATGTCGTGTATTCGCATTAAAATCGCTAAAATATGCATGGAAAAAGGTGTACACCAACAACTTTTCACTTTGCTTGCGAGGAGGCAATCCTCAAAAACAATTAAAAAATAAAATGTTCAACCAGCGGGAGAATCTGTGGCAAATATATTACGACGATATCAGCAAGCACTTTGTAAATAATTGAAGTGTCAACATTGACTCTGAAGTTTTAGGTTTAAAAATTTCAAATTTGGTTGGCAGCAATCGAATAAAATAGACCTTTGAAAAGGATTAAAAAAATGGGATGAATACGTCCACTGTATTTTATTATTTCCTTGACTACTTGTTTGCCCCATTCACATTTTTTTGGTCTTTGTTCAACTATTCTCTTTTCATTGTATTTTAAATGTGTGGCAGACAAAAAGTCATTATGTCACTAATGAACATGGTTGCCAAGTTCTATTCAAGTGCGATATTTAAGGCCATTTGTTGAAACGCGGGCTTCGTGATAAATGGCGCTGAATACAGATGCTTTCCCATTTTTAAAAAGAAAAAAGGGCTAAACAACCATGAGTTAACAGCGGAATGAACTCCAAGTCACCAGCAGTTCACAGTCTTTCAATATTAAAGAGCCAATATACGTATTTAGCAGGTTTGCATCCACACATTTTAGAAGAATTTTAAGTTGCAAAAAATTAATGCCTAATACTTTTTAACATTTACATAAAATATATTTCGGAATCTATGATCTATAATATATTTGATTGTTGTGTTTTTAACAATCTCACGAAAGTAGGTGTTATTGTTTTAACAACCTCACTAGTTCAGGAGATGACCTAGACCCTTCATTATGTGTCGCATAAAATTCACTCTAGTGCATTAGATGTCGGCAATAAAGAAAGACGAAAGAAAGACTTGCAAGACCCCAAAACAATCATCAAACCCTGAAAAAGAATAATGCATATGAAGGGGTCAGACTGCCTAGTATCACTAACTACTATCACTCCATCTAGAATTGCATCAATCTATTGCATTGGAGATAAAATAAAAATAGACTTACTTTGTAGTCATGGAATAGTTAATCTAAGCTATGAACAAATGTAATAAAGTAAATAAATTAAGAAAATAACAATGTACAAGAGCTAAATCACTATGGAAAAGGAATTGCTAACCCTAATGTGCAAGAGGAAAGAGGAAAGAACTTAGCTAAATAACATAATCCTGCAAGAGATTTTCACAGAGGTGACTTCAAAATTTAGGAGCAGGAACGACTGTGTAGAAGTCCTGAAAAGGATGGATTTGGAGGGCAGAGTATGACTGGAGTGCCTAGATTAGGACTCAGATGCATACCAACACTATGGTCTGCAATATGGGCACCTTGGTCTATGCAAAATCTCTAGAACTTGCTTTCATTGAGCTAGACTATGACCTTGAACCTTTGTTGTCTATGGCATAAACTTCGTTGTCCTGCGCTAGATTTCGCCAATTCTCTAAGATGAAAGAAAGACCTCTAAGACCCCAAAGTAAGCATCAAACCATAGAAAATAATAATTCATATGAAGGGGTTACACTGACCTCAGTTGTAACAATCGGTGGAATTACTAACTGAGTGTTGCACTACATCTCAGACCCGATGTAGTTGTATGTGCAAGTGTGTGTGAACATGCCCTAGGTTGCCGATGTTCCACTTGCACTTTGTGAAATAGAGAGAAATAATTATGTGTAGAAAATGTAATAGAATGTGTTCATCGAATAGGATAGAATCCCTCCCCTATGAAGTGTGATGCAAATTTCCTTTCTTTGTGCCTTTATAATGGAGCTATATAGATGCAAGTGATCTCCAATACAATACATGGATGAAAATCTTGCTGGAGTGACAATATTAAGTGATGTTAGGTCTCTCATTATGGTCTCATAAATTTATATTTATAGGGTTATCTTGATCTAATTTCGTAATTAACCCCGAAAAGGCCTGCCACAAGAAAGATAAAGAAGTCAAACAGATAGATAGAGACAAAAAAAATGGTGGGAAAGTACAAAAATAATCTGGGCATCCTTGGTTGGACTAGGGCACCCCAATACTAGCTAAGCGCCCAAGTTGAAGCTAAAATGAAGGGAAATGACCAAAAAAAATTGGGCATGTGGATGAAAATGGGTGTTAAAGAAGAAATAAAATAAAAAAAAAGATGGCAAAAAGATGGGGGTTAATTAGTACTTTCTTCACTCGAGAACCTTCTAAATTGTAGTATGAGACTGGGATAAATAAGGTCTAAAGTGCATGATTTTGTGACTACATTTTTCCCCCACTTGATGTTGGTGAGCAGAAATTTGGGTAACATAAAGTAGATATGTTTGCGTACCTAATGTCCATGAAGATTGTAATAGAAACATGTTGAAGGACTAGTAAAAGTGTGGAATGAAAAAAGGAGGAGCATGGAAACTAAATATGAAAAATACAGAAATAGAAAGTGATGAGATAGAACCAAGGGTGGAACACATGTGTAGTTGATGTGGTGTGCAATGTGCTTGCATGGTTATTAAAGCATGTGCTATCACGAAGTTGTTGTTGCAAATATTTTTGTTGTTGCACCCAATTTGACTGTTGTTTTCTCATATGATCAGACCTGCAAGGAGAAAATGATCAAGTAGTCAACTATGTATATATGTATGTGTAATAATGAAATCTAAAAGACATAGGTTTATGTAAATAATGAAAATGTAAATGGAACATGTGCACTTGATCCATGTTGAGAAAGAAAGTGTAGAAGTATATCTTGTACTTTGAGCTTCTTCGGTGATCTCACACCACCCTGGTCGAAGTTGTGGCGATCTTGAAACTCTAACTGCTTTCCTAAATGTGTGTAAATATATCTCTGTATCATTTTTTTTTTAGGCCATCCAACTTCACTGGCCAAAGAAGTGTAGGGAGGCACACCCATTGTAAGCTCCTCACCTATAACACCTTCCAAGATTGTTAAGGACACCATGTCCTCTAAAATTCATTTTATATGTGCTTCGTAGACTGGTTTGAACCCACTCACTATCTATAACTGAACCAAACCAATATAGAATCTTTTTGTTAGTATGTAAAAAACCAAAAATCATGCACCCCCTCTTTTGCGGCCCCATGGGAGGTTGCTGATAGGAGAATGCGGCCCCAAAAGAGGACCAACCACATTTACATTGTAATTCTTCCCTGCAGTGGGAAGGGAATGCACTTGGTCGAAACCAAGGCACACAAAAAAAGGATGGCTAACAAAAGAAAGTGTTAGTATGAAAACACATGCATGTAAAAATAACTTACATATAAGAAGAGAAAAATGATAGATAAGTGTTAAAAAGAAAAATAATTATTCATGAAAATATGTAATCCTACAAAACAAGTATTGCACATAGAACACCCATTAGCAAGTTAGAGAAATAACCAATATGTCAAAGAATGAATAACCAAGCAATGTAATGTGATAAGTTAAAAATTAAACAATAACATCTGTGAGATCCGAATGCAGATGCCCCCACCAACCAATGTAGGAGGGTAGAAGGAGAGCATCCATGCCGCATGTAAAGGATAAGTATTTTCAGTCACAACTAGACAAAGGCATGAATGCACATGTGTGGATGGTGTAGATAATTACATATAAGAAATCAATCTAACATATGTAATTAAGTTATCATATAAAACATAAATAAAAAAGAATAAATGAACCCAAGATAATAGAGTATGTTGTGGATAGATGGAGTGGAATGCAAGATGGAATGATAGGAGCCACATACCCCCATAGTGAATGGAAGTGTATGTAATGAGGTTCATTTTTTTTTCTCCCTCATCAGTCAAGAATGAATCGTAAATGAGAATGTGCCATTGGTAAATGGTGAAATAGTGTGTTGTGTCTAACACGTTGTGAGGAATGTGTAGGTGTAGTGATGATATGCAACGTATAAATGATAGGTGTGTGAACCCTATAGAAAAATCATATATCAAGACTAGATGAACGTGTAAGTGATGATTTATCCTAAGCGTATATTACTATAAGATGAAATTAGGAAGTGGTAATGTAACCTAAGGTGTATACCACTACAAAATGATAGAATGGGTGACCATTTATCCTAAAGTGTATATCAATAGCCTGGGATTGTCACATGTGTTATGATTATAAGATATATTTGATTTGTAAACCCTCAGAAGTTGAGTATAGATCGAGGAACTAAAGTTCCTCACACGGTAGTGAATGCAACGCATATAAGACAATGTAGTATAAAGTCATGACCGTTGTGATTAACAGAATGTATAAATACGCTATGTGTAGAATCCAAGTGCAAGATGTGTAGAATGTGTAAAGTGCAAGGTATCCAGAATGTGTGAATGCACAATATGTGAAATTTAAATTCCAGAGGTGTAGAATGTGTAAAAATTACTTGTAAGTAGATGGAATAGTAATGTAGTATGTAAGAATGATGCTGTGTTGGACTCAAATAGGATGAAGACTAGTATATTAGGTACAATATTGGTGAAATTGCATGGTGTAAAATGAATGGTATGTAAGGTATGTAGAAAAATGAATAATGTAGTATGTAAGATAAGTAGGATAGGATGTACAGTGCATAACCAGTTGTTGTAGATATAATGGTGACTAATATGATGTATGATGTATAAATGTCATAATGTTGTAGACTAAATGTAGAATGTATTGTGTATGACGTATAATATGTGATGAAATGTAATGTATAATGACCAGAGTGTAATGTTTAGAGTTCAGTGCAGTAGTAATCCCTCAATAGTCAAGTGGGAACTAAAGCACAAGAGTGCGCCACCAAGTACCAACAATGTTTAAAACATGCAATGAAAAATGCCTATATGAAAATGCAAAGATGATATATGTTTTGAAAAAATGAGGGGGGAGACTAGGTGTAATGCCCCCAGAGTATGTAGAAATGAGTAAACTAACGAATGATAGTAAAGGAAGAAGGTCCTCCAACAGATGTGTGTGAGGAAGAAAGCATATAACCATGATATAATAGTGGTGGTATGCTAGACAAATGTTGTGCGGGTAAGTGAAGTCTATATGCATCCAAAGGAGGAATATAAGATGGAGATCATGGTGTAGTAAAAATGTTTTGATTATAGAGATCCACGTGATGGTGTGTGAGAAGGTGATGAATATCTATGCAGAATAAAAAGAGGTGGAGAATGATGCTAAGATGTAGTGAATGTCCTAGAAATGAGCCTATGTTGATGTAGAGGACTACCGGAATGATGCAGTTGTGTATATGGTACTCTAGCAACCGAGATACAAGTATATTATTCTTTGACAAACATAGAATGAGACATGTTAGAAGAAGTAGATGACACATAAACGAATATATGAGGAGATGACAACAATGGAGGTGATGGAGGAACACTCTTAATAGAAATGACCTGTGTATTGTAAATGAATTTGAGTCACAACTGATCCATAAAAATTATAGAGTGAAAGTGACGAATCCAATTAAGACCAAAGAGCATGTCGTATCCCTGAAATTTGTAGTAAGTGAGGAAAGGGAGAAACATAATAAGAGGAGAAATTGTGACATGAAGCTTAACAACACCAAAGGGTTTGTTCAAGGGATACTCAATTTGCGATGTAGGACAACTGATAGCCTTAACAAAGGACATATTAGAACATGCACTAAATGGCCATGATAAGTCAACCTTAGTATTTTTTATTTAATTTGAGCTAATAGATGCATGGATGTGTGAATGATCAGATTTAAATTTATTTGGATAATTTGAATTGGTAAAATAAATGATTCGTGGTGAAGCATCTATGTTAATGACTAATAAATCTAGATCTCCTAATCCGAGAGGTGATACCACATGATAGACATGATTAGCAGAAGAGTATGCGGTATTTTTGGCACATTTTTGAGATTCATTGTTAAAGTGATTGAGTTTACGCTTGTTATTGGCTGGGGTAGAACTTGTAGTCTCTTGGATTTCAAGTTTATTGTTAACAATTAAATCTTAGATGATTGTTGGGAGTTTCAGGCATCCATTTGTAGAATGTCCCACACATCGATGATAATCACAATGGATGTTTTGACTCTAATTCCTACCTTTAGGTAGTGACATGTCTAATTTGAGTGGCAGGGAATGGTAATAATATTTATCTCAAGAATTTGTTTCAAGATAAGATGTGGAGCCATGGGAAAGTTGCTAAACGTGTGCCGAGGCTGTCATAAAGGTGAGAGGAAAAATTAGCTGTAGGAACCACTATTTAGAAGTCCCAAAAAGGACAGATATGAAGGATCTAGCTAGATTGGAGTGCTTGGAGGAGGATTAGTGAACTTGTGGACGCTCTAGTATGTAATTTGAGCACCCTGGTCTATGGAAAAGATCTGAAAATTTCCTTCACAAAGTTGGAAGATGACTTGGAACCTTCTATCTGTGTTGAATAAACTTCACTTTCCTACGTTATATGTTGACAATACTCCAATATGAAAGAAATATTTGTAAGACCCAAAAACAAGCATAAAATACTAAAAAAATATAGTGCATATGAAGGGGTTGGACTGACCTCATCTTCCACAATGGTGGACTTACTAACTAAGCACAACACTATATCTTAGACCCGATGTACTTCTATGTGTAAGTGTGTGTGAACATCTCCCAGGTTACTCTTTTTCTAGTGAAACTTTGTGAAATAGTGAGAAAACCTATGTTTAGAAAATGTAATATAATGTGTTCATGGAATAAATAGAATCCCTCCCCCTATGAAGTATGATGCAAATGTCCTAATCATGTGCCTTGATGATGAAGCTATGTGGATTCAAGTGATCTAAAATGCAATAGATGGATGCAAATCTAGATGGAGTGATAGTAGCAAGTGATGTTAGGTCCCTTATTATGGTCTCATAACTTTATATTTATAGTGTTATCTTGATATAATTTTGTAATTAACCCCGAAAAGCCCGACAAAAAGAAAGATAAAGATGTGAAATGGCTAGAAAGAGCCCAAAAAGTGGTGGGAAAATGAAATAAGGACCGGGGAACCCCTGGTGGGACCATAGCACCCACAAGTTCCCCAGTTCTATCTTGGGTACCCCAAGAGAAGCTAAAATGATGGGAAATGAATGAAATAGGTTGGGCATGTGGATGAAAAGGGGCGGTAATGACGA
This sequence comes from Taxus chinensis, assembly GCA_019776745.2. Classification (NCBI taxonomy): domain Eukaryota; kingdom Viridiplantae; phylum Streptophyta; class Pinopsida; order Cupressales; family Taxaceae; genus Taxus; species Taxus chinensis. The sequence goes on from CM034149.1 coordinate 807,415,718, forward strand.
AATAAAATAAAACGAGATGACAAAAATACATGGGTTAATTTATACTTTCTTCACTGAAGAAACTTCTAAATAATAGCATGAGACCTAGATAAATAATGTATAAAGAGCATGATTTTTTGACTACGTGTGTGTGTGTGTGTGAGTGGTTATGTTACGAGGGGAAGTCCAAGAATCACTAAATGTCAGTTTTGGGAGTTGTCATTTCATGTAATAGAAATTACACTTAATGGGAGATATGAAGTGTGTAACGGAAAAATGTCACAATATTAAATCATCATGAGAGGAGTTCTAAGAAATATCAATTCAAATTTAGTGGGACGAGTTAGTGAGTTTTACATTCATTTCTCATGTGCAGAATGGAGAGGAGAAAAAAAAGGAACATGTTGAAGCATGCATTTTATGAGGAAAACATAGTATAAAAAGAAATCTATTTTTTGATACATTTTGTAAACTATATCCATATGGTGGATAATCATAAATTTTGGAACTTGAATTATTTATGGTGCGTTTATCTTGTTATGTTTTTGTGGTCATGATTGGAGGTGATAAAAGTTTGAATGTAGTTCATTTTTTCTAGTAGAAAAAGTGTGCAGGGCCTGTGCATACTAAGTATGACTGAAATGGACATTTTAAGCCCTTTTTTTTAGTGTTTTCAAGTTGCTCCATAAGAATAGATACTGAATATTTTTCTTTCCTAAATATACTAAGTCTTTGATTTTTTTTGTTGTTTATTGAATAACCTTAAGCTAATGCAACCTATGAAGTGTACAAACTGGGACAACGAAGAAGTGAATGTAAGGAGGTTTTTTCATGTTTCTCAACTCATATTGGTAATGAGAAGTTGTTTAATATGATTCCATAGACTTAAGTTAAAATTTCTTGGTTTTAATAAAATATTTAAACAACTTATATTTAAAATGAGCTTCTTAGGTTCATTGTGCACCCACTAGGTTGTTGAGGAGAATAATGGCTCTAGAAAGCTCAAATAAAAGAATTTACATATAGAATTTGGAGCGAATGATCATAGTAGTATCATTAAAATTTAATAATAATAATTTATAATTTTTCATGATGGAATACGAAGATATTATTACTAGTACTGTAGGTGATCAGTTAAACTCGATGAAGATATACTTCAGATGGTGGATTTCCAAACGACATGTGTGATAGAAAAAGAGTGTAAACTTGAAACCTCTCAAGATTAAATATATTGATAATGGGCCCTCAAAAAAAAAATTCTATGTCTTGAGTCCATGTGGAAAAAACGTTATAGGGGCTATAAGAATGTCATAGACTAGTTGTCTTTTTGTAAGCAAAAATTACAAAAGTGAGGTGTGTTGTCCACTCAAAATTCCCCGCTCTGATAAGAGTAAAAATTTCAAAATTTTGAGTTTAAGTGTTTTTCTCTGAAGTGCCTAAGTCGTGAAATTGAAAAAATCTGTGTTTTGGGTCATTTTGTGTGATTTTCGGGCCTATCGGAACTTTTTGTCCCAACTATCCCAAGTACGAAAGTGCACTCTATTCCCCGATCGGCCGAAATCCCCGAAGCTGTCCCATTTTCGGGCCCATCAAAAAGTTTTGTCCCAAGTGTCCCAAAACTTATTGTGCGAGTTGTTCCAATTTCAGCCGAAACACCCGAACCGCGTACTATGCACTTTCATGTCTCAAATGTCCCAAAGTTAAAAAGTGTGAGCTTTCCAATTTTCGGCCGAAACTCCCGTGTCACATACTTCAGAGCTCCTTGTCCCAAATCGAAAAATGCAAGATGTTTCAATTTCACCCGAACCAGCCAAACTGCGTACTCCGGAACTTTTTGTCCCAAATGTCCCAAGTCCAAACGGGCCCACTGTTCCAATTTCGGCCGAATCACTCGAACCACATACTCCCCGCATTTTTGTCCCAATCGTTCCAAAAAGCATTTGTGCATCCTCTCCCTGTTTCACCCGAATCGGCCGAGCCGCGTGTTTCGCGCATTCGCGTCTCACATGTCCCAAGCTTACCAAGTGTCATTCACACTTAGTTTTTCCCGCTCACTCCGAGTATGATGCTATTCAAATTGGTGGTTGTGTATTCAATGCGCATCAAATTCATTCCTCTCTCTAAACGACTATATAATGAGCATTTCCCCTTTGCATTTTTTGCATTGCTTCCATGCTATCTTTGCTCGAACCCTTGCAATTTGAAAACCTACGCAAATATCCCCTCCCTTTGCAAATTCCTTCCCGAGTCTAGGTTGCAGCTCCGAGACTATGAATATGAAGATCAAGTTTCAGGGACAGGAGCAAATTTCTCCGCTTGAGTCTGCTGTTAGTAATATTGGGGACAGCGAAGCTCGTCATCTCGACTTCGGTGATTTTTGGGCAAGAATGGCAGACGCAAACCCTACACCAATAGCACAAACGATTCATGATAGTGGTTTGGCTTTTTCCGGTGGTTTCCCAATCTCAGTACAGTGTGCTGATACTGTGCTTTCATGCGGATCTCACTTCGACCCCGCTTCGAGCGAATTGACAAATGTACATGGGGAACTCATTGCCAAGCTGGACGCTGCCACCATTGGCGCTGCTCTGAGGATTCCGGAGTTGGACAATGCTATAGTCGTCTCCCGGGATCAAGCACAGACCCTATTCGATCAAGACAGTGACAAATATAAGGTGCGAGTGGCGAAGTCTTGGTTGAAGAACCCTAAGAAAGGTGCTTCTCGCCTAACCAAAACCCTCTTCCGAGTAGATTTCAATGAGGAATTGTCAGACTTCATAATCCTGCTGGCTCGGGTTATGGGTTTGCCCTCCACCAATGAGTTTCATTTTTGGATGTGCCTGCTCATCAGCATGGTGTGCAAGGGAACACAAAAACATCAACTGGGCAGAGATCATCAGTATGAATTTGGCGGAGTAGCTATCCAACGTTCAGCAAAAAAAGAAGTTCTATATGACTTCATACCTGATGTATACCCTAGCAGCATCAAGGCAGTGGTTTGGTTTCTCCTATATAGATGCACACAAAGATGATCCAGTGTATGCCTATTGCCCGCAGTTCACCCTGGAGACCAGCAATCAGAATTTCAGAAGGGTCAATGATGCTTTCACCATGTACGTGGTCAGATTGCTCGAAGGTGATACTGCTAGAAGGTTTTCAGATGAAGCCATGAACCTGATATCGCAGTATGGAGCCTATTTCATCCAATTCAGGAAATTTTCCTATATCAGGCTTGCTAGCTATGAAAGCACTCCTCTACGGCTTCCCATGTTCTGCAATGATAAAATGGCCTTGATAGAAATATGTAGGCAACTAGACAAGTTGCATAGAACTTGCAGAGACAAGAAGATTTCTGGCTTGCACTTTCCCATCTCTCTGGGAAACTACACATGCAAAACAGCTCTGGATGCTCAGAACATAGAAAGAGCCCTGGTCCCTATCACTGTTCATTTCTTCAAGCCAAGAACCTGCTTTGACTTGAAGAAGTTTATTGAACAGAACATCAAGATAATCTACCATCATAGGGTAGATACAGAAGACTACTGGGCTGACTGTGCAGATGATTTTGAAGCCAGGAGAAGGCATTGTGGTAGGTTCTCCCTGCAATTGATTAAAGAACTCGGTCTGTACCAAGTTCCTGAAGGTCTCCAGGATGACAATTCTGACCTATACTCGTATGAGTATGAAAATGTGATTAAGCACACCCCTCTGGAGGACCTGGATTGGAACAGGAAAGAGAGGGATGATCTGGCTGAGATTCTTGCTCCAGTCTTAGTCAGGACTAAGGTCTGGTTCAGTAAGAAGATCCGAGAATTCAAGAGGCACTCAGGAGAATCCTCCTCTAAGGATGATTTGACACCAATAAGAGAGGCATTAGTTCCAAGGTCTGAAACACCAATGCAAACCCCTCCTGCCTCATCAACACAAGGACCTACTGAATCTACTCCCTCTTCATCTACCCAGGTATATAAGAAGAAACTCAAAGAGGTAAAGAAGGAGCCTGCAGAGAATGACCCTCCAAGAAAACAGGCAGAGTTGCCTATAGGGCCAGAGAACATTGTTCTCAGTGAAAGTGAAGAAAGTGAGATGCCAACTCCTACAAATGTTCCTGAAGATCCAGCAGATAAGGACAAGGAGGTCCAGAGCACTGAACTTCCAGGTGCTACTGATTCTTCTACCGCTATTGCCTCCAGTGCTCTACTCACATCTCAGCTTGAGTCAACAGCTGCGCAGACCCTGAGTGTCATGAGCTCCCTGTCTCTTGGTCCCCTTGCTTATCCTGCAGATTCTTCTTCCTCTTTTGCTTGGGTGCAACCTTTGGTTGACAAAAGGAAGAGAAAATCCTCCTCTCAAAGCTTGGGACCAAATTTCGATGCTATTGCAGCCTTGTTGGGCACCACTCCTTCTCGTGCCAAGAAAGCCAGAACCACTTCCAGAATAGTGTCTGATGCCCAAGGTCAGCAATTATTGGAGATTGCTAAGCCTACAGTAGACAAATCAGAATCAGACTTGCTGGCATTTAACTTGAAGCTTTCAAGAATCCCTATGGGAGAGTCTAATCCTGAAGGTGAAATTCACAACCTCCAGGAAACAGTCACAAGAGTCATTGGAAGGGTAGAGAAAGGGCAGCAAACTATTGAACAGTTGGAAGAACAAGCCCAGATTCTCATAGGTTTCATCAAGTCTCTTTTATCTAAGGATAAAGTCTTGGACCCTACCCCATTGACTACTCTTCCACCTCCTGTAATTGTAAGCCAAGATAAAGTGCAAAGTATCAAAGATATGCACAAGTATTCTGTCTATGGCAGAGCTATTGAAGCCATGGTGGATGACATGCTTGTTGCTGGATTAAACTTCATCGATGAAGCTTTCAAACTCCACGAAAAGGTGAGTAATGTGCAACTGAAGCTCTCCTCCACTATCAATACCATGGATAAAGAACTAAAAATCTGGAGCAGTTGTATAGTAGACCTTCGCCTTATGGGAGAGACAGATGAGAACATCTTACTGGCGAATAAGATTTTCGATGATGCTAAGGACAATCTATCAAAATCCTGGGTCTACAGTGTGGAGTGGAAGATCAGAGTTTTGGAGGAAGCTTTGGGAGAAATGAAGAATAGCTGGCAGAAGGGAGAAGATTTCAAGACACTGGCTGTTGCTGCTTTCAAGGATATACATTGTCATCTTCAGGATGAAAACTCTGGTGTTTCCCTGTTCTTGCAAGAAATAAAAGCTCAGTTCAGAGCTTTTGTCAAAGATAATCTATTCAAGGAAAGCTCCATCTTTAAGGAAAAGATGAAGGAAATTTGTTTTCTTCAATCTGCCATTGAAGAAGCAAATAAAGATTATCATACTCACGTCGAGTTTGATAAAGAGATGGAGAAGTGTCGGGGATTTTGGACTCAGTCTGCAGCCAACACGTCAGTTCCACGTGGCAGAGACATAGCTGAGGCATTGAAGAAATTCAGGCAGCAGATTCTGAAGACAGTGGGTCCCTCCCAGTAGCTGGCCACTTGTCTCCTTCTCCTTTCTTTTCTCTTCTTCCCATTCTTTTCGTATTCTTTGTAATTAGTTAAGGTATTGTAATTGGCGATCCTTAACTATTCTTTAGTTAAAAGAAACGGTTACGAAGAGTAACTGACTTGTAAGCTATATAATGGCCTTTCCACGCCATTTTGCAAAGAGGAAGAACTTGGGTATTTGCTGAAAGTGTAAATAGATCTTAAAGAAATCAATACAAAAGGGCTTTCCATTCTTTGTCTATCTAGTTCTTGTTATCTCTGTGTTTTCCTTTAATATTGTGAAGATCATTTTGTTCCTGATTCGTTAGTCTCTCTGATTGCATACTATTCAGTTTTGCAAATACAGTGATCTTGTATAACCAAGAAGGAACTTTGTGTCCTTGATGAATGAATCTAAAGAAGGTTATTTATGGAACTTTGTGTCTTTAAATTTAATATCATTCAGCCAATGCAAATGATCTTGTCTTAAATTCTTTGAAGCTTCGCATACATGAAGAATTATCCTGCTATCTATAATTCTGAATGTTGCTATTCTGCTCATCTTCTTATTCCCTTTCCTCAGTCCTTGTGTAATTGATGATCCTTGTGGAAAACACTTTCGTAATATCCAAGTTTAACCATAAAACAATGTTTTGTACATTTGTAAATAAGTTCGTTTCTGAATAAGGGAACCTCTCCCATTAAAGAGGAGGGACTTCTTGTCCCCTGACTGTTGCTCTTCTAAAAAGTCCTATTTGACGACCAACAAGGTGGACGGAGTTTTGATAAGAATTGAACATTGATATTCTAGAAGCATGTTAGGGGAATGTAAATAAAAATAATATAGGTATTAATACTTTTTGGACAGACCTATATTCTGATTTGTACTAGTGGAGCAATAAACTTGGCTTGAGAATCATATAGAGCAGTGTGATACAAGAAGGAAAGTAGTGAGGGTTGAAGGGCGTTTTGATTGCATTAATTGATTTTAATTAACTATGATTGAAATTTGTACACGGTAGGTCTAGAGAACCTTAAATAAGGTATTGAGGAAAAGAAATTACTAAATTGGGTCTAAAGGCAAAGAAGCTATAATTGGCTAGTTGGCAAGCAAAAGAGGAAGAGTAAGTAAGGGAGTTCTTTTATTGCTGCGTTTTGATAATACTAACTTATATAGAGTGTACAAAAATGGAATAGATAATAGAAGGATCAAAGAAGCTAGTGACCTTTAGCGAATCCTTGAGTAACGTAGTCAAAAAGAAAGAACTTGTGCAATTAAAATAAGGCAACGTAAGTGTTCTTATTTGTAATGCATGGGATGATTATAGTGGTTGAAGGGTCAAGAAATAAAGACAATGAGAATGATAGGAATTTTTTTGCATTGATGAAGTCACTTTTAGGATCTTATTTGACAATAATAGTTCTAAAGTAAATCCTTTTTGGGCTTTAAATGATCCTTCGTGCAGAGCTAGTAAAGTGAACTTGTCTAAACCCTCTTGCGAAATCGGTATATTTTTGATAGATTTATTTTTCTCTGCATCATGTGCTATTAAATCCTGTAATAGAAAGTTATTGAGTTATTTTTGTTTTGGAAAAAAATTATTATGAATGCAATATTTACATGTTTATAAATTTGAGTTTTTTAGTCATTTAAAATTGATTGAAGAGGAATAATTCTCTCTTTTGATTACATTTATGTTAATTTCTTATCAGGTTTCTCCTTTGGAAGGTTAACAAGGATGAAATATAGAGAAGATAGAGGGGAACATTAAAGGACCTCGTAATTCCAAGGTGAGGTGTGTAGAATATTTTCCAGGTTATAAGATATGGAAGATGACTTAGCAAAGGAGTTTCTTACGTAGAAGAAGAATTGTGAAAAGAGGAAGAAAGAGAAAAAAATGAAGGAAGAAAAGAGAAAAATGAACTTATGGGAAGAAAAAAAGGTGAGATAGATGAGAAGAAGTTTGGAGAATCTTGAGGAGTTAGAAAGGAAAGTGAGAGAAATCTAAATACGGGTCATGATTAAAGAAATGAGAAAAATGAAGAAGATAGTGCTAAGAAATATTGTAAGGTGACCATTGGGGTCACTCATGAAGAGAAAAAAGAGATTTTAGCAAAAGAAAAAGATGATACAGAAATAAGAAAATATGAAAATTCTAAAAGTGAATTCAAATCAACAATAGAGAGAATAAATCAAATATTATGACAAGGAATCATTTATTATTGAATAAGAGTTCAAAGGAGAGAAGGTAATTAGTGATTTTCAGTTTATCTACATGAAGTCATAGTTGCTAAGAAGTAGAGATCTATGCACTTGAGTGTGAGTTGAGAGGTGGTGACTTGAATTGTGGTGTAGAAGAGGTTGAAAATATGGAAGAAAATATTTAAATGGAAGAAAATATTTAAAAGGAAGAATAAAATCACGAAATATGATGAGGAGACTCAAATTTCTGTTGTTTTTAAATCTAAGGTTCTTTTTGTGTTTGAGTGTGTAGGTATTGTGAAATACATTGAAGGAAAAGTGCATTTGAGATCTCATATGAAGAGAAGAATAATTGAAAGCTTAATTTCTGAGGATGAAAATAAAAATAAAAATTTAAGATGAAGATCATATAGGAAAGAGAACAACTGAAGACAAAAGGAAGGAAAAATATAACCATGTGGGACCCAGGTGGCTACAAGGAAACTGAGAACTTGTTTATGCAAGCAAAGAATATGAAGGACATATTTTATCCACCTTGGGAATATGATGCAGGAGCATCTCATAGAGTCAAATAAAGTTTCAATTTTCTTTAGTGTGTTCAATTTGGTGGTCAAAGTCATGTGTGAAAGAGAGGTAAGAGTAAAGAGTGTCAACATTCGAATGAGGGTCTTTCCCTCCAAAATTTATTTCAAAAATTGAAAAAAAATATCTAGAGTGTTAAAAGGTTTGTGAAGTGTTGTAAGATTCTAATTAAGTGCTAAAGGTGTATATTCAATCATCAGTGAGTTGTTAAGAGTGTTGAGTGTGTGTGTGAGTGGTTATGTTATTAAGGGAATTCTAATAGTCATTAAATGTTAGTTTTGGGAGTCATCATTTCATGTAAGAGCGATTATACTTAATGGGAGTTATAAAGTGTGTAACTGACAAATGTAATGATATTAAATTATCATGAGAAGAGTTATAAGAAATATCACTTCGAATTTAGGAGGAGTAAGTTAATTTTACATTCAGTCCTCGTGTGGAGGATAGAGAGGAGGAAAAAGGAGCATGTTGAAGCATGCATTTTATGAGGAAAACATAATATGAAAAGAAAGATCTATTTTTACATTTTCTGAAATATTTCCATATGGTGGATGATCATAAATTGTGTAAATTGAATTATTTATGGTGTGTTTATCTTTTTATGCTTTTGTGTCCATTATTGGAGGTGATAAAAGATTGAATGTAGTTCATTGTTTCTAGTAGAAAAAATGTACAAGGACTGCCCATACTAAGTATGACTGAAATGGACTTTTCAAGCCCTTTTTTGTAGTTTTTGCAAGTTTCTTGACGTGGATAGAGTGAATATTGTTAATTTCATATTTATACTAAGTCTTTCATGTTATTTGTTGGATATTGAATAACCTTAAGTTAATGCAAACTATGAATTGTATAGACCAGGACAACAGAAAGGTGAATGTAAGGAAGGTTTTCATGTTTCAAAACACCTAATGGTAAGAATAACTTCTTTAATATGATTCAACAGACCTTTAATAAAATTTTCATGGTTTCAATGAATGATTTAAATAAGTTATAGCCAAAATGATATTTTCATGTTTACTGTGCACCCACTAGGGGTTGGAGGAGAAAAATGGCTCTAGAAAGATCAAAAACAATAATTTAGATCTAAAATTTTTAATGAATGATCGTAGTGGTATGTTACTACTTTTAGAATAATAATTTTTAACTTTCCATGCTTTAATATACATATATTCTTATAATTCCTGTAGGTTTAGAGGGTGGATTTCCAAAGGAAGTCTATGATAGAAAAAGTTTGTAAACTTGAAAATTCTAATGGTTAAAGAAATAAATAATGGGACCTCAAAAATCCTTATTTTTTGTCTTGAGATGATGTGGAAGAGTAGTTATAGGGGCTGCAAGACTGTCCTAGAGTAGTTGTCTTCTTGCAAGAAAAAATCGAAAAAGTGAGTTGGAAGGAGTTGTGCTAAGAATTCAACCTTGATATTTTTGAAAGCATGTTATGGGTATGGAAAAAAAATTAGTAGAATTTTTAATACTTTTTGGGAAAAAACTATATTCTCATTTGTACTAGTGGAACAACAAACTTGACTTGAGAAGAATATAGGGCAGTTTGAGATAAGAAGGAAAGTAGTGAATGTTGAAGGGTTGTTTGATTACATTAATTGTGTGTAATTAACGAAGTTTGAAATGTATACTATGAAATGTGACTAGAGAACCTTGGATAAGGTATAGAGGAAAATAAAGTATTAAAGTTGGTCTAAAGAAAAGGAAGCTAGAATTGGCTAGTTGGCAAACAAAAGAGGAAGAGAAAATAAGGGAGTTATTTTTTAATTTCTTTTATCATCATACTAATTGATGTGGAGTGTGGAATAGGGGAACAAAGAATATAATTATAAGAGAATATAGAGACGTTCTATGCATCCTAGAGTAGCCTAGTCAAAAAGTAAGAACTTTGGCAATTCAAAGAAGGAAAATTAAGTGTTCTTATTTGTAATGCATGGGATGAGTATAGTGATTTAAGGGTCAATAAATGAAGAAAATGAGCATAATAGAAATATGTTTTCATTGATGAAGTCAGTTTTACTAGCTTATTTGACAATAATAATTCAGAATTAAAGCATTTTTGGGCTTGAGTTGATCCTCCATACAGAGCTAGTAAAGTGAACTTATCTAAACCCACTTGTGAAATCAGTATATGATTGATAGATTTATTCTTCTTTGCATCACACATGTTCGGAGGATTTTGAGAATAGTTGATGGGTTTGTTTTTAAACATACAAATTGTGTTATTTCATAATTTTTTCCAACGCCTTCTCAAAATACCCTTTTTAACATGCCTAGTAGCCGTGACCATCCACAAAATGGCACTCGCCAAGGATATTTCCTTGCAAATACATAAATACTCTCAAAAACTCCATTTATTGAAAAACGTATGTTAAATTCTTGTAGTTATGTCAACCCATGAGACCACATAGATTTAAGGAATTTTTCAAAATAGTTCACATGCATGGTGTATGAGTCCACATTTTGTATACATGTCTATGTCAACATTTGCTGAAAAATATAAATAAATTATATTTCCATTATGTTTCCATGGATATCAACGGGTTGTTATAGTTCTCTCCATTTTTCATGGGATAAGAATATAAAAACAAAGGTTATGGAGTATTACGCCAAACCAAACAACTATATTTACTTGAAAGGTTCCAACGTAACTTTAAAATATAATTTTTGCATATCGTACAATTATCACAGAAAATGAGACAATTTATTTTATGCATTTAGTTAGATATTTTACATGCACAGTGCATTCTTCAATATTTTAGAAACATCTCTCAACATACGTCAAACTAAAAAATATATAAAAATTTCCTACTTTTTGATTCTTTATCCACCTTCCAGACCCTATTTCAAAGCTCGATTTTTTCAGAAATCCTTGTAACTTTTTAGAAAAGGTGATCTACTAAGAGTGGGTACATGCTTGTTACAGTCACTAAGACAACATAAATGCCAATTGATGGATTGATTCGGTTAGGAAACTTCTTGATTACATTTGTTGGAACAATGTGAATAAAACATGAGGATGGATATTTATTCAATTAGTTTTGATTAGTATAACATGTACAAAAATACCTATTTAGGAAAGGGTATGCAAAAATCCATCCATAAAGTACAATTCTTTCAACTAAATCGATACTCAAAAAATAAGCATCCAAAAAATTAAATGGATTTGGAATTTATTTCTATAATAAAAAGGTTATACATGAAATATTTAATGGTGACAAAGGTCATTACTTAAAATACAACTTGTATGTGAATTAAAATGTTTCTCAATTTCAGACTCCTAAATAATTTTTTCTACAAAGGTATCGATGCACCGAGTAAGAAACAAACATGTACCGACATACAAGGGGATATACTTAAAGAGGATACAATGATTGCTAGGTTTGTATATATAGAGGGAAGTCATCCTACGCTTGGTCAACCTAGGATTTCTAAGGATAGAAATTAAGAGAGAGGAAGGAACCCTACTAAGATATTTGTTTTTTGGATGTACCCACTCTTGATCATGGATAAGAGAACTATGCTAACTAGCATCCAATCATATCAAATACCAAGCTAAAATAGAAAAATGAAGAAGGAAATTAACATACCTATCAAAAATGCAAAGAAGTGTTTAGAGAAATTACTTTGTACCTCTAGGGTGATCATTGATGCATTTATGTCTCCATAGAAGTGGTACACTGAGATAGATTCATTATTAAGTTAAGAAGGGGAACACCATTCCTATCCTAGACTCACTATAGTTGACAAAGTACTGTAATAAACCATCTAAGAAGAAGAGAATATAATGCAATCAAAGTAATATGTAAGATGAATTAAGAGTTCAATCATTAAATATGAAGATTTCATAAATGAGTAGAGATAATGGTAATTCATATGAATCTGAATTTATTTTTTTATGCGTGTCAAAAGAGGTGAGGTTGTATAAAAGATTCCATTTCCTCCAATCGATGGCATCAGACATGAGGAATTATGACAGTGACACCCTCATCCATGGGTGAAGATGACATCCATGATGAAATACATCACTGACACCATCACCAAAAGGAGAAGATGTTGGCCATAAATGTTTAAAATTCGTAAGTTCTTATGAAGAGAAAAATAAAGGTGTTATGGATGATGAAATTTGATGAGAAAAGTGTATAGAGATGAGATGCAAGAAATAAAATGTTAATGCAATGTGTATGAGACCTAAGAAGACAAGGATACCTATTCCAAGGGAAACTAAGGCCAAGGAAAAATATTGAAACTCTCTCCATGTAGTGTCTCTAACCCATAATGGTTATGTGAATAACCTTTCCCCATTTTTGGTATGCCTCTTAAGGCACCCATTGTGGAAATAGATGGATCAATGAAACTTATTTGCAAGAAGGAAATTGTTAATAACATGTTTGTAATATTAAATGTGAAAACGTAGGTGTATACATATGCCCCATTCATCGATCACTATATGCTTCAATAGCAAAACATTAGGTGGTTAACATAAAGATACATTTCTTGACACCAATACTGAAACAGAGTACATAAATAATTGATGAAAGAAATAACTAAAATTGAATATACCCAACAATTCATATGTGATAATGTCATTCATCTTACCACATGTAGGCACAATGATGCAAAACCCTAGAGAAGTAAAATACAAAAGAAACACTACATGTTCATTAGAAAAATAATATATAAATCACCTAACTACAAGCCCATGGTACAAATCTCGTGATATTGTGATGTTTGAGATTGTGTAATGATATGGTGTCAAAAATAGGTCAAAATTGAAGATAGTAAAAAAAATTCAGATAACAGGGACAAACAAATGGCATGAGATCACATCTATAACAAAAATAACAATGTGTTTTACGGATTTTAAGAGAAAAAATAAGAGGATGATAACATACAAAGGTTGTTAGAATAGGTTGTATGATTTGATTTTTCACTCCAAAAATTGATTTTCTAAGTTCTAAAGTTTGTTTGTTGTAATTTTGTGGATGAATGTAGAGCGTGAATTCCTCCTATGGTAGAGAATATATGTGTCATGGCTTAGTGGTATGATTTCCATATTATCACATGTAGAGGCTGAAGGGATGTAGGGTTAGGGATTTTGGGGCATCATGTAGATGCCTAGGATACCATTGGACATGTACTTATTACCAATGTTTTTGAGCGTATTGGAGACACGAGCTAACACCTTCTAGTGGTGGATAGGAAAAGAGATGATAAACATGGGATTAACTTTAGAGGATGTTCATAGGGTTTTGGGGTTAACTATTAGATGCAACTATATGTTTTATGACATGACGCTTGATGTCGCAGATCGGAGAGCATTACCCATATGGGCTACAGGGAGAATTTCATAATACGATTGCATTTTGTGTGTTCAACTAAGATTATTATAGCTAGTAGGGATTTTGGTTGGCCATAAGGTTGTGATGGAGGTTTTGGTGGCATGGATAGTGAGCCATAAGGAATATGGATCCATCCTATTCTTCTTGGTTACAATTTGTAGAGATGTAGTTGATCATGAAGTAATTTTTTCCTTGGGCACCGCCATATGGGTATAGTTAGTGCATAATTTGTACAGAGTGTGGTATAGAGGTTAGAGAGTCATGGGACACATATTATTATTGAAATCATAGATTTAAGAGAGATTTCCTATGTACAGGATGATGAGGACACCATTGGTAGTAGTAAAAAATTACCCGAGAGTACCTCAGTGGGTTCATAGAAGTTAATGGTTAGGAGGAGGGACATGATAGATGATTCATAAATATAGGATCATAGTAAAGAGTAGGTCTAAGTAAATTAAGATGAGGATCTGAAAAACCAACACCATGGCTCTAAAAACACAATTTGTGACATAAAATTATAGTACTTTTGACACCGTCTGTAGTTCAGATGGCCTCACATCTAAGATAGAGGATAAGATGATAGTAGCAAGGAGATATTGGAGTGGACAGATGCATGTGGCTACTGATAACATATATGTGATGATGTAGATTCTAGTACATTTTTAGGAATTTCTTATACAGTAGCAAGAACTTCACCTAGTAAATGCCTAGATACATTTGACGTGTATCATGTCATTGGAGACTCGACTGGTGAAAACACAAGTAGAGGCCTCTGGATCCCAATCAAGGGTAGTATCCCTATCTAACATAACAAGGTTAGATAACACAACCCCATCAGAAAAAATCATTTTGATACCACATATAGGAGTGAGGGTAATTACGTCATATTGGAGAAGGGATGGAGTCATTTTTTATTATTTTTGTCAATGTATAAAATTGATTCAATATATGATGATTTTTGACAATATTTGGGTATGTAGGTGATTTTTTGTGAATATTTAATTAATAGTTTCCTTATATCCTCATGCATGTATGTGAGAATGCCATGGAACTTAGGAATAATGATAATGTAATAGATATTTAAATCTAAAAAGAAGGGGATCGATAAAATATGACAATTCACATGAAGTGAAGAAGCCAAGAGGTGGAAAAAGGCATAAACATGTAACAATACAATGTCAGGGTGCAGATGGTGAGGAATCCATGTGAAGCCAATGGCCTAGGGAAGGATGTAATGATATTTTTGGGATGCTATGATAAACTAAATGGGGGATTGAGATACCCAGTGGGGATAGAGGGTGTAAAACACAAATGGGGGATGAGAGACCAATTGATGTTGAGGGATCAAAACAAGGATATAAAATAAGATTTGATCAAGATAATTATACGTCACAAGCCATGAGGGAAAAAATATTACAATGCATTGGTCAAGATATAATAAAATTAATGTTAAATGTTGCTTCATGCATTTTTCATGAGGTCCTTGATGGTGTGTTTTGTAAGATCCACTTGCCAATGAACTTGAGACCGTTTACCAAATAAGGTATCATCAATTCGATTGTCAAGATGGGTGAGAATGTCACACCAAACAAGATCCATTGTGGGACAAGTATCATAATGAGGGAGAGGTCCATAGCTAGGATGTGGTCTACTTGATATAAGGTAATATGGTTTGTTCCAAGATGAATCAGCTCAAAACCTATGATTTTGAGAGGAGGTTCCAATAATGGTATACTTTCTATGTAGAACTAAAAAATTTACATCAGTGTGCATATAATATCCTTGATGAGAGGAAAAAATGGGTTGAAGAAGAAGGATTTTTAGCCTCTTTCATTTGGTTGCATTTTACCTCAGATTCAAGCTTCTTCATGTTACTTTGATAGCCTTTAGATTCAAAAACATCATTCCCTAGAGCCTCGTGCCATGTGCATTATGATTCAGTGATAGAATACTAAGGATCTATAAGGGTAATATGCATCACTAGAAGTATCAAGTGATAGAAATGGATAGTGAGAATATGTGATAAGGGAAATGATTTGATGGGTGTGGATAGTTCCTATAGAGTAGTGTGTTGTTTAGTCATCGAGGCATGATATATAATATTGTCATCGATGATATCATTAGCTTTGTAGTCAAATTATGAAACACACTCTTCTGTCAAGGATAATGGGCCAGCTAAGTTGATGTTTTAATGTTAGAGTGTGATCTATGGATTAATCCTAAGCTAGACCAGTGGTTTGCACCCTCATGTTTTAGAAGAATTTGAAGTTGCAAAAACTAATTCTAAATAGTTTACAATAGTTACATACAATATGTTTAGGAACCTATTACATATAATACATTTGATATTTGTGTTATTTATAAACTCTCAAAAGCAGTAACTATTTTATTTATGCAACCAATTACAAGACTATATGATCTAAGTTCATTAGATAGATCTTTGTTTGCAAAGCATGAACTATTTTTCTTCTCTTGTTTATCTAATCATCTTGAATGTGTCATTCGTGATGTTATCCAGTTAGACACTTTATCAATTGAATTTTTTTGTAAAAGGACCATCCTTCAAGCTACATGGAAAAATAGAAAATTATATCATAATATATCACATATTAAGAAAGAGATAAATATAGGACACACTATAAATTTTATATGAGTTACAAGTTATGGTGGAAGGGACATAAAAGTAAATTTAGTATAGAAATGTTTATTGAGGTGATATCCCTTATTTAGAAATTTAGGTCTTATATGGTGCACATTGTTATAATGTCATATCATGTCTACATATTTCATCATATATCATTACCAATAATCATTGCAAGAAATTTTTTCTTTTTTGAAGTGATTAAACCACTTAACATATCTCACAATTTTTTTTTGAAAAACCATCACATAGGTTGGGAGGATGTTGAGAATATTGGATGGGTTTGTGTTCAAACACACCAACTATGTCATTTCAAAAATGTTTCCAATACCTTTACAAATAACCATTTTTAACATAACTTGTAGCCATGGCCATCCATAAGATTACACTCCCCAAAGATATTTCCTTGAAAATACTTAAAGCCTCATCAAAAATACCATTAATTACAAAATAAATTTAATAGATAACTTGCAATTACGTAAGTCCACGAGACCACATCTATTTTAGGATTTTTTTCAAATAGTCTACATAAATGGTTTATGCATCCACATTTTGTATAAATGTATACGTCAGCACTTGTTGACACATATAAATTAATTTTATTTTAACTATGTTTTTATGTATGTGCACATTTAGTTCTAATTATCTCATTTTGACATGGGATAAGAAGATTAAAAAAAGGATGTGGAGTATGAGTAAAAATTATCCAACTATATTTTCTAAAAATATTCCAACCTAGTTTAAAAAATTCATTTTCACGTATCATACAATCATCATAGACAATGATACAACATGTATTTTATGTATGTAGTCAAATAGTTTGAATGCATGATGCATGCTTCCACGTTTCAAAAAACATCTCCCAACATATCTCCAACTAAAAAATCTATCAAAATTACCTACTTGTTGATTCTTTAGTCACCATTGACACCCTATTTCAAAGCTCCAATTTTTCACATAGTTTAGTAACATTCTAGAAAAGGTGAAGAACTTAGTGTGGGTACATGTTCATACACTCACTAAGACACCATTAATTCTAAGTGAGGGATTAATTAGATTTTAAATATTTTTTGTTATATTTTTTGGTTCACATTATTAATTAGTTGTGATTAGTATGACATGTATAAAACAACGTAGTAGGGAAAGGATAATAAAAAATTCCATCCATAAAGTACAATGGTTCTGGATAATTGGCTCATCAAAATATAATCCTTCAAAAAGTAAAAATGATTTGAATTTATTTCCTGATACCCAAATATGATACATGCAATATTAATTTGTGTCAGAGGTCATTACTCGGACTATAACCTCTATGTGGGACAATGTTTTTCTTAATAACACGCAATCCATATAATTCATTCTACAAGGGTATCGAGGAAACGAGTAAGAATTAAACATATACTAACATACAAGGGGATATAATTAAATGGGATATAGTGAGCAATAGGGTTTCATATCTCGAGGGAAGTAATCCCAGGACTACTAAAACCTAGGATTTCCCACTCCTGCATTCAAGATAGAGGAAGGATCCCTTCTCTGATATCAGTGGATGGATCTATATAGATATGCATCAATAATAATTGAAATAAACATGCATGAAATAATTGTAATGAAAGTAATGATTGGTAGTGATCTGATAGTGGATAAGACTATTATACTAACTAACATCCAAACATATACAATACTAAGATAATATAGCACTATGAAGAAGGATATTAACTTACCTATAAAAATGTAAATAAATTTTTAGAGCACTCACCCTTTACCTGTAGGGTGGTCACTAATGAAAAAATTGAATAAGAAGAGCATCCAATCCAATCATAGAAAGATGCAAAATCAATTAAGAGATAGGAAACAAGATGAAAAGGTAATGCAAAAGAGTAGAGCTAGGGACGTTTGAATAATTATGGATTCCTTTTTTTATGAGTGTCAAATGAGGCCAGGGTATATATAGGAATCCCCCATCAACTGATGATGGCATAGGACATGAGGAAATAATAAAATAACACCATCACCCATGGGAAAAGGTGTCATCCATGATGAAAATATGACAGTGACAACATGTCCTGATGGATGAAAGGTTTCAGCCATAGATGACGAAAAATGTAATATTTCATGTAAATTGAAAGAAAGGTATTGGATATCATGGAAATAAATTAGAAAAAGTTGACAGTGATGATATGCTAATGCGAAATAATTTTTTTGTTACGGAAAAATTAGTTTATTTTTCACCAAATTTTCTATGACTAAGTCCCTCTTACATGGAAAACAGTAGGCTCCCTTTAATTTATGTTATAAAAAAAACACTATTGTTGGAAAATAGGCATGGGTTTCCAATAAGAATACTTTACTGTAATTTTGGTAAATATTTTCACCTCGTGCAAGGAAAGGATTTGTAAAGGAAACGTGAGGAATGTGGGAGTGAGGAATTAAAAGAGGGGGATTAATATTACAATTAGACTAAATCAAATCCTCACAATTATTAACTAGATTTTTATCAACACATAGTTAGAAATAAAAATAAAAATTTCCTAATTATCACAAGAAAAAAATGAACCATGAACATAAAATTTCATTCATTCACTCATAAAAAGTCATTACACACTTCTTGGTCATCCACAATCTACAGGTTTATAAAGCTGAAAAATGAGAGAGAGAGAGAGAGAGAGAGAGAGAGAGATGAAAAAATATGAAAAGGAAAAATAGAAGAATTTTTTATCATTGCTTGTTATTTTATAGTTACTGAATTTTGAACTCACAAAATTTAAAAAACCCTTGAAATGAGAAAAGTCAATACAATATATAGTTTTTCATAAAGGACTTTTAACCTATCCCGCACATGAATTTTCATTTAAATTTTACATCTTAAGACTTTTTTCGTATTCATAGGAAATAAATTAAGTCCCCTTTTTATTAATTGAGGGAAAAATTAGTAAAAAAATTTAAAACCATAGTCAAATTATAAGGAAATAAGACAAACCTGAAAAAAGTAAAACCCCCCAACAAAGAAAGAAAACGAGAGAGAGAAGACATGAATGGATTGGGAAAGAGAGATGAGAGAAAAAAAACTACTTAAATAAAGACGATTCCTCTATTGATAAATATTTACTAGCCAATTGGACACTTGGAGAGTATTTTTAGGAATGAATTTAACTCCCTTGAACTCCTTTCTAAATTGGGGCCGCTATACGAGAAAACATTAGCTTCTTGGGGAATGTGTACAAAAACTCATATATTTGAAAAAAATTCTCATAGGTTTTTATTCATACTTTTTTCATCTTTAATACCATTCTTGATGTTATTTCATGGTATTTGATATTACATATATGATGTTTGCAAGAGGACTCCAATATGTATTCAATGAATTAAAAATGGTTTCTTCAAAATTTTTTTAAAGCATCTATTTAAAAGGTCTCACAAGATCATTTACTAAAGTATTGTCATCCACTCTAGGTACCCCAAGATTTTTGTACCTATGCATCAATATCCTCTTGCATATTTCAAGTGAGCTTGTCATACGAGTCCAACTCATCAAGAGCATGATTCAATGTTTCATACTAAGAAATAAGAATCTTAGACTGTATTTAATACAAATCTTCAGATGCAGAGTTAAACCAAAATTCTACTCATTAGTAGAGACAAGTTAATTATACCCATTTCAAAGACTAGTGGATACACCTTCTCCCAATGTTATTTCTCTTTTTTCCATCTCATAAATTTTCATATTTACATTTTCCAAAGTTGCAACCATGTATTCAAATAGTTATAGGATTTCAGGAAGTAAGGTTCTTTCTTTCTCAATAATCTTACTCACCCCATTTATTGTTATCACTTCCCTACATTATGAATCCTCGTTTCTTTCAAATGGATTTCCATATCGAATCTACTCATGATAATAACTTCCTCAGATAGAAGATATGGAGGAGCATTAGGCTTTATGAAGGTTTCCACATAAGAGGTGAGGATTCTTACATGATCTTACACTTTTTTCAGTTTTCTCGTTGTACTTTTTTCATTTCTCGCAATGAGGGGAGTGGAATATTATTTGAATAGGTGAGGATACCCATCATACTTTGTTGGCCATAGAGGAATATTGCTTTATTTTGTAGTCAAATGGGGTAATATAAACTAATAGGATTGATAATATTAGGCGAAGATACCTTCATGTACTAATTTCCCAAAGCGCCACTCAAAAAATGAGAGGTAACTTGATATTTTTTTTCCTTTATTTTCTTTCACCATTAAGGATATAACTAGAAAAATATAGAATCACCAATTGTTAGACCATGCAGGTCTCTCTTGTAATCAATATTGTGCACCAATAGTAATATCTCAATTTCTTTAGGATACACATTGGCCTTGATTGTAGTTTTCTCTCTCCAAGTGTGAGAGTGCATCTTAGGCTTGTTGAGTAATGTGTAGATGTGGAAGAATAAAATTCTCTAAGATCTTTGAAGGATTGGTCGTTAAGGTGGATGTATTTCACACTATTCCAGTTCTTCTACAAGCGCTTGGATTGTTATTTCCTCTAGTGTGTCCTATTGTATTGAGTAGGTTCGTATTAAATTCAATTTATTTTCATGATAATTTTAGAGTGAGCATAAATTAGAGAGTTAAGAGAGTTTTAGATACCTCCTGACTCAGTGAATTCAGCACTCTTCTTATTCAACACCTCTTTGGATTAACAAATTGCTTCCTTAGTTCTTTGATATCCCACGATTATAAAAATGATCTAAGAGACCTGTGGCATGGGTGATGCTTTCACCATTTTATATTCAAGGTTATACACTTTAGTTCCCATCATATTACATTCCCTTATTGAGTCAATCAAACTAAAAAATTTTCTTATTTTTTTGAACTTTCATTCTCATTTGATCTCGCTCCCTAACCCTCAAAAATCATTCTAGTAATTCACCAAATAATCCTTAAGCTATGGAAGATGGTGCAAGTCAGGGACATGGAAACATATCAGGGATTTTGAATTTCAAACCCTACTATTGGTGTGCATGAGTAGAGATTCAACGGTGTGAAATAAGAATCCAAATTTGGTGCATTAATAAAATTCTTGCACTAGAAAATTCCCAAAGAGATATGAAAAGAAATACCTTTTCTTTTTTTCATCTCTTATGTTTTCCATTTATATGGGTGAATTATCTACAAAAATAGAACAATTACATTTGTATCATTGAGATACCTTGTAAGTTTTTTGTAGAGTGAGACAAAATCTGTATACTCTGAGGTAAAAGAAAGTTGAGAATTGTGTGAAGAAAGACCCATTATCTTTTTGATCAAAATGACATCTTGCAAAGACATTATCAATTCAATATTTTTTTTTCAAGTAATATTATCACAAACATGGGAAATGCATCATTCAATTCTTATAAAATTGGTGATTAATCTTGTTTAGGGTCAATTGTGGATATGTCTCATATGGAGGGGAATTTTGGGATATGTTTTATGTGAGATCCAATCCATTGAATTATCTTATACTTCCTAGAGAATATACTAAGTATGATGTCCATTGTAAATTTACTCATGAAATGGTACCTGTAGAAATTGATAGTTGATATTATCAATGATTATTTGGCACTAGTCAATCATTTGTTTTACCCTAAATTATGGTAAGGATGAAATAATTCATCCAATCCTAAAAATCATTTGCGGTAATCCTATCACATCACCCCTTCTTAGTGGGATGATTGAGTCTAAAAAAATCCTAAATGAAATTCATTCATAGACAAATCCATTGGAACATAAGTGGTATTCCTTACATATTTAAACAATGACACCAATTCAAGGCCTTATATCTATGATTACATATTCGATCATTCACTTGATCTGAATTCCTTCATGATGATTACCATGTTGCTCCATGTTAGGATTTGTATGCACTATGAAATGCCTTTAGGAGTTAGTACATCTCGAATTGAATTAGCATCTTTCCTTATGATTATTATCTCTTCATCATGGTGTTAAACACATGCCAAAAAAACATTTCCACACTTTGAAAAATAAACTGGGTGATGACCCACAACATATAACCCACTTGTTGATGTGGGAGCACGAAATGAAGAGACCATAACTTTTTGATCTGAGCATTCGATCGTCCTTGAAATTTTATAGAGTGGTAGATACACATTAGTAATATGCCTGGGTTAAATTTCTCTTGCAAGGTTAATGGCCATTTTTGGCACATTTTTTGGTCATGGATTCCTTCATCTAGTTGCCTAAAAATTAGTTCTAGGACATTTTTTTTCACTTTCTACTAAGTCTTAGAACTTTAATAATTTTTTGTTGTACTTGTTAGAATAAGTCAAAAATTTTCATGCAAACATTAATTTATGAGGGAAATATTTGGCATAAAATTTTTTGGAGTGCATCTGAGTTGTTTTTCTAGTAGGTAATTTTTGGCATTTTAGGGTTTTTAGAGTAGACCGTGAAAATAAAGGAAGGATTGTAATGATGTAAAATATTATTATGGATTAAAGAATTAGAAGAAATATTTTTTTGAAACTCATGGTTTTATATATACAAATTTTTTTTATGTGTGTTTTGGAGGTATTTCAACCTCTTGCAAACTGGACTCACATCAATTCGCATCAGAGCTAGATTTTTGATCTTGTAGAAATAGTTAAGGTAATATATTACATTTCTCTATGTAATTTTTTCCTCTATTTTATATAATCATTGATAAAAAATGGGACATGGGGTTATGCCCAAATGAATAGGCATATGCAGGAGCTACAAAGATAAGTTGATGAGCTCGAAGGACAAACTTACCCACCTTAGAAGGAGACATGGAAATGGGGGTTTCCAGACCCTAGATAGTGATACTGAAGAAATACATCCATTTAATGAATGAAGGAGGAGATGAATAAAAAAAAGAGAGATAAATAAATGTTGAATGAGAAACCATTTGAGGAGAGATTGATTAAGATTAATGTTCCTGATTATGGTGGAGGGTTACACCCAAAGGAGTTGATTGACTAGTTAAATCACATGGGAAAAATTATTTGAGTCGAAAAACCCTTTCATAGGAGAAGAAGGTTAAGTTTTCATGCACTAAGTTTTGTTGGACATGCATTTATCATGGTGGGATCACCTACAAAAATGAAAGGACAAAGCAATGAAAAGGGAAATATCAGAAACTGGAAATAAAATGGTAAAGAAGGTGAAAGAAAAAATTTCTTCCTGTAGATTATGCTCAGACACTCTTTCAAAGGTTTAAAAACTTGAGACAAAAGCATCTCAGCATTGAGGAGTAATACCAATGAATTTTTACAAGTATTTAATTAGGGTTATACAGGGAGAGTCTTAAGAATAGAAGGATAAATGGTATATAAATGGACTGAGTTACACCATACGCAATGAGATGAGTATGCTCCAGAGCCATAGCCCAGATGATGCTTATCAACTCGCATTAAAGGAAGAAGAAAAACAATAATAGGAATAATTTTAGAAGAGGTGTGTAAAGAGGGCTATCATCATCTCTAATGAGATGCAGGGGTAGATTTGAATCCATAAAAGGTGAATCCTCTAATGGATAAGGGCATGAAGATTCTAGTAAAAACCGTGGTAACTACCAAATAGGTAGGCGGTTTTCACATGGGAAGAGGTATAGTTGTATGAGTCTGAAACTAGGTAGCTTATCAGATGAGTTTGAAATAGAGTGAAGAGTTGAATAGAAAAGTGATAGATCAAATACAGAAAGGATTAGTGAGAGAAATCATGAGTCTGTGTGCATCCCCAACTCTATTGAATCCCAAAAAAGATGGATACTGGAGAATGTGTGTAAATAGTAGGGCCATAAATAAAATCATAATTAATTATCGATTCCCAATTCCAAGATTAGATGATATGATGGATGTGCTAGTGGGAGCCCAATATTTTAGCAAGATTGACATGGGGAGTGGGTACTACCAAATCCAAATCCGTGAAGGGGATGAATGGACAATGACTTTAAAAACAAAAGAAGGGTTGTACGAGTGCATGGTGATGCCATTTAAGCTATCTAAATCACCCAGTACATTCATGAGGCTGATGAACAAAGTACTCTGAGAGTAGAATGGTAAGTTTTGTTGTTGTCTATTTTTATGATATTCATATATTCAGTAAGACAGTGGAAGAACACTTGTTACATATGAAATTGCTGTTAGACTTGTTTATATAAAGAGAGTCTATATGAAAAATTAAAGAAGTGCAGATTTCATTAGAAGAGTCTTGTTCTTTTGGGGATTTCGATATCAAAGGATGGAGTGAGGATGGATGAGGAAATATTAAAAGAAATTTTTGAATGACCTATTGCAAGGAATGTGACAAAGGTTTGTATTTTTCATGGATTGGCAACTTGTTATAGGAAGTTCATAAGGAATTTTAGTAGCAATGTTGTACCGATAACAGAGTGTAAAAAAGGGAGGGAGTATGTATGGACTAAGGAAACAATAGACAGTTTTGAATTTTTGAAGAAGAAAGTTTCAGAAGCACCTGTATTGGTATTGCCATACTTCAGCAAGTTCTTTGAGATTGAATGTGATGACTCACATGTCATGATTGGAGCTGTGCTGAGTCAAGAAGTATTTCCTGTAGCATTATTTAGTGAAAAGAGAAATGAAGTCAGGTGAAAAATATTATACTTATGATGTGGAATTTTATGATATTGTTCAGACATTAAGGAAATGGCGACATTACTTGGTAGCAAAGGAATTTTTACACTTCACTAACCATGAAACATGAGGAATGTAAAACACATAAAAGAAACTAAATAGTAGGAATGCAAAATGGGCTTCATTTTTACAAGAATATATGTTTTTCTTAAATCATAATTTGGGTAAGAAGAATCAAGTTCTTGATGCCTTAAGTCAGCGTGTAGCACTTTTGACAACAATGGAAAATGAAGTAGTAGGGTTTGATGGAGTTAAGGAATTGTATGAAGGTGATCTAGATTTTGGTGATGTTGTAAGACAATGTAAGTATCCTATAGTAGGTAGCACTTCTTCTGATTATTTGATGCAGGATACTTATTTTTTTCAGGGGGAAAAAAATTGTGCATCCCTTATTTCAATGAGAAAAAATATTATAACATAATTGCATAATGGGGGGTTGGCTAAACAATTTGGTATAAGTAAGAAAATTTATCTTGTTGTAGAAAAATTCTTATTGGCTAAAGGTAAAAGAGAGGACATAAGTAGGATTGTACAAAGATGTAAAGTGTGCCAAATGGGTAAGGGCCATATACAAAACACAAGGTTACATATGCCATTACCTGTCCCTAAAGGGCCATGGGTTGATTTGGGTATGGAATTCGTGTTAGAACTTCCTAACACGTAGTGAGGGACTAATTCTATCTTTGTTTTGGTTGATATATTCTCTAAGATGAGACATATTATTTCTTGTAAAAACAACTAATGATGCTTCCAAAGTTGCAGATTTGGTTTTTTTTTCATAAGTGGTTAGATTGCACAGAGTTCCAAGAATGATCAATTTCAAATCAGGATATGAAGTTATTGAGTAACTTTTGGAAACATTTTTTGGAGGAAACTGGGGGTCTAGTTACAATTTATTAGTGCATGTCACCCCCAAAATGATGGGAAAATAGAAGTAGTGAACAGAATCTTGGGAAATCTCCTACGTTGCATAGTTGCAGAAAAGCCAAAACAATGGGACTTAGCTTTATCGAAAGTTGATGCATATAATAGCTCGATAAAAAATTCAAGAGGGAGGTCTCATTTCAAGATTGTATATGGTAGGAATCCCAAGAGTTTCCTAGATATCACTTCTCTACCCAATGAAGATAAAACTATTTATGATGCAAAAGCATTTGCAGAACACATTCTATAGCTACATGATCAAGTGAGGGAAAAGCTGAAAGTGAGTAATGTAAAATATAGAGCAGCTGCAAATGCCATTAGGAGAGTAAGTGGATTTGAAGGAGATATGGTGATGGTTCATCTTACAAAGGAAAGGTTTCCAAAAAGGGACATGTAATAAACTCAAGTATAAGAAGATTGGGACGAGTAGGATTATGAATAAAATGTGTGATAATGCCTACAAGGTGGAGCTATGTGAAAACTTTTCTATCTCATTAGTTTTTAATGTTTCTAACTTATATAATTTTCTAGGTCATGATGAAAATGTTGCAGAGGAGGAATAAATAGACTGTGAGTAGTAGATGTCAAAGAAGAAACAGGAAAGGGTAATGCGTGTCTTTGACCAAAAGACAGTCACTACTAGACATAGGAGCTACAACAGATATTTGGTACAATGGGAAGGTTTTCAGCAAGAATAAAATAATTGGATTCATGAGTGGTAGTTGAAGAAGATTAAAAGTGAAAAATTAGATGAATTTCGTCAGCTAAATTCGCAGGATCTAAATTCTTTTCAACCAAGGGAGAATGATGCGGGAGCATAACTTGGAGAGACCATAACTTTTGATCTAACTATTGGATCATCTTGAAATTTACAAGGTGGTAGATACACATTAATACTATGAAACAATAATGTTTTATTTTAAGTCTTTTGGCCATTTTGGAACATTTTTTCGGTCTCGGATTCCATCACCTAGTTGTTTAAAATGTTCTTCGAACATTATTTTCACTTTTGACTAGGTCTTATAACTTTAATAACTTTTGTAGTACTTATAAGAATAATTAAAAATGTCTAGTGAGCCTTAATTTATGAAGGTATTTTTAGCACACAAATTTTGGGTCCCATCCGAGTTGTTTTCCTACTAGGTAATTTTTTACATTTTAGGGGTTTTTGGCATTTTAGGGTTTTTTCTTAGCATTTTAGGGTTTTTAGAGTAGACATGAAATAAAAGGAGGATTGTAATGTTGGAAAAGATTAGTGTAGATTCCAGAATGAGAATAAATCTATTTTGAAACTCCTGGTTTTTATTTCCAAAGTTGTTTTATGTGTGTTTTGGAGGTATTTCAACCTCTTACAGCTAGATTCACATCACTTGTGTACACTTTATCTTCTACAGGTTTCATGGGAATTTTGAGCATTCTATTCATGAGACCCTTTAAGTGCATATGAGTAATATTTCTATCATCCACATCAAAATATTATGATACTAGTGTAAAAATGGGATCCAAACTAGAAAACTTGAAATACATTATTGAAATTATCCATAAGATGGGAGAAAATTAAGAAGATAGCAATGTTATCCAGCTAAAATGAAAAATTTATATTTTTAGTAAGTAGGAACTATTGACAATTTTTTGCACTTCTGCAAAAAATGGGCAACTCAAAAATTTGTTACGATGGATAGAATAGGTGAAGTATATCTAAGCTAGGGGAGATCACATCAGACTGTGTGATTGTTGCTGATTTATTTAAAAGATTACATGAAAAATGCAACTATGTGTGATGTTACAAAACATAACACATCACATAGTCTGCAATTTCATGACCATCCTAGGCAAAAGAACACAAGCCCCAAAGGACAATTGTGTTATCTTGATGAGGAAATCCAATTGCAGAATAGGTGAAGTGTAAAATTTTGAAACAACAAAAAAGTGCAAATCACAGGAAATCAGAGTTCATTACTAAATGTTACAAGTTCTATTCAATGTTCTTTCCTTTATGATTAAGATATTCAATTATGTGACTGATTTGTTTAGTTCATTATACAATCCATACAGAAAGTAGAAATGCAGAAAGAGATATACAACTCATTTGTAGAATTCAACGTTTTACTCATAAGGAGAGTCAAATGTTTCCCACACAAACCGTGGGATGTAACTAAAAAGTAAATTACAACTACTAAAAAGGAAGATACACATGCATGAAGGAGAAAGCAAAGGAGTATGAGGGTGAACCCATCATTGGATTTTTATATTCTCTATTGTGCAGAGCATCTCCTTGCCATCTCCTTCACCCTCAAGTCATGGTACCTAAAAAGAAAAAACAAATCAACCATTAGTTACGAGCTTAGGGATCAAACCATATTCCTACACTATTCTACTTCGTGCATATGAATCTTCTCCTAAATAGGAGATGTATTCTACTTGAAGGGAAAACTGCATGCATGCTTTAATGACTCAGAAAGAGAAAAAGTGAAAAGAGAATAAGAAACATGGACACAAGAGAGGCCAAAAAGCCTAATTATTTTCTAACTATTTTCCTAAGTGTGCAGGTATAGGTTGCAGCTAAAAGAAAAATAGACAAGCCATTAGTGTATACAAGAAATGGAAGAATGTAACTCAAAGTTCTGAAATGGAAGAATGTTTAGTGCAAAAGAGAGAGTGGAATACATAAACACTTGTTTTAGTTGCATCAGAAGAGGAAGAATTAGTTTCCAAGAAGCAGAAGCTAGATAGCAAAAGGGAAAACAGCTAAAACAAGATGAAAGAGAAAATATTCTGAAATTTTTTTGCTAGGCCTTCGCCTTATAAAATAAATATTTCATTTTTTTTTTTCATTATACATATCAGAGCTATAATGAAAGGAAATACAATATATAATGCAAAAAAAGAAATGGACTACACTTTCAGTCATCATATTGAAGTACTTGGAGCATTCATTATAGCTTAATTGAATAACATGAAATTTGATGTAATTTTACAAAGTACAACCTTCAATGAATTTCAGTTTTCAAATAAACGAAGTATAAATTACACAGATATGGTACCATATCAAAGAAGTGCAACTATTTAAGCTAGGAAATAGATGAAGAAAAGATTAAACATCAGGTTCATCACAGAAAGTCAAGACTCGATCTGCTTACAATGAATTAAGCATGAAGGAACAGATGCTCCTTTGAAAGAAAATATTCATAATAAAAGAAATATTAGAACATATCTAAGTTACAAGGAAGGTAGAGCTCCATGGCATCAACTGAACCAAATAATGGTACCATAAAAGAATGAATATCTCTAAATGATATATAGTGAAGCCAAGTTTAAGTGTTCAAGTGGATCTGAGACATTTCACTCAGTCAATAGTTAATGGAAGAATTTTTATTAAATCCTGAATGATTGAAGTATGTGTATTGGGTAGCAAGAAATCACATAAGGGAGCTAATTATCAGTATCTCAAAATTCAAAATGGCAAATGAAGAAATAGGTTACAATAGCCAAAAAATCAAGACTTACCATCAAATGATGATGCAAATATCAGGGTCACCAAGCTTAACCCATCAACAATTTTGGAATCTCATGGAAAGCTTGCTCAAAAATCCCTTTTAGATAAAAAATGAAAGAAGTCTCAGATCTCATAAAATCTTGGAGAAGGTCAATAATAGACTTATAACAATAAAGAAATGGAAGTCTTTGAACCTCATGACACTACAAGTGCCTCAAAAGAACCAAATATGAGCTCAACTATTCAGCATTGGTGATTAAAAAAAATGTAGAGGTTGAATAATAATATAGTTTCTGTGCTTTAAAATATAAAAAATTGGCGGCCAACACTCTCAACCATCCCACTCAGAAGAACTCGTAAAGAAGCTATAGAAGCTCGAATGGATATCAACACATAAACCTGGTAAATTGAGCACTCATACTCTAGTATAGAGGTAAACAAAGCTGAGAATTTCATGTCTTTCAGCCTATAACCATTCAATAGAGAGAACAATAAAAAATTTCAAAACTATGATTCAGAGAAAAATCACAAAACTTGTTAGTGGGTATTGGCAGATCCAAGTGTTCGAGCCACTTACCTGAAGAAAAAAGGTAAATGAATTCACATATACAAGCTCAAGAGCTTCCATGATGACAATTTCAGAACAAATTACAAGGAAATTAGCGACTAGAGGATACGGTTGCAGAGGGTGATCTATGAAAACATTCACCAATGACGACCATGTTTCTAAAATTAAAGTGAAATAAAATGACATAAACTCACAGACAGTTTCCAACACCAGCCATGAAATCACATAGGGAACTAAGAAATGGCCAAGCTTCATGAAGGAAAATGGTGGCCATTGTGGAAATATAGTATTTGTTACAAAGCCGGTTAGGTTTCAGAAGAAATCCATATCAAAACCCCTACAATCATACGATGGCTATAAACCCACATGACCGTAGAAGATAAAACAAGGAAGTCACAGAGAAGACTAAATGGAGTGACTATCAAAGTAACCATTTTAATAACACATAAAACAATACAAAGATTCAAGCTCTAAATAAGAAACCAACACATGCCCAAGTCGAAAATTAGAAGTCCATTAATGGTTATTAGTGGATCTAGGTATTCCAATCACTTACCCAAAAATTAGAAGGAAAAAATATTCACAAATCCATTCTGGAATGTATGGCTACCTTCTAATCAGTGTTACAAGTTTTTTCCTCTTGAAGGAATGAAATCTCCAGTGAGTTTCTCATGCAAATGCACAGACCAAGTAAAATGATCAAATTTCAATGATACAGAGTACACTAAGTTTCTAATTTTTTAATGTGACATAAAATACCAAATCATAGTCATAAAATCAATATAAAGTTCATAGGAAAATATGCTACCTAGGAGTTGAAGATTAATGGGAACTCAGATCCAAGGAAACACAGAGTGCAGGTTCTAAATGTCACATCCATGGCATCAAACACAAGATGGACCATCAGAACAGAAAATTCAGAGTCCCCTCATGGCGAATAGCACCTAGAGCTTGGAAAATGCACATAACCAACTCAAACGGAAACTATTTTGTAATTGAAAACTCCATGTGAAAGCTCAGAAGCCAAACATTCATAGCGGCCTGGGAAAAATTGATCAGATCTCGCAAAGAAAGAAAAGTAATAGAGATCAAAAATTTCAACCATGGCATCTAAGATTTTTTTTTCTACGGCTTCACCCTCAAAACCAGATGCGAAATGACCAAATGAGGGACTTCAAGTTGTTTTAAACTCACCCACTTGAGCTCAGCTTAACCTAACTCACCTGGAGCAAACTGCAGCTAATTCATTCTAAATATTGTATAATCTTTTGGTGAATCTGTAAAGCTGATCTCAGATGAGTATTGCAACATGTTCCATGCCTAAAGTGACTACAAGATCATGGGTAATAGGGATTCCTTCTGATTTTGTTTCTTTACCTTTTAGTTATGCTAGAAGGAGAAGAGTTGGTAATACTTTTCTTTATAATAGACCTTGTTTTGGTAACCCTCCTCCTAATATTCCTTCACCATGTGTTATTTTTTCTATTAATATCCCAATTTTTCCAATGGCCCAACAACCACCCAAGAATTTTGTGCCCTTTACAAATTGCAGCCCATTAGTAGCTCTAGTTTTGTCATGATATTCCCAATGCTGCCATGAAAAATTTGCCATCATTTACGGGTGAAAATCAAGTTACACCAGCTGAACATATTGAAGATGTTGCAACCCTATATGTAGTCCATAATATCACTCATGAAGACGTATTCCTAAGACATTTTGCTACATCTTTTAAAGGGAAAGCCTTACAATGGTATATAAACTTAGAAATTAGAGGCATAGGAACTTGGGATATTTTAGGTGAAAAATTGCTGAAATAATTCCAAGACAACTCAGATCATTTGTCTCTCATTGAACAGTTATCTATTATTAAAATATCTCCCAATGAATTTATGTCTAGTTTTAATATTCATTTTTCCTGAACTTGGGGAGAGAATTCCAACAAGTGTCAAGCCTCAAGCTAATCATGTTTTCCTTTATTATCTTAGAGCATTAAAAATTGATATCTCAACTATGATTCAGTCAATGGGTGGAGAGACACTCCCAACACCTTATGATATTGCTATTCGAGATGAAAATAGCCTTATTCAAGCTGAAAAATTAGCATCAAGGCCATCAATGCCTTTTATGGCAGATTTAGCACCTATTCCTCATCCTATTACAATCATAGAACCCATTGTTCTAGCTCCATCAGATGATGTATTCAAAGCTTTGCAGACTATGGGGAATAACCTAACTTCAATTGAGAACAAAATTGCATTACCTAGTAGACCCTACCAAGCTCTTTATCAGCCCTACCAACAGAATCAACAAAACAGGCAGCCCTATCAAAAAAATCAGAATTATAGGTAGCCTTACCAGCAAAGGCAGTTTGACCCAAAGGATCCTAGTTCTTCTAATGCTTTAGTTCCAATTAATATGGCTACAGAGGAGTGCTGTCAACCATGTAATCAACATCATTCAGCTGCAACTTGGCCTAAATGCTTTTCATAATCTGAATCTTGTTGCACAACCTCAATCTAAAATATTGTTTATTCCTTGAATGGAGGGTGGGCAGTAAGAAACTCATGTTCAGAAAGTACCTGAATAGAATTTAGTCATCTTTAATGTGAGGATGTCATTGTAGTCACTACTCGGGCTCAAGGGAGGGATACTAAAAATGAAAAGCAACATAAATAGGACTATCTTTCCTACCATCACTGACAAGACAGCAGCTCTAAATTCAAGTAACAACCCTGTTGTTCCTAAAAAATCAGCAAGTTTCTGAGCTGATAAAAGCCATCGAAAAAATATACAACCTGATCTAAGGAGAATGTTTATGCCTCAAATATTTAAGGCAGCTGAAGCAGAATTAGTTTTCACTAAAGCATACTCCAAAACAATTGATTTTGTCCCCAAGACAATTGCTTCTTTTAACATTCTTGATGTAATGAAAACACATAATGATGTAAATATTGAGGAGCCAATTGCTTTCTTTGGACAGTGTTTGCACGATTATGAAACAAGGTACACATTTTCTTGAAAAGCAAGTACTTTTAGTAGTCAGAGGACTAAATAATTTTAAGTACATGCTTTCAAACTATAAAATTCACGTTCTTGTTTCATCATCCAAGTGTGAAATCTTTCCTTTTAAATAAATAATTGAATGATAAAAGGGTAGACTGGATAATGAACGTAATGGAATATGATGTTGATATCCGGGTTGTTAATACAGTTCGAGGTAAAGTTGTATGTGAACATCTAATTATTGATATGGAAAAACAACAAGATACAGAACCCAAAGATTCAGAACATCATGTTGAAGTTATGTATCAGCAATCAAATATCATGGTCCAACCAGGAAATCAGCATCCTGAACTTGCTTAAGAGATCCAAGAATCAAGGTGGATGACTGATTTGGTTAACTACTTACATAAAGAAACCTATCCAGAAGGTATGGATAAGAATAAATGAAGATATTTCAGATTACAAGCTATTCCTTATCTTTTGGTTTATGGTGTATTGTTCAAAAGGTATATAAATGGGATCTTGCTGCGAATGTGTTAATTATGATAAAATTTAGAAAATATTATCAAAATTCTATGAAGGACCTGCAGGAGGTCACTTCTCAACACGTACTGCAGCTTTAAAAATTATGAAAGTAGGATTGCTATTGGCCTAATATAGTAACAAATTGTTTTGAATGGATTAGAAAGTGTAGGAAATGTGCTTTCTTTGTTGGAAAAGAACATCTTTCTTTGTTGCATTTGCAGCTGATTTTATCTGATCAACCTTTTATGCAGTGGGGTGTTGATTTTATGGGCATGATAAACTCACCTTCATCACAAGGGCATAAGTGGATCTTAACTACTACAAATTATTTTACACGATGGACTGAAGCAATAGCCTTGAAAGATGCTAACGAAGCTTTGATAATATCCTTGTATGAAAGAATAGTTTACAGATTATGTGTTCCAAAAATGATCATATCAGATAATGCTTTAGCATTCCTTGGTGCAAAGGTAACAGATTGGGGCTGTCAAACATGGAATATATCTAAGTTCTTCATCTAATTATTACCCACAAGGTAATGGCTTAGCTGAAAGTACTAACAAGATTTTTGTAAGAAACATCAGAAGAAACACTCAAGGATAATCAAAGAGCTTGGCATATGATGTTGAATTCCACACTTTGGGCTCATAGAGTGACTCCTAAGAGATTAGTTGGAAATTCACCATACAATCGTGTGTATGGAAAAGAAGCAAGAATGCCTATTTTAGTTGAGTTACCTGCATTAGATTTGCTACATCAAATGGAGCTACCTAAGAATGAACCATTGTAGGTTCATTATGCAAAGTTAATGGAATTGCAACAGCTGAGAGATCAAGCTCATTTAAATATGGAAAAGAATCAGAAACAAATCAAGAATCCTTTTGACAAGAAAGAAAAATTAAGAGTCTTCCATGAAGGAGATATTGTGTTAAAATGGGATGCTGATCATGCAAATCCAGGAAGACACTCAAAGTGTGATACACTATAGAGTGGCCCTTCCATGCTTTTAGATTGCAAGGAACACAATGCTTTTCATCTTTCGAAGATGAATGGAGAGGAACTACCCATTCCTATGAATGGTATGTTTCTCGAACACTGTTATTGAAAATATTACAGTGATCGTTAGAGTAGGATTTACCTTCAATAAGTGTAGTTTTTGCATTGTTTTTCAATTCAATAAGTGCATTCATGCACATGATCTGGTTTACCAAATCCTTTCCTAGCTTTAGTTCATTTTGGAAGCGTTGGACCTTTTGGAAAGGTAGATTTTGGTTATATGCTTCGGACTCCATGCCTAATGGACAAAAGTAAGGCACTAGTATATAAGCTAGTAGGCAGCTTTCCCCTACAGGATCGCCAAAAATGTTGACAATTTTTGCACTTCCTGCAAAAAAGGGTATCTCGAAACGTTTTTTACAATGGATAGAATAGATGAAGTATACCTAAGCTAGGGGAGATCACATTAGATCATGTCATTTTTGCTGATTTATTTAAAAGATTACATGAAACCTGCAGCTATGTGTGCTGTTACAAAACATAACACATCACGTAGTCAACAATTTCATGACCATCCTTAGCAAAAGAACACAAGCCCCGAAGGGCAGTTGTGTTGTCTTGATGAGGACATCCAATTGCAGAATAGGTGAAGTGCAAAGTTTTTGAACAGGAAAAAAAGTGCAGATCACAGGAAATCAGAGTTCATTACTGAATGTTACAAGTTCTATTCAATGTTCTTTCCTTTATGATTAAGACATTCAATTATGTTAATGAGTTTTTTATTTCATTATACAATCCATACAGAAATGAGAAATGTAGAAAGAGATATACAACTCATTTGCAGAATTCAATGTTTTACTCACAAGGAGAGTCAAATTTTTCCCACACAAGCCGTGGGGATGTAACTAAAAAGTAAAGTACAACTACTAAAAAGGAAGATACACATGCATGAAATATAAAGCAAAGGAGTATGAGGGTGAACCCATCATTTCCTTATATATTCTTTGTTGTGTAGAGAATATCCTTGCCAACTCTTTCATCCTCAAGTTATGGTACCTGAAAAGCAAAAACAAATCAACCATCTGTTACAAAGCTTAGGGATCAAATGATATTCCTACACTATCCTACTTTGTGCATATGAATATTCTCCTAAAAAGGAGATGTATTCCACTTGAAGGGAAAATGACATGCGATGCTTTAATGACTCAGAAAGAAGAAAGTGAAAAGAGAATAAGAAACATGGACACAAGAGAGGCCAAAAAGCCTAATTATTTTCTAACTGGTTTCCTAAGTATGCAGGTACAGGTTACAGGAAAAATAAAAATAGACAAGTCATAATTGCATACAATAAAAGGAAAAATGTAACTCAAAGTTCTGAAATGGAAGAAGTTATCAAAGTGCAAAAGAGAGAGATGAAGATATAAACACTTGTTTTAGTTACAGCAGAAGAGGAAGAATTAGTTTCCAAGAAGCAGAAGCTAGATAGAAAAAGGGAAAACAAATAAAACAAGATGAAAGAGAAAAGATTTTGAAAATTTTTTGCCAGGGATTCGCATTATAAATTCAACATTTCAAAAAAAAATTCATCATACATATCAAATCTATAATGAAAGGAAATACAATATATAATGTAGAAAATAAATGGACTACACTTTCAATCATCATATTGAAGTACTTGGAGCATTCATTATAGCTTAACTAAATAACATAAAATTTGAAGTAATTTTACAAAGTACAAACTTTTCTATGAATTTCAATTTTCTAATAAAGGAATTAAAAATTACACAAATATGCTGGCATATCAAAGAAGTACAACTATTTATGCAAGGAGATAGATCAAGAAATATTAACATCAAGTTCATCACAGAAAGTCAAGACTTGATCTGGTTATAATGGATTAAGCATGAAGGAACAAAAGATCCATTGAAAGTAAATATTCAGAGTAAAATGAATCTTAGAACATCTCTAAGTTACAAGAAAGATGGAGCTCCATGATATCAACTGAACCAAATAATGGTAGAATAAAAGAATGAATATCTCTAAATGATAAACAATGAAGCCAAGTTCAATTGTTTAAGTGGATCTGAGACATTTCACTCAGTCAATAGTTAATGGAAGCATTTTTGTTAAATCCTGAATAATTGAAATATGTGTACTGGGTAGCAAGAATTGAAATAAGGGAGCTGATTATTAGTGTCTTGAAATTCAAAATGGAAAATGAAGAAACAGGTTACAACAGCCAAAAATCAAGACTTAACATAAAATGTTGATGCAAATATCAGGGTCACCAAGCTTAACCCATCAACAATGTCAGAATCTCATGGAAAGCTTGCTCAAAAATCCCTTTCAGAGTAAAAACGATAGAAGTCTTAGATCTCAGAAAAGCTCAGGGAAGGTCAATAACAAACTCATAACGATAAAGAATTGCAAGTATTTGAGCCTCACGACACTACAAGTGCCTCAAAACAACCAAATATGAGCTCAACTAATCGGCGTTGGTTTTTAAAAAAAATGCAAAGGTTGAATAATAATATAGTTTCTGTGCTTGAAAATATCAAAATTGGTGGAAAACATTCTCAACCATCGCACTCAAAAGAACTCATAAAGAAGCTACAAAAGCTCAAATGGTTGTCAACACACAAACATAGTAAATCAACCTCTCATACACAAGTATAAAGGAAAACAAAGATGTGAATCTCATGTATTTCAGCCTCCAACCATTAAATAGACAGAACAATACAAAATTTCAAAACTATGATTCAGAGAAAACTCACAAAACTCGTTAGTGGGTATTGGCAGATCCAAGTGTTCCAGCCACTTACCTGAAGACAAGAGGTAAATGAAGTCACATATACGAGCTCGAGAGATTCCAAGATGACAGTTTAAGAACAAATTACTAGCAAATAAGTGACTGGAGGATACAGTTCCAGAGGGTGATCTATGAAAACATTCACCAATGGCAGCCATCTTTCTAAAATCAGAGTAAAAGAAATGATGTCAACTCAAAGACAACCAACACCAGCCATGAAATCACACAAGGAACTTAGAAAAAGCTGAGCTTCATGAAGGAAAATGGTGGCCATTGTGGAATATAGTATTTATTACAAAGGCGGTCAAGTTTAAGAAGAAATCCATATGAAAACCCATGCAATCATATCATGGTGATAAACCCACATGACCGTAGAAGATAAAACAAAGAAATCACAGAGAAGAATAAGTGGAGCGACTATCAAAGTCACCATTTTAATAACGGAGAAAACAATACAGAGGTTAAAGCTGTAAATCAGAGACAAACACATGCCCAAGTTGAAAATGACAAGTCCATTAATGGTTATTAGTGGATGTAGGTATTCCGATCACTTACCCAAAAATTAGAAGTAAAATGACTTCACAGAACCAGTCGAGAATGTATCGCCACCTTCTAATAGGTGTTGAAAGTTTCACCTCATGAAGGAATGAAATCTCCATGAGCTTCTCATGCAAATACACAGACCAAGTAAAATGATCAAATTTCGTTGATACAGAGTACACTAAGTTTCAAGTTTTTTAAAGTAACACAAAATACCAATTCACGGTCATAACATAAACAGAAAGTTCACAGGAAAATATGCTACCTAGGAGTTGAAGATTAATGGGCTCTCAGATCCGAGGAAACATAGAGTGCAGGTTCTAAATATCACATCCATGGCATCAAACACAAGATGGACCATCAGAATAGAACATTCAGAGTTCCCTCATGGCGACTAGCACCCAGAGCTTACCAAATGCACATAACCAACTAAAATGGCAACTATTTTGCAACTGAAAGCTCCATGTGAAAGATCATAAGCGGAAATTCATAGAGGCCTGGGGAAAATTGATCAGATCTCACAAAGAAAGTAAAGTAACAGAGCTCAAAAATTTCAACCATAAAGTCAAAAAAAAAATTTCCAGGGCTTCGCCCTCAAAACCAAATGTAAAATGACCAAATGAGGGACTTCGAGTTGTTTTAACAACACCCACTTGAGCTCAGCTTTACCTAACTCACCTAGAGTTAGTGATCAAAAATAAAAAAACACCAAGTACACAGCTCAATTGTCTAGAAATGAGCTTAGGGATCAAAGAATAACCACGGCTAGCCTCCCACCGACCACATTAGTTTCCAGTTTTAAAACCCTAACCACAAGTTACAAATCAACAGTCACCATGGAAAAGGTACAACGATCGATGACCATCCATTAAAGGAATTTCAAATGTAAACATCAGGAGTCAAAGAACCCTAACCATGGTTAGGTCAGTTTTAACAGATCCACCAACAATATTTCCCAAGGGTTGAGTCACCATGGGGAGGGGGCCAGCCCACGTCACATAACCAAATAATCATAGCCATGAATTTCAAAGTCTAAAACTACAATCCATTCAAATAATAAAAATTCGACCACATTATGTCAAATGATTACTGAATAGGTGAATTTAAAATTATACACTACCAAGCATGCAATGACCAACACATATATACATGTGTGTATTTATCAAAAGGTGGTGGCATGTGTCATGTCTATTTAATCACGATGGTCGACCCTTTTATATCGCTAAGTCCACTAAGGTGGCCAAACCAAGCAAATTGATGGTGGTCCCCACTTCAAGGAGGTTGATTATAGTTACAAATTTTATCCATGTGATCACTAGCAAAAACAATGAGTGTCAGGATTAGAGGAAAAGGTGGTCCCAACCAGATTGATATGTGGATGAGTATTATTGTAAATATTTGAAATATTTTTGCTCACATACCGGGAGTTGTATTTTTCCATGCCTTCACAACAAGATAGAATAAAGAAGAAGTCAAAGTTTCATGTTATGGAGAGAGACTTGCCTACCAAGAAATTTTATTATTAGCAAATTATTCACCCATTATTTTCTTAAAAATAAAACAGTCAACTTCAGTTTGACTGTATTGTATTTAGGGCAATTAATGCCTATTTTTAAAAACTGTTTGCAATAGTTTGTATTATTTTATCCCTTTATTTATTATTAAATAAAGGATAAAATTAGGAGGCATGGGTGAGAACAAGCCTTAGGCTACTTTTAGGAAGGGGGTAAAATTTATTTTTGCTATATATTGTGTGCCTTTGAAAAGCACAAATGGATTTTTTTTTGGAGGAATTTTGGATATATGGAGTACTAAAGAATTTTTTTCCAGTTTTTCCCTCTAAGTGCAAAGTGTTCTATACCTTTCCAAGTTATTTTGCAGTCTTGTGTATGTTATATCAATCTTGTGAATGCAAATTCCCTAATCAACCACCTTACCCTGTGGCAATTTTTAGTCTTTTCTGCTTAAATTTTAATGTGCATGTTTACTTATTAGTACTTTTGTGATCCCCCTCAGTGCAATCAAGTGTTTTTCCCTTAGATATTCTACAGAAAAAGTATTGGTTCATGCATCAAGAATCATTCATAGATCAGTTGTGCATACACTCAGTCAAATCCCTCGTACAAATTTGGTGTATCACCTTAATTTTAATCATTTTTATAGTCATCTTTTACCCTAAAAAATCCCAAAAATCATTTTATGATACACCAATAAGGAACCACCCTTGATACAAGAGATTCACCTCGAAAAAGGTATACCCACAGACTTGAGGTGTTTCCATTGTATCTAGGAAAAAGAGAGATCATTTGTGCAAGCTTAAAAAACCTGTAACCATCTCTCTACAGGGTGCACTTTCAAGAGATAATAGGAACTAGGGGTTTCTTTCATTTTTTTTATCACATAAAATCTCCTGAATCTCCTAACATATTGAATACACTCTTTTTTTGTCATTTTTTATTTTTGAAATCTTTCTAATTTTGGAAAGTTTAATTTTTACTTTTTCTTTACTTTTTTGAAAAAGATGTTTATTTTTTATTTTTTGTCATCTCCATTATTCTTCAATTTCTTCGATATGGGATTTTTTTTTAATTTTTGTAAGATCTCTATTTATAATAAGTGACAATAGTAGATACTTACTATATTTAGAAATGGAACTATCCCATGTCTTATTGCAACAAAATTTATTTTCCTGTATTCTGCTCGCTTCCCATACTTCGTGCTAAAAATTTCACCTGGATCCACCCATCTGAATGCTCGAAAACTAAAAAAGTATCATTTAGGGCATAATATTCTCTACTATTACAGTATTCGTGAAGGAAACTAGGATTAAGAGTAACTGAGAATTATTTTTTTTACATCCTCCTAAGGGTTTGGAAGATTTGAATTTTTCTTCGTTTTGGTGCTCATCCTGGCCTAGATGAATTTTTGTAGGGTGTATGATTAATTTACAACTTTTTAAATATTTTTGAAGTAAAAAATGGCTTCATGGGTCGATCTGGTTAAATAATATGGTAAAACTAGCTTGATTGACTCTTTAAAGCAACATAACAGTTTATTTTTAAGCTATGAGCAAGCTTCAAAACTTATCATTAAAAAGCATATGGGGTGGGGTGAATATTTTTTCCACATTATCCCAAATGTCCCAAAGACAAAGTAGATAGTTAGGATGATAAAAAATTTCCGCCACTCGAAGCATGATAAGGTGGTGCAGTCATTCCCTTTAGCAATTAACAAATATTAGTATTATGACTCTTCATGTCATTTTCCACTTTTGTTGTTTTCTTATATCAAATAAACAATTAATCCTGAGTTCAATGGTTCCATAAATACATTGCGATATTCCAAATCTCCATCTATATTATTTATTCCATTCTAACTAACTCTCTACCCATAATTTTTGAATTCTTTTTCCTCCTTTGGTTCTTTCACTTACAGTACATGATCCTCTTTTTATCAATTCTAATAACGGATAATAATTCCT
This sequence comes from Taxus chinensis, assembly GCA_019776745.2. Classification (NCBI taxonomy): domain Eukaryota; kingdom Viridiplantae; phylum Streptophyta; class Pinopsida; order Cupressales; family Taxaceae; genus Taxus; species Taxus chinensis. Next base: position 807,456,978 of record CM034149.1, read on the forward strand.
ACTTCAAATCACTTCCATTCCTATAAATATTTTCTTCCACAAGATTTGGGGTAATAGGGATCATTTTTTATCCCCCCACCATCCATTTTTTCTTCCATATGTCGAAACACAGGACTTCTTTTCCAATCATTCCATTTGAACAATGGCCTACCAGGCTCAGTTCAAATCTTAGTCATTACAGTGTCTTATTATTCTATTGTGATTGTTCCTTTCTTCTTTTTTAACGTCAATTGAAATTTTTGATGACCATGTTGACACTCGAGTGTTCATCCTCCATCTTACTAATTTTTATTCCACCCTTGCTAAATTTAATTGTGTACAATTGTGTACTATCTTTGAAATAATGTCACTTATACTACACCACATCAAAGAGGGGATTATATAGACAACTAAGTCTTACTACATAGTTTTAATACTAAAATTGCACTAATTATCCTCTTTCGCATAATTTAATTTTAATTAGCGATTTACCGCTAATTAGCTAACATTCGGCTTCATTTCAGTCAATTAAAAAAATTCTTTAATTAAATAGCCTCCCCCATAATGGATGCTAATAAATGATTACTTATTAGTTATAATCCTCTTTTAATTAATAAATTAACCATTATTAGTTAATTATTCCTTTTAACCTTATATTTAATCAATCAACTTTCTTATTGGTTAAATTCCCCTTTTAAACCCTTCAAGTTCTATTAGTTTTCTTGTAAATCATCTCCAAATAACTTCTTAACCTAGTTTTTCCCTAGTAATTAATCCTATTTGATTAATTAAATCACCCCAACTTTAATGAGCTGTTAATTTCCAGTTAATATCTTAATATCATACTTATCCCTTTCTAATTCTAATTTACCTTTATCTCACATTCATTAGGTTGCAAGAATGAAAACATTTAGTATCTATTATCTGTAAGGTGGCTATTTATAGAGATTTTGAAAGTCCCATTTGGCTATTTTCACAGCACATGTTAGTAAAAGATTCAGTAAAAATAATCACCGTTATTAATGTTTCCCACTCATATAGCCAAATGAATTCCAAAATCAATATGCTTTTATTTAATGTTTCACCTTTAAATTGATAACCCAAGATTTTAAAACATGTTTGAATCGCAAAGAATTGTATGGGAACTTGGATTGAAATCACCAACATTTTTAAAGAAAATATTAAATTTGATTTAATTGGCCACTTCTATGTATGTGAATGTATATGTATGTGTGTTAATTGGATTAAATTTATTAAATGCACCAGTTCAAGTAATCATGTATTCAATTAAAGAATTATCTAAGCTTAAATTATAATATAGACTATGTTATATGTGATATGTTTTAATTAAGGAATTCCTTGATCCATTTAATCAATAAAAATATATTGTTTGCGTCTTGGTTTCAATTGGTTGAGAAAATAGTCATTTGGATCCTTTCCAATGAATACCTTTATAATCCTTCCTTTGGGAATTATGCCACATTTCCCAAGCACTGAAAAGAATTTGTACATATATAAAAAAATCCTAGTATATTGGAGGAAATGCTTCAGAGGACACCTTTTTGAAAAGTTATGTAAACTTTTAAAGTAATTAAATAATAACACAAGAGACTCTAAATCCAAAATAACAAAGGATATTGACACCTTGCAATAGATCAATAGATGTGATATAATTCTCATAGAGTTTGTGAGGAAGGATTCAAAGTTCATGGGTTTCTCATCATTTCATGAAATGATGACACATGTCTAATGTATCAATAATCAAGGTTTAATATTGAGAAGGATTGGAGAAAATGTCTCTAAATTTCATAACTCAATAATTTTTCTTGGTTAATTAAGGGATGCATATAATGCACTTCAAACCATCAATATATTAGAGAAATGAAATCTAACATGCATATTAAAATGGAAATTCACCAAAACATTTTACAGATTATAAATATTAGGTAAGATTCTCCTTTACATCTGCAACCTTTTTAAATAATTATTCCACTTTCTGCATAGTCGTGATAGCCATATTTGTAATAATTTCCACCCAAATGAATCTTCCTTCACCAATATTCTCCAACCTTTCTATAAGTTTTTTTTTCTTGGCTTGCTTAAAATTTTCAATGGTTGGAAGCTTCTCCAAAATTGGAAAGATATATAAGTAACATAGTACCTTCCTTCTAATCTCACACCATTTACAATATTCATACCAGTGTTACTATATGCATATTATAAGAGAAATTCAACTTTGAAAAGCTTATTGGTTAAGAATCCCCTTTTATCATCTAGTTGCAAAGAATAGTAAGAGATGAACCATAAATAGAAATCAATCCATATTGGTGATATCTCTTCTTATTCATGGATATAAAATCCTATAATCACACGTATTAACATTCAGGAAAATAAAAGTATTAACTAAAATTTAAAATACCATTAAAAAAATCAAAGGATGGATTAACATTTCATGTTCTCTTAGATGCATTAGTTATATTTTCCTTTTATTTGTATTTATCATGATCCTTTGATATATTAGATTTTTTATTGAGACTACTTGGTGTTATTTTCTATTGAGCAACTTAGTTTTGTTTAATCAAATGCATACAATCACATCTTACTAAAATACATCATAAACCTTCTTATGTCAATTCCTTTGATTTTGATCCAAAAACATACAGAAAATTGTTACAATATTCTTGTTACTTTATTTGGATTGACCATTCCCTTGTGGGTAATTTTTTAATGCATGTTAAAGTGTGATTCCATAGCTATAAAAAAACTCGATCCACTCCATTGACGAAAATTATATTGCATTATCAACTGCCACCTTTTCTAGAATTCCAAAACAAATGATGATGTTATCTTTGATGAATTTACATATTATTTCTGTGTTATCATGTTTGAACGGGATGGCCTCTACCCATTTTTGAAGTAGTATCTATTTGAAATAACGTAGGGATTATTGAAACTAGATCCTGTATTGAGAACACCAATTAAATCTAGGCACCATTACTGGAATGGTTCCTTAATGAAGACTGGTTAAAGAGGTTGTGCAAGTAGTTGTGGTGTTCCTACTAACTATTGTTAAGGATCATACTTAGAGAACAATTTTTGAGCATTTGTAAATAATGTAGGTCAATAATACCTACTATAGAGGATATAATCAGTAGTCACCATGGAAAAATAATGTTCACCACAATCCGGGTCATGGTATACTCCTAGGAAACATCTATCAAGTCCTCTCTTATAAACCACATGATTCTAATGGAATACCCTGGTTGATTTCATCTTGAGAGTTTTCTTTTTCTTTCAATAAATATGTGTCAAGAACTCACCATAACTAATAAAATCTGCAATATCAAAATACCATTCATTGGTTGTGTTTACAAAATTAACTTAGGGGAATTCCTTACTCACTCAACCATATAATTAGCATTCCTTTTCTTCATTCTAAGACATGACAGACTAATGTTCAACCTTTAACTTGCCCAGGAGATTTCATCGGATCATATTTTTGGGTCAGATATCTAATTCATATTCATATATATTGGCCACCCAATTTCCTCTTTTGTATCTTGTATGTTGATGGGTCATAATTGATTTTATTAATAACCTGAGAACCATCACCACAATATGATAGTTAAAGATGTAGAACCTGGAATTCTTCATTGCTTTGACCATGCATAATAATGGTTCTTCATTTGATTGTATTTCATCTTGTGATCTTTGAATGGAAAACTCATAAATTCAATTGAGGTTTCAATATCTTCTTAATTATTTTACAACAAGATGGTATAAATAGTATATTTTGAAGCTTATCAGTACAGAATGAAATATATTTCAAAATTTGGACATACCATGGTACGAGCCTTTATAATTGCTTATTTTATTGTATAAAATGTCTGATTGCCCTAGGTATTCCACCTGAAACTTGTTTTAAGATACATCGTACTAGTTATGTTCTTTGTCAACTCAGAAAAATACAATACAAAAGGACAGAGGAAGTTTACCTTTCCAAAAAAATGGACTCCTTTCTTTTTTATAGGAGAGGATAGTGCTTGAATTTATTTTATCCTCTTAGGATCAATTTTTTTTGTTCCTTGGTCAATATGTGACCAAGGATTTACCCTTCAAAAAAATAAAAAAAATACTAATTGGTACTTGTTCCAAAATTTTCAAGTGATCTCCTTGACAAATATTGAATAACCTAAGGTCGTCAAGGTAGATGAAAATGTAGTTCTTGAGGTATTTGAAGGAAAGATCCATTTCCCATTGAAAATTTGCTTCAGCATTGATAAGGCCAAAATACATCCACCTATAGGAAAAAGTGCCCCATTGAGTTGTGAAAATGGTTTTTTTGTATATCTTCTTCCTTTACCTCAATTTCGTTATATATGGAGAATCCATTGAGAAATAAAAGAATCTAAGATCTTATGACTTCTTGTAGGATGTGATCCATGATAGGTAGTGGGTAATTTTCTTTTAATGAATCTCAAGCTTGAGTGGGATTAAGAGATGCATTTATGTTTTCCGAAAATACTAGATCTCTTCATATCAATAACCCAAAACATCAAAGTATATTCACAGAAATGAGATGAGGCTCCTTTTCTCCTCTAGTGAAATACACTTTCCTATATTTACATTTCTCGGTTGTTCTCAAGTACAAGTATTTTCATCCTCAAATTCAATACTACACCTTGTGGATTCATCTTTTTTTCTCCTTGATAAACCTGTCCTACTTATCAAACAATTCTTCAAGAGATAAAAGGCCTTTTGGAATCTTGTTTCCCTGGAGTCTGAGGACCCCTTTAGTATCAACTCCATCTATCTCTCCTTTATCTTCATCATAAATATACTCTCGATTCAAATCATCACTTCCGTCATATAATAAATTGTTGAAGTTATATTTTTTATCTAAGAAAGAGAGAAAATGTATTTCATTGTGGAATACCTTCTAGTGATTTACATTATTCGATAAACTAGGTCTGAACACCATATTTATAGTCACTTTTCCCTTTTTGAAGGATGGATGGAGGGTCATAAGAGGGGTTGAAACTGGAAGAGAATCAACTTTATCATTTCTATCATGGGAAATATCTTGAATTGAGATATCATCAAATGACATGATACAATACCAACTCTATTATCTTCATTCTTGAGAAGGAGGTTATTTACATGATATTGGTCTCTAACTTGTTATATGATTGCTTGAAAATCACCAATAAATTTCAAATTCTCGATACCTGTAAATATATATAATTCCATCTTGATAAAAAGGGCTTCATACTTCAAAATAATATTGGTGTTTTCAAGTTGTAATATATAGGAAAAATGAAGTAAATCACCTGAAGGAGAATTTAGTACAACACCTGCTCTAGAGCTAGCAATAGAATGATTTTCATCATCCTCCATGATAAATGGAAAGTTATCATCTCTTTCAGAAGTCAAGAAGTAGTTACTAAGTCTAGAAACTTGAAATAATAGGTCAACCTTTTGATCTAATGATGTTTGTACAATGTCCTTCATCTTTCACATGAGAAACAACTTCTTCATCACACATTTTACTTTAATGGTTTATGAGGCTCAATATATCTAAATCACTATTGTTATTCTCTGCACAATATTTTTCTTAGACAAATTTCAAAATACATTGTGATGTCTCTTACCAAGATAGTCAATAAGAGTTTCTTGTCAAGGAATTCGGCGAGAGCTACTTGTACATATTTGATTCTCCCCACTAGTATAAATTAATTGGACTCTATATAATTATAATATTCGCTCACTCGGGTCAAGGTGAGCCTAATAGAAATAATAACCTTTATCGGCATCACATTATCTAAAACACTTAAGCCTATAATGAAATTTTTCTGTCGGTGGCCTTTGATCAAGAGGGAGAAATAACATGGCTCAAATTTTTGAGTCTCGTATGTTCTTAGGTAAATCATGTTCTATGAATGAGGGGTAGGTGGTGTTGGCAAAAGGTCTTTAGAATTAGATATTATTGTAGAAACTAAATTATGCCATTTGATTATCTATATGTTCCTGATCACATACTACTATTGATATGACTCCTAAGCAAGAAATGTAGTAACTGATCTTTGTCTTTGGCCATGTAATAGAATTAATTCAATATAAATGTAAATATTTCATAATATATAATATAATATTAAGCCACTTTGAGGGGGAAACCAACTAAATCTTACAATAATACACTAACTCACAATCTTCATGCTAATGGAGAGGAATCAGTCACCCATATCTATAGGTATGATTGTGAAAGGTAATACACCTTCATTATTATAAATTTATACATAGTTACTAACTAAATAATGAATATAAGTATAAATGTTATATAAGTCATATGCTAGCTCACACTTAAACATAAAAAAGGTATATTTTAGGGGCATAACATGCTCCTCTCCTTCAAAAAAAATCATCCTCGATGTTTGGCTAGTAGTGGAAAAACATGTTCTCATCCATTATCCACCAATTTCAACTTCTTGTATGTCTATCATTGTTCCTTGATGAGATCAAGTATGATCATCTTCATTTGTAACCTACTAAGTTGATTCTGGGTAAATAACTACAGTGGTTGTTATGGAAGAATCACAACACATTTGAATGCTTGAAATTTGAATGAGTGGGAAGTAAGTGTGATTTTTTAAACATGGATCTATCCCAAAATGTGGGAGCTTACAATATGGGGATATCTCTCGAGAGAAGGCCGAATTATTGTCCTCACCTAGTGCCAACTACTCCAAAGTTCATAGAGTTGTGAATCTAACCATATTGTAACAAATTTCCATGAGGACATAGATAGAAGAATGCATGAGAAAAAAATACTCTAAGGGAAGGTGTTGCAGCAAGATGGAGTGTTGAATAATTTGCACTAAATGAAAATGAAACAAGAAAATTTGAGGAGGATGTCCAAAACCACAAATAGAAACCACTGTTTGTAAACCCAGTTACCAATAAACACAACCCATTTTAATCCTGAAACACAATTTTGATAATGTGCAATAACTTAGTTGTAATGAAAGATAAACTAAGACACATTAAACATAAAGAAGGGTTGAGAATCATATATATATTTGTTTTATTGCTACATAAATTGATACAATACATTACATGGGTCCAAAGTCATGAAATTTGTATTATAATCACAAAAGCAAACGCTTAAGCTCTAAATATTTCTCATATACAAGAAATAAGGGAGGGGCCATTGTAAAGTATGCAACCATTTTTTATGTGCCCATACTTACAAATTATAAAAGAATATTTTAACGCGGGAGAGAGGGAGAAAAGTTCTTAAATCATCCAAAACCCACCAAAATCATAATTAAATTCCTACAATGGCTATAGGGAAGATACACAACTCCATCATGGTACTGTGCCTTGAGAAAGAAGAAATGGGTTCATGATTAAACTCAGGCATAACCTTGGTTCCTAAATCTTCATCATCAAAAATTTCCAACCAAACACATTAAATGCTTAAGTGTGATTATCTCATGACTGTAAGATTTTGAAAAATGATGCAGTAAAGAGAAAGTTATCATCATTCATGCACAAGTTGCATCTCTTAGTTTAATCATCACCTACACCCCTGAATTTTTGATTTGGTCATCACCATCGAATTCCGCTATTAATATACTTTCCAACAAGTACACTTTTGTTTAAAATGGACAAGGAATGCAAAAGTTATCAAAGTTTCCATTCATAACATCATAATTTACCTTCTCCTACCAAATGACCCCCTTTATTCACCTAACGAGCCCTTCATTTAATGCAGCTTGGTTACATACGCCAAATCCTCACATAGGTTAGTGTGGGATCAACCTCCAATTTTAATCTCAACTACTGATGTAGCTAGGCACGTTCAATATTATACCTACTCGCCACCTCCAAAATGGCTCTTGGTCGATGCAAATGGCAAGCTCATTTTCACAATTTCAGGCTTCAGTGCTTTGAAAAACTCAGCTCACCAACTTTGGGTTTTATCCCCCCCATTCTACTAAGTTACTATCCGTGAAACTACGAAAGGGGAAAGCCCCCATAGACTCAACGATGATCTCTTAATTCCCCTTCAAATTTCCACATGTCCATGAATTTAGAATTTCATTTTTTATGGCTTCAGACATTTCAAGCATGCCATTTCAGAGTTTTACCTCACCGAGTTCCTAGATTCACCCAACATTGATCTTGAAAATCGTTGATCCCTTCCGACTTAGCTCTCATAGGATTTTAAACTTTTACCTCACTGAGTTCCAATGTTCAACCATCGTTGACCCCAAAAGTAGACTTAACCCTGAAAATCCCCATGCTCTTCGGACTTCAAGATGCTGGCGTTTCAGACATTTTGGTTTGATGTTTTTGTCAGGGAGGTGAAATCCCCTAAACGCTCAACCTTGTAAGTCTAAAAAATTTAGACTTCAGGCTTTCTTTGACACCTAACTCACTCGCTCTAACAAGCTACTCTATTGATCTTCATATTTTACCCATTTCGAGGTGAGGTGACCCCACTCCATTCACAAGATTTCCCAAGCTCAATCCAACCATTTTGATAGGCCAAATTAGCATAAACTTGACAAGGTCATAACTTGAGCTTTGGGTGTTCATTTGAGTCCTTTTTTTTAAACCATATGTTTTGATCAGATTAACACAATGGTAAGTAACCCTACCAACTTGGAAATTTTAGACACATTTTCGGGCCCTAAGTACACCATCTTGAGGCAAAAAATTAGGATTTAAGTTGTAGTTCATTTTTTTCCTATTTTTGGGCATCAGTTAAGTTTAGTCTATTAGTTGCATTATGAGTTAGAAATTTGGAAATTCCTCTAATTTAGGAATGTAGAAGATGCATGGAATTTTTTTTTCCAGTACGAATAAGCATGTGAACTTACTAAGAATAGCAGGTTCTAGTAAAGTGCTAAAAATAGTAATTTCTACCATCTAGAGTAGATTTAGTCAAGTTAGTTATATTTTTCTTTTAAAACTCAAGTTGGGAGTTGTTTTCCTACTTAGGAAACATGGTAATTCATTATTGGATAAAAAAGAAGGAGATATATTTTGTTTTGGAGTTCATATTATTTGCAGTATATCAAGTTTGTTCATAATTGGGCTACATTGTCTGGTATCAGAGCTAGTTTGAGTCTTTAACAAAAATGGCAGGAAGAGGAAGAGGAAGAGGAGGAGGTATTTCCCAGATGAATATAAATATGCAAGAAATGCATAGGCAAGTTGTTGCGCTTTCTGCAATGATAAGCTAGAGAGGAAATCAAGGTGGAGATGACACAGATGAAGAAGAAGTTTGTGAAGAGGAGGAAACACAAGAACCACCATTAGATTTTAAAGAAAGGATGCTTTGAGCATTAGAAGGATAGAATGATGGGTTAAGAGTTGATGTTTCAAAGTATGGTGGTATTCTAAAACAAGAGGAGCTGATAGACTGGTTAACTAGCACGGGGAAATTTTTTGAGTGGAAGGATCTGTCAAAAGAAAAGAAGATAAAATTTGCAGGCATGAAATTGAAAGGTCACACTATGTTATGGTGGGATTATCTATAGAAAGAGCAGTCAAGAAAGGGGAAAGAAAGAATTAGGATGTGGAGTAATATGGAGAAGAAGCTGAAAGATAAATTTCTACCTATGGATTATGCACAAACTCTTTACAGGAGGTGTTAGAATCTCAGACATAACTTAAAAATAGTGCAATAATACACAAATGAGTTCTACAAGTTTCCCAATCATGTAGAGAATGAAGAAACTGAGAAATAGATGGCTTCAAGGTATGTAAATTGATTGAAATTTTCTATTCAAGATGATATAAGTATGTATAGGATTAAGAGCATAGAGGATGCCTATTAACTAGCCTTAAAGGATAATGAAAAACAAAATTATGAAATTTTTAGGAGATCACCTAGAATGAATATGGGGGGCCTCATCTTCCTTTCAGGGACGAGCTAGTTTTAGCCAAGGTAGGGGAGAATCATCTCACAGATTGGAAAAGTAGAAAGATACAAGACAACATTTCTAGAATCAAAAAAGACATAGAGGATTTTATAGGGGTAGAGGATATACTAGCGATAGAGGATGGGAGGCTCCACGAAGACCATTTGTTTGTTACAGATGTTGTGAAGAAGGCCATTGTGATTTTTAATTCTTGGATTCTTATACACATGACAAGAGGCAAGGAGATGCTTCAAGTGTAAATCTTGTTGAAGCTGAACAAGTAGAAGATGAACATGACCTAAAAATTCCACCAGATGTTAGAGAAAATATAATGATCAAGAGGACAATGATTGCTCCAAGAAATGAGATCAAGGGGGATGCATGGCTGCATATAAATTTTTTCAGAACAAGATGCACTTCTGGAGGAAAGGTATGTAATGTTATTATTGATGGTGGTAGTTGTGAGAACATGGTTTCAAATGAGATGGTCGAGAAATTGGATCTACATTGTGATAATAATCCTAAGCCTTACCGTATTGCATGGTTTAAGAAGGGTAATAAAGTTACTATTGATAAGAGATGTTTAATAAGCTTTTCTATCAGGAACAATTATAAGGATGAGATTTTGTGTGATGTTATTCCTATGGATGGATGTCATATGCTACTAGGAAGACCATGTCAATTTGATAGAAAACTTATTCATGATGGGGGAAAGAATACTTATAATTTCTAGAAGGATGGCACAAAAATAGTTTCGCTGACTCTTAAGGAAGAGGGGAAGGATGAAAATATGCTTTCTACAAAGGAATTTGTGAAGGAGGCAAAGGAAATGGGTTTTTGTTATGCACTAATCATAAATAAGGATGAACCTGCAGGTGCACAAATATTAGTAGAAACAACATAATTAATAGAAGAATTTTAAGATGTATTTTCTGATGAGCTACCTGATGAATTACCACCCAAAAGAGATATTTAACACCATATTGCTCTTATTTCAGGGTCTTCACTCCCAAATCAAGCGGCTTATAGGATGATCCCGACATTGCATGTAGAGTTGAATTGGCAAGTGGCAGAGCTTGTGAGAAAGGGGGTGGTAAGGGAGAGCATGAGTCCATGTGAAACTCCATCTTTATCAACACCAAAGAAGGATGGAACATGGAAAATGTGAACAGATAGTAGAGCAATCAATAAAATTACAATCAAGTATAGGTTTCCAATACCTAGCCTTGATTATATGATGGATGTGCTTGTTGGATCTAGGTATTTAACCAAGATTGATCTTCAAAGTGGTTACCATCAGATTTGGATCAGAGAAGGAGACGAGTGGAAAAAAACATTCAAGATAGGAAATGGATTATATGAGTGGTTGGTGATGCCATTCAGGTTATCCAATGCACCAAGTACTTTTATGAGACTAATGAACACTGTGCTGCATGAGTATAATTGTAAGTTTGTTGTGATTTGTTTTGATGATATCTTGAGCTTTAGTAAAAATAAAGAAGAACATTTTAAGGCATCTAAGGGTGGTATTTGAAGTGTTAAGGAAAGAGAAATTCTATGCAAATAGGAATAAGTGCACATTTATGCAAGAGAGTTTGGTATTCTTGGGCTTTATTATATCAGCAAATGGGGTTCAGATGGACTCAAAAAAGATAAAGGAAATTATTGAATGGCCTACTCCATGGAGTATAATAGATGTAAGAAGCTTTCATGGTCTAGTAACATTTTACAAAAAAATTATTAAAAATTTTAGCGGTATTGTAGCACCTATAAGTGATTGCACAAAAGGAAGAGAGTTTTTGTGGTCAAAGGAAACTAAGGATAGTTTTCAGTTCTTGAAAAACAAGGTGACGCCTCACATGTGGGTATTGGTGTTGTTATAATTCAAGCTTGAAATCCAGAAGATTTCTCTAGAGAGAAACTGAATGAGGTAAGAAAGAACTACTATACTTATGATGTGGAATTTTACGCGATTGTACAAGAATTAAGGCATTGGAGGCATTCATTAGTGCCAAAGGAGTTTGTGTTATTTACAAACCACATAACCCTAAAGTATGTGAATACCCAAAAGAATTTGAATAGTAGGCATGCAAAGTGCGTATCATTTTTGCAGGGTTATACTTTTTCTCTAAAACATAAATCAGGAAAACAAAATCAAGTTGCAGATGCATTGAGTAGGCGTGTGACTTTGTTTACGACTATGGAAAATTAGGTGGTGGATTTTGAAGAAATAAAGGGTTTATATTCTTCTGATTATGATTTCAAGGATATTGTTGAAAGGTTAATTCATCCATTGTCAGAAAATGCAGGAGCTATCTAGGATAAGTACATTTTATAGGATGGATACCTATTCAAGGGGTGCCAACTATGTATTCCAATTGGGTCTATGAGAGAGAATATAGTGAAATATTTACATAGCAGAGGATTTGCTGGGTATTTTCCTAAAGATAAGACGATAGCCTTCGTAGCAGAGAAATACTATTGGCCAAAGCTAAAAAGAGATGTGGTATGATATGTCAAGAGGTGTCGAATTTTCCAAGTCTCGAAAGGCCATGCACAAAATATTGGGTTATATATGCCGTTTCCTATTCCTAAAGGGTCGTGGACAGATCTGAGTATGTATTTTGTTTTGTTATTACAAAAAACACAATGAGGTAATGACTCAACTTTGGTGGTTGTTGATAGGTTTTCTGAGATGGATCATTTTATTGCCTGCAAGAAAACAAGTGATGTGACATGCGAAGCAGATTTGTTTTTCAGAGAAGTTTATTGTTTGGAAGGTGTTAAAAAAACCATTACTTCCGATAGGGACACAAGGTTCTTAAGTCACTTCTGGAGGACTTTATGGAAAAAATTTGGAATCCAACTATAATTCAGAAGTTCCTATCATCCTTAGACTGATGGGAAAATAGAGGTGGTAAATCAGAGTTTGGGAAACATGTTAAGGTGCATCGTTGGGGAAAATCTGAAATAATGGGACTTAGCATTACCACAAGATGAGTTTGCATGTAACAATTCCATAAATAGATCCACACTAAAGTCTCCATTTTTAATTGTATATGGGAACAATCCAAATGGGGTGTTAGATTTGGTACAACTACCAGCTGATGGAAAATCTAGTGATGATGCAGAAACATTTTCCGAACATATACAACAACTGCAGGAAGAAGTGTGGAAGAAGCTGCATAATAGTAATGATAATTATAAGGAACTATCAGATGTGCATAGACGGAGAAAGGTATTTATAGATGGTGAGTTGGTTATGGTATATCTGCAGAAGGAAAGGTTTCCAAAAGGAACCTATAACAAGTTGAAGTACAAGAATATTGATTGTTGCAAAATCATAAAAAAAATAAACAATAATGCTTATGAGGTAAAATTGCCAGGGAATTTTTATATTTCTCCAATGTTTAATGTTTCATATTTTTATTATTTTAATGGGGATAGTGAATAAGGGGATACTATTGATGAAGTATTAGATTGGAGGTAGTAGGTTCCGGTGAAGAAGAAAGAAGAAGTGGATTAGATTCTAGATAAAAAACAATGGACACGAGACATGGGAAATACAACAAATATTTCACACATTGGAAATGAATGGAACAAGAGGAAAATTCCTGGGTCATAGAGTGGGAGATTAAGAATTTCGATGAAGATAAATGGAAGTAGTTTGAATAAGAAAACTTGTAAGAGCTGCCCTTTCTTCAAGCAGGGGAGAATTATGCACCCAAATTAGTAGGAACTTGACAAGGTCATAACTTGAGCTCTGGGTGTTTGTTTGAGTCTATTTCATTTAAACCACATGTATCGATGAGATGAACACACTAGAAAGAAACCCTACCAGGTGGGGAAAGTTTCAACACATTTTTGGGCCCTAAATCTGCCATCTTGAGGCCAAAAATTAGGATTTAAATTGTAGTTCAGTTTTTTCCTATATTTGGGCGTTAGTTAATTTTAGTCTATTCATTGCATTATGAGTTAGAAAGTTTGAATTTCCTCTAATTTAGGAATGTAGAAGATACATGGAAAATTTTGTGCCTATACAAATAAGCATGCCAACTTACTAAGAATATCAAGTTCTAGTAAACTCCTAAAAATAGTAATTTCTACCATCTAGAGTACATTTAGTCAAGTTAGTTAGAGTTTTCTTAGTAGCTTGAGTTGGGAGTAGTTTTCCTATTTAGGAAACATGGTAATTCATTATTGGATAACAAAGAAGGAGATATATTTTCTTCTGGAGTTCATATTATTTACAGTTTATCAAGTTTGTTCATAATTGGGCTACATTACATTTACCCTTCAACTCCATGGTTTCCCACCTATCTATTCCTCATCGTCATTTTGGCTCACTTCTCAAACACTTAATGAATTATCGATCAATGTGGCTCGATTCCTCTGAGTGAGCTCTGATTTGATTCTCAACCTCAATTTTACTAAGCTTTTTTGGCCATGGCTTGTCGCCCTTGTGCCATGTCATCCCACTTGCACAATTGCTTCGGAAAAACATCGTGTAATTCCACTTCCAAGCTCCAAATTTAATTTTTTCTTTCGCATTGAATATCCATTTTTCGCTATACACTCATGAGTGATTCGTTTCCTATATGTCGAATAGAGCCATTCCTTTGTCTAGAATTTATGATTTTCCATCTCCCACCGATGCATCCGATTTGCTGAGCTCAACCCTTAATATTTGTTTGTGTCTTTGATCGATTTCGATGGCCTCCCAAAATCCCTATCTGAGTTTTCTTTATCCCACCATCCATGAATTTATCTCCGTGAGATCTATGCCAAGCCACCAACAAATCTTGTCATTGTGAGTCCACCCCGACCTTCGAGCCATTTCTTTTTACATAGAGTTGAATCTGTGAATGTCCAACCATTATGCGTCCAACTTAGCTTGCTTTGTATCTCCCTAAGCTATTCGGTGATCCCTCCTTCACCTATCCACTCCAATACAAGACCCCAACTTAGTGAGCAGCTCAACAAGTTACTTTTAAGCTCATTCCCTCAAAGAGGCCTATTTGGGGAAATTTTTAATTTTAACGAATTCTTAGTGAATTGTCTTGGATGTGGAGTTTGAAATGGGGTGGAATCAATAGGGTGCCTCATGGCTTTTTTTTTCTTTCCCTCCTTTTTGATCATTTTCACCAGAACTTATCCAGCAGGGCCCACATTTCATCATTTTTTTAAGTTTATCTTAAGGTTCATAACCTGGAAGAGGAAAAAAATGCCTGCAATATAATTTTCACTACTTAATTTACCGAATGTGATCTGTGAATCCTTAGTTTTATCTGTAACACAATTGGAGCCTTTTAGGTCTTCATTGTCTGATTTTACCCAAGGGGAAAAATTTGATAACAGTGCTATGATGATTATATCTAGTGGTACTTTTGTGTTAGAATATTTATTTGGAATTTCACTTGAAGAATATGACATATCCATTTTCTCTCGAAAAATTTGTAATTGCGGCTCAATATAATTATTAAGATTACACATATTATTCAAGGATGTAATGAACGTTCTAGTAGAATGACCTCCATAGCCATTATATCTAAGGTATTGAAATCCAACATGTGCATGATGTAACTTTGTCATCTTACATAGGGTGTGATTAAATATTCCATTAGTAGGCATTTTCCATGTTAATTTGTCATTGCATTGACCCAAAATAGAGCTCACATAGTGTTTTCTTGAATTTTCAAAGTTTTCATTATATCTTTTGTACTTATTCCACATTCAAAAATTCTTTATCATATAACCTAGGATCAAATTTAATTTCCATATCCACATTAACCAAACCCTTGTCATTTTATTTCAAGTTAAGCGTGTTGTATTCCAAAGAACCCATCCTAAACAGTTGTTTTCAACTCTTCATTTATATTTGGTTCAACCTTTATAATGTATGGAGTTGTTAAGTAAGATTCGTATGAGCATGCCTCATCATGGAATATTCCATATCAACTTAAATTACAACAATACACAGTTCTTATAAAACAAGAAAAATTCCATCTTGGTTATTAGATACATGTGGAGGATTGATTGGAATTCTATTGAAAATAAAAAAAATTGATCAAGTATTTTCTCAAGCTCATCTAATCATTGATTTGCTTTAGTGAAATAAACTTATAGGTCTCTCATGGTGGAAGTGCCTCCTAGTGAAAAATTAGATTGTATTTTATATTTTTATGGATTATTCTATGGTGGATATGATTTTTTTTTCCCATCATCTTGTTTGTGGACCTGTTATAACAAGGGATTACCCTTACATAATTCAACTTGCCTAGTTTGACCAAATTTGACCAACCAATATTTCTATGTAGATAACGTAAAACATGAAAGTGTCCAGAATGGAGTTATAATGAAATTTAGAGTTCTTTCAAAACATGTAAAAAAATCTTAAAATTTTCGTTAAATGTGGCTTGTAGATCAATTTTATGAAAAACAATATATATGAAATAACTCTAACAAAATAAAGAAAAAAAATCTGAAATTTTTACTAAAGCTTTTATACTATATATTTCTGAACGTGGTGAAAAAAAAATAGAAAAAAATTCCAAACATTGCTTAAGATATATAGAAAAAGATGAGTCGTTTCCAAAATAGATTCTCTAATACTAGATGTAGTGGAATTACTTGAATCTAAATTAAAATATGTCATAATATATAATATATTATTAATCAAATTTAAGGGTGAAACCTCCTATGTATTACAATAAGACAATAAATGACACTGTTCACACCTATTAGGAAGAATTACTCACCCATAGATATGTATGATTGTCAAATCTCATACATGTTCATTATTATTAGTTTATACCCATTTACTAACTAACTAATGAATATAAGTATAAATTTTATATAAGGCATATGGTATATGTTAGGGGAATATCAGTCCACATTTTCTTTCTTTTTATTTCCTCTTTTGTTCCTACACTCCTTCCATCCAAGTATTCCTTTTCATACTTCATCATTTCTCACATTAGACACAATCACTAAGCCATCCCCTCTTGGCACCACAAACCTATTTTTTACTTTTATCAAATCTTTTGGGTTTCTTCTAGATATTTCAGCATCTCCTTTTTTACTAGTCTACAATTTATATGTTAATTACAAAATTTGAGAAAGGGAATCATAGAAATATAAAGCTATGTGACAATAATTAAGGACTAAGAACTAAACATCTAATATCTCCACCTAAGGTTGCATCTAAAGGAATTATCTAGATCACTTAACCATCCATATAACATCTTAAAAGTACAAGGGACTGTATTTTTTTTTTTTCCATACACTTCATAGAATTGAAATTTAATTTTTTTATGCACACATCTATCTACATTTTCTACATCTATCTATTGCTCGCTATCAGGTATGACACGTACAAGATCCACCTAGGGAATGATTTCATCACGCACACACACAAAGAACTATATGGGTTTTACAATATAGTTTAGTACTCGGTCATAAGTTCACTTCATTGACAGTCAAGGATAGTCTGACGTCCCATTATACATAATTCCTTTTTATGGTTTTCTTTAGTTTTGGGTTTTGAAGGTGCTTCTTACTTATTGTCATTTTAAGTTAAATAACAAAAAAATGTAATGACATATAATTGATCAAGGGAAACAACCAAAAACATATCATAACCCTGTAAAACTAGGTTTCACAGCTTCTTTGTAGTCATAAACATCAATAATAGGTCTCAAGCTCCCTTGACTCTCTGTAGGCACCCTAGTCCTAGCATGTTCAAAATCTCTGCAATTTTTTGGGTCAGCTTGTGACATCTTGCCTCATAGTTTTAGTACTTTTCAATCTCTAAACATCATCAACATCAGTGCGAAGAAGCTAATTATTTTTATCATTCCACTTGCAACTAGGGTTTCAAATTTAAATTGCTTATTTTCTTGGGTCAAATTTGTAATTAATTGTTCATATCATTACGTTGTTACATATTTAGATCTAGCAATTATTTATTCAATACTTTCTTAATCATTTAGTGAACCCATCATTCAAACACTCTTATATCTTATTTTTTGCTCAATATATTGAGTATTATTTCATGGCTTCTAAAGCTCTTCAAGTCCACTTGATTCACTTGCTTCAGATCCACCCATCTTGTAAATATGCTCTCCAAATATCCATACATAATATATGTCTCCCACTAGATACACAAAATACTCAAGTCAGTGTTATCTTTGATTTTATTTCTGATGAATTTCTTGGTTCTTATTCTAATCAATCTATTTGAAAATCAATTCAAGTGTTCATCTTTATTTAAGGATAAATTTCAGGATATGGAATCCACGATTACATCTCTAAAACTTGAAATCCAACATCTTAAAGAAAATTCTCCAGGCTCAGGCTATTTCTTCTTCTCATCCTAATTATATGAATTATATATGGGCTCATATAAGTGAACATCAAATCTAACCACTCACCATCCCTCTTAAGTTTTATATCAATTCTAAGCAACAAGATATTCTGCCACAACTCATCTCATCAATTAATCAGCTTGTCATATGCTCATTTCTATCCTCCTTGTCGGATTACACAATATCAATGTTATGCATACTATATTTATCATTAAATCAATATAAATAATTAAAATGATTTATTTTCTTTAGAATGAAGAATCAATCACCTTGAATGTCAAGGTTTTATCTTATAATGACAATGATTTATATGCTTTACAAGATTTTATTACATGGTCTTCTCGACTTGTTACATCTCAATGGGGTTCCTAGATTTGATTCATCCATTTCTAATGAGCATATTATCATCACTTATAATGCTTCTTCTTCCATCACTCAAGAACTACCTTTTCAATCCACTCAAATTAAGCAACCACCTCTAACAATTAGTCTCAATTTAGATCTTATCAAATTGCCTACAACATTATCAAGTGAACCTAAATATCATCCTCTTTAAACCAGTTCAATGCATCCTCCTACCGATTCCACTATAACATTAGCTAATATTTCAGTAGTAGACAATTTTTTTTGTGAAAGAAATTATTTCTTATTTTGATCATCTAGACACATTTCAATCTCCTCCACCATCACATGGTCCTATCATTGGTTCTACCTGCCATTGTGTTGTATATATCTCTTATCATAACTCATATAACACCTTCCCATAATGAAATTCTACCTCCTACATCATTACATAGATCTACATAATCATAGTACACTTGGGGGGCATAACACTTATTCTTCCCCCTTCATGCATTCATAGGTGTCTCACATTTGCACTTCTAGCTTCAAAAAAAGTCTCTAATGCACGTATTACACATATTAATACTTTAGTATCATCATTATTCAATGACACACTCTTTTTCTATGATTCAAACTTGACTATTGAGGGATCACTACATTCATGAACCTCATACCACATCACGCGACACATTGCACACTCAACGCATTCACTACATATCTTTATAACACACATTGATCATGAGAAACTTCCCTTTGATGCACTGTATTTCAATGGTTCATGTTCTATTTTATGAGGGTCTAAATATGAAATGAACCTTACCACACTCACTCACTGATTCACTCACTCAATTTCCATGAACTACACTTTGGCTGTCATATCCTTCACCGCACAATTTAAACTATTTCCTAATGACGCACTTTTGTTCTATGGTTCATTCTCGACTTTTCCATATTCATGCATGATCATTAAATTTATTTCTAGTTTTGATAAAGTAATTTACAAATATTGATACACCCAATATGGATTATTGGTGCAATACCTCTTACCAGTCCCACAACAGGCTCCTCGGGGCATCCACTTTTGTATACGCTAGAGGTCCTGTTGTTTCATTTTTTAGAGCATATTACTATACCGTATTCTAAAGGATTTGAAATAATTTATATTTTTTTAACATGCTAACTGATGCTTTATGTGTAAAATTTGTCTTGTAGGAATTCATTGCTACCATGGTTATCTGACATATTTCTTGTTATTTTTTTTTTCATTTCTTGTGGGCTTTTCCCCTTTTATTGTGTGCACACTATATGTTGTTTTCCACATTGGCCTCGATTGTATTGTGACATCATGAGTGATTTCCCATGTTTGAAACCTACTGTTTGCGGTCTACTTTCTCAACACTATTTATTTTTAACTTACATCTTGTCTTCTACATGCATATTTTTCTTGCTTGCACTAACACTTATTTCCTCACAACTTTTTTTTGCATGTTCCTTGGTTTCTATCAAGTACATTCCCTTCCTCCTACAAGGCATCAATTTCACCACATCATCTTGTCCTCATTTGGGCCAAATAATCTTGACGATGTCACATGCACCCCAAATGAGGGAGGCATCATTCGGTGAATCAATCACCACATTAAGTAGTTTACGACCATAGTTCAACATAGTTCAATACCGGTACAACATAGTCTTCAGTCTCTATAATGGCCCAAAACCTATCTTGTTTCATCACCGCAATATAAATATATGCATGTGAAACTAAAATAAATTATGAACTAGGAGTTAACACCAAGAAATCCTTATAAATAATTTAATTTAACAACATCATGATAAATCTTGAAAAATAAATCTAATATAAATGCATCTAACAGGAAAATGTTAAATATTAAACAATCCCTTCGAAATGTTGATGTGTTTTATATGTCAGATTACTTCTTATGATGAACCTATATTGTTCATGAGAAATCAAATGAATGTCATCTATAAAAAGAGGAAATCATCTCACAAAAACCCTTAATGGCCATGTTTGTATCTTCCTTTACTACTCTTTTATGAGAAGAATGGATGAAAGAATGAATGAGCTATTCCAAGTATAAATTCCATTATCATGTGCATATAATATCACTAGAAAAACTGTGGTTTAAGTTTGAGAGGGGGATATTAGGTTCTATATATAGCTTTCGAAAGTATTAGAAGATACAATCCGACTATTTGTGGGGTAAAAGATAAAGTAGAATTAGAAGGAATAAACATTATTACAAAGAATTAATTAGAATTAACAACTCATGGGTGTTAAAGATGATTTAATTAATAAAATAGTATTAAGTAATAGGCCAAGCTAAGCTTAGAAATCCATTTGGAGGTGATTTAGAATGAAATAGGTGAGATATAGAGGATTTGAAAGATGAATTTAAATAATAAGGAAGTTTATTGATTAAATAAAATATTAGATAGGCTAGTTAATTAGTGAAGTTTCATTAATTGATTGAAATAGATGGAAATGTTAGATAATTAGCAAGAAATCACTAATTATAATAGAAATGATAGGAAAGAGGACAATTAGGGAAATTTTAGTATTAAAACTTCGTAGATAGATTTAGGGGCCTACATTTTCCTTTCTTTGGTGTGATGTAATGCAAGTGATGCCACTTCAAAGATTGTAGAGAATTATAGACATTTAAATTTTGAATAAGTAGAATAAAAATTATTATAATGAAGGATGCCCCCTTGAGTGTTTATGGGATGATATAAGAGGTCGATCGACAATGGAAAAGAAGAAGGAAAAATACGATAAAAAACAAGCTTGGTAGACTAGTGTTCAAGTTGATGGATTGGAAATGAAAAACCTTGTTTGTATATGGGTGGAAGAAAGAAGAGGGGGGAGGGGGAGTAAATATAATCCCTATTACCCCAAGTTTCATGGAATAAAATGTGGAAAATTATTAGTAGAAAGTGAGATAAGCTGAAAATCACACATGGAACAACTTAGGAACAACTTTCTATCATCATATATCTATACGACCAACAAACAAGCAGTCTAAGAGAATTTTTTTATCTAGTATGAGCATGCAGCAAAAGTGTAGAATTCCTTGAAAATCCTAAATACAAATATTTTTGAAGAGATAAAGGATTAACTCAAAGAAAGTTACATAATGTAATGCAATGCGAGAAAAAAAAATTCAGATCAAAAAAGAAACAAGCACAAACATACATTCTCAAAAAAAATAACATTCATGATAGTTGCACCAATGTTTTTGTTATCGAGCTTTCATTCCCAAATGTTTTCATTATACGAAAAGGGTTAAAAATGGCACCCCAAGAAAGGATACATAAATAGAGGACATAGAAGTCCTATGAAAAATAACTTGTGCACTATGAAACTTCCCCGAGTAAATTATTGTGAAATGGAATACATGCATAGAAAGAAAACCAGTTATGTTAAGAGAGGTAGATAAAAAAAAACATTTGTTCCATGTAAAAATAGGCAAGAACCCTAGAAATATGTATTTTAGGATAATGTTTTATGTTTGAGGGCATTGTGTCCTGTGAAATATTTAGTTGGTGAAACAATGTGTTTATTGATTTTTTTGATTTTATGAAAAAAATTGAAAGTTTTTTAGAATTTTTGTATTTTTACCCATTTTTTTGGATATTTGATATTTTTACCAATTGTTTAGATTTTTTAATATTTTACCAATATTTTTCAGTTTTGAATGTTTTACTAAATTTTCTGGACTTTTAAAAGATTTTGCGAATTTTTAGGGGTTTTTGAAACTTTTCTGAAGCTATCTTCATGAAAATAAAGATGCAAAGATGCCCATAGGGATAGATGAGAATATACAAGAGAAAATAGCTCACGTATTTGCAAGAAGAAGATCATCTGGATCAAGACAAATATGGATAAGTTACACATGATGATGAACAAAAGCCAATGAAAAGCTAAGAATGATTGAGCATTCCCCCAGTGCAAGATGGCCAAGAAATATATGATAGAAATAAGGAAAATATTGTTAATTTAAACAACGTACAATTCCTCTCAAACATGGTAAAAAGGAAATCTAATGCATGAGGATGTCATAAAGGAAGTACAAGAAAATCATGAATGTCATGTATGGATATGAAAAATGTAACTAGAAGAATCACGATGAGAAGGTGATTAGCTAAAGGCGCAAATCATGAGAAAAAATAAGTAATAAAGAAAGAGTTTAAAAAATGTCTAAGCAACACTTGGTAACATACTAATCTTGTTTTTTCATCAGTATCTAGTTTGTACAAGTATAAATTAATTACCTCTTTTAGTGAATATTTGATAGGAAATAAGTGAAGAAAAGCTTTCCAATGTGTAGGAATGATTTATTTTGATAGGTGATTTTTAAATGGAGGGTGGAAGGAGATCCGTACATATCTCTACTGCTATTGAGGTGTCCATAGCCCCGATGGAGATTTTTTTTTGACTCCAGTAGCAATATTTCTCTACTACCAGGCAGACATCCATAGCCCTGATAGAGATATTACATATAACCCAAAAGAGATTTATATTTGTTTTACTTTTGTTATTTTTTATTTTTTTTACTTTTTGAAAAATCTTTCATCTCTATGGATTTGTTTTAATAAGCGGTTAAGAACCAAATATGGCTTTATGGAAGAATGTGGAAGTTTGTGATGATGATATTAGCTAGTGTTAACAAATATGCCGCAAGAGTATTCACAATAATTTTATTAAATGTATATAGTAATAGGATCTCTTAGAGGTTACTTCTTTAATTTAACAAGGTGTTGAAATACCAAGGTCAAACGGATACCATAGAGATAAATGTCACAAAATGCGTGTGAATAGAATAAAAAAATCATCATCAAAGGAATGAAAATGATGCATGACTTTGCAAAGGAATGGAAATAAAGTAAAGAAAAAAAATCCATGTGTATGTTATACCTTATTGCAATGGTTTATCTTTTTACATTTGATTTTTCTAAATGTTTAAATGTTTTAATGTCTTATTTTTTTGTATATTTGAATTTTTTTAATTTGTTTAGATTTTTTTGATGATTTTTTTGAAGGGAGAAGACAATAAAGATGAATGATCAGGATGTTACGATAATTTTTTTTACCCCACTTGATAAGATCAAACAACAATGTTTCTAATTTCTCTAATGAGGGAGAATAGTAATGTTTGATTATCAAGAGTAATATTACCTCCAATATCGATGAATGTGGTGAGATAATTTTTCATAAATGAGTGCAAATTATATTTCAACATATATTTTGTATGTGGAAGCATGAGTTATTTATCCATAGTTTTTGGTACTTTACGTCATACTTGATGATTGTCTTGGGGTGAATTTTTGAACTTCATTTGATATTTAGATTTTTGTTGTTGTCTTAAGTTGTATATTTTCATATCTTTAGAGTTTTGGTTTTATCTTGATGAAGATATTTTTTATGTTTCATACGATAAACAAATGATTTTTCTAATCACAAGAAGTGGGTGAAGAAAGTGGATTTTTAAGATTTATGAGAGGTGTGTTATGAATGATATCGGGCTTAATAAAGATGTCAATAGAAAGATGATATGCTGAATGAAGAGGATATGGTCCAATAATTGAAGAGGATGGGATGCCGAGAGATGAGCCATAAATAGAAGATGAAGGGATACTAGGATGTGGATCCAATATGAAAGAAAATGTACTACCATAAGGTGAGCCATAAATAGAAGATGAAGGGATACTAGGATGTGGCCCAAGTATAGAAGAAAATGGGCTACCAGAAGGTGTCCCATAAGTGGAAGAGGAAAGACTACCTAGAGGTGTCCCATAAATAGAAGATGGAGTGATACTAGGATTTGGTCCAAGTATAGAAGATGAGGAGATAATAGAATTTGCCCCAAGAATAGAAGATGAGGGGCTACTAGGACATGGCCTGAGAATAGAATATGATGGGATACCTAGAACTGACCCACTAATAGAAGATAAAGGGCTGCTAAGAATTAGCCAACATATAAAAGAAGATGATGAGCTACCAAGAGGTGACCCAAGTCAAGATTGTAATGTTAAACTAAAAAAAAGAAAACCAGTTCATTAAGCAAAGCTCAACTCTAAACAAGAAGGGAGGTCATCTCCAAATAGAAACAAAATACGTATCTAAATAAGGAATGTGTATTCCATTTGTTTTAAAAATCCCAATAAGGAAGGTTATATATTTCCAAACAACTCATGATCCCACTCTGACCAGCTAAATTTTTTTCATTTAAGATCCTTTTTTTCCACATCACTACAACCTTTAAACGGGACCCAATTAATTTTCACAATGTATTGAAGCCACAAGTTTCACGGGCTAGTTTATATACCCTAGTTTCCTAAAAAAAAAAAAAAAAACTCTATAACCTTATAACAAACTATAATAGTTCCTCTTTTACTTTTCATAAAAAATTCCTATCGTCCAGACTATCCTTTAGAATGTCTCCTGAAGACATTGAGCATTTGAAAAGACTACCATAAAAATATATCGATCTTCTCACAACAATGGAATTTTTGACAAATGAAGATGTCAAGTATTTGGATTCTCACTACTTATTATCTATTAATGCCAATTATCTATTAATGCCACTACTGGTAAGTTTTTAATAGTCATATTATTATTTCCATCTTTTCTATTTTGGAAATTTTAATTTTGTATTATTAAATATTTATCAATTGTCTATTTCCTTACATTTATAGTTTAGCTAAATCCTTCAAAGAGGTAAATTACCCTCAAGGATTTGAGTCACCATTTCTACAAACTATGATTAAAATTTTCCATGCAAGAATTATTTTTCTTAGTCATTATACCCATATTACATACTAGACCTTTTATTTTATTGTGTGCACCCTTAGTGGGCATAAATATGATTGGTGTAATTTTTTATCCTATTGGATAATAATTGACCTAACTAATAATAATGTGAATGAAATTGGTAGTATTCATTCTAAAAATATTATTCTTACATTATATTATGAATCTCTAAACAATTTACGCAACACACCTTCTGGTACCACACTCCACATAAAGATAAGAGCTATATCTGAAACAATAGAACAACAAGAGGTGTGTCGCCAATTAATGATTATTTTCATCTTAAAAATTTATAGTTAATTTTATTCATATTTTTAAATTCTATTTTGTATTAATAGTTTTTTCACTATTTAACTATAAATGGGGATAGATGTTGTAGTTCCAAGTCGAAGAGGGACTACTATAGGAGGCTATATCCCACCAGATTATAGAGATTTAGTTACTATATAAGATTTGGAAGATCAATAAAATGACGACATCACTCCATAAATAAGAAATTCTAAATTGAAATGGATGAGGATTTCATTGAATCCTCATCTATTTGAAAATTCCACCATGTCAATAATCACATGTATTTATTATTCATATATTTCAACCCGAATTAAAGTATATATAATTTCATGTAAATATACATTAATAATTAATATCTTATTCACATTCCTTAGCTACAACAACCTCCAATAGCGCAAGTTTATATCATCAAGCTTGTGTTATTCCAACATAAATTGTTTATGAATTTGAAGAAACACATAATCAAGATATGTTCATTATCTCAAGGTATGTATCTCCTTTAATTTGTAATTTTAATTTCTATTTAGTTTTTAAGATATTTTTTTATGAAGAAACTGTTAAATTTAAAATTTTCAAGGTTAAATATGTATAGATCATAACTACCAACAACATTCTATTCTTTTTAGTGTACTCCTCAATAAAAACCGTAAAAATTATAGTGGGTGAAATTTTTATCTCAACAAAAAAATACAATGTTAAGTAATGTTTATAACCTACATCATATAGTTTTTAATGTTATTCCATTCTTATTGTGTTTTTCGTATTAATTTTCTTATGTTATTTATAATTTATGAACATGGTGCCTCATATGCCTCCAAACACATATGTTATTTTGAGGAGAAAGATGTCATTGGTGTCATTATAATAACTAAATGTGAGGACTAGGGTTAGTCTGAAACATATTTTGTTTAATGCTCCATCTTCATGAAAGGGCAACTTGAATTTTCTAGCCAAGTTTGTAAGTTTTTCACTAGGTAATATTTCAAGTGTATGGGGTGTTTCTTTATTGAATTGGGAATATCTTGGAATATATATTGGGGTTAAGTCTAATAGAACTATTAATCTGGAATAAATGATTCATGGGATAATGCTTCATTTTTGAGAAAGAGAACAAATATCAAACACACCTTCTCCAATACAAGGTTCCTTCGATGATGCACTAAGAATCAATTTTAACTTAATAGTCTTTTGGCTGGAAATTATCTATCCACTGTTAATAATTTTTAATACAATTTATTGAACAATTAATATTATGGTCATCTAAGGCTCCATTTTTATAAATTTAATATATTCAGTATTAAACAACCACTCCCAAAGACATTTATTATATTCTTTAGATCAAAATGAACTAAGAAAGCTTGATATTTTTTAAATCAGTTTGTATTTGTTATAGTGTATTTTAAAAATTCTTACAATGATGGTGTGTTAGGTATAACATTAAACAAAATTGAGTATTAAATGTAGAAGAAAAATCCTACCATAATACATCATCAAGAGACAAGGGCCTTATAGTTATTGTGAATGCAAAAAGGGATATGACATTGGTAAATTTTAATAAATTATTAAATATCATTTAAATTTCCTTTGCATTTCGTTAATTTATTATCTATTTTTAAAATACAAGCGAAGTTACACTAGAATTTGAATAATGAGGAAGCAATGCTTGACGTGCATTTAAAATCTACAAGGACAAGATTAAGTGCAATAGTTGATTTGATGCAAAATCTTGTTACTTTGAACACATAGAATAATACCTTAAGAAGGATCATAAAGTAGCATGGAATAGATCAAAAAATATTGTTAAAGAAGAAAAACTAATAAGATCAATGTTACTTTCTTCCACTTATGCAACCAATCTCAAACATGAAATACTTTTAAATATCAATGCAGCTATAAATGATCATGTTTAGGAAGTTTTTTTAAAATAAGGTTCTAGTGTAAAGGAGACTTTATCATAAACAAAAGACACCACTTCTTAAGGATGATTCTACAATGTGAAATTGTAAACTTTAGCACTTGAAAATCTTTTCATAATTTTTTTAACATTTTAATATTCATAATATAAATAAATAATTTTCTCATAATTTTAATCTTATTTATTATATGAAAATATTCATATTGAGAGCTTCAATATATGTTTTTTTGTACTTGTATTACATTCATGTGTATGTTCTCTAAATAAAATCATAATGTGATTAGAATATTAATCTATATTTGATATTACACAATACATTATTGATTATTATCATTTTAATATACTTTCTGTAAATTGAAGAACTTGCAATTATATTTAAGGGGATTTATATAGTAGCATAATATATTTATTTAAAAGACAAAATAAAAAATATGTATCACATGTCTTGATAAAACAACTATAATAAAGAAGTTTCGAAATTGAAAAATATGATTCAATAAAGATGATGTGTACATAAACAATAACAAGTTACATACATATACTATGATATGGAATTTTACTTCTAGAAATACTATGTCCATACATACATCTTTAGTCAATATCACATAGCTCAAATAATCATGTAATATTTAAGTCTTCAAAACTAAAATTTTGATATAATATTTCATTAGTATTTTCAGTCACGGTTTCGATATTTATATGTTCTTTATTTCTCTTATTATTAGCCCATGTATTTGAATTACACACCCCTCTCCTTTTAGTACGATAATTGTATACTGTCATTACTATTTCATAAGGAAATGTATCAACATCATATCATTAAATAAAATATTTAAAACAAGTATCAAGAATTTTATCCAGTCTATTTCGATGTTTTAATTTAACAAAAATGCTTATTTAAATAAATTTTTACTTATTCGAATCCGAGAAGCAAAAAAATATAGGCAATATTGGAATCCAAAACTACTTGTTTTGGCTTCCAAAATTTTAAATATTGGAATTATTTGGAGTAAAAAATAACACATATTCGATGCCAATATCTCATATATTGAAATCCAAAATCACATATTTTGGAATCCAAAATCACATATATTGGAATTTACTGGTTTCCAAAGTCCCATACATTAGAATCCATTATATGGGATAAAATTTGCTAGACAATATCTATTTTTTAGACTAAATAGGACATGTATATGTTTTATATGGACTAGCAACTGTTGGGCATTATTTATGATTTTTTATGTACAGAACATGTTTCTATTTTATAAGGTCTACCGACCACCAACCATTATCTATGTTATGTTATATAGAGAAAAAAATTATGTTTTAAACAAACTAGTGGATGCTAAGCATTATTTTTTATTTTTTATATAAATATCATGTTTCTTTTTTATACGTTCTAGTTTATGCTAGGCATTATTTATGACATTTTATGTACAAAACATGTTTCTGTTTTATATGGGATAGTGGATGCTACACATTATTTATGCTTTATTATAAACAAAAAATATATTTCCTTTATACGGGGTATAGACTGATGAGGTTTGTCAATCCTCTTCATTAATAATTTCAATATAGGGATGGTGTAAAAAATTTGTATGCATTAAGAGAAGAAGATTTTGGAAAGAAGCTTCTTTTAACACAATCCTAACTTGCATAAAATAAATCACACATGCAGAAATTTAAAGGAACACTTGCAGAAATATAAACACACTTGCGTAAATAAATCTTGCATGAAAGAAATCAAACTTGCGTAAATAAAATTTTGGAATTAAAAATAACTGAAAGATAAAAGGACACCTGTAGGTTCACAATAGAAATTGTAATGAAGAAGGATCACATAACATGAAATCAAAAGTTTACAATGAAGGAGAATCACAAAAATAAATAAATTAACATAACACATTGATCCATATTCCTTGGAATGTGTTGTCAACTCATTCCTTGGAAGAGGACTTAATTCACACTTTTAATTATAAACTTGCAGAATGGTTTCACTTAAAAGATTGGAAAGAAAGAACCAATCTTTATTCCTTAGGAGAAAAATTACATATCTCAGTGTGGAAGGTTGCATTTCTAAATCATTCATCCAACCAACTCCTTATTTTAGGAAATACAATCTAATTATCTTTATTCCAATCCTAACAACTAAGATCTCCATCTCAACAAAATATGGAGAGAGATATATTATTGGATTCAAAGTCTTATCTCGTTGTTTTAGGAAGATTTTCTCCCAAATATTCTCCTTAATTTTTGGTAACAAGAATCACAATGATTTTATTCTCCTACATTATTGGAAAGATATTTTTCCTCAAAATATTATTTTGACCAAATACCTTTCTCGGATTTACCATTTGACTTTTTTGTTTTTTACTGTGGAACTTTTGACACTTGTCTGACACACTTTTTCCTTAGACTCTAGTTCACTAAAAGTTATATTTATCTTCATTGCTAAAACCTATAGAAAAATCTGAATGATATTTTTGTTAAAAAATTTTCTATGAACGAAAACATCTATCATATTTTCCATTTTACTTTTTCTATTTTTGTTTATGAAACTTTTAGTGCTCGTCTCATACACTTTTTCCTTGGACTGCAGCTCAGTAAGAGTTATATTTCTCTTCATTGGTAAAACTTGTAGAAAATATGAATGAATTTTTTGTTAAAGGAATTGCTATGAAAAAAAACCTCTCTCATATTTCCTATTGGATTCTCTGAATATTCAAAATTCCTCAAAATCTTTCATTCCATTGATGCAGGTTCCGGATCTAACGTTATTGTATTGATGAAGGATCTCGAGCTAGCTCCAATGGTTTGGAGCTAATGGTACTATGTTGATGCAGGTTCTGGAGCTAAATCCAATGGTTCTAGAGAAACCATTACAGGTTCTTGAGCTAACTAAAACAACTATAACTTTGCACGCGATCTCAAATTTAGATGATTCTTTTTTTAACTTGCATAATTTTTTGATAGGAATCTGGTTATGAAATCATATTTGAGTTTAGATGAAATCTTCATGATCAATTCCATTTTTCTCAAAATTAGCATTATCTTTCCATTATGGCCTGCATACGAAAGATTTTACATCTTTTCCTAAATAATCAATAGGATTAGTCAACAAAAAAGATAAAAAAATATTTCTAAAAAATGAACAAGATATATATCCTATATTCTATCTTAAGAAAACTATAAGTTCTAAGATTACATTTAAATCAAACTTTTAAAGGTAACTCTAAAGGACAAAATAATGGTAATTTATGGTCAATTTATGGCCTCATCATTGACTGTTTAGCATTATCAATGTTTTGTATTAAGAATCTTATTAGTGTTTAAATGTCTTTAAGATTAAAATATGAATATTTTAATACTTAAAATTCCTTGTGGACCAACAGTTTCTAGGCTAATGAAATTCAATATATTTGAGACACTTCTAGGTTCATGTTGTATGATGTGATTGAACCGCAATGGAACAAGAGAATTACTAAACATATTCTAAAGAATTTAGAAGAGGGTGAAAATTTAGAGTAGGAGAATGTAGTTAATGGTAAAACCTATCCAGATATATTTTCCTTTTCAATTATAGATATGAAATAAATTTAAATTTCTTTACTAAAGATAGAAATGTAGAAAATCATGTTAAGAATTTTTTGAATTTTAGTATAACACTATTCCAGAATATCTGGGATCCCAAAGTAAAAAATGAATCATATTGAAGCTACCAAAAATTATCTCCCTCAAATTAATTTTTTGATCAAATATCATGTCGAACATATTCTCTTATCCTTCAATTGTTGCAAAAAAATCCACAATGTAGTGTTAAATATGATGCCCATTTAGACTTTTTTTTATCATTTTTATCCATAAAATAGTTACAAATGTTTGAAATAATTGTCACATATCACTTATATATTTTACATATGACGGTAAATTATTCTAGAGATTTATTTATCTATTAATTATATTATAATATGTTAAAAATGATTGAGTATATACAATATAGTTTTATATTTATTTTATGAAAAGTGTAAAAAAAACTATTTAACAATTTTTCACGGGAAAGTTTTTCAGATATTTCACCACAAAAGTTATTCAATCATACTTTCAGCTTATAATCACTGAAAATATAAATCCTCCCAAAATAAATTTCAATAATCTCAATATAATATAATAGAGTTCTGTAGTACATTCATAATAAAATATGGATGTATATATTATTGAAAATTTTATGAAGTAGCATCATAACAACATTCTAAAAATATAACTAGTTATTTAACATTTTCTTGCTCAAAATATTTGATGCCCTCTACCACAGTAAATCCATGATACACTATTTGTGATATTTTTTGTACAAATTGTCCATCAACCATTTATATTTTTTACAATCTTTGCATCTTCTTTTCATCAACACTATAAATTTTTTAGGTTGGTTTCCCGTTGCAGCTAATGTTATACACAAAGTGTTTTTAGAAACATGTGAAAAATAATTTATACTGTTATCCTTTTCTAGGTATCTTATTGTTATTCTCTCAACTATATTGTAATGTTTCTTTCCCCAAGTGAGTATTGGATACAATACACATGATATTTTCTTATTGAAGCCCACAAATATGTTTTTAACATCAGCATAAATGATGTTGTCATATTAGAATCATAGTTCATAATATGGTGATAATAATTTTATAAATTCTGATAGGGCACCTACGCAAGTTGAAAGTTATCATGCCGAACCAGAATGACATCTTCATATTATATGTTTTTTTTATCCCATATAATAGGTCCTTAATATCTTAAATAAGTAAATAAATCTTATCTCTACCTGCAACGGAATTAAAAATATAATATTTTCATCGGTTGCATATTAAGTATAACCAATTGAAATAAACAAAAAATTAGCGTGTGGCTAATAATTACATATTGAGATTGCAACTTGGATTACACAACATTTACATGTAGCTAAATCCATTGATGCAAGAGTTATTTCAACTAAAAAATCATCAATTCATAATATTTTTCTTATTATTGAAAATGTGAGCAAAATGTATGTAAAATAAACATAAATAAATTCATAATCGATATTAGGTTGTGGCGAATGAAAGCTTAAATGGATAAACATAGTTGTTTTTGTGGTGATATGATAAATAAAATATCTATTGTTATTTGTCTTATAATTCAAATTTATTGGCCACTAGGATACACTTATATTCGTCGAACCACCCTTTGATGGAAAACAATCCTTAGCAATTGATGAGGATTTACAACAACTAGGCTACACAATCATTTTCCAAACTACACTTAGTTAAATAACCTTTAATGAAGTTATCCAAGTGTTGATTTACATACGTATGAGATGGATCAATCCATATGTAGTTTTTTTTATGATGATGGTGAATCCAAAACAATGTTATTTCAATGTAAGTAGTCAATATGCAGGAGTGAATTAGTGAAACATTGTAGAGAGTACGCAATTTTAAATCTACGAGAAGAGATATTGATGAGTGTAAGGTATTTTCATCTAATCATTACTGTATTGAACATGGATGAATAGAGTCCACTAAGCTATATGCTTCATTTTAAATTGGTATCATATCTTACAACTTGATTTGCCTAAACATTTTCTTCTACCATATGCTAAGAATATAAACTAATGTCTATTAGTTATCAGTTCATATAAATTTGTGGGCCTTATAAATGATTTTGATTTAAAATACACATGGCAAAAATATGAGGTTGTGAGTTTGTATTCATGCTAGATACCTTCAGGCCCTCCAGGGTTACGTTATTTGGTTGTTGGTTGTCTGTATAATCATTTATTATCTTATAAATTTATGGGTCTTATTAGAGGTTTTGTTTGAAAATTCACATGATTAACATACCTAGATATGATGGCATATTTTTGGTCGTTATGCCCAGGTCCTCCACATCTGTCATCTAAACTCTAAAAAACATTATTTTTTTAATAAATTGAAAACCATGGAAATTTAAAATAGAGCTCATCAAACATATTTTAAAAATGATTTAAGGTAAATCAGCATGTTGTAATGGATGTGTATCATCATCGTTAAAGGATTTTACATCATATTTTATAGCTTTTTGGTTTACTTCATAAAAAACAAATGTATAAGTAACATATATAGGTTAAAATCCATTAAACAAAATATGTTTTTCAAGTTGTCTTTCGCAAAGAACCTTTCTTCATATGATAATATTAGAATTTCATAAACATTTCTTGACTGTGTCTGAACAATAAAAATAACACATACTTTAGAATCCATGAATGAATAGAGTGTGACACTGCCAATGTAAACCATTAGTACTAGTGAATTTTTTGTACAAAATAAAGTGAACATCTCATTCTATAAATCATATGTTATTTTACAATGAAAAGGATCAATGTTTCCTTGTAGGCAAATTTTTCTTGCAGTTAACATTTTTTGTGCCAGTTTCTCCATCCAATCCCTAGTGACTTGTTCTCTATAATAGTTGTTATTGTTGCAATTGTACACACAAGATATTGTGTACATGGGACACAAAATTTTGAATATTCCGTTCCTATCCTAGATTTTGTAACATCCTTCTAGAATAAATACTCCACTGTCTTTAACCTTTTCCATGTATCTTTTTACTTTGTCTGTTAACATTTTTGAATAACTGATTGGTATTTGAACAATTATAATAAAATACAACACACTAATTCTGAAAATGGTTAGGAGATCCATTATTACATCGCAAGACATATGCCTGGCCAAATTACAAAAATAAATGATTACACATTTAAAATTGAAACAATTAGTTGAAGGAATAGATGATAAAGTTGATGGAAGATATAATGGATATGCATATTTACAAGAAAAATTTTCTGTGTCTTCCATCCTTATTGGTATATTTCCTTCCAGTGACATCACATAGTTGTCTAATATATTCCAAGCCTCGACAGGAAGAAATTCTTCCAACTCATAATATTTTTTCCATTTTACCATTTTTTCCCCTATATGGGAATAAAATTTTCTTTTTCCATTTATATCTTGAGCCAACATTATAAAAAGTGTGTGATAGTGTGATTCATGAAATTAAAAATTTTCAATTGCATTGGATTTACTAGAGTTTGTCAATACAATATTATTTGGATGCTCATTTCTCAAATAATGTAAAACTTTTTCTCTCATTTTTTGTCTCCTTTTATTCTCCGGTACTAAGAATCAAATGTCTCTTCTATTACGCCAACCTCAATAGACCCGGTTGATTTAGTATTCATTTTCAACCCATGTAATTTTTATTTAGATGGGTCTATCTCCAATTTAGTCAAATATGTTTGTCTCATCATAGTAAAAAAATTCACATGTTTTGGATGTGAAAAAAATCTTTTTCTATGCAAGAAATGACAAATAGATGTTGTTTTTTGTTTCTATACAATTTTATAAATACTGTAAATATACAATTCTAAATGTCTTGTTCATTTAAACAACTCGTTTTATCACAATATATTAGAATCCCTAAATTCCAACCATATTTTGAAGAATAATATGGTTTGCTGTTTAGAGAGGTATGCATTTCATGTTTCCTGAAGAAAGAAACATCCAAATCCATATCCAAATAATAAGATTATTGTTTTCAAAGTCAAATCATTCCACCTACACACACAATGTTCCCAAATAAATAACTTCTAATGATAGAACAATACCAACTTCCTCGTGATTGACCTCTAAAACAAACAACTACCATAGGTTGACATGGTAGTTTTTAGGGGAATGGAATTCCTCAATAAATTCCTCATTCATTTCTTCTAAAAAATATCGCTTGCAATGAATATAATATTTTTTAATGCAGTGTAAAAAATGGAAGACATTTTATCTATAATTAGAGTGAAATACATTAATAATTAGGTCATTTCCGAACTTTAATTTTTTTTTCTCACATTTTATGATAAGGAATCTAAATACTACTCTAGCGGACACTAACCTTTAGAGTTATTTACTATGTATTATAAGAGATTAATTAACTTAATGGTTAGCGACCATTAGGCTTTGATAGAATATCTTATGTATAATTCAACTAGTTATAGTAATTCATACTTTGTGGATCAAATCATTAATAACCCAATTTTTTTAAAAGTCCAAAATTTAATTATGATGCATTGAAAGATACAAAACCATTCATACATTTTGGAAGGATTTCATATGAGTTGGAAAAACTATAACTTTATATAGATTGCATGATAGGAACATTAAGCAATATACACTTTAGTGGAAGATAGACTTCTAGTCAACATAAAAAACACCCTAAAACATTTTTAAAGCCATTTACACCTATTGATTAAAAAATCATACAAGAAATTAAGATATAATACATGGTATTTTGAAGAGATTATTTTAGCAACAAATCACAATTATAGGGTTTTCGGTAGCTCAGAATTTCAGGTTTTAGAATTCAATGTGATTTATGTGTACATTGGTCATACTATAGTAGTAAGGATTATATCCTTGTAATAATACTAAGGAAGATTATTAATGGATAATGGTCATAAGATACAATTTTTCGTATTTTGAAGATATTATTTTAGCAAAAATTCACATTAACAGAGTTAATGATAGGTCATCATTTTTTGTTTATATAGGAAAATATAAAATATATGTATATCAGAAAAACTTTATTCATTATGTTTAAATTTCTATAACTAGTATAAGTATGATATTCTAAGCATAGCGTTTTATGGGAAATTCAACAACAAGATATAAAAAACAAATGGGAATGATTACACGTTTCCTAAACGTAAGTATGGCCAACATCACAATATCAATTTTTTGTTAAAACAATGCTCTCTATAAGATCATGTTTGGTTATACCTATTTGCGAAAAGATCTGATTATTAATAATTTTTATGAGTACCACTAAAACAAGGGTGTATTCTCTCTTACTGTTACTATAAGTTAGATCTACAATATTAATTGAAGAAATTAATTCCAAATTTTTCAAATTTATGTTAATGCATTTAGAGTTCTAGTCTTCTTAAGATGAAAACATTTATTGTCTGATACATTATATCAATTGAGCGTAAAAATAAAATAAAAATAAAAATTAGAGAAGAAATTAACAAATCATGAGCTAGCTTAGTGGAAGCTAGGGTTCTACCATTTCATCTTGTCATTGTAATCATTGTCTGTAAAGTTTTTTCTCACTAGTGATTTTCATTTATTTTAGTTCTATCATATTTCATAGGCTATCCATGGCTGAAACATGTACTACTCTAAAAATCCTAAATATGGATTAATCCATTTGTAATATCCATAAAATATATCATTTGTAACATATAATTCACAACGTTTCGTATGGGAAAAATTGTGTACCTAACACTTAGTTTAATTAATTATCCAAAGTAACGACACAAAAGACGCTAGTTTCAACATTTTCATATTTTGAAAATTGTGATAAAATAACAAATCAAAATGTAGCTAAGAGACCGCGAGACTCCTACAATTACGATCATTATAAAAACTATCTATACAACTTTGGATTGTTAGTTTTTTCCATTGATTATAATTAGATCATGTTGGCTTAAATGTACCTGGTGGAGACACCAGCTGTAATCCATACCATATAAAGGGATAAAGCCTTATGTTTTTCCCGTAAGGTATATTATTTGAACCACATAATCCACATCATATCTTATGAGAGAAAATCATTATTGAATGATAAGAATTTTTTCCTTATCGAATGGAACGACATAGCGAAAAACTAGGATTAATAGTGTCATAATTAGAAAATAGTGATAAAATAAAATATCATGATCTAATTTAGTAATCGAGAGGCTTCCACCATTACTTCGATTCATTATAAATACTATATGTATTGCTTTTGGTCAATACTTAGTTTTCATTTATTATAATTGTAATATATTGGTTGTGTCGTCACTGGAAGATCTAATTTCTACACTAAAAATGTGCAAGAATGATCATGACATACATATTATTCATAAGACGTACTATTTGTAGAATATAGTTCACATTTGTTAGAACAAGATAAAATTATTAGGGACCACTAAGCTTCTGTTTGTATTGAATGGAATGACCTAATGACAAATATGATCATCTATTTTTTATTTCAACACTACGTGCATGATTTTTGAATGATAGTGTTATCCATTTATTTTACGTGTACCATATTTGGTAGGTTATACGTGGTGTAGACAAATTATCACAGTACATACCCTCCAAATGGATCAAGACATATTATATGTTTCCTATAGACTAAAATGTTTCTTATTTCTTAAAATAGTCATAAAGTAAAAAATCATGGTATAGCTAAGTGGCCACTAGGCTCCTACCTTTAGCTCTTCTCATCATAAACACTATCTTTACAGTTTTCAATCGCTAGCCTTAATATGTAGTTCACATAAGATACATGGTTTACAACTCATATTTTACATCATTCACTATCAAAGAAAATGTTTAGCGACCACTAAAATCCTTTACTTATTAACGAAATTGACATATCATACCCTAGGATTAAATTTTTCTTATTTTTAAGATAGCCATAAAATAACAAATCATGGTATAACTTAGTGACTGCTAGGATAATACCTTTACCTCTTCTGTGATGCCACAAAGACGAAAACGACTACGATGCGCCAAAAACTTGCTTTCATAAGCACATAACTGAAATTACGACTAAATATTTTTTTTTGCATTAAGAATGTAATATAGTATTCAATCAAGATCACATTTCTTAAAGTAGGTTAGTCGTATCATCTTTTTTTTGTGAAAACGAGAACAAAGGGACTCATAAAAAGTCAATAAATATAAAGCTCATGCACCAACAAGAATCTAATCTCAACCAATGATTAATAACCACACAAATCCACTAGCACTTAACTACAACCATACGGCTACAATTTTAGTAAAATGTTGAGAAAAGGAAAGAACACATACAAACAACAAATGAAAAGTGAAGAATACAAATATCACACACAAATGATTTTAGCCTTCAGAAATAATCAATAAATACATATAAATACCCTGGCCAAATTAGCTACTCTGCCACCCAAAATTAAGTGTTTGTACACATTGACTTATCCAATATTAGGGGTTTGTACATAGGAATTGTTATGTAATGTGCATAAAATATTATAGTTAAGAGCTAGTTAGGTGCTACATGCAAATGGAAGTTGTTTAATGATGTGTTGACTCTTGATATTACTTTTCTATGGTTATTCCCAAAATGAAAAAATCTCAAGCACTATCAATCAACTTGCACTTATTTGATTTAGTAGATTTGAACTTTGAACTGTTCTCATAATGCGGTTCACTGTGACCCAACAACTGCTTAAATGTTACGTGGAGACAGATTAAAAGATTTTGGTTGGAAATCATGATTGGGGGGGTGGGTGGCTCAACCAACACCTATCATGAAATTTAACTCCCTCTCCTTGGCATGCAAGCTACTCCCAAGTGGCCGCAGGTTTTCAAATATATCACTCTGATTTTGCAATCCTATAATCTATAGAGTCGGCCTACTGTGCCTTCTATCCTGGCCATGTGGAATCAATGCGGCGGTTAGAGGAGAAGCTACAAGCACGTGAAAAGAAGGCATGTTACCTCCACTTTCATTGGGTGCTGCGCGGATTGCTCTTACCAGGATCCATGGCCGCGCAAGAAAAACGGGTTATAGGCGAAGCTTCAGCAGGTGAGTGGAAGGGCGAGCTTCCTCCACTGTCATCGTATGTTGGGAGGGGTGTTTGAGATAGGGTCCAAGGCCACGTGAGGTGATCTGGTGGATTATAAACGAAGCTACAGGCAAATACAGCAGGTGGGTTGACTGGTTTTTTTTTTTTCATCCCTGTACTTGAGGACAGAGGATGGTGGTGAGAGGAGAAACTACGGCCAGAGGGATAGGCATTTTCTTTTGTTTGAGTGCTTAAAACCAACAGGCTATCCAAATATGTTTTTATCTACTCAGTATCGAATGCATTCACAAAAAATTCGGGATTCACCTTCAAGATATTATTTTTCTTTTCCTAGAAACGATTAAGGGATAGTGAGAGTATTACCCGGAGACCAGAAGAAATTTATTACATGATTCTCTAATGAGACCTTGCCTTTTTTACCGTGAAGCTCGGTGGTGGAGAATTTCAAAGAGGTGGATCTGTTTCATATCAGAAAATTCATGGAGCACAGTTTGCTTTGCAATTAAATGAACATTCGGCGTAGAGGGGGATCTGTTTCATGCAGCCGTTTATTTTTCATTTGCATGAACATCTCATGCGTGGGTTTTATTACAGTCCTATTACAACTATGGCATAAGTTTTATTGTATATATATAATTGATATTATCTACTTGGCAATAGATTATGCAAGCATACTTTTGTTAATATAAAATAAATATTGATAGTATATTGATATTAATATAACTTCATAATAATAAATTCAGTAATTTTAGTATTACTTTAATATGAGTAATATTAAAATATTAGTTTCCTTCTTAAACATTAAGGACATGTGGTTATTGGACTTGATAAGTTAGTGCTCTTGCATTTAGATTCCTTTCTACACAATCTAATAGGCATTTGAATTTGATTTCAAGTATGTTTGATTTCATTTCCTTTTTACATTTTGTAAATAGTTTTACAATGGATTTTCAATAATTTTTTTAAATGAAGATAAACATAATAGAGCTAGGGCATAATTTACTTTATTTGCATATTGGAAACCATTTAAAACTTAAGTATTTCATCCACAATACAAGAAGAGGATATGCACTAATGTTCTCACTTTTCAATACATCTCTTTCAAGCAACAAAATGAAATCTAATATGTATTTATTTATTTTTTTGTAAATTTCCTAACATTCCACAAAAGAGTCCAACAATAT
Organism: Taxus chinensis; assembly: GCA_019776745.2. Taxonomy (NCBI): domain Eukaryota; kingdom Viridiplantae; phylum Streptophyta; class Pinopsida; order Cupressales; family Taxaceae; genus Taxus; species Taxus chinensis. The sequence continues at coordinate 807,497,493 of CM034149.1, forward strand.
TTCCATTAAGTTTCAAAGAAATATCTACTATTATGTCAACAAGATCAACATACTCAATGAGGTTCTAAGCCAAGCCAAGGAGAATAAATAACTTGTCTTTCCTACAACTTTCAAATTCCATCCACCTTACAACCTTACTAATGAACATCAAAACAACTTTCCCTCAAATCTTGTTACAACATTTTCCACTTAATGTGGGAACAAATTTACAATGATGGAAGTTAAAATACAAGGCAATATTACATTTTTCCTCCACTCAAGGTGGATAAAAATACATGGTGGTTTCACATTGTCATCAACAAGGTTCCAATGCTCCAATTATCAACAAGGTGGCTCCTTCATAGTTTGCTTGATTCACAACAAAATAAGGGGAGAGGCAACACTCTCCTCCCAACTAGGATACCCAATGGAGAAGAGAAGCCATCCTCTCTATTAGCCCCCGAGCCCCAACCACATTACAATGGGAGAAAATCCAACTCATGGAAACTACTGGCTTCCACATAACTCAACATAAAATTTCACATTCATTCCATAATCCTTCAAAAAAAAGATCAACAACACAAGAGAGAAAACAATCACAACAACAAGTCACAAGGCTTATCAAGAAAGCCATAAGAGTAAGACCTATGGGGAGGCCACTTATGCCTCCCAATGGGAATGGGTGCCACCTAAAAGCCTCCAATGCAAAACACAATACCCCTAACAACTCTTATGCCTCCCTCAAGTACCCCTTATCCCTCCTTTCACTCTTATGCATCCCTCAACTCTTATGGCTCCCTCAAAGTAAAACAAGAAGAAAATGCAAGCATTTCTCTTACAAGGTGGGCACCCAACCCAAACTCCCTCCTCAAGAACATGATCTCTTATGCCTCCCTCAAATTAACTCCCCATAGTCTCCTCTCACTCCCAACTTAGGCATTCTACCCATTCCCAACAAGCATTTCAAACAACAACATTCAACACAACATAAATATACATTCACATATCAAAAGGGAAACATAATGCAAACAAAGGTGAAGCTCCTACCTTTCCATGGTAGATCTTGCTCCAAGTATGAAGTCTCAAATCCCTCCAAAGATCAAGCAAGCATCCACAAGCTCCCACAAAATTCCCACAAGTATCAACAAGCTCCAAAAATCCACAAGCTCCTTCTAATTCCTCTCCTCTCCAAAATACACAAGACTAAAAATGAAACTTCCAAAAAAATCCCGAAAACAAACAAGAGGATCAAATAAATAGAGAAAAGAGAGGGAGGGATGATGTGGCTCCAAGTAGGATGCCACCTCCTTTTCCCTCCTCTCCACATCATTTGGTCAACATCAAATTCCAATGCACCATTAATAGGTGGTTGAAAGAAAGGCAAGCACCTTACACACTCCAATCTAAGCACTACTCCCCCCAAAGGACAAAATTAAATTTTGAAAGAAAGTGAAATTAATAATTTTACCCTTTTTATCCCCTCCAAAACACCTAAAAGACCCTAAATTTGGCCTTCCATCCCATAGGTAAGGTTGGCATGGGGTTTTAAGAGGTGTGGGACAAGTTTGACTTGTCCCACAAGCTTTGAAATTTTGCCTCCAAGGCCAAATTGGAGTTTCCCATGTGGGGTAGAGTGTGCTACACTCAAAACTCAAACACACATCAATCCACACAAAATCCTAAGTAAATCAAATCCTAATAAATGATCTCTCTTTGGTCACATCTCTTAATTAGTTTAGGACAAATTCAAATTAGCTTAATTAAGCCACTACAACCCATGGCTAACAAAGGGGGTAACACCAATCCAAAGAATATGAATAATAAGACAAGTAAAATTTCACTTACTAAGAGAAACACATACTAACATAATAAAAAGGGAAAAATTAAAACAAAACAACACATGATCCCTAGGTCACAATTTTCCCTTTACCAGATAATTCAAAAACACACACAATTACTTGTTGCCATGGTGACCTTAGCTGGATTCTTCTCGAATTCCGATGTGGTTGGTCTCCACTCCCCAATATTGTTGTGAATAGAATATACCTGCAGAGCAGAAAATACCTCCTTCGTCCTGTTGGCCGCATTAAAACATTCATGCCAAATATACAATATAATCTAAAATAAACGACACATGATTTACTATCATCTATGCAAGTATGATATCACTAACACTTCCTCAGCACATTTCTATTCCACATATCGTTTATATCAAAACGATCATCACATTAGTCCAATTATCAAGTTCTACTCAATATGATTAACCATATACCACATGTCATAATTAAAGATAAATAACCCTGTCAAAAGCATACAAATATCGTCATCAAATGTCCACCAGTAAACCATATGCATCATATAAAGATTAAATCAATAACAGTTCAATGTCTATAATATCTACTAGCATGCTAAATCAAGAAGCCATAATAAATCCATAGTGAGGTAATCAGTCTCGAAAACATCAAAACAAAATGAGGTCGAAGGGAAGTGGGCACTACATCAATTGCAATCATTAGCTGTAAGCATATACTCACAGTTTTGGAACATTCAGTATTCGTATGTAGTTCCCATCAGATTTTATAATTTCTTAACTCATACTTCACATCGTTTCCTATTAAACAAATGTTTATAATGTGGATTGTTCACTAAGCTCCATTATTTTTATCATTGAAGTTGCTATATATTTTATATGGGTTATTTACTATTTAATCTTAAAATTCTGTCAATATTATAAAATAAAAATGTCATTTTATTATATTTCATCAAATGGATACGTAAAAAAATTGCAATTCCTTTGTATGTTTATTGTAATAAAATAATGGGGAATTGGTTCTTTATAGTTTTACAATTTCAGCCTTCTTATCATTTCCATAAATAATATTTAATCTTAAAGTACATTACATTCATGTTTTAAGCACTAATGGTGATTTCCTGTGAATTTTTCGCAATTTAAATGGTATAGTTGTCCCCATCAAATTTATATCTCAGCACCTAATAATATTTTTAATGTGGTTCATTATTATCCATATTGGATTATGGCTCAGTGTAGGAACTTATCCACAACTCTAAGGCCAATTTAAAACTCAAAAAATGTGTATGTGGAGGGTTGACTTTTTTATCTATTACTTTTCCTGTTTGAATTGACCTTAGAAATACGGCATGGTGAAATTTCGACATGGAGGTATGTACTGCTTCCTTGCCAAGAATTCGACTATTTATAGTTCATGCATTTTGAAAGTTTAGAGTTTGTCAGTACTATGGAAATAAGAAGTGATTTTTTCAGCAATAAATTTTTAAGAATATAATTATTTACGAAATTATGGAACATCTACATTGGTATTTGTGCTAAGGAGACACGTGGTGAGTCCAGGCTAATGTTCAGGGTAATTTACATTTCATTCTACAATTTAAATAATTTGTGCCAAGGTAGACATTGTGGATAAGTAACCTGCTACTTATTTAGTAGTGGATCCACTTTCGAGCTCCATCTCAAAGTTGATCCAGTGACAATATGTTTTGGGTTTTCTCATGTGCTCCTCGCTGAGCTTGTAAATTTTCAAGTGATTTTCGTAATGCCTAGTTACATGTGGAGAGACCACGCTTTTTTGACAAATTACAATCCATAAATTTTATTTTTGAAGGATTCCAGACATGGGGACATATGGAATTTTCCTCTCACTTTTCCCTTGCTTGGACTTTTCAATGGCCAAGGAAATTTTTCTCGGGACCCTAGACATATAGCACCTTCTGCTGGATATTTAAATGTTTTTAACAACTCTGTTAGACTGAGACACATGTGTGAGCCCGTGCTGGTTTTGGGTCTCTGCTTTTGAGCACCATACATAAAAGATCTCCATGGAGACATGTGGAGGCTTCCACTAGCTCCCTTTATACTAAGAATTTTCAAAGGCCAAAAGGTTCTTTTCTTGGGATCAAGGCATGTGGAAGGGCCGCGCTTGTTTGGAAACTTAGCGTCTGTACTTTTCCTTTGTTGTTGCGCCACAGAAACACATGGACAACTCTAATATGAAGTTGAGAAGGGGTAGAATATAAAGGACGGTTGTTGTGCATTAGCTTCTAGTTTTTCCACCTTTTTGGATCCAAGACTCTAGAAGGTGCGAATGCACTCATTTTTTTTGTTGTAAATTGAACTAACAATAGGCATCCATGTGGGCACATTCATTTCTCAAGGTGCTTCCTCGAGGGTGAAAGGGATTTCCTGACATATCCAACAATACAGAGCCATAAGAAAATGACTAAAATCGTGGGATTTATCACATGAAAAAATAATAATGATTAGAGGGACCATCTAAAAGTTGTGGCATGGCATCCCAGTCAATAGTCAAAGGCATGAGAAATGTGATCAGGTTCTTGATTCATCCACATGACAGTTATGGGTGTAAATTTGTTTAAACGTCACTTTTTGAGGCAAACTGGTAACAAGCAAAGGTTCCTTGAATATTCTTCTTTTTTGGGGGAAAATTTGGGATGAGTGACCAAGTGAAATGTATAAATGTAATGAGAATACTCTTGCAAATGGTTGGGGGGTTTAATTATTAAGAGAAAATTTGAGAGATCTCGTCTTCCTGAGAGACCAATCAGATAAACCTGTTAATTTCCTGTGTTTTAGATTTCAATCAGGTGAAGTTGGTTACGAGTTTACAACCATTGATAAGCTCTAAGACTGTTCAAATAAACTTTCCCATGCTGATGAATCTAATCAATTTCAAATTAATTTGTGTCAATATTGGACCAATTTATGCTTGCTTTATTTCAGAATGTCTGCAAGTAGTTTTTGTTATTCCTATTACAATCTTGTGTTAAAGTCCCTCTCAAATCACACATGATCTCATCCCTGGGAAATTTTAGTGGAATTTTCAATTTCATTTCAAGAAGATCCTTCATCCTCCAATGAGATAAACAATTTAAAATCACTTCACTATCATTTGTTGATAAAGATTGTCTATAAGCTTTTGAGTTTATCTTAGGCATGAGAACTAGGGGTCTTTGATGTTTAATTGAGTCTTTAGCTTGATCCTTTCGTATTAAATTGCTGGATATTATGTTGAACCGTGTAAATATGGGCCTCTATTGATGCAAAACTTCTGGTTGAAGGAATATTTTAGTTTTTCTGAAGATTTCTATAATTTAGTATTCCAATTTTTGTGAATATTCTCAAAGATATGGCATAATCAATTTTATCCTGCTTAATCTGCCACCAAAAAATTATTCAAAACAATGAATCCTACCTGAACTACCCCTATTTTCCATGTATGTCCACAAATGTATAAATTCTACTGCCAAAATATGCAAAAGCAATGAGGATTCCATAATGTCTATAGTAACCTTCAACCCTATTTAGGAAATATCACCATTCTCTAGAAGTTACAACTCGTGAGAGTTAAATTGTGGTGCATTGATCATATTTTCTCAGGATCCCCTTTCAAATTTGTGCAAAGAAGGATATATTCATTCTCCTTCACCGAAAAAGGTTACAAAATTGGTCCTCTCACCCTAGTCGAAAGGTGCGGCCTAAAGTAGTGAGGATAGATCAAACCATTAATGAAGGTATTATCCATTTCTCCAATGCCCGAGTGACAAAGAGTCATACAAATCCCCTCCCTAGCTACAAAATGACTCATAGTAAGATCTTTCTGTCTCTCAGTGTCTTGTTAAATCTTTGATGCTTCTCAGTTTCTAAGGGAGAATCAGTTTGGATACCAACATATTTATTGATAGAAACAACATATTAGAGCTTGGGCACAAAAGTTTCTTCTTTTAAAAATAACCATAAAATAAAAAATCATGGTATAGCTTAGTTGTCACTAGGCTCGTACATTTACCTGTTCTCAATGTATAAACACTATCTGTAATGTTTTGGATCACTAGCCTTAGTATGTAGTTCCCATGAGATATATGGTTTTAAACTCAAACTTAACATCGATTCTTATCAAATAAAATTCTTAGCACTCACTAAGATCCTTTACTTATTGATAGAAATGACATATCAGACCCTAGGCTCAAAAGTTTATTATTTTGAATAAATCCCTCAAATAAAAAATCATGATATAGCTTAGAAACTGCTATGATCCTACCTTTACTTTTTCTCATTATAAACACTATCTGTAAAGTTTTGGATTGCTAGGATTAGTATGTAGTTGTCATAAGATACATGGTTTTCAGCACATGTTTTACATTGTTTCCTAGAAAATAAAATATTTAGCGTCTGCTAAGCTCCTTTACTTATTGATATAAATGAAACATCAGACCCTAGGCTCAAACATTTATTATTTATAAAATAGCCACATAGTAACACTATATGTACAGTCGTGGATCACTATCCTTATTATGTATTCTAGATAGCTCGTTAAAACTTGCCACATGACATATTTTAATTGGAGAATTAATTTAAATTAGCGCACACTATATCTAACAATGTAGATATAGATTTTGATAAATAATGGAATGTAAATGTCTATATATTATTCTAATAAACTTCAAAACTATGTTCAGGATTTATTTGTTTTATTTTCTTATAATATATATTTTTACTATTCTTGTTTTAATATATGTTATATAATATATTTATTGTTATGCTTATATTATTATAGGCTATAGACAATGAAAAATTACATTTTTTTTTAACTCATGTTTATTTTTAATTTTTAAACTCTGGAAAAATAAAAATAGGAAAATTCAAATTCCCTTGCATTTTTGAATATTTGAAATTTCAATAGCCCGCCCTTTTCCTTTAAGAGGGGGAAAGTGAAAATTTCAAATTTTCGTATCGCACTATTTTTCTATTTTATAAATTTCTTTCATGGAGTGTGTTAAGCAAATTATTAAATACCAAGAAGAAATGTTGAATAGGGTTTCTAATTTTTTTGGTCATATAGAAAAGAATGTCTTCGGAATAAAAAAATATGTGAAGGCCATAGATTATAGGGTCAAGGGTTCGAATCACGATTGTTTTTTGCATGTGATTATAATTTGGTTTTCATAGCAAGAAAACAAAATATACATAGAAAGGATGAAAAGAAAGGACACACATGAAGGACAAAAAAATAGAGACTGCGAATAAAATCACATAGATTTTTTAATTAAGGTAGCATATGGAGGTTTCACTGACAACATAAAGCACGAAATAAACCCATATATTACTAAATCGAGTATTTATAGTAAAGGTGTACATTTCTATTAGTTTGGTCTCTATTAGTTACTTTGTAGTCAAATGGTTTTGGGGTTGTGTGTGGCAGTCCAATCGTGATCCACAAAAGCCCTACTTTGTCATTCTGAATTGTGCTCCGCAATCAAGAATTTATTTCCAATTCCTTTTTAACTCCATGCCAAACTAATTTATTCTTTATGATTTTTTTTATGCATTAACAAAAAAAATTAATCCCTTTTCTGCTCTAGTATTTATCTTTGTGCAACACTTTCCCATTTTCATCATTCTATGTCTCTTTTTGGGTATTTTAATTTTAAATTTTTTGTTCTCATTCCTATGATTTTCTTAAGGATAATGATATCTTCTGGCACAGTCACAAATTTTTAATTTATTTTTGGTTAGGAGAACCAAAATAGTTTAATTTTGTTCATTAAAATGATGCAAAGAAATGTTGCAAATTAATTCATATTACATTTTTTAGATGTTTTTCACTTAGACATTTTAGGAAAATATATGAGGTTAAATAATTACTTGAAAAATATAAAACCATATTGAGAATTTAATTGTATGATAATTATTTGTAATTATATGTGTTTACATGTATAATTAACCAAATGTAATTTCTTAAGTAATTTTATGTTATTTACATTGGAAGTTAATATATTTTTCCTTTTGTGCCCACTAATCTATGCCAAAAATTCGCATAAATTTGAGACAACCACGATATAATTCTATGTTTTGACAACCTATTTACTAAACACAAATTTTATTTCAATTTACATACATTGTTATGGAGTTATTTGTTATCGTTTATATTTTTTCAATATCATTTCTCTTATATGAATATAATCTATGATTGGAAACATTTTCTACCCTAGCATCCACTAGGCTATAATTCTTAGTCTTTAAAAAGGATTTCTTTACCTTGGCCCCTTGCGGATTAGTTGTTCTTATGTAGGAAACACAATTTTTTTTTGTCGTAGAGATCACTTTTGGTCTTTGTCTCCTATAATATTTGCAAAGATTAACAATTTATAAAATAGCCTCATTATGAACATGATATATTTACCTTTAAGAATAGATTAGCAGTTGCTAGGATGTACTGAGTAGATGGATTTGTATGTGATTTTTTTTTAAAATAATTTCTGAGTCACAGTTCTGAGTTTCTATAATTTTCAATAATGTAAAATAATTTTGCCAAAATATCATAAGAATTATATAAATCTACGTATACTTTTATAACACATTAAATATATGATTTTTCATGTATATTTATGTATCCATTATATAAATTCTATATTTAGTTGTTATTGTTTATAGATTTTTTATTTGATTCCTCATGTATGAATACACTCTACATGAAAAAAATTGCATATACTAGCGCCCACTAGGATATAATTCTTATTTAGAGAAACCATTTATTTGGTGTTAACAATCAATTTTGTTGTTTTTCTCCTATTATATATGGAAAGATTAAGAGAATATATATATATAACATAGCTTCATTATGAACATGATATATTTACCTTTAGGAATAACTTAGTGGTTTCTAGGTTGCAACAAGTAGATTGTGTTGGATTTAAAAAATAGTTCTCTAACTTCTAGGTCACTACTCCAAGTTTCTTTTCCTTTCAAAAAAGTAAAACTATTCTACTAGAATATCATAAGAAAGAGAGAAATCTATACTTATACTTGTGCAACACATGAAATACATGATTCTCAACGTATATTTATGTCTCCATTATATAAACTCCATATTTATTTTTTCATCCCTTAAGGATTTTCAATATGATTTGTCTTGTATTAATACAATCTTTATGAAAAATATTACATACACTAGCGCTCAATACACAATAATTCTTATTCAGAGAAAACATTCAGTTTCCTTAGGTGGCCTTATGGAAGAGGTTTTTTTATATAGGAAACACATTTTTATTTTGTTCCACCGACTGTTTTTGTAGTTTTTCTCTTTATATATACACAAAGATTAATAATTTATAGTTATAACACAACTTCATTATGAAAATGATATATTTTCATTTAAAAAATAGCTTAGCGGCCACTAGGGTGCAACAAGTAGATCACATCGGAATGAAAATCTGGTTACATAACTTCTCGGTCACTAGTCAACTTCTATATGTATACATGTATATCACATAAAATACACGATTTCTACACGTATAGTTAGATATCGATTATATAAATTCCAGATTTAGTTCTTACCATTTATAGAAAACTCTTGTATGAATACACTCTACATGAAAAATGTTTCCTACTCTAGCAATTTCTAGTCTATAATTCTTATTTGGAGGCAATATTCATTTACCTTGGCAGACTCATGGATAGTGGATTTTGTTATAGAAAAGACACTTTTTTTGGTCAATCGATCGCTTTGTTATTTTTTCAATGTTAAATACACATAGATTAAAAAATAAATTCTTAACATAACTTCATTGTAAAATAATATATTTAGTTTTAAGAATAGCATAATGGCCACTAGGCTTCATCAAGTATATCACGTCATATCCAAAAACTTGTTATAAATATCTACGCTCTCTCGTCCACTATGTTATCCTAAGACATAATATTAAGACTTTATGATCAGTTGGATTAAAAAAATTAAATTAAAATATTTTGAGCTAAGTGGGCATTACGTACTTCCACAATATATATTTTCTAGCTTAGTGGGAACTTTAATTTATCAAGTTACCGAATGCTATTTTGAGCTTACCATCCGCTAGATTATGACACAAAATAATATTTGGATCTTAGTCACCTCTAGGTTTTAGTAAAATAAAGTAAGATATTATACGATTAGTGTCTCGTAGGCTACACCAAAAAATAATAATATAATATTAGTGAATTATGGGGTTTAACAAATTCAATCAACATAGTTTGAGCTTAATGGCTGCTAGGTATTTAAAAAATATATTATTTCGACAAAAAGAGTCTCTAAAATTTAACATATTTAAGAAAGAAATACTGAGTTTAGTCTCCTCTAGGTTTTGTATCAACAAAACTTCAAGAAATGATAGTTTAATCTTCAAAGATGCAACAAAGATATGTATAAATTAGTTGAATATATCGTATGATTTTAAGATTTTAAATTAATATATTTCGATCCTAACTCCCTCTAGGTTATATTATCACTTAATCATTGGATCCTAGCAGTGGTTAGGATTTAATAAACTAGATTAAGGAAGTATTAGCTTAGTAACCACTTGGTTATGTCCCAACATATTATTTATGTATTTAATTCTCTATGGTTTAATAAATACAATTATGATATTTAAGAATATTTAGCAGCATGTGGATTATGCAAAAAAATGATATTTATATGTTATTGGTCATTGCAATTTCACAATTGCTTTCATGCAAATTTACAACTAGGAAATTAGTAATTTTTATAGCATGATAACAATACCCTTGTGCCAAAATTTTCATGTCCTACATTTCTAAGGAAGCCTAGCTCTACTCAGTTAGTTGAATGACCTCCCATATGATGTAAACTCATTCCCATAGGAAATTTAGGAAATTTAATTCAACCCCCCTAGGTGATTTTAAGAAACTACTATTTTTGGGCAATGTTTGGAAGGGCTACCACTGGCCTCCCCAAGATTGAACCACTCCCCTAGAGCATAATGAAGGATAATAATATAATTCACAGGTTTTTTCAAGGTATATCAAAATTATGGAAGTTTTTTTCAAAGCTTCAGGAAGGATTTGGAGAAGTTGGGGCAGTTTGATCAGAAATAGGGTTCACAGGCCTAGGAAGTGCACAAGGTTGAAAAAGTTGTTGTACTTCGAAAGGTGAATAAGTGAGTTCCTGGATGGAGTTTGGAGCCAAAAACAACTAATCAAAATGGAATATTTAAAGACCCAAAATATAGTGAAATAATATTTTTGACAATAGTTTGGTTCAATAGGTTTATAACTAGTTTTGTCTTGACACATGTAAGGGACCAGATAAACAATAATTTTTTTAGGGATTATATGTATGAATAAAGATATGTAATCTCCACTATTTGATTCATATGGCCATTTTAATTCAATATCATATACAATTTCAGCAAAACATTCCATAGGGAGCTCAAGATATCGTCGTTTCAAGTTTCCCTCTAGGTGAGTTCTCGCAGTTAGTCAAAATTGGACGAGGCAACTTATCAGATCGAGGAGCTTGGAGTGATTTTATGTCCCTCCCATAACTTAAGATAGGGGAAGTGATGGACATGAATATCATCCCATCCCTAATAAAATAATCCCTTTTGACCCACATCTAACCTCTCGGATCGCCAATTCTGCTCCAAGGTGCTTTTTCGTAAGTTATTCTCTCAAGCATACAGATCGTGACAAATGTTGGATTCTAGCACGCTATGAAAATTTATGACCATTATATCCCTTTGAGATTAGGGAAATGAAAGACAATAAAATGTTCCTAGCCCCAAGAAGTCTTCGGGTGCCCCATGTGACCGTCTCGAGTGAATTTTCTCAACACCTAGGATCTAGTGGAGCTAAACCCTCAACTGCTAGATTTCCGCCAAGTGTCGAGCTGAGGTTCCATGTGAAAATTAATGACCCTCATGTCCTTTTGTCCTGGTGGACATGAGGGACATAAAAATATGCCCATCCTAAGCAATTTCACAAATTTCTTCATGCAATCAAATTTAAGTCTCTAGGTGCCTCCAGCATGCTTTTTGGCCAAAACCCTCCACTATTGGATCTCTACCAAGTGTCAATATGACACGTCGGGTGAAAATTGATGTCACTCATGTCCCTAATGCTTGACCAAAATCAGGGACATAAAATTATGAACCATCCCTGGTATGAAATATTTTAAAGCAGTTTCAAATTTTGTTTTAAATCTACTTTTCTTGCTTCTAACCTTCCATAGCTTTACCCTGCCATTGCTCAACAACCTTCTCATTCTTTCATAGTTCACCATCACTGCTTCAAACCATATTGACCACATGAAAAATAATTTAGAATATATTATAATACAAATGTTTCAAATAAGGGATTGATCGAAAGTGTTAAAGGAACAAAGAATAAAGGAGAAAAGTGGAGAAATTCTTCAAAAGACTCCATTGCCATAGAATGAAGATTTTAACAGATCTTGCTAACTATTCTGTGAAATGAATAGACATTTTTTTCTGCTCTATTCCCTCTACAAATCCATAAAACCTTCACCTTCAAATACTCCTTCCATAGCACAAACCAATAAGAACAAATAAATCTTCCTTTTGTCTCAACAAAGAAAAAATCTCGATTTCCCATCAAATCGACGGTCGGATTGAAGAAAAAATTCACCGGTAGAATAAGAAATAAAAACCCACAAAAAATATTATTTTTGTTCTAAATGCAGAAGAAAACTAGACCTGTAACTTTGAAGGTCCATTAATGGCTTTCGCGTTCAGAGTGGCTGTAAGGTCAAAAATTTGGAACATTAAAATATCCTAAACGACTACTCTGGGAAGTCAAAGATTTTAGAGGGTAGATAATGGGAATAAAAACCATATCACAAAACTTTGTTCAGCAGCGATCCAACCAATAGAAGCACACCTTCTAAAAATAGCATGTTTTCTACATAAGGGACTGTAATTTTTTGAAAGTCATTAACTAAAGAACCTACAAAAGAGATGGTGAAAACAAAAGATGTATTATAGTTGAAAATTAATTGAAATATCATCTTAGTCTAAAATTGACACTTACTACGAATAGTAAGTGATCTCATGAGCACCTACCAGAAATTAAATTGATATAGAAGGTGAGAGAAATGCAGGGAGAAAGTTAAATCCGAGATGCAACATCCACTTGAGGTTCGAGTGGGATGATTTTTAATACTTACTAAAAATAGTGAGTTTCATTTTCTAAACAAACCACAAAGTACAATTTGATAAGATAGAATCCTAAGGGCTAAGTACATGACAGCTAAGGACTGAGGGAAGATTAAGGATCAGGTATTCACAAGTGGATTATTCACTACTATAAGATATCATGTGTGTATACAAAGCCTAGAATTAGAATTTTATTTATCACACCACTATGAGCCTGAAACACGAATGATTCAAGCCAAAAATGGAATAAAAATGGAATTCATTAGTCCCAGAACCATTTCACTCACTCTAAAAATACCGAAATCAGCTAGAATTGCATTCATCATGAAGGAAAAATTATTTCACGACTGGGAAATGATGGATACATATTTAAAAGGGGTTTTACTTTGATCATCGATGAAGACAGGGAGAAATCCTACAAGGCTGCCAAATACCCTTCCAAGGTGTGAGTTGCACGAGGGATATTCAGATGTAATAACCCTCCTCAACATGGTGATGGGAGAAGAAAACATGAGATACTTTCAAGAGTCGATGGGCCTTTTCATTTTGAAAGTGACTAAATGAAAGAAAAAAATTGACTTGGGGAATATCATCTGTTAAAATATGCATTTAAAACTACTCTAGTTGCACATCACGAAGAAGTTCCACATGACTTCTTACTTGGTCTACTTAATTTCCAGCTCTACATGGGTCAAAGGATTGGATCTCACACAAAACATTTCTACCAAGGTGTCTGCATTCAAGAAAATTCCATAGTTTTTGATGGAGAAGAGCCACATCTACTTCTCTCACGTGTATGATCCATTCAAAATGTATTTGGTTTAAACCTTAGAAGATGATTTAGAGGCCATGATTTCACCAAATTCAGCATCCTTGGTAAAAATATATAGCTCTTAATTCATGTAATTATCTACCTTCTCCTACATTCAAATTTATGGTTTAGACCAAGCTCCACTAATGCTCCCAAAGTACCTTTGCAATCAAATTTTACTATTTAAGCTCTTCAGGAAAATTGTGCAGGTAAACAAAAGACTCAGGAGTAGGAAGAATAATGTTATCTCATTTCCCATCTCTCTCATGGTATTCACATGTAAGAATGTAAATGATGCATCTCATCTGAAGGTTTCCTTCACTAATTTGAATTTTCATTCGTACAATATCAGGCCTAATTTCAACATCCAAGATGATCCTAATTCGTTCCATGTTCTAGAATTCTGCCATGATCAGAAAATCAAGGAATATTGGGCCAATTGCGTTGATGAATTTTAAATATGGGAAAAGGATCATATGAGGATGAAATTCAATGAAATGGGGAAATTAAAGATATTTTGGTTCGAAGATATTTTCCCAGATAACGGGACAGAGATGTATGATCCAGATTATGCAACAATCAAGGTTCCTCCATGGCATCAGCTAAACTGGTATATTCATGAATTAGGGTATATAAAGGATCGAATTGAGAAGGTGATCAATATAACAATGAATTGGTGTTAGAGGAAGAGAACCATGATCATCCAATCACGAGGTATACCTACAGGTCAGAAAGAAGCATTTCATCAGTCATCATGAAGAGCCATGGAAGTTGCCTCAAGTTTAAGGCATTATGGAACAAGTTCTAAATGAATATCCATAGAATGTGAGACTCCTTCTCACAGAAGGTCACCAAATATATTTAGGGTGGAAGAAGGATCAATTGCAACAATGCAAGAAGACTATCTAGTGGAATAAGTAAAAGTGGATGGAGAGCACGTAGTTGAAGACCCAGTCTTTGAACCACCACAGGAGGCCTCACATATTTTTAACACCAATGTCTCCCCCATCCAAAAATTTTCTCCTCTTCATGGGAATGGAATGGTTGATACACCTATTGTAGAACCTAAGTCCTTTGAGATGTTCCCATGGATACAAGAAATGATAGCCCCTAAATCATTGCATTATTTAACAAGTGGCAGTCCTTGACTTATCAATAATTTCATCACTATCCAAGGGAAAGAAAATAATTTTTGCACACATTGCCTCATAATTCTAAAGTGGGGAAACATGTAATCAATATGTTGAGGTAGCCTAGCCAAAGGTGATTAAACCATGGGAAAAGATGACACCTGCTGACTATGAGATGATCACAATACAACTAGGGTCACGTACTCATCAAGGGGATATACATATGTATCAGAACTCTACGCTCACATGGTGACAAGGAATAATGAATATAAGAATAATATTTATGAACTAAAAGAAAACATTTGAACTCTACTTTCCTATGTGTAACATCTAGTTGATCCAAATACCACGTCAATTACCATCGAAGAAGTTACACAAATTAGTAGCTTCAACCTCGAATCTATCAAGATGAAACATGAGTTCACAATACAGCGGTGAGATAAGAATGCATGGATACAGTTCAATTTCTTAAAAGGCAAAGTCAGTTCTCCAACAGCTAGTCAAAATCGTCACCTACATGTGTGCGACAACAAACATGATGCAAGAATTATAAGAATACTTTGAGAAAGAAAGGGACAAGTAGGATCCTTTGGGTCTAGTAGTGAATGAAATGAGAAACACTCATCTTCAGGAGTTGATCAAATGGAATATTTTTAAAACTCCTTCATAATAATTATCATGTGTATGGGTGACATCTTTAGAAATCAGACTTGAAGCAGTTAGTTAGGCCATGACTGGAATAGAGACAAAAAGGGGACAAGTGTACAAGTTGTAGGATAGTATGAATCATCAAATTTAAAAACTTGTACTACCCGTAGTGTGAGAAGACACAACTACTCATGAGTTTATTGGTTCATTTGAGGAACATGTCAAGAAAGAGGTAGGAAATCCTTTGTCCTTTGCTAAGGATACCCTAGAGTTACTCTTAGAGATTAAGGTCACCATTACACTTACTGAGAGAAACATCCATCATTGTTCATAAAATGCATAGAAATCAACAGTGTGTCTAATGGATGAACAAAGGCCCTAAGAAGTGTTCATATTCCACATGTTGAAAAAGTGGAACGTACAGTAGCTCATTTTAGTAAGGATTTTTTTAGGGACAAACATATTATTAGGAGCATGAGATGATAACCACTCAGAGAGAAAAGTAAAATCAACCACAACAACTTATTCTTCGGCATAATTATTCTCATTCCCTTCTTCATTCTTCCTTCATCTTCTTCCCCCCTTTCTCTCTCTTCTCTTGTCACCCAACACTCTATCTCTTTAATGTTATAATTTTCCATTGGGGTTTTCACTTTTTGATATATCTTTCAGTGACTTTAGAAACATAATGTAAACTTTAAGCCGTATTTTTTTTTATTAAAGTGACTTAAATATTTAATTGGAATAAGAACCATCTAAAGTCAAAATATGTTAGTTTTAAAGTAACTAGGAATATGAAGAGTTTCCTTCTCTTCTATAAATTGTAGAAAGCTCCTCATTTGATGGTTTTCTTACCTATTTTTAGACTTATGATTTATTTTTTTTTGAATTCATGAGAGAGATATGCTTGTGTAGAGAAAAAAGAGATAACAAAATTTATTCCATATTTCACTATTCTAAAATGTATTCCCTTCTTATACTTTGTACAATTTATTCTTGAGCATAAATGCAACAAATAGGAATTTTAGGATTTTTTGACTAAGGGATTTGGTGATACTTTGTATTCATTAAATTCTAATTGGTATTTTCTTTGTTTGCAGTATTGTTTCTTCCCAATTCTAATGGATGTGATCAAACTTCTGACTGGTGTATGCAAGAATCTAATTTTCTACTTACAGCATTAGTTTATCTTATCTAAAATTCTCACTCCCTTTTTGACTCTCCTAGAAATTTATTCCGTTACAGATATCTATAAGTTTTTTCCACAAGGTCATTAGAGTGCCCTTTTTGGATCCCTGGTTGAAAGGCCACTAGGAAAATCCACCACTTTACTTGCGCATGCATATATGGAAGCTACAAAAATTAATTAGAGGGACTTAGATTCCTATACAGTTGGAAAGAATTCCACCAATTTTCCCCTAACATATTTTCTCCCCAACAATTTTTGGCACCCACCATGGGGTAGATTTAGTAGCATCTACACCAAAAAAATGACTTTGAAATATATGAAAAAAAATTTATAATTCATAAATTAATAAAAGAAAAAATATGGAATTTGAATAATCAGCCGATCCTTATGTCTTCATACCTTGGCTATTCCAGAAAATCCTTCTATTGTAATACCTTAATTACTCTTTCTTATTCAAGAGGATATTTCTTCAAATTAGTGAGAGGATATTAGGAATAATAGGAAAAGTGTCAATCATTATTTAATTACCACAAGAATACTTGACCTCAAAGAAGAATGCATTATTGAATTAGAGAGACAAAGAAAAATTAAAGAACCAAAAAGAAGAGTATAAATTTGTAAGCTAGAGGGATAGAAGATACACCTGGTAACATAGAAAACGAGGACAAACCAATCCCACTTTTTAAGGACTTCAAAGAAGGAAAGATTTACTATGAATTAAGAGGTCTCCTTTTCATCACACATTTGATTCTACCAGAATTCCAACTATAGCCAATCCATTGAATGTTGAGTTTCCATACATTAATGATAACATGGAAGATTTCACTCATGTAGGGACCAAAGAAGAAGCTAGAGAAAGAGAAGCAAGAGTGGAAGTGGAATTAAGAGCTCAAATTTAAGGGATTGAAATAATTCAAGCTGAAGTAGAAGCAATAGCAGTAGCATAAGCTATAACCTTAGAAAACTTAAAAGTGAGAGCCAAGAACAAAATGGGGGGATCATAATCATTAATAACATAGGCCGAATATTACATGGGGTAGAAAGGACTGGTCCAATTTCCCTTACTCAAACTCTCCATGAACTACCAAAAAGGCTCAAGAAATAACTTTCCAAAAATTTAGAGCCAAAAATTCTCAACTTCCCGAGTATCATATAATATCATTCATCACTACTTGCAGTCTATTGGGCGTGTGAACATGAATAAGTGTTATTGGTGCTTAATTTAATCTGACCCTGTTTGTTCAAAACATATTAGCCCACATGGTTTGAATTTTTCTCTATCTTCCTATATTGATGTGTGAAAGCTTTCTCCTTCATTTTTTTTCCATGATTAGTCCTTTCCTTTGGTTGAGGATCACATTGAGTCCAGATATTATTTTCCGTTTCTCTATCCATGAGAAAGATTTTGTAATTTGGGCATGAATTCGGGGTTTCCCCTTCCTTATATTTTTCTACATTCATTTTTTCCCTATCAATTTTTGTCCCACCATCTATGGAAACGTGGTCCTTTTTTATTGGATGTGGCTCGACGGGTCTTTTTGGTGAAATTGGTCATTTTTGTTACATTTGTAAAAAATACTAAATCGGCTCTGCGGCCCTGATAGTATCTGATTGGCTATTAAAAAAAAACATGGAGCGGCATGGAAAAAGTCTTACATTAAACCTGAAGAAGGACACATGGTAGTTTTTAAAGTTACAAGTGGGGAGGAGGGTCGCTGGAGCATTTTGTAGTTTTTTGCCTTTTTGTACGAGGGAGAAAAGTTATGAAATAATCCGCAACTATGTTGGGGCCCACATCAAAAGTTAGAAGTGAAGATGTGGGTCACCAAGGAATTTTGAGACTATCAGTCCCACTTCAACTCAAATGTTTTTCATGTGGAGGGTTGATGCTCATTTAAGGATCCACCTCTTGGTCCTAAGTTAGCATTTGTGCCAAGGAGATGCATGGAGGCTTCTGATGGCTCTTATTTATACTTAAACTTCTCAAGAAAATTTCTAAATGCATGGGACACATGGAGGTCCCACACCTCTTTAGGATCCAGTCCCTATACTTTACTTTAGAAAGAGTTCCGAAGGGACACGTGGAGGTTTCTACTAGATCTTCCCATAATTAAACTTTTCAATGACCGAAGAAACTTTCTCGGACCCTAGGCACATGGAACCTTCCACTTGTCCTTAAACTCTTTCAATAACTTTGTTGGGTTGAGACACGTTATAAGCCCACGCTTGATTAGGGTCTCCACTTTTTGGCACCATATCAAAAGAGGACTGAAGAGACACGTGAAGGATTCCATTGGATCCTCTCTATACTAAGACTTTTTTCAAAGGATGAGGAAATTTTCTTGGGCTCAGGGAACATGGAGAGTCTATGCTTATTTGGAAACTGTCCCACCACTAAAATTCATCTTTGAAGTTACACCAAAAATACAAGTGGAAGCTTCCACTAGGCCTTCTCATACTCTGACCTTTTAGAAACTGATGCAATTATCTAGGGTTCTGATACACATGGGGGCCTGTGCTCATTTGGGAAGCTACCGCAAGACTTCACCTTTGTAGTTGCACCAAGGAAACACATGGAGGATTCCAATGGATCCTCTTTGCACTTAGCTGACTCGGAATCATAGTGTAGGTATTTGGAATCCAATCCATGTGCAGACACTCATATCTTAGAGGCATGAATGTAGGCATCCATGTGAGGGCATTCATTTCTCAAGGTGTATTCTTGAGGGTGAAAAGGATTGCTTGTCAGATCCAGCTATACAGAATCACTTGATAATGATTAAAAATGGGATTTCTCAGATGTAAAAAATAAAATAACTGTAAAAATTTTATGGAATGGCATCCCATTCATGGTTGAGGGTTTGATAAATCTGATCATTTCATGATTTATCGACATGGAAAATTCTTCGGTGTAAATTTATCTAAACATAACTTTTTCAAGACAAATTTACAATAAGTAAAGGATTCCTCGAATATTCTTTTTTTGGGGAGGAAAAATTAGGGTGAGTGAGCAAGTAAATTTTATAAATGGAACGAGGATACTCTTGCAAATGGTTGTGGGTTTCATTTCTATGAGAAATTTTTTGAAATTCCATCTTCCTAAGAGACCATCTAATAAACTTGTTAATATCATTATGTTTTTTATTTGATTGCATCAAGATGGTTGCAAATGTACAACCATTGAAAAGCTCATAGATTGTTCAAGAAAATTTCCCTTGTTGATAAATCTAATAGATCTCGAATTAATCTATGTTGATCTTGGGTGAAATTATGTGTTCTTTTATTTCAGAATGTTTTCAAAGTATTTTTGATGTTACTATTGTAATCTTATGTTAAAATCCCCTCGAATCACACAGGATCTCATTTTTCTGATAGTATTGTGGCATTTTCAATTTCATTACGAGAAGATCCTTCATCTTGTAATGAAATAAACAATTTAAAATCACTTTACTGTCATTTTGTTGATAAAGATTGTCTATAAGCCTATGAGTGTATCTTAGGCATGAGGAACTAGGGGTTGTTAATGTTTTAATTAAGTCTTTATCTCAAGCTATTCATGTTGAATTATTAAAGGTTGTGTGAAACCGTGAATATCTAGGGCTCAATTGATGCACACCTTCTGGTTGAAGGATTATTTTTGCTATTCTGAAGCTTTTGGTCTATTAGTCTTCCAATTTTTGTAAAGGTTCTCAAAGATCTTGTGAAATCAACTCCATCTTACTTAATCACCCACCAAAAATTTCAAATAACCATGAACCCTACCCAAAGTACCCTTGTTTGTGTTGTGTATCCATAAATGAACATATTTTACTTCCAAAATATACAGAAGCAAGTAGGTTTTAAGTGTCTTTAGTAACCTAAGCCTTGTTTAGAAAATATCTCCATTCTTTAGAAGTGGCAACTCGTGAGAGTTAAATTGTGGTGTATTGATTATATTTTCTCAAGACTTCCCAGAAAATTGTGCAAAGAAGGATCTCTTCATGTCCTTCACCAAAAGTGGTTACAAAACTAGTCCTCTCACCCTGGTTGAAAGGAACAACCTAAATTAGTGAGGATAGATCAAATCCTTTTATATGGTGCTATCCATTTCTCCAACGCCCGAGTGACAAAGAGCCAACTGATTCACCTTCCCCGGCTACAAATGACAGCATATGATTTTTTTGTCTCTGAGTATCTTGTTAAATCTGTGATGTTGCTCAGCTTCCAAGGGAGAATCAATTTGGATACCAACACCTTTTTGGCGTTGTTTCCAGGGAGTATTTTAGCTCCAAGACCTATTTTTGTGGCAATAACACCTTTTTGGTATAATTATCAGGGAACTATTTGAACAAAGGTGTACACATACTGGCCTTGGTAATGTTTCTTACATGATCTAAGTGCAAATATATGGTTTAAACGTCATCCTATGTTGAGATTTGTAAGAATAAATGTGAAGTTAAAAGTTTTGTTTGTAGTATTTCTAGTTTATAGTTGTTATTGCACTAGATTTATATCATCAGTGATAAATACTAGTAATCGAAGGTCAAGAGATCTACTAATGCTTTGTATAAATTAAGTGTCTGATAGACATTTGACAAGGTCATTTATAGTAGCACATTTTCACAACTAAGGTGAAAATCCTTAGTGGCGACTCTGTGTTGATTTAAATTTTAATTAATACCAATGCCTTAACTTGTATTAAGTGAAATCTGTCACTAATATTTACAAAGTTGGAAATGGAAGAAGATATTTCTTCACTAAAGACCCTACCAGAAATGTTGTTTCCAGAACTGGGGAAAGAAAAATTCAAAAAAGGAAAAAGAGTTTGGAAGAAATAGTTGGAGAATAGGAATCAAGAAAAGAGTTACCCATTGTGAAAAGTGATCAACCTGTGGTTGAGAGATTACCATTCTTCTTCAAGTGATTTTTAATTAGGTAATTTTCATATAGATTTGAATTATCCAACTAGAGAGGGGCCTTCATTTGTGTATGATAAGTGTGCTTCTTAGTATGTCCCTATATTTTCCAATGTTGATAAGGTTTTCCATGAAACAAATTCTTTAGAGGACATTCATTTTCAAATCCACAAAAAAAAATACTTGTGTTCTAGGAATACTCCTTGTCCCTCCATGGAGTATGAATTGTTTCTCTTGTAAGATCACCCCCTCAAGGAAATATGTCCAAGTAAGCTCCATCTAGAACTCCATTTGTTGTCAATACTTTTTGTCCTATAGATTTTACAGGTATGGTTGGATATCAAAATATAGTGCCACAAGATGTTAGAAATAGGCTACCTAAATTTCAAGGGAATAATGTTATCACTAGCGATCATCATTTAAAACTTCTTATAAATATGATGGAAGACTTTGAGATTGAATTTGAGGATGTGTATATAAAATTGTTTATTCATACATCTTGAGGAGGATGCACTTGAATGGTATAAGTCTTTACCAGACAAATCAATAGATTCATGGACAGAAATAAAAAATATTTTTAGATTTTAGTATGGGGATAAAAAATATCCCATTTTTCTTTTGTCTGAGTTTGAAAATGTAAAGAAGAATACTAAGGAATATGTTCATAACTTCAATACATGGTTCAATAAGACCTTGAATAGGCTACCTGTAATCCTGAGGCCAAGTGATGTTTCTTGTTTGATAAAATATTATGATGCTTTTTGTTGGTATCCAAATTGATTCTCCTTTGGAAATCGAGAAAGATCACATATTTAGACAGGACACTGAGAGACAGACAGATAATATTATGATTTTTTTTGTAGCTAGGGAGGAGATTCATTTGACTCTTTGTCACTCATTCATTAGAGAAATGGATACTACCTTCATTAAGGATTTGATCTATCCTCACTACTTTAGGTTGTGCATTTCGACCAGGGTGAGAGGACCCGTTTTTGTAAAATTTGTAGGTGAAGGAGAATGAATATATCCTTCTTTGCACAAATGTGAAAGGAAACCTTGTGAAAATATGATCAATGCACTACAAATTAACTCTCACGAGTTGTCACTTCTAAAGAATGGTGATATTTGCTAAAAAGGGTTAAAGGTCACTAAGGACATTATGGAATCCTGATTGCTTCTGCATATTTTGGTAGTAGAATTTATACATTTGTGGACATACAGGGTAAAAAAGGGTAGTTAAGGTGGGATTCATTGTTTTGAATAAGTTTTTGGTGGGAGATTAAGCAAGATAAAATTGATTATGCCAGATCTTTGAGAACCTTAAAAAAAAATTTGAACACTAAATGACAGAAAGCTTCAGAATAGCTTAAATATTCCTTCAACCAGAAGGTGTACATCATTGGAGGCCCATATTTTCATGGTTTTAGAAAATATCAAAGAATTTAACATGAAGGATCTAGCTAAAGACTCAATTAAACATCAAATACCCCTAGTTCTCATGCCTAATATACACTCAAAGGCTTACAAAAAATCTTTATCAACAAATGACAATAAAGTGATTTTAATTTGTTTAGCTCATTGCAAGCTGAAGGGTCTTCTTGAAATGAAATTGTAAATGCCACTAAACTATCACAGGGACTAAGATCTTGTGTGATTTGGAGGGACTTTAACACAAGATTGCAATAGGAATAAGAAAAACTACTTGCAGACATTATGAAATAAAGCAGACACAAATTGGTCCAAGATTGACACAGATTAATTTGAAATTGATTAGATTCATCAGCAGGGGAAAGTTTCTTTGAAAAATCTATGAGATTTTCAATGGTTGTACACTTGCAACAAACTTTACGTGATTGAAATCTAAAACATAGGAAATTAATGGGTTTTTCGGATTGGTCTCTCAGGAAGATGGGCTCTCTAAAATTTTCTCCTAATAATTAAACCCCCAACCCTTTGTAAGAGTATTCTCATTGCATTTATACATTTCACTTGCTCACTCATCCCAAATTTCCCCCCCAAAAAAGAAGAATATTTGAGGAACCTTTTCTTCTTACCAATTTGTCTCAGAAAGTGACATTTAACAAAAACACCCGCAGCTGTAAGGTGGACCAATAAGGAACTAATCACATTTCTTTGACCCTTGAATGATGACTAGGATGCCATGCCATAATGTTTTGACATTCCTTTTAATAATTCTTATTCTGCCATGCGAGAAATCCAAGTTTCAATCATTTTTCGGTGGATCTGTATATCTTGATCTTCCAGGCACTCCTTTTCACCCTCGAGGCAACACCTTGAGAAATGAGTGCCCCCGCATGAATGCCTACATTTTCACCTCTAAGAAATGAGTGTATGTGCATGTATTATTTCGCATACATGTGTTGTGAGTCAAGATTTGTGAGAAAAACGATGCCTATTCACACCTTCTAGATTCTTGGAAAAAAAAACGGTTCAAAAAATTAGAGGTAATGCACAACAACCATCAGTTCTTCCCCTTCTCAGCTTTAAATTAGAGCCATCCACATGTTTCCTTGGCACAACTACAAGGGAGAAGTATAGAGGAAAGTTTCCAAACAAGCGCGGGCCTTCTACATGCCCTGGGGCCCAAGAAAAACACCTTTTGGCCTTTGAAAAAGTCTTAGCATACAATGAGCCAGTGGAAGCCTCCACATGTCTCAATGTCTCACTTTTAATATTGTTCCCAAAAGTGGAGACCACAAACAAGCACAGGCTCAACACGTGTCTCAGTCTGATAGAGTTGTTGAAAAAATTGAAGGACCAATGGAAGGTGGCCATTTGTGTAGGGTTTTAGACAGTTTTCCTTGGCCATTGAAAAAGTCCAAGAAAAGGGTAGAGTGAGTGGAAAAATCCAAGTGTCCTCATGGTTCTCTTTCAAAACTAAAACTCATGGGAAGGTCCCCAAATAGGTGTGGTCCCTCCACGTGTCCTAGGCCTTAGAAAATTACCTTGAAAAGTTTAAGTATAGAGAGGGGCCGAAGAAAGCCTCCACAGTGTATCCCTGGCGCAAATTTGAGATGGCACCCAAAAGCGGAGACTCTAAATAAGTGTTGGCTCACCACGTGTCTCCTTGGCGCAACTTTGAGATGACACCTGAAAGCATAAAATCTAAACAAGTGTGGGCTCACAACGTGTATCCTTGAGTGCAACTTGTAAGGTAGGACCCAGAGGTGGATCCTAAAATGAGCACTGGCCCTCCATGTGTCCATGGCATGACAAATCTGTACCGGCTGCATGAAAAAAATGTCTAAGTCTGGGCAAGGCAAGTAGAATCCTCCACATGTCTCCATAGTGCAACTCCAAGGTCAAATCAAAAGGAAAATTTTTACAGATGACTTTCGGCCCTCCACGTGGACAAGACTTGAGTTGAAGTGGGCCTTTGAATTTAAAAATGCTCTACCAATCCACATTCAATCAGAAAGGGCCACATTTCCAAAGGTGCTGAAATATAAATTTGATGGGGGAAAAACACACCTATCAAACCATAAAATGTAGGGAAATCACCATTTGCACTTGAAAATGAATCTTTCTTTAAGGAAAAAGAATTTGGAAATGATATAAGGCCCAAATGTGATACATGACCTCATAGAAGGATATTTCAACAACATATAAATGAATGAAAAAATTTCATACATCCGCTCGTGGAAATAGGAAATATGACAGAGCACAAAAATTGAAGAATTTCAAGGAAAAACAGGGTGAGATCAAATTGAGCACCAACATCAGCTTCGACTCAGAGATGGGCACTCCCTTTAAGTGCCACAAGAAAAAATAGCATACCAAGTGCCAAAAATAGACCATTGGGAAATGGATTCATAAGCCAACCCTCCTAGGAATAAAACTGAGAAACCAACAAATATGGACCGCCAAGGATTAGGATGAACTAAAACAGAAAAACACAAAAGTAGAAAGAAACAAAAGGGACTATACACTGCACAATGGTACATACCTCAATTTTGAGAAATCAGTCAAGGAAATGTTTCAAATGCTTACCATTAACAAGCAATTCATGCAACTCCCCATCTAGGTCTTTTAAGAAGAAGGTATGTTCACCAATTGGAATGTCAATTGAATAAGGGCCAATCCACAATGCATCAAAATTTCCATGTTTTCCCTTTTCCTCATTCTTTCTATCCCATAATATCACAAGATCCTCCACTATTAAAATCTCTTGGATTCAACTTCTTATCAAAAAAATTCTTCAATTTCTCTCTAAATTTTACACGCCTTTGATGGGATGCAATTCTTTCTTCATCTAACTCAACAATTTAATTGATACGAGCATCATAGGGACTAACCTCTTGATCTTCAAGTTGTTGAAGAAATTGAAATGAAGATAATTACATATGCAAGGGATTTAGGGCTTGAGTTCCATACAAACACTCCAACGGGGATTTTTCCAATAGCTCATTTAATAGTGATTTGATCAGCACAAACAACAAACTTCAACTTCTCACCTCACTTCCTTTTGTTTAACTCCAAAGTTATTCTAATTATCTTCAATAGATTTTTCTTGTTGAACTCTGCTTGTCCATTTCCTTTGGGATTATAATTAGAAGCATATGTCAAATTGATCCCATATTCATAGCACATGGCCACCAAAGGTTTATCCTAGAAGCTCATGGCATTATCAACAACTATCTTAGCAGTAACTCCAAACCTGCAAATGATATGATTCAGAATGAAATCCATGACAATTTGGTGAGTTTGTTTTTTGGTGGGGATTCCTTCCACCCACTTTGTGAAGTAATCAGTGGCTAGTAAAATCCACTTATAGCCAGCACTTAAAGGGTCTGAAATCTCACCAATGAAGTCCATTCCCCATTTCCTAAATGGGGCTTCAATTGGTACATGATGCAAAGGAACAGAGCTTGAAGCTTTCAGTCTTCCAGAAAAGCGTTGGCAACTTTCACATTTTCTTACCAACATATTTTTATCCTTGAGAGGAGTTGGCCACTAATAACCAACCCTTAAGATATTATGAGTTGTGAATCTTCCAACAAAAGGCCCCTCACAAAATCCTCCATGTTGATCAATAATTATTTTAGGGGCTTCATCTTCAGTAATGCATCTTAAGAGAACTCAATCAGTGGTTTTTCCAAGCTAACCCAAAATTAGTAATAACATATTTTTGGGAAGCTAACTTAAGTTCTCTTTTCTTATTCTTTCTCAAATGTTCAAGACATTATAGATGTTTGAGATAAAAAATTATGTCCTTGTACCATTCATAATTTATCATTTTTTCAAGGACATTCAACCTTTCTTCTTTAAATTCATTCACCTCAATTGTCTAGTAGATTGCTCTCTATTATAAGTTTTTCCAGGCCCAAACCTATGAATAATTTTGTTATGTTTGGATATCCATATCATACTCTTGCAATTTTTTGTACCCATCGGCATCATCTTTCTTGAAACCTCTATTTCTAATAGGATATCTTTCACCATGGTGTGTGGGGAACATAAGACAATGACTTTGGAACTCATAAGATATGGCCTTAAGACCTTTGTTACTTTTACCAAATAAAATGCTTACTTCTCCATGATAGTATACTTTAGCTCAGCTCCATGTAATGCCTTATTAAAAAAGGCAATTTGTCTTTCATCTCCCACATCATCCTTTTGCATAAATACAGATGCAATAGTACTTTATGAAGGAAAATAAAAACATTTGGAAATCCTTATTATAATCTCGAGATGCTAAAACAAGGCCATTCTTTAATGTTTCTTTGATCTAGACAAAATCTTGAACATTTTCTTCTTCCCATTTGATACTTTGGTCTTTCTTCAACATGTTAGTTATTGGGATAGTTAGTTCGACAAAGTTGGAGATAAATCTCCTAATAAAATTAATCTACCCAAAAAAATGATTGAACTCCCTTCTTGGTTCTTGGAATAGGGACTTTGCTAATGGCTTTTACCCTTTCAGGATCAATCATGACCCCCTCCTTTGACACAATGTGTCTAAGCATCTTTTTCTTTCTGAACTCCAAAATTTCACTTCTTGGGATTTAGTGAAATACCATACTCCATGCATCTTAACAACATTTTTTATAAGATTTTCAAGTGGTCATTCTTTTTTCTAGAGAAAATAGTCACATCATCTTGATATACAACAATGAAATCATTAATATAGCTAGAGAAAGCTGCATCTATTACTCTTTGGTAAGTGGCTCCAACATTAATTAGAAAAAAAGGCATTCTGACATTTACATATGTTCCCCAAGGAGTGGAAAAGGCAGTCTTGATTCACTATGATTACTTCCTAACTACTTGGTTATATCTAGAAAAACCATCCAAGGTGGATAACAGTTACGAACTAGTAACCAATTGTAACATATTGTCCATATTTGGTAGAGGGTAGTTATCCTTCATTGATGCTCTGTTTAGGTTTCTAAAGTCCACACACAACCTTATATCTCTATTCTTCTTTCTGATACGTACCAAGTTTATAACCCAAGATGAGTACCTTGTGGGCTATATGATTCCTCCATCCCTCAACGTTTTCAATTCTTCTTACATCTTCAGGGAAAGGAGTGTATTGATCGATATTTGTTTCTACCTAAATGGCTTATTAGAAGCTTCGAAGGGAATTTTGTGCTAGAAAATATCCTCTCTATACACTTTCAATTCAGAATAAGACCATGCTAAGAAGTCCTAGTATTTCTTCAAAAATTCGACATACAATTACTTTTCTTCCTTTCTTAGATTACTAGCTAGCCAGATCTTATGTGGTTTATCCTTTGTGCCTAGGTCATGCTCTTAAACATCCCTTGAGGCTGACATGTTTTTGTTGACAATGCAATCAACATTATAAAAAAATTATTATTGTGCTACCAAACCTTTGGGAATAGTATTAGTCTTCAACTAAATGATGTATTTTCCAAATAAAGTCTCCTTTCCATCATCCTCACAAACCCTTGGCTCCCAATCTATATGTTGATAAGAAAATTCTCCTTGGTTCTACAAAAACCTTTGCACCTGGGCGTTGTCTTCAAACACTTGCCAATGTTTAACATTGTAAAGAATAGATGGCCTATTCAATACCTCAATATTATACTTACAATATAGGGATACAGTACAATTTTCAAATCTTGACCTCAATATGGCCAATTTATCTTCTAAAGTATTGTACTTCCTATCGTGATGTATTATGTTGGAGTCAAACATCTCAATGACATCCTAGACTGCATGCTTATACTCCTTCATTCTCTTATTTTTATTACATATATTTTTCTAACCTGCTTGACAATTATCTATGAGTCTCCTTTAACAATGGTGTCTCTAATACCATATTTCCAAGAAATTATTAAACCCAATAACAGTGCTTCATATTTAGAAATATTTTTAGTGCACTCAAAGTTGAGTTTAAAAGAGAAAATAAACACTTCCTGGTCTAGAGATATCAAAACAATACCAACACCATTTCCAAATTTAGAGAAATCCCCATCAAACAATAAATTCCAAGGAGAACATACTTGATTAATAGACTTACATTGATCAATTTGGTGCTCTTTACCATCAACGAATCCAGTAAAGTTATCTGCATCAGTGTTAATGTATAATACTTAATAAGAAGCATGATTGGGATCCTTAATGATATGTTCATCTTCTTTTCACCATACAAATTTACAAGGATTCCCTCAATAGGTATAGTGGAAAAATACATATCCATTTGCACACTACCACCCACACTAGTAGTCCATTTTCTTGATAACAACATTCCCCATTTGGCAGGGAAATCAACAATAACAACATCTAGTTTTAATTTCTTGCCTGGGTAATCTGCAAGTTGTATTATCAGACCTTTGACACATCCAACCACTAGAACCTCTCTAGAATCCATGGCAGTGCACTTCCCATAAGATGTTGTCACTTTGATATCTAATTCATTCAAGACCTCAAGAGGCATAACATTGCATGATGCTCTAGAATCAAACATACAGTTGTGTAACATATTGTCCTTAATAATCAGAGTAATGAAAAAAGGATCTACATTTAGTTGGGATTCAACAAAAGATGTTCCAAAATATACTTCAGGTGGCTCACCTAGTTCTTTAGGTTTTTCATACTCTACAATGGTAGGAGGAGTCTTAACATTGTTTACATTTATGCCTTGGGTAATATTTTCTTCTTTCAATCCCAATTACTCAAAGGATTTTTTCTTGTGCTCATGAATCCTAAGTAGCTCAAAAATTGGAATAGAAATATTGATCTGACATAAGACTTGGACAATGTGATAAGGAACATATTTGGGAAAGGCATCATTTCAAAGAAGACTGATAATCTCATTTGACATCAAAGGAATTTGCATGGTCTGAGCATGGGTAGCGATACCATTTCTACTTGGGGACACCAGGATTTTTCCAAATATATCTTTCTTAGGAATTAATTTTGAGATATTGGTGAGAACTACATTTTTTGGTTTGGCCTGAGGCCCTGCCCCTTTGGAAAATTTACTCCTAGTGTTATATTCCATTTCATGGCCAACTACAACATTCATTAACAATTGCCTATCCTCTTCAGAAGGGACTCCTCCATCATACTTTTTAATCAGTAGTGCCGTTAATTATTCAAAATCATTAGTAGGCAAGTCAAAATCTTGTACCATGTCTATTTCAAAAGTATGAGAGGGAGGAAGGGGTAATACCCAGTGGATGCAATCCTAGAAATATGTAGCAATTTTGGCACTGATTAATTAAGTCGAAGTTGCTCCTTGTTGTGAGCTTGTAGAGCACCCTACCATGCACACATCATCATCAGTGTCATCATCAGCTTCGTCAATTTTTTTTACTTCATCACATAAGGCATGTGGCAAGAAACATCTATCACACCACTCAATTTCATTGGCTTCTTCCACAATAAAAACTCTGGTAATCAAAGGATCAAGCACAATTTTATTCTCATGAGCTTGGGGCCTTCAGTTTCTTGACCTCACGGGTCTTTTTTCTCTGTCATCAGATCTATGATCACCCCTAGGATGATTTACAAATATTTCTTTATCTTATGCTTTTTTTTGTACCTTAGAAACTTTGTCCAATCCCCTTATCTACTCTTGCCAGTTTATAGGATATTTATTTAATATCTCTAGCCAAAGTTTTCACAACCTCCTTCAGATCGACAAAATTACTTGACTGAGGCTTCTCTAGAATTATTATCTTGATTCCTTCTCTCTTAGGAGGTTTACCAATTTCCTTGATGTTATTCTCAATCTTCAAAGCCATGGTGAGGGCTTGCCTCAATGTTGTTGGGTTCTTATCGTTCAAATAATAGGAAGCCTTCTTATCAAAATCATTAGATTATTTTATCAGATAGGAAACATCACTTGGCATCAGGATCATAGGTAGCCTATTCAGGGTCTTATTGAACCTTGTATTGAAGTCATGAACAGACTCATTAGGAATTATTTTTTATATTTTCAAATTCTGATAAAAGAAACCTAGGGTTTGTTTTATCTCCATACTACAATCTAAAGTCATTCTTCATATCTGTCCATGAATCAATGGATTTGTCTGGAAAATATTTATACAAGTCCCGTGCATCCTCCTATAGAGTATGAATAAACAATGTTATGTACACATCCTCAAATTCAATCTCAAACTCTTCCATCATATTGAAAAAAATATTTAAGTGTAAATCCACAGTAATGGCATTATTTCCTTGAAATTTAGGCATTCTATTTCTAACATCCTAGGGCACATAATTTTGATATCCAGCCATACCTATGAAATCTATACGACCAAAATTGTTTAGAAAAAATGGAGGTCTGGGTGGGGGGTAGGCCATATTTTTTTGGGGAGTTGATCTTATAGGAGAAACATAATGATGAAGGGTGATGGGTATGTGGGGCACAAGAATGTAATTCTCAGAATAAATGTTCTCTAAAAACTCTATTTCTTAGAAGATCCTATCAGCTTTGGAGAACACATATCTAAAAAAATACTACCTAATTCAAAGGCACTTGAGGAAGTATGGCAATCTTCAATGATAGGCTGATCAATTTCCATAATTGATAAATCCTTTCTTGATTTCTGATCTCCAACAACTTTCCATATTATTCTTCCTTTTGAATTCATCTTTCGCAACTCTAGAAACATCTTTATCGTAGGGTCTCTAGTGAAGAAAGATATCCTTGCTTCCAAATTTGTAAATATTAGTGATAAATTGTAATTGGAAGAGGTTAAGACACTGGCATTTATCAAAAATTCATTCAAAACAGAGTCACCACTAAGGAGTTTCACCTTAGTTGTGAAAATACACTAGAATTGGTCTATCAAATATTTTTCATCACTAAATTTACCAAAATATTCAGAGATATGACCGTACTTTACCCATATTTAACATGAATGATGTAAACCTAGTGTAGAAAATGAATAGAAACTAGAAATATTACATGTAAAACTTGTAAATTTTCTCGATTCTTACAAATTTGTAGATAGGATGACATTTCAATAACATATTTGCAATTCAAAATTTGTAAGAAGCATTTACAGGGTCTTTATGCATTGTTGATGGTGTTTAAACATTACACACACCCTAAGATCCCCAACATCATCGACATTATAGTTTTGGTATCCAAATTGATTCTTCCTTGGAATTCAAGCAACATCAAAGATTTAACAAGACAATGAGAGACAAAAATATCATATTGTGAGTCATTTTGTAGCCAACGAGGGGATTTTTTGGACTCTTTGTCACTCAGGCATCAGAGAAATTGATAGCACAGTCATTAAGGATTTGATCTATCCTCACTACTTTAGGTTGTGCCTTTCGAATAGGGTGAGAGGACCCATTTTGTAACCTCTTTCAGTGAAGGAGAATGAAGATATCCTTCTTTGCAAAAATTTGAAATGGGACCGTGATAAAATAAGATCAATGCACCATAATTTAAATCTCATGATTTTTCACTTCTAAATAATGGTGATATTTCCTAAATAGGGTTAAAGGTCACTGGAGACATTATGGAATCCTGATTGCTTCTGCATATTTTCGCAGTAGAATTTATACATTTGTGGACATACAGGGAAAATAGGGATAGTTCAGGTGGGATTCATTATTTTGAATAATTTTTTGGTGGGACATTAAGCAGGATAAAATTTATTATGCCAAATCTTTGAGAACCTTCAAAACAATTGGAATACTAAACAACAAAAAGCTTCAGGATAGCTAAAATATTCCTTCAACCAAAAGGTGTGCATCATTGGAGGACAAGATTTGCACGGTTTCACACAATCACAAAGGATCAAGCTAAAGACTCAATTAAACATCAAAGACCCCTGGTTCTCATGCCTAAGATAAACTCAAAGGCTTACAGACAATCTCTATCAACAAATGACAATAAAGTGATTTTAAATTGTTTATCTCATTGCAAGATGAAGGCTCTTCTTGAAATGAAATTTCAAATGCCACTAAACTGTCACATGAATGATTTCTTATCTAATTCAAAGGGATTTTAACACAAGATTGAAATGAAAATAAGAAAAACTAGTTACAAAAATTCTGAAACAAAGCAGACACAAATTGGTCTAAGATTGACACAGATTAATTTGAAATTGATTAGATTCATCAGTAGGGGAAAGTTTCTGTAAACAATCTCAGAGCTTATAAATGGTTGTACACTCACAACCAACTTGACATGATTGAAATCTAATACAAAGGAAATGAATAGATTTCTTTGATTGGTCTCTCAGGAAGATGGGCTCTCTCAAATTTTCTCTTAAGAATTCAACCCCAAGCCTTTGCAAGAGTATTCTCATTTCATTTATACATTTCACGTGTAGCAAGGGTATAGTTAGCAGAAAATTCCACGTGTCCCCATGGTACTCTTTCAAAAATAAAAATTAGTGGCAGGTCTCCAAATATTTGAAGTCCCTCCATGTGTCCTAGGCCTTACAAAATTTCCTTTAAAATTTTAAGTATAGAGAGGGAATGGTGTAAGGCTCCATATGTATACCTGGCTCAACTTTGAGATGGTGCTAAAAATCAGAGACTCTAAACATACCCAGGATCACCACGTGTTTCCTTGGCGCAACTTTGAGATGGCACCTAAAAGCAGAAACTCTAAAAAATCAGGAGTTCACCATGTGTCTCCTTAGTGCAACTGCTAAGGTAGGACTGAGAGGCAGATCCTCAAATGAGAGCCATCCCTCCATGTGTCCATCGCCCAACAAAGCTACACCGGCCACATGAAAAAAAATGTCTAAGTCTAGGAAAGGGAGCAGAAACCTCCACGTGTTTCCCTGGTGCAACTCCAAGGTCAAACGAAAAGGTGAATTTTTAGATGAGCATCGGCCCTCCACCCAGACAAGACTTTAGTTAAAGTGGGCATTAGAGTTTCAAAATTCCCGAGTGAGCCACATCCAATCAAAAAGGGCCATGTTTCCAAAAATGCTGAGATATAATTCTGACAAGGAAAACACACCTATCAAACCATAAAATATAAGGAAATCACCATTTGTACCTGGAAATTAATCTTTCTTTAAGGACAGAGAATTTGGAAATGATATAAGGCCCAAATTTGATCCATGACCACAGAGAAGGATCTTTTAACAACATATAAATAAAGAAAACTTTTCAGACATCTTCTTGGGGAGACAGGAAATACAATAGAGCCCTCAGATTTAATAATTTCAAGGACAAACGAGGCAAGATCAAATTTAGCACCAACACTTTTGACAAAAAGGATACCTATTATTTAAGGGAAAAAAAAACCAAGAACTTTAAGGAAATCCTTCACCATCACTTTTTAGATTGAAAACAATATTAAAGCAGTTGGTAATCCTCCTAAGAGGGAAGGTATCAAGTTGATCAATCTAGAGAAGCCTTAGTCAAGTAAGTTTGTGGATCTAGAAGAGAATGTAAAAACATTTTATTGGAGCTTTTAAGGAAATATCCTATAAACTGGCCAGAGTAGAGAAGGGGATTGGACAAGGTTCCCAAGGTCAACACAATCCACAAGGTCAAGAAATATTTTCAAATCATCCCAGAGGTGACCATAGATCAAATGACAGGGGAAAAGGACCCATGGGATCAAGAAATAGACAGCCCCCAACCCTGAGAAAATAAATTAGTTCTTGATCCTTTAACTACCAAAGTTGCTACTGTGGAAGAGGTACATGATATAGAGTGGTTTGATAGATGTTTCTTTCCCCATTCCCCATGCGATGAAGAAAAATAAGTTGAGGAAGCTGATGATGATGAGACATATGATGATCCACGCATGATGGATTTCTCTATAAGTACACACTAAGGAGAAAACCTCAAATGAGTTGATAAGTGTTAAAAATGTTGAAAGATTCAGGGATTACATCCACTGGGTATTACCTCTTCCTCCCACTAATACTTTTGAAATTGATATGGTACAAGATTTAGAGTTTTCCTAATAATGATTTTGATTAATTAAGGGCATTAATGATTAAAAATTATGATGTATGAATTCCTTCAGAAGAGGACAAACAATTTTTAATGAATGCAGTAGTTTCCCAAGAAAAAGAATACAAGACTAGGAGTAAGGTTTTCAAAGGGGGTAGGGTTGCAGGCCAAACAAAAAATTCTAGTTCTTACCAGTATCCCTAAGGAAACCCCTAAAAAATATGCATCTGGTAAAGGCTTTATCACCCCAAATAAAAATTTGGTTCCTCCCCATGCTAAGACTATGAAAAATCCCATGCCATCAGATGAATTTGTAAACCTTCCTCTTAATACTACCTTCCCCAAATATGTTCCTTGTGACATAGACCAAATCTTGAGTCAAATAAAGATTATTGTTCCTATTGTTGAATTGCTTAGAATCCTTGAGCATAAGAAGATGGAATTTGAGTATTTGGGGCTTAAGGAAGAAAAGGCCACCGAAGTTAAAAATGTAAACAATGTAGAGGTTCCTCCTACCATTGCAGAATTAGAAAAACCACAAGCACTGGAGGAATTGGGTGAACCACTTGAGGTTTATTTGGGAACTTCTCTGGTTGAGTCTTAGCTGGATGTGGATCAATTTTTCACTACTTTCATTATTAAAGATAGGATGTTACATAACTGCATGTTTTATTAAGGATCCTCGTGTAATGTAATGCCTCTTGAAGTCATAAGTGAGTTGAATATCAAAGTAACAACTTATGGGAAATGTACTACCATGGATTCAAGAGAGGTGTCCGTACTTGAATGTGTTAAGGGTTTAGTAGTGCAATTGGTAGCATATATAGGAAAGTAATTAACTTTGAATGTAATAATTGTGAATTGTCCTGATAAGTGGGGAATGTTGTTATCCATAAAGTGGGTAGCTAGTGTCGGTGGAAGTGTGTAAATGGACATGTCTTATGAAGCCATACAAATTGAGGGCATCCTTGTGAATTTATATGGTGAAAATAAAATGTTATATCTCATTGAGGACCCTGAAAGTTCTTCTTATGAAGTATTGCACATAGACATTGATGTTAATAACTCTATGAGCTATATTGTTTTCGAGTATGAAATTGATCAATGCAAATATCCTAATTAGGTTGATTTTCCTGGGACTTTGATTTTTGATACAACCTCAAGATATGTTGAAAAAATTGACCTAGGCTTAAAGGATAAGCCTAAAAAAGTGAGCTCAGATAGCAACTTGGATGGAAAAGAGAAAAAATCATATGACCAGTTGTTAAAAATGTATCAAAATTGCTTAACATGGTCATATCTAAAATTGAAGGCAATTGAAAATTTTCCTTGATTGTTTTCTCTGAATCAAGGTGCACATCATTGTACAATGTACAATATTTTGTTTTTGCTTTGTTTTCATGTTTTTCTCTTTCGGTTTTCCTAGTCCCTAGTGACCAATTTTTGTTGGCTTCGTAGTTCGTCTTGGGGGATTTGGTTATTTTCTTTCTATTTTGCAGGTTTGTTTTTTACTCTGTTGACCAATGGATTTTTGGCACATGGTCTGGTCTGTTGTTCTTATGGCACTTGTAGGGAGTGCTCATCCCCAAGTTAGAGCTGATGTTGGTGCCCAGTTTAATCTCGCATTGTTTGTTTAAAATTTCTCAGTCTGCATGGTTTGAAATTTTCTTTGTCTCTCTGTATTGATGCGTGAAATATTTCTCCTTCATTTGGTTACCATGATTAGTCCTTTCCTTTGGTTTAGGATCACATTGAATCAAGATATTGTTTTCTATTTCTCTGTCCATGAGAAATATTTTGTAATTTAGGCGTGAATTCAGGGTTTCCCCTTCCTTCTATTTTTCAACAGTCATGTTTTCCATTTCAATGTTTGTCCCGACATATGTGGAAACAAGGTCCTTTTTTATTGGATGTGGCCCGACAGGTCTTTTTGGTGAAATTTGTCACTTTTGTGACATTTTTAAAAAATACAAAATTGGCCCCACGGCCCCGATAGTATCTGATTGGCTATTTAAAAAACTTGGAGTACTAGGGAAAAAGTCTTACTTTGACCTTGAAGAAGGACACATGATAATTTTTCAATTTACAAGTGGGGGGGGGGGGGGTCATCTAAGCATTTTACAATTTTTTTCCTTTTTGTATGTGGGAGAAAAGTTATCAAATAATCCGCAACTCTGTTGGGGCCCACATGAAAAGTTAGAAGTGGAGAGGAGGGTTTTCGGGGCATTTTGAAACTCTCAGACCGACTACAACTCAAAGCTTGTCCACGTGGAGGGCCAAAAATCATTTGAGGATCCGCCTCTAGGTCGTACCTTAGTAATTTCACTAAGGAGACATGTGGACGCTTCCACTAGCTCCTCTCTATACTTAAACTTCTCAAGTAAATTTCTAAAGGCCTAGGACACATGGAGGTCCCACAAATGTTTAGGATCCTACCGCTGTACTTTACTTTTGAAAGAGCGCCAAAGGGACACCTGGAGGTTTCCACTGGATCATCCCATACTTAGACTTTTCAACAGCTGAAGAAACTTTATTAGACCCTAGGCATGTGGCACCCTCCGCTGGTCCTTAAATTCTTTCAACTTTTTTCGGATGAGACACATGGTGAGCCCGCACTTGTTTAGGGTCTCAAATTTTGGGCACCATATCAAAAGACTGCTGAAGAGACACATGGAGGATTTCACTTGCTCCTCTCTATACTAAGACTTTTTCAAAGGCCAAGGTAAGTTTTTTGGGCCCAAGGCATGTGGAGAGCCTGTGCTCATTTGTGGTCCCGCCTCTAAACTTCATCTTTGAAGTTGTGTTGGAAACACAGGTGGAAGCTTCTGCAGGGTGTTCCCATACTCCAAATTTTAAGTAACTAATGCAATTATCTAGAGTTCTGAAACACGTGGAGGGCCCGTACTCATTTGGGATCTTGGCATTGGAATTCACCTTTGCAGTTGCACCTAGGAAACACATGGAGGCTTCTGCTGGCTCCTCTTTACACTTAGACGACTTGAAATCACAATGTAGGTATGTGGAATAATCCATACGTGGACACTAATTTCTGAGAGGCAAAAATGTAGGTATCCATGTAAGGGCACTCATTTCTCAAGATGTGTTCTTGAGGGTGAAAAGGATTTTTTATCAGCTCTAGCTATACAGAGCCACCTGAAAATAATTAAAAAGGGGATTTCCTATAAGACAAAATAAAAGAATGATTAGAAGAACTATCAAAAAGTTATGGAATGGAATCCTAATCATGGATGAGGGTCTGAGAAATGTGATCATTTCTTGATTTATCCACCTGGACGCTTTTGAGGTGTAAATTTGTTAAACGTCACTTTCTAAGACAAATTTACAACAAGTAAATGATTCCTCAAATATTCTTTTTTTTAGAGGAAAATTTGGGATGAGTGAGCAATTAAATTGTATAAATGCAATGAGGATACTCCTTCAAATGGTCGGGGGTTTAATTTCTACAAAGAAAATTTGAGAAATCCCATCTTCCTGAGAGACCATTTGAGAAACCTGCTAATCTCTTATGTTTTAGATTTGATCGCGTCAAGATGGTTGCAAGTGTACAACCATTGAAATGCTATGATATTGTTCAAGAAAATTTCCCTTGCTGATAAATCTAATAGATCTCGAATTAATATATCTTGATCTTGGGGAAAATTGTGTTTTCTTTTATTTCAGAATGTTTTCAAATGGTTTTGATGTTCATGTTGCAACGTTTTGTTAAAATCCCTCTATATCACACAAGATCTTGTCCCTATGATAGTATAGTGGCATCTACAATTTCATTATGAGAATATCCTTCATCTTGTGATGAAATAAACAATTTAAAATCACTTTACTGTTATTTTGTTGATAAAGATTGTCTCTAAGCCTATGAGTGTATCTTAGGAATGAGGAACCATGAGTTGTAAATGTTTAATTGATTATTTAACTTGAGGCTTCATATTGAATTATTAAATATTTTTTGAAAACATGCATATGTGGGGCTCCAGTGATGCACACCTTTTAGTTGGAGTATTTTGGCTATTTTGAAGATTTTTTGTTTATTAGTCTTCCAATTGTTTTAAAGTTTCTCAAAGATCTAATGAAATCAACTTCATCTTTCTTAAACCCCCACCAAAAATTTCAAATAACCATGAACCCTACCCGAATTACCCCTTTTTGTGTTGTGTATCCACTAATGAAAAAATTCTATTGCCAAAATATACATAAGCAAAGCAATTTTAAGCGTCTTTAGTAACTTGAGCCTTGTTCAAAAAATATCTTCATTCTTTAAAGGTGACAACTCGTGAGAGTTAAATTATGGCGTATTGATCATATTTTCTCAAGCTTCCCCTAAGAATTGTGAAAATAAGGATCTCTTCATGTCCTTCACCAACAGATGTTACAAAACAGGTCCTCTCACCCTGGTCGAAAGGCACAACCAAAGGTAGTTAGGATAGATCAAATTCTTTTATATGGTGATATCCATTTCTAAAGAGCCAACTGAATCCCTTCCCCAGATAAAAAATGACTTAAGATTTTTTTGTCTTTAAGTATCTTGTTAAAATTGTGATGCTACTCAGCTTTCAAGGGAAAATCAATTTGGATACCAACACATGTCAGTTCGTCTCATTATGGAATCATTTTAAGAGAATGATGGAAAATTGTTCTACATGTTACCTCTGATATCTATAACATGCTAGGAGAATAT
Organism: Taxus chinensis; assembly: GCA_019776745.2. Lineage (NCBI taxonomy): Eukaryota > Viridiplantae > Streptophyta > Pinopsida > Cupressales > Taxaceae > Taxus > Taxus chinensis. The sequence continues at coordinate 807,537,229 of CM034149.1, forward strand.
AAGAAGTGCATTTGAAAATATGTTTTGATCCATAGGAGAATGTCAATATCTTCTCGTTTAGTTGGTATAAATGAAGAGAAAAGCTTTTGAATCAATGAGATATTTCATCACCAAATATAATCTAATGATAAGGAGGATTTCCAAAGATGTTGTGCCTCCGGAAAATAATTTGCAAAGAATTTTTAGTAGCACCTTACCACCGGAAGTTGGTTTCTTCCTCAAAAGATCCCATCCTAGAGATTTAAAGGAAGCGGAAGATTTCATGATGGAGACAAAAGATGATTTAATATTGTCTGGTAAAGTAAAAGGTCCAAATGTAAAGCAAAAATGTCATAGTTCTGGATGAGTGACCATTGACCCAATATTCCAAAAAAAATCCAATGAATTAATGTCAAATACTCCAAGGAAGAAAAATCATCCTAACAGGTGAAGAATTCATGCACCTCCTCACAAGATCACCTTGAATAACTACTAGTTAATGAAACTTGTGAAAATGAGGATTCAACAGAAGAATTAGAAATAAAATAATCTAGGGAAGATGATGAAAACCATCTTGAGGTTGAGGAATTTGATAGTGATATGGAAAATGGACTCATTAAGTATGTTGATAAAGATGATGATGATGTCAATGAATATTCCCTAAGATTCTTGTGAATGGTATTAACTTGTGCACAATCCCATAAAGGAGTCTCATCCTCAATGGCTCCAGTCAAAAAAATAAGAAGAAATGAGATCCTCGTATATATATTCCTCAAAATAAAATCATCACCAGAGGATCACCGCTACCGCATTCAATTGATTTGGCTAAAGAAAAATCAAACCCACTGGTTAGATAGAATCACACTACCATACAAATAAAGTCATATATTACTTCTCCTAATCCTAAACTTTTGAATATTATTTCTTCTTCAAATTCAACTTCGACAAAATCATATAATTTTCAATCAAAATTTACATCCCCATCTCCTTCCAAGCCAGTTACTACACCTGTAAAATAAAACATAATCCCCAAATTAGCAAAACCTTCGCCATGTAAATATTTTTTCATTCTCATAACCTTGTCCTTTCCCACCATAACCCCATTTGAATTTGTGGAACATGCAAGTGAAACCAATGTCTAAATCACAAAGCTAAAATACTTATAGAGGCACCCCACCTAACTTTATAGATTCATTGATTTATTACTTGGCTATAGCCCTATAAAATAAAATGCCAATTCTAAAGGTATACTTCCCACACCATTCACACCACCTTATAAAAACATGCTAGCCCTCAGTGCCTCTAAAACCAAGAAGGTTGGAACTTTTTGTCTATCACTTCTCATCAATGGTTTCCATCTCAACAATTGCATCATAGATTCAGTAGCTTTAAATAATGATATTCCACTCAAAATTGCAAATATCCTAGGCCTCACCTTAACCAAAAAAATGGTTTTTTTAATTCTATTTAATCCAAACAACTTCCATTGGTAAGAAGAATCAAAGATGCATAGCTAGTGCTAGAAAATTTTCTAGAGAAGAAAGTGGTTCTCACCATCCACATGAAAAATATTCTAGTATCCTTTAGAATTCTACTAAGTCAAAGCTTCTATAGATATTTGGGTGGAGAAATCAAAATGGATTGGTCATCTTCTGTTATTCCACTAAAAGTGGAAATGAAGAAATTGTTTCTAGTAAGAAAGATGAAGTACATAGTCTGAAATTATGATGATCCGAGAGAAAAAAATCCTCTTTCAAGACATTCGGCTAGGAAAATACTTCCACACAACATAAATAGATGACAACTTGCCACATTTTATGGAAGAGGAAGAAGATCAAATCTTGATGATGGAATTTTATGGTAGTCACTCTAGTGCAATTTCGAGAGAAGTTATGGTGTTGTGTTCTCCTTCTCATGAATTGTATCAATTTGCCTACAAGTTTTAATTTGATAACAAAAATAAAATAACTAAATTTGAATTTATCCTCTTAGAAATGGGCATAGAAAAATATATGGGAATCAAAAATATGAAATTTCAAGGTGATGTTGAGGTTATAGTAAATCAAGTCTGAAAACAATATCATGTAAAAAACCCAAGACTCCATTATTATACAAACAAATTATGGACTCCATTGAATATTCTGATGCATTTTCCATCAAGTCTGTTCCATGAGAAAAAAATTAAAAGGGTGATTCCCTAGTAGTGTTGGCTTCCCTATAGACACCCCATCCTTATTTTTGAAAAGATAAAGTGACCCTTGCAATGGTGTTCAGGCCTAGTGTACCAGATAATGTAAATCATTGGAAATTATTTGTTAGTGTAGAATCAAAACACCCCCGAATGGCCTAGTTTGTGAAATGGGGGATTCAATGTGATTTCATAAAATTGGACCATCTCTCAAGATGTGGGACCTATGGACCTAAGATGGACCTCTAGAGAAGGTTGGTTCCTACTTCCTAATCTACCTACCACAAGCTACTCCTATGCGGGACAAAACTAAAATATCCTAATCTAACCATTGTAAGGAGACAGGGAGAGAGAGAGAGAGAGAGAGAGAGAGAGAGAGAGAGAGAGAGAGAGAGGAAAAGAGAGGCTACACTAAGTAGTGATAAACAAGAAAAGGAAGTTGATGATCACAGATCTGGCTTCCTGAAGTGGACAGATATGAGTAGAGGAGAGGGTGTAAAAGATACACCATGGACAAGAGATTAATTTCACACAAAACACCAGTTCAAAACCCATTAAGCACAGTTCTCAGGACCAGTAATGAACATTAGAGTATATAGAATATACCATGCAATGAAATAAGGTGAGAAGAGACAACAAAATAAGGAAATGATGGACAGATGCATCAAAAAACATATTCTATTTCTCTAAAAGTCACATGGTACATCATCAGTGGGAAAGGGGCAAGAAAATTCCATTACAAAGCCATGAAAGGAGGCTTAGACTATGTATTATACCCTAAGGAAGAAAGAGAGAGGGAAGCAAGAGAGAAATTGACCAATCATTTGATATTCCCCTCCTTTAAAAATATATAGAAGAATGAGAGAGAGAGAGAGGGAAAATGGAACTCTTTTCTAACCACCCCTATAATACATTAAATTCTGCCTATAGAAAGATACAAGGAGACAGGGAAAATATGAATCCTACTTCAACCACTTTGAGATATGCATTGAAATCCACCTGCCACATGAAGAGTCTTTCTACCACACCCATACCATGTCGATATCCCTTATTGAACAGGAAATATCCCCATTCTTCATAATGGTGGAAGGTGAAAGACTTAATAACCACTTAAATTAGCAAGCTAGGAAATTAATGGATACAGGTGAGAAGCTGGTACCGAGATCTTTCCCAAAAGTCCTCTCCTACTAAAATCTAAGTTTCCAGTCATAAAATATGGATGTTTGAAGATTAGGGTCATGGGCATGCAATGTTTAAAAGATTCTGTCCATACTGGGACCCGCATGGTAGACTCACGCATCTTGAATATTTAGTTGCTTCCTTTCACTCTTGAAATTTTGCCAAACATAAATGTGGAGGCTTTCTCGGGGTCCTTGTTTTCCTTTATATTTTCCTAAGTCCTTCCCATTGGAGGAGACATTATTGCCTGACCCAAGACACAAGGAGGTTTCACACTCATGTAGAAATTACCTCCACATTTTGGTTTTGAAGTTACGTAGATGAGACACGTAGAAGGCTTCCGTAGGATTTTACACTTTTTAACGGCCGACCCCTACCTTTTCAGACTCTAAACACGTGGTGAGTTGGCACTTGTTTAGGGACAACCTCTATATTCACCTCTCGAAAGTGTACCAAAGATACACATGGTTCCTTCCACTAGCTTGTTCCTTTCTTTGTATTTTGACTAAGTCTGTTTTGCTTGGCGGGGCCATATATCTGACCTTAGACACATGGAGGCTAAAACGCTTGTTTGGAAATTCCCTCCAAATTTTTCTTCTGAAGTTGTGCCATGTAGACATGTGGCACCTTTTGCGGGCCTGCCTTTGTTTATACTTTTTAGCCACTAATTCTGCCTTTTCAAGCTCTTGACACGTGGTGAGCCTATGCTCATTTGTGGGTTGCCTCCAGATTTTCCTTTTGAAATTGTGTCGATGAGGCACATGGAGGCTTTTACTTACCCTTTGTACTTAGCCAATTGGAGCCTTATCCCTTTTAGGGCCTGGGACATGTGGAAGGCTCGTGCTCATCTGAGTCTCTGTTTTGGGTCGCGTCCTTTGAATTTGTGCTGGTGTGACATGTTTTTACCATTCGTTAGCTCTCTATACTTAGTCATTTTGGGTCTGCTCTGTCTCCCTTTTTTTACTTTTATGGACCTGTTATCACCAAATCACTATACCCACCGAATGGCTTAGGAATTCATCATGACATTTGGTGTGATTGGGACACATGGGATCACCTCTCAAGTTGTGGGCCTTTGGCTTGAGGTTGAACCTCTGGAGAAGGCTGGCTTCCTCTTCCTAAAGTAAAAACAACACTACCTCTAATGCAATAAAAATTGCTAAGTAAACCTATGCTAACATTTCATGGGATTAGGGAGAGAGATTTGTAAGGAATAAAACTTAAACTAGAAGTGGTGATGCACCAATTTGGAAAATGATCAACATATGGAAGGGTTAATGTGGGAATGAGGTTTGCATCATTAACCACCTTCACCTTTATCAACTAGAAAGGGTACAAAAATACCACAAACCAATCGCAGATGTTCCTCTGTTAAACTTTAAACATTAACAAATAGAAAAGACGAGCCTTGATTTGATCCATGTATAATTTTATCAAGAGGATACTCATAAGCACATATCAAGCATCCAATTAAGTGATAATAATAATGCAAATTTTAATCAACAAAAGTAAAATGGTTTCTCACAGCTGATGAAAGAGTAATAACACTATTCCTTTCACAATATGAAACAGATAATCCAGAATAAAGGTAAACTAATCAGTAATGCCAATGAATTGCACTCAAAAAGCATACAATTACTAATAATTCAACACAATAAAATATATCTTCAAGTGCAAGGAAAATCTGAATAGAATTAAAAGGTTTAAAAAAACTCTTAAAACACTCTTCAAAGCTTGAAGCGCAACTTCACCAAATATCTCTCAAAATGTATCTATCAAATAATGGAAGCATTTCACTATTTAAAAGTTCCTAAGTTGAGCCATTACATATGTGCCTTTAACTAACCTTAACTAAAAATAGTAATGTCATTAATGAAAGGGAACATGCTCCCATAAAAATAGAAAATTTGTTGTAAAAAGTTGACCAAGTCAATCCTACAACTTTGACTGATTCTGGAGCTTGAACTTATCCTTTCATGGCCACTCAGCTTTGGCTTGATACACCTGCTTTTACTTTCTCTATAGGTTTTTGTTATCCTTCCTCCCATACAGATATTTGGTGTCTGTATTCAAAAGAAGCGCTTGAAAACACCCTAAATTTCTTCGTCTCCAGGTCCACAGGCATAGTGATTAACTACGTCCACTATTTCAATTTCTTTCGTGATCCTAGATGGAAACCTTCAAAGCTCATTTGTGACTTTCATAAGTCTCCCCATGAAATTTTGACATAGAACTAGCCGATCAATGGAGTCACTGTTGAAATTCTTCACAACATGGTCATCTTGCTTCACCAAATCTTTGAAATTTTCTTTAATCTAGTCCTTGGGAAGAGCATCGATATATTAATTGAAGAAATTACAGTTAGCATTGTCAAACTCCTTCGAGTTATCATTAAGGGCATCTATAATCTCCACTCACTTCTCTTCCAATTTATTAATCATATCTTATAGCACCTGAAACCAGAATTCCATAGCCTTTTGATATTCAAAAAAATTTAGAGGCATCGTCAATTACCTCTTCCTATAGAAGTAAATTAGAATCTTCTTCTTAAATATCACTCCATGTTTGCAAAGTTAAGTTTAATTTATTATTATCTTTACGGAGAAAGATTCTTCCATCTTAGCAATGGTAGTTTTTGTAACCTCTAAATCAGTATAAATATCAATGGCTTCCTTAATCAAAGGGATGGCCTCCTATAAGAGCCTTTCCATCCATCCATTCACTATTCTCCTCTTTGGCCATGCTTCTTGAGGTCGTGATAGGAAATAACATCAATTGTAGATTAAATTTCAAGGTAATTCTAAAATATTGAAGGAAGGTGTATACGCACCAAGAAGAGGAAAATTTCAAGGTAAGTTTGTCATAGGCCTTGAAGTTTCTTATTTGTATTCCAAGACTAGAGGTGTAACATTGAAGGGAAGTCTAAGTCAGGATTATGAATGAAATTTTCCTCGATTGTGTATCAAAGTTTAGAAGAAAATTTTGATTTTGGAAAGCCAAACAAAGTAAATTAAACAAAATTTACATTCTTAACCCAATCTAGTCATTGAACAAGAACTCTGGGACCAGGTAGCCTAAAAAAACCGGGAGCTTTGGTCTTCAAAACAACACCTCCCCTAGAATTTAACTATCCACCCTCACATGTTTACGTAGTTTTTTCAGTCCCATAAGCTTTAGTTGGAGAAATATTATATCAGAAAGTCTTACACTGACTCAAATTGTATCATTTGGCACGTTTGCCAACAACAATACAACGAGATAACCAAATCAAGATGGAAAAAAATGAGAGAGGCTTTTGTAAAGGGTCCCAATGTGGAGGTGTAGGATCTGATGAGACATCTTTAGGTTTGATGGAGTCCCAAAAACACCCGTCAAAGATATCACATTTTTTTGGTCTCAGGGCTCTTAAGGACTACGCTCGGATGAGGTAACTTACAAGAAATGACACAACCCCACACCGAAATAAAGACTGAACTAGTATTCAACATGCCATCCAAACATGTTGGTGTAGATAATTTTGGGCCATGATTTAATGTTTGCAAAATATTACATCTGACAGCCTTGTATTGACTAAAACTGCAATAATTTATGCATTTTCAAACAATAGGACAATGAGAGAACTGCATTGAGATGGGAAAAAATGAGATATTATTTTTTATAGGGTTCAGATACTAAGGTGTAGGATTTAAAGAGACATATCTAGGTTCCATGGAGTCTAAGAAATCACCCATCGAAGATATAGAATATTTTGGTCTTATGGCTCTTAAGGGACTATGACTGGATGAGGTAGCCTAGAAGCAACATCACGACCACACAGCGAAATGAATATTGAATTAGAATTTATCAAGCCATTCGGACATGTTGGAGTACTTGATTTGGTGTGATGAGCTACTGTTAGCAAAATATTATGTCTCATAGCCTTACACATTTCTTAAATTGTAGTATTTCACGTGCTTGCATTTGTTAGTTTTAATTTTCAACATATAATGATTATATTTTCAAGGAAATTTTAAATCCATATTATTCTTTTTGAAATTCCTTATTACCCATGAAATCAAATTCCCCAGATTTCATTTTCTTTTCACATCTTCCACGTTATACTGATAAACCATTTGATAGGGGGAGTTGACCTCTTTGATGGCGATAAACTAAATATGAATATGAACCTAAAGATAAAGTCCTCATCCAACCATTATATCGGTGAAAACTCTATTGTTTGTAATGTTGAATGGTCATTTTCCTTTCTGTGGGATATGCTTTTCTTAATAGATATGTTTGATATTTTTTGATACATCCATTGTAAAGCCATATAGTTATTGAGCGCAATTTTTGTGGATGTAGAGGAAGAATGAGGAAGTTGAGTGCCATGGAGAGAAAAATGAAAATGTTGAGGGAGTGAAATAGGAGGGCCATCACCACACAAATATTCCAAGGCCTTAAGTGATATGGAAATTACAATCATAGCAACAGGGGAATGGCTAAGAACAGACAATGGTTATCAATCGCCTAGTAAATATTTATTGTTTAGTTTCTAATGGTAGTTAGTTGGACTATGGATTAGTGACCTTCCATTAATTTATAATTTATGCTACGATAAACCCATGGATTCTTGTAAAAATTGCCTTTAAAATATAAGGGTAGTCATCAAGCCTAATGAAGGGTGTGATTTGATTTCTAAATAACTTGAAATGCATACAAATTTAGAGGTAAATACACAAATTGGGTACGATTGGAAAATAAGGAATCATTGACTTTCCAAATTATAATTTCATTGCATCTAGAGAGAAATTCTTAAACATTGGAGTAATTGATCTAGACAGACATTCTCACAATATCAGTAGATGAAATCCATCAAGTTGTGATGACTCTATTTGTATGTTTTTCCTACGAAGAAGATGAACATTTTCAAGTTAAATACTCTCTATCAATACTAATAAGAGTGGGTAAGACACACAACATTATAGTGAAAGAATGTTTTAGTCATGGTTTAATGATCTATTGCTTTTTGGCATATTGAGAAAAGTGAATGATAATGCTCTAAGGAGTTGTAGAAGGATTCAAATTTTGAGATTTTGGGTGAACCTTAGGGATGGAAAAAGTGAAATATTGAAGCTTGTAAGAATTTTTGGGTATCCTTAGATCCTTTAATCCATGCTTGTTGCAAAAAAATGATCTTAAGGGGCATAGTTGACATTTTTGGTAGGATGAACAACAATCGTGTTTGGAGCCTTATGAATCAAGTTAGTGATGGTCATAATCATTGCCTGAGTTGTTTTAATAGGGTATAAGACTAATAATCCTTAAAGAATATAGTAGGTGCATGATAAGATAGGAACCAATACAAAGAGACCATGCGCAAGAAGAAGCACAGGTAAGGTAAATACACATATACACATTAATAAATTCAATGAATAATTACTAAGATTAGGTAACTCTTTATATACATACATTATATAAATATTGATTTCCAAATTTTGACGCATATTATACATTCAAAATGATAGTACATGTACATCACCGATAAATGAAAAAATAATCCATAATGTCTTAAATATTCTCAAGTGCACATAAAAATAGTTTTATACAAAAATAATATCAGAAATGTAGGGTCTCATACACAAATATTGAGTTATAAATAGTATTAAAGTGAAAAATAAATATAAAAATGCCTGAATAGGTCATATAGTATCATGTTCAAATGGCATATAGGCGTACATACAATGTCATGCACATAGGCATACAAATAAATTGTCATGTAAGACTAATAAATAATTATAAATCATCAAAATCTACCCCTCTCTTGGCCTTGCTCAAAGAAGGCCCTCCCATAGACAAAGATGCAGATCTATGAGATAAATTCACATCGTCCATAACCATGTTGCCAGTCCTCTTCCACTAAATATTCACCTGTAGTTAAACCTATAAATGCAAACAATTTTTTTTATCAAAAGTTAATTTATATATGTTTTCAACATATTTAAGACCATGTTAATGAAAGTATTTACATAAATACACACACTTACTGTAATATCTCGGGCACGCCAAATCTGCATCTCACACTCAGATGAGTTATTAGGAGCTTCTAGATCACGAATGGGGATATGAAGATGATGAGATTGAGGATTCCATTCCCTCGAAGTGAAAATGTAGGGGGTTAAAGTTCCCTACATACACATAAGATCACAAAATAAAAAATAAGAATTATCCAAAATAGAACTAAGTAAATATCTGTGTAATGACAATATTTTAACTATTTTTATCAATAAGCATATATATTTTTTACCACGCCGTGCCTGTGAATAAAATGAACAGGGATGCTACCTATTGCAGGTAACTCTTGCATATACATAATGACGAACATTCTTAACTTAATTTAATAATGCTACAATGAAGGAAATTATTATCATGTAATTTAACATAATATGAATTACATGAGAAATTTAATCAAAATCCATGTTATTTGAATACCTTAGTGAGTTTTTATGTAGATGAAATCATAGTGAAAACACTTTTCTCTACTCGTCATAGAGATGGTGGGGTGTCTAATGAAGTCAACATATTTATCAAACATATATCACGTCAAGTAAGTTGAACATATAAGAACATACATATATTTAAGTTTAATTATTTATTATATATATATATTCATAGGAGAAACATTTACACAATTAACATTCTAAATTACCTATGTAAATGTATGTGCAGACATGGTGATTGCAACCCGTGGTCAGGATTATGATGCCCCTCCCATGCATTGTAATATCAATGCATACATCTACAAATACAATTATTTAAGAAATTTAACATATATAAGTAAATCAAGTAGTCCGATATTTTTGTAAAACACATAATAAGTTATAAAAAATATGTGAGAAGATGATGTCGATGATTATAATCCAAATTTATCACTCAAAAAGGCATCTTACATAGTTACATTTTTATGTGCACCCCCAACGCAAACTCCAAAAAACCATTATACATGAAAGCATCGTCCTCCTCAGGATCCAAACATATGCTAACATATGATGATCAAAGATGTGGCCTCATGCTAGTACTCCCTAAGGGAATACTCTGTGTACCTCCATGAGCATTTGAATTAGAAATCTTCATCATCTATTGAACAAGGGTATAAGAAATCCCCTAAAATCACGTCTATTGTATCAATTTATATTGTCTCCTTCACTACTGGGGGAAAAAATGTAGGGTGTGGATGATTCTGTGTGGGGACTCTACCATGCTGAATAGGTGAATGTTTTCCACCTAGTCGATCCTATGTAAATCCTTCTCCTTAGCCCTAGAAATCTTGAAAATAAAAATATTTTAGGATCCCATTAAGGATAAACTCGCAATAGAGTTTCCTAAGAAAGTACAATGGTAACGTATTGTTCTTGCAAGGTTGAAAATAAAACACCATTCACCATCAGTCCCAAAAATTATTTTTAATCAAAACATTATTGCACTTGTGGATGAGAAACCATTTGCATGAAAATGAAACATAGGTAAATTGGTGTGGGGGTCTGTGAATAAGGTGCATCTGAGGTCTTTTGTAGTTTATTTTCTCTTTACATACACATATAATAATTTTTTGGAATAATAAACCCTAAAACTCTCTCTCTCTCTCTAATATGTCCAGTGATCAATTTTCCCCATTTCCACGTAAACCTAAGACACTATTTCCTCCAATGTATTTATAAGATAGGTGTAGTGGGGGTTTGTTGAAGGTGAATCCCTCATTGTTTTTATTAAATCCTCAATTTCAATATTGTTTTCAACTATATGGTCTACTAAATCTTCTTGAATACCTAAGTGATGTTGAGAAATTATAGGAGGGATGGAATAGATCACATGAATTACAAGGTTTGGTTGTGGTTGAATGTGTTGACCTAGAACTGTAAAAATAAAAAAAATGTATTAAATTCAAATTCTACTCTATAATTACCAAATTTCAATGTAATTTCGAGAAAATAATTGATCCTACCTCTTCTCTATGGCACTATCATTGATTTATATATTTGTGGAGATTCTCAGTCGATCATTTGAGAAAGATACAATTGAAAAATGAAATGTGAGGCCACGATTTGGCTATAAAAATCATGTATCGGGGGAGTTAAAATAAAAATGGCTTGGACTATTTATTTATTTATAACTCAACATAATGTGTATGCATTATAGGCTCAGGAAATACTGAACCAAATAAATCACAACATGATTACGTTATATTAGAACATGTACACATTTTGTTTGCTTTTGAGTTCTTAGTCCGCTTTTTGGCCCCACAACTTTGTGCACTTACCCTCATATGTAGCACGTGTAGAAAGTATTTGAAATATGTAGAGAATTTTGTGTATCCCTTAATCCCAAGAAATGTAACTTCATAGTTCCCAAATGTAATATTTTGGGACACAATGTTTCAAAAGAAAGCATTTGCATTGATCCGAAAAAATCTCAACCATTGTGGATCTTTCATTTCAAGCTCATAATAATTCTTTGGAGTCATTCATTGGAAATATCAACCTTTTTAGGCACTTTATTCCTAACTTTTAGGGGTAGATAATGCCTATCACTCTAACGATCAAGAAGGTTTCAGTTTTCAAATGGACCATGGAGCGGAAAGAAAAATTTGAGAAGATAAAAGAAGAGATTTTTTAGGCACCTATATTGATCAACCCATACTTTACTAAGGAATTCATCCTATATGATTACGGGGCAGAATCCATTATTGCCATGGTTTTGACTCAGCAAAATGATCAGGGAAAAAATGAGAATGTGTCCTTCATTCAGTAAAACACTAAAGGATTATTATATCAAGTACAAACACAATGAAAAATAGTTGTTTGCTATCATGAGAGCTTTGAAGAATTTCAAGAGCGTGATTTCTAGTAACCACATCATGGTTTTAGTATCACATTTTAGAGTCATAGAATTCATCATGGGAGAATAATTCAATGAGAAATGAACTCGATGGATGACTAAAATTATGGAATATGATGTGACCATTAAGGGCAAAAAATAAATAAGAGGAAGGGCATTGTGTGAGTGGTTGGCTGAAGACACCAAGGATAAAAAAAATATTTCCCTCTCGAATGAAGATATTTCATATGGTGATGTTGCATGCAAGCCAGATGAAAGAAATATATTCAGTCATCGTAGTTGGATTGCTCATATGAAAAATTATTTTTCTATTATTGCATACCATCTTGGTTTTAAAAAACCAAAAAGAAGGCATCTTAGGTTGTCATCTATTCCCTATTCATTGATTGATGGTGCATTGTTTAAAAGAAATATTGATGGAGTCCCTACTCAGGTGTATCGAAGGTGAACACTGTGAAAAAATTATAACCAAGTTCCATGATGGTTTATCGGGTGGGAATTTTTATGCTAAATCCACATCTATGCAAATAATAATTTAGCATGATACTTTTGTCCCACATTGTTCATGGATGCTCACAGATGGGTGAGGAAATATAAGAAGTGTGCTCTATTCATAAGAAAAAAAAGATTGGAATCCCTTACACTTCATTCCATCCAAGAAAATCAGCCATTTACACAATGGGGTGTCGACTTCATTGGTATGATCAATCCTTCATCTAGTGCTAGTCAAAAATGGGTTTTTAAATACAATAGATCATTTCACCAACTAGACAACAATTTTTCCATTAAAGGAAGCCACTGAATTAGTCAACCTGGATTTTCTTGAAGAAAATATTACAGAGTTTGGCATATATTAGTCCATTATTTCTGATAATGTAAATGCTTTCTTAGGATCAAAGATTTATGATTGGGATCTTAGTGTTGGTATTTATTTTAAGAATTTTTCCAATTATTACCCTGAAGGTAAAGGATTGATGGAATTTAATAATACAAAAATGATTAGAATCATGAAGAGGACAATGGACATCAATCAGAGACAATGGCGCACAAATGTGAGAAATGCTCTTTCAGCCGACAGGATAATTATGAAGAAAGATATTGAAACCTCTCCATATAAAATATTATATGGTAAAGAGGAAAGGTTACCATTGCCACTCGAATTTCCTTCACTTGAATTAGCTCAACATTTGGAATTTGATGGAACATATAAAAGGGAGATCAAAATAGTGGAGTTTGTGGAATTTGAAAAAAATAAAAATGCTGCCATGGTCAAAATAGAACAACATCAGAAGTCAAACAAATAGTGGTTTTACTAGAAGGATAGAGATAATACATTCATGGTTAGAGATCTAGTTCGGAAATAGGATGTGGATTGAGCTAAACTAGGGAGATAATCCAAATCTGATTATATCTGGAGTGGACCATACATTTTCATAGCTTATAAGGAAACTAACACATTTGATTTATATGATCTTGTCTAGAATATGTTTCAAATATTATTCAATGGGATTCACCTCAAACCCTCTCATTAAGTATTTCATTACATATTGTACATAGTACATTAGTTTTCATTTCCTCCATGTGCTTTCAGCACATTACATTGTCGGTAGTCTAGGTTTCCTTCGGTAAGTGCTTTGCACAGTCTTGTTACTTGAATGTGTTCTTTTGCATATTTATCATTACATTTCATAGACCACGGTACAAATAGGATCAAGGTATAAGAGATTCAGTTTCATTCATCTCAGGGAATCAAATGTAGAACAAATAAATCAAATTTGGAAATTCAAGTTCCGATCGAATTTAAAACCATAAGGTTGACTCGATGCCTAATGAATACCAAAGGCTACTGACGATTTCATCTAGTAGGAAAATGGCCCATATGAGTCACAAAAAATGTTGTCCATTTTTCACCCTTGCAAAAATTGAACTTTTATTTATGCGGGATATGAATTAGGTCTATCGGATACTCTACGCGTATCGTGGGTTATAATGAAACTCCACATGCAAATTTTAAGGCTTCCAAAGTCTTGAAATTCGTGGATGATTTGTGACCAAAGGAGAAATTTTTCCAAAGTCTAAATAAACCATGGATTGAAGGAAAAGGGTCAATGGATGTTGACTGGAAATCGTGATGTAATAGAGAAATTTGTGGGTCAAGGAAAAGGAAGGTTGAAAGTTTTGGAAGTCATGTAAAGCTAAAGGTTGATATCCCCATGTCCACAAAAAAATAGAAATTTTCTGCATGGAACTAAAATGGATACAACTTCTCAATCCAATGATTTGATCCTTGAAAATCTTGTATCATTATAGAAATATTTACAAATAAAATCAGATTTCCTATATCAAATGGTGGTAGGTGGGAAAAGTAACAGAAGGCGTATCCACCACAAAAAGGGCTACTTTAGGCAGTGCAACCACCAAAACTTAATGCAGTATGGGTGTCATTCCTTCTTCAATAAGGAAAAAATGCATGGGGAAGTGGGTTTTTATAAATTCTTAGGTCTTTTTAGAGAATTTAATAAAGGTGGTTGGATTATTGAAAGAGGAATTCAAAATTCCCTCTCTTTTTATGTTTCTTCTTCTGCCTCCATGCTTTTATATATTGTGAAGTGATTCCCAATTTTAATGTTGGATATTTTGGGTAATACAAGGGCATCACCTAAGTGTTATGATTTTTTTTTCTAAAGGGTCGCATGCCTTAGATTTCGCTTCTATAAATGTTATGCATATTCCTCCTACGTTGTAATGATATGTGAATGAGTTTTAAGAAATAAAATCATTTTTTTTATGGCTCATGTTTTACTAAGATATAGTTTTATTGTGTTTCATTTTTTATAATTGACTCACAAGTGTGGTTTATGTAATGTTTCAGAATTTGTTTCTATTGTGCATTGTGAAAGTTGGATTCTAGATGTGGTTTCAAACAATGGATTCTATTTCCTCCCTTTTCATCATCGCTTTCTTCCATTTTCACTCTTTTTGAACTTTTCTTCCCCTTATTTTTGGTGTTATCTCCTTCTCTAGTTTAGGTTTATGTTTTATTTATCTTCTTCTCACATTGGTCACTCTGAAGTTTATAGTAGAGTAAAATACTTACATTTCAATTCCTAGGATTAATTTAGCATTAGGAGTAATTAGAGGAAGCTGACATTCTCCGAAGGTGTATCTTAGTTAAAGTCCCCAAAATTTTAGACATTCCCATGTTTCCTCTAATCCCTAGACTCTTGTGATTTAGGACGGGAGCAAATTTGAGCTACAAAAGGTATTTTAGGAAATCTTTGAGTACTTATGAAATTCTATTATCTTGTTGATATATCTAAATTTATATATGAGTAAATGAACAAAGTTAACTTCATTAGAAATCATTTTATAGGTATAATTTGATATTACTGTTGTCCCATGATGCAAGTATCAACCTGTAACAAGATATAAAGTTTAGAAAAATACCCTAGGGTTGCTTGGAATAAAAAAACAAATTTTGGACTAAAGTGTTGAAATTTATAATAATTTTTTTGAGGCACCATCTAGAATAAGAGAAAGATTATAGAAATTTCTAGGAATAGTCTAAATACCATATTTTTGATGCATTTTAATGAATTATTTTGTTAGGGGTTATTGGTGTTTTCTCTTCCTATGGAGATTCCTTAACGGGTTTTATAGGATTAGGGAGTGATCATACTTTCTCATGGGGGAAAGACTAAAACATTTTATATATTCCCCTATTACACCTTTATTATCCTAACCTTCTTTTGTTTCTTCATATTATTCAGGCATTGTACTCATTTTGTCTAATTTATTATTCTTATTGTGTCTTATTATCATTTATTTTAGTCACTATGGACCTTTTTCATTCATCTTTATTTTACATTCAACAATGCATTCCTCATAGTTTACACATCTTAACCTTATGGTTAACCCTAAGGATAATTCTAGTTACCATGCGTAATGGTGTCTATTTTTTCTTTTTCATAGCGAATACCATAACCAATGGAAAATGGCATTTGTTATATATGGTTAACCAAACTACCATCAGGTGCACCCAATTTGAAATTATTTTCTTGTATTAGTTATGTTTTGGAGCTTGTTTTCTTGTGTGGAAGTGTTGAAGACTATAAACTAAAATTAATGTATGCTCTCAAGTGTTTTAGCATCAAAATACATCACCAATACCTTAGGAAATGTTCTCTTTCCATATGGTTGGTATTTTGACCCATAGGTTTATGGGGAACTTTTGGCCCATGGTTTTGGTACCAATAGTATTGTATAATTTCTTAAGCAGTTTCCTATTGATGTTCTTTTGAGCATATTCTAGGGGAGATATATAATTATAGATGTGTGTGAGTTCAAGTGTGAATTCATGAGAGTTTGTTGAACAGAGCTCCAAACATATCTTGGTATTGTATTGAGACAAAGAGGTGACTTCTAATAAAATATGAGCAAGTGATTCTTGGTGAACATAGCCCAAATTGGGTGAACCACATTAAATACTGTCTTTGTATTGTGTTCCTTTATTTTCTACACTTTTATTTAAAATTTACAATATTTGTTACATACTAGTTTTTTCTGTTTTGATTCTATGTGGTATTGTTTCACATATTTTATCCTTGATTTCATAATAATCGGTAACCTCCTTGATTGGTTTGATCAAGTGTTAAATAGGAGGAAAAATTTTAACTTAAGTGGGAGCTATGGTAGATTTGCAAGATTAAAGGTTGATAAATTTAATGGGCATAATGTTTTTCTTTTGAAGCTGCAAATGGATGATTACATTTATCATAATGATATTTATATTTAGTTTTCTAAAAAAATGATCAAACCCTCAAGCATTATGGAATTGGGATTTTTTGGATATGAAGGAACTTGGGACAATCTGCCTATATCTTGCGTCTTTGGTATTATTTAATTTTTTAAAGGATAAGACTATAAAATAACTCATAGATGTATTAGGGAAATTTTATGGAAAACCCTCTTCCTCTAACAAGATATTTTAAATCAAAATTTATTATAATATGAAGATTTCTGAGAATAGTTTAGTAGCAGATCATTTCAATGATTTTAATACAATTATGAATATTATATCTTTGGCTAAAATAGAATTTTATGAAGCAGTTGGGGATTTATTAATTTTGTACTCCTTACCTAAGAGTTAGAATAGCTTGGTAATGGAGGTAAGTAAATAAGTTCTAGTTAACTCAAATTTGAAGTTTAAGGAGATTTTACGGGTGATTATATGTGAGGAAATGTGAAGAAAAATATCTGGGGAATTTTCTTCTTTAGGTAATGCTTTAATAGTGGAAACTAGAGGGAGACAAAATAATAGAGGAAGTCATGGAAATTTTAAAGATTGTATGCTAGGACTATGGAAATATTGGGCATACAAAGTGGAACTATTGGGTGGTTCGGGAAAAGAAGAGACAACATGAAGAAAACAAGGAGGTGAATGTGGAAATTGGCAATGTTTTCTAAGATGATTTGATTCTTTCTTTGCATAATATTATTGAATATTTGGTTTTAGATTTAGGGGATTCTGTCCATGCTACTTAGCATAGGAATTATTTTGTTCACTATGTTCAACGGAATTTTTAGAATATTTATCTTGGTGATGATGATCCTTGTAAGATAGTTAGAAAAGGTTTTGTTCATGTTCAAATGCAAAATGAGACTACATGGATTTTGAAGGTTGTCAGACATATTCCTATATTAAGATGAAATGTGGTATCGACAGGGAAGTTGGGAAATGATAATTGTACTATGGTATTTGCATTGGACTATTGTAAGGTTACGAAGGGTTTTCATCTTGTGGAAATAGGTAAGAAGGTTGGAACCTTATATTTAACCTCTGATATCACTAATGATTGTAATCTTGTGGCTTAAGACATAGATAAAACATTGTAGAATTATAGGCTCAGGCATATGATCCATAAGGGCATGTAGATCATAAATAAAAATTTTGTATGATGTTTAGAAAAAAAAATTGTTTTCTGTGAGAATTCAATATATTGGGAAAAAGTGATTAAATTTTCTCAATGTTGTACCTACGAAGAAAGAGATTAAATTGGAGCTGGTACATTCTGATGTTTTGGGGATGGCTTAGGTATCATCTCTTGGGGGGTCTAATCATTATGTCACTTTTTTTATAGATGATGCAATAAGGAAAGTTTTTCTATATTTTATTATAAATAAATATGATGTATTTGAAAATTTTGTTAAATGGAAATCCCTTGTAGAGAGTGAAACAAGTATTAAAGTAAAAATTATTAGATCAAATAATGGAGGGGAGTATTGCGGAAATGATTTTGATTATTATTCTTCTAAGAATGGAATCCATCTCAAAAAAAAGTTCCAAGAACTCCGCAATAAAATGGGGGTGTCATAAATGATGAATATGACAATAATCGAATGAGTGAGGAACATGAGATTACTTTCATAACTTCCTCTTTATTTTTTGAATGAAGTCATGAGCATAATTGTGTACTTGTTAAATAGATAACCATCAAGTTCCTTAGATGGAGGCATACCTGAGGAGGAGTGGTCTAGGAAGAATGTTGATTATTCATTTGTTAGAGTCTTTCATTGTGATATTTTTTTCCATGGTGAAAAGGATAATAGGACCAAGTTGGATTATAAATAATATAAATTCACTTTCGGTGGTTATAGTTGTGATGAATTTGGATATGAATGTTAGAGTATTAATGACGAGAAAATCATTCAATCTAGGGATGTGGTATTTAATGATAAATTTATGTATAAGAGAAATTTGAAAAATAGGGAAGAATCTAAGAAATAATATGTTTTGGTAAAGGATATTTTGGATGGAAAAGTAACAAATGAATAAGTTCAAGAACCTACTCAGTAGGAAAGAAAACTCCTATATTCGGTAGTTATTCTAAGGTAAGAAAAGTACTAGAAATTTTTTATCCTTCTCTATATTATTTATTACTCATTAAAAGTGGATAACTAGAGAGATTTGATCAAGTATTGTATGTAGATTTGAGGAAGAAGTGGGAGAAATCCCTGGATGAGGAGCATCAGTATCTCATGGATAAATAGATTTCTGATTTAGTGAATCTATCCAAACGTAAAAGTGAACTGTAGAACAAGTTGGTGTACTGATTTAAAGAGGAAGGAGGTAATAAAATATCCAAATCTTGATTGGTGGTCAAGGGTTTTGTAAAAAAAAGGTATATATTTTGATGTTTATTTTTCTCATGTAGTGAAAATGATTTCTTTCCAAACATTTTTGGAATAGTGGCAACAATATATTTACAGATAGAGAAGCTATATGTGAAGATTTCATTTCTCCATGGTGATTTGGAGGAGTATCTATGTATGCAGCCTCTAGAGGGATATGAGGTCAAAGGTAAAGATAAGATGTTGTGAAAATTGAAGACAATATGGTATGGCCTGATATGAGATCCATGCCAATGGTATAATAAATTTGATAGCTTCATGATGCAACAAGGTTATATTAGATGTCATTCTAATAATTGCATGTAAATAAAAAATTTTCAGGATGATAGTTATATTATATTGTGCTTGTATGTGGATGACATTTTGGTTGCAAGAAAAAACATACAGGAAATAAAAGTACTTAAAAAGTGGCTAAGTGACTCCTTAGCCATATGAAGGATTTAGGGGAAACCAAACAAATATTTAGTATGAGGATAGATCGAGATATTGAGGAAGGAAATTTAACTTTATCTTAGCAAGATTACATTAATAATGTCTTAGAGAGGTTTAATTTACAAGATGATAAACTTGTTGGGAATCCTTTCATAGGACATTTCAAGTTATAAAAGAAGATGTGTCCCAAAATAGAGTAGGAGAGAAACCAGATGTCCAAGGTACCTTACTAATTAGCAACTGTTATTTTTCTTTATGCCATGGTGTGCACTAGGATTGATATTTTCCATGCAGTGGGAGAAGTTAGTAGATATATGCGTGATCTAGATAAATATCACTAGCAGGTAGTAATTTGGATCATTTAGTACTTAAGAGGGACCATGGGGACAGTTTTTTGCTACAATGGATCTGACACCAATTTGTGTGGTTATGTAGATTCCGACAATGGCTAGAGATGTGGACAACTGAGCAAGAATGATAGGTAATATTTACATTTTAGATAGGATGATAGTGATCTATATTTTATGAATACATAATCTTTTGGTTTTTTCAAACACAAAGGTTGAGTATGCTTCAACTATAGAGGTAAGTAAACGGATTTTTTTATTACAAAAATTACATGAGGAGTTGGGGCATAAAAAGGATAAACGGAAGTTTCATAGTGAGATTCAGAGTGTTATACACAAAGCTAAGAACTTTTTTTCAAGTCTAGGACGTAGCATATATAATTAAGGAACCATATCATTAGGATAAATTTAGAGGAAGAGAAGTTGAAGCTAGAGAAGATTCATACCAGTATGAATCCTAAAAAAATAATGAAAAAGGTGGTCAGAAGGGAGAAATTGAATCTATTTTCAGCTCTGGTTGTTCTTCACGGATGAAAGTGAAGGGTTCAGAAGATTTCTTAGAGGAAAACCAGTGTCCAAGTGGGATATTTTTATGTTGTGGATCTTTTCTTTATGTGTGGAAGTGTTGAATAATGTATACTAAAAGTAATTTACACTCCATATCTTTTTTAGCCTTGAAATACATTCCTGATACCTCAGGAAATATATTCTTCTCATATAGGTGGTTTTTTTCCCCATATATTTATCGGGTAGTTTAGGCCCATGGTTTTTGTACCCATAATATTGTAAAATAACTTAACCAATATCCTATTGATGTGCTCTTAAACATATGGTAGGAGAGACATATCATTGTAGATGTGTGTGAGTTGGAGTGGGAATTAGAGAGAGTTTGTTGAGAAGAGCCCCAAAAATATATAGGTATTTTATTGCGAGAAAGAGGTACCTTGTAAAAAAATACAAGCAAGTGATTCTTGGTGGACGTCGCCCAAATGGGGTGAACCACGTTAAATTTTATCTCTATATTGTTTTCATTTATACTATGCACTTTTATTTCAGATTTGTGATATTTTATGCATATTAGTTTCTAAAATTGTGATTCTGTGTGGGAATGTTTTGTATATTTAATCCCTTATTTCATATCAATACCTATATTTTAAATTTCTTGCCCTATTTCACACAACTTTAAACTTACTTTTTGACTTGTAATTTAGGAGTGTAACTCTTTTACAACTAGATCACTGTAGTGAGTTAAGATTAGAGATCTTCTTGTTGATATTTCCCCTTGTCCACCTATAGAGATTCTCTCAAGGTGTTTTTTTTTCTAGGGAGGATTATGGATCATCAGTAACACACACATCATACAATTATTTATAAAAAAAAATTGTCTCTTATTTTTAATGTGCATGTTGTATTTTGGTCATTCCTTGATATAAAGAAGAGTATATGTATGTTTTTATGTCTATTGAATCATCTTATTATATTATGCACGTTCGATTATCCAACACTTTGTTACTCTTATGTATTAATATTACTCATATACTTATCTCTATCTTAGTTCTAGGATTTTTAAGTCTACAGTTAACCTAGTATTAGGGTCACTATCCTCAATAAATATGGAAATAGAACTCCTTCAGAACCTTTATATCTTCATATTATGGCTATTATTATATTGGATCCGTATATTTTAAAAATTAGATGGGAACAATCTTTTGCTTGTCGTACAGTCTAGTGAACCCAATGCTAATATTACTCCTCATCCATTTAGGATAGATTGATGCATTTTTATTTCTCCTTATGTTCAGAATGCCATTAAACCTTGTACAAGAACCCCTCTCTATGGTAGATCTTGTCTAAACCCCAATTAGTTTTTGTAAAGCCATTGGCTTGTATGATTTTTTTTGCATTTCCAAACACATTCATATTTTTCAAATTTAAGCTTATCTCTTTCTCTATCCATTATCCCTATGAAAATTTCATGCATCATCAATCACATATCTAAACCATTTATAGTGATCCTTATTTAGGCATTTTTTCTTCATCATTGAATACTTAATTGGTCGTTTGACTACATCCCGAGCCAATATAATTCTATGTGGCCATGATAAATACGAAAAATGATTGCTTTCCAAAGTTTTTTCCTCATAACACTAATTTTATTTTCATAGGAGTTAATTCTAGCAAGTGAAAACCCTCATCCCAAAATTTACAAACTAGATCTAGCTATAGACACTCAAATTTAGAATTGTACACTTTGATGACACCTGATTTTATAAAGCCACATCTATATGATAAATACCATCTCTCCATTATTTCTTATTACATTATGAGGTCCATTCTTTATATTTTTTATCTTTTCAAACTAATATTTCAAAAAACTCTGTGAATGCAATGAACAAAATCAATAGACAAACACCCATTAGAAATCTCCAAACATTATTTTGCATGAATTATATCCCTTCCATAAAATTAACATAGGAATTTGTATCTAGTTTTGAACAACTTATATGGTCTTTGACTAAAATGTCTTTAAACATATATTTCAAACATTATATCCTGTATTATGTATTATACTTCATTTGGGATGAATTTTTTGGATAAATCACCTATAGAAACCTATACAAGCAAGTACACATTATCTCACTTTCAAACATGTAAATCCTAAGGAAATACACTAGATAACTTCCTTCGTACACTTGTAAAATGTATCTAAAGCTCCTTAAATATCACACTCCCACATTTAAATTCATTAAGGAAACAGCCACATCATGTATATTAAAGACCTAGAATAGGTCAAGACAACCATGTATATCTTCCACATGAACTAAAATATCCTTAAATTTCAATTATTTTATCATGATTCAAAGCCAAAATAAAAATTCTACAACAAATTCTGAAATATGAATTATTTATCTACATATCTCATGCCAAGTGGAGAGAGATGTGTGGTTTTAGGCATCAGCTGAATAATAATAACATTTCTTGTGTAGGGGATTACCAAAACCCTTCCAATATTTTTTGTAGGAATCTTCATCTATGAATATGGTTTGAGACAAATTTAAATCCATTAAGATAACTTTTCTATACATGAAACAAATCGGGTTTGACACCAAAAAATACATTCCTTAATTTGAGCATAACAAAAAGTTATAAAATTGAAATCCTATTCAGTCCAACGCCACACAAAATGGGATAGACCATATTGTATGGTACAAAATTAACTATATGGTATTGACCCAAGATTATTTAAAGTCACATTTCAAGTTTCAGGGGTTATTCAAGTTCAAATCACCCATTTTGAGTAGTGCACATCCCTAAAACTTCCGAAAACTATTTATAGCAATCTAAGTATACTCATACCTTCATGTTTTAAGGTTCACATTTTTTATTTCATTATTTATAATGTTATGTTGATATCATATGATTTATCTTGGAATTACTTTAATGAAAATATCTACATGAATCTAACTTACAATGATTTACTATAAATTTGACCTCACTAGTTAAAATTTAGATTAAACAACACAACATTCTTAATATAAAAAATGGTGTAAATGTTTTGGTGAACATTATTTCGATCAAACTCTTAACCTAATATAGGATCTTCTTAGTTACTTGTGCATTAGCCTTGTTTCATTAATATTATACCACTACTTTCTATATTGGATTCTCCTTACGTTAAAACCATTTTTTTCCTTGAATTTGTTGATAAACACCCTAGATGTCAATTTCATGTCATTTTCCTACTTCATGTTAATATTAACATATATGTTGTTTATCATCTATTTATCCACCCAATAACTAAATCCAATCCCATTAAACCTCCTATTACCTTGTTATCCCAACGTATAGACAATATGACTCCCATATCTCCATCTATTTTTGATGTTGATGTCCTCTTAGATGTCATTACAAATCTTCACACAAATTACGCCCAAGGAGAAGTTTCTAATTCTAACCATCAGAACCATAATCAAGATCTTTCAAATAATAATGCCCGAAAAATTTGCCACTGCTTGCAAGATAAAACTTCGAAAATTTATCCTTTTTACTATATTTCCTGATACTATCGTAACCATGTTTATTTATTACATATAGAAACATATTATGCTCATATATCATTGGTACCTAAGCCTATAGAACAACGTAATAAATCATTAATAATTATTTTTAGACATATCCCTACAAATAAGTTTGTCACCATATAACCCACATATACTCCTAAAGGTTCACATATATCATCTTCTAGCACACATTCCATTGAATTCCATGTCCACACTTTATAATAAACATTTCTATAATTAAAATAAGTTATACCTACTTCTTTTCACAATATGGATTATACATAGTTCCTTGAAAATCTACTCGCACCCAGAATATTATTTTATCATTCACATATCTTTATTGGTTACTCCTAAGCTTCATGTCTATGATGGTAAAGAGGATGCCACTAAGCATATTTTTTGATTTACATGGTTTATTTCAATTATTGTTCAAATGAAATATTCCTCACAAATATTTTAGCTCACAACCATAAATAATTCGAACTATAATGATTTTATGCCCTCCCCACTTATTTTATATGGTCATTTAATATTATAGAAAATCTATTTTGGCATAATTTTCCATCATCATTAGGGGGAAATATCATATGGATATTTAGTTGAACGATTAAAAGGATCTAATGATCCTCTCAATGATTATGTAAATTGATAAAATACTGCCTCACCCAAATGAACAATGTTTTAGCTAATAGTGAATCAAAATAATTATTTACAAATATTTGTCTTTTTGTTTTTCATGAAATGGTCTTTTTTGATAAGTTTTGATATTTTGACCATATTTTCCATACTTTTAAATAGTGTGAAGCTAATTTGATTCATATTAACAATATTAAATACATTGATAAAAATATCTCCCACATTTGATGCCAATATTTCAAATGAACCAACATTCAAATGGAATACTAATGACATTAAGGCTACTTCTCCATATATTGTTAATGTTATTTCTCAATGTATTAAGTTGTAGCTTCACCTCACATGATGCTAGTTCGCTCATTGAATAATGCATATTCAAATTGTATTGAAATTATTTATGAAGTGAAATCTCATATCTCTCCCTCCATTATTTGAGTATGATATGACTGATCCTAAAAATAGGCATGTATATGTAAATTCAAAATGTGTTTATCATCGACATACTAGTGTGAACCTAATTGATAAATGTATAAATATTCATCATGTTATTTACAACATTATTTATGGTAATGATATTGAATATGATGATCCAAAAGCATATTAATAGATAATAAATAACAAACGTAAGATAAAATTATACAATGATCCCCTTCCTAAGCATGACACCAAAAAAATTCCTTTTAAAGTACACAACAATTATGTTTTCTGTGCCTATACCAACCTCTTATAATAAACCATTAGATTACATGATTAGTATTGATACTCAACCATCATCTTCTACAAAAAAAAAAAAATTTAATTTTTTTAATCTAGATGACATAATTATTTCAGACATAATGTTCATCCTTATCTCTATTAATCAAGTATCTATATATGGTGTTTTGGTTTATACACATATAAAGGACAATGGTTTCTCCCTTATACTAATCAAATATCATGCATTTCCACAAATAATATTTAATTTAATAAAAATCCCTACTAGCATAATATTACTTTCTATATCATTGTTAGTACTATCGCTACATTCATTTTATTTTTAATTTCTTCTAGTATTATTTCTAGTGCCTTTCCATTATGTTTCCTTTGATTGGATTCTATTATGGATATTCCCTCATTAATTCACCAATGTTTAAAGTTCATTCATATTAAAAATGGTATAAAAATTAGAGATTTTACCCTTGAGGATATTCCTCCTAACTTACCTAGTACTAATACATCTATTAATAGGTATTTTGATTCAGATGTTGTTTACCAAGTATCTACCACTCCTAGGCTCATTCTTAGGCCCATATTCCTTCATCGTACTACTTGTCACCCTCACCAACCTAAGTATACCAATGGAAACATATTTGGAAAAATACATATTTCTAAACTAAGTCACCTCATATCCTAGTATCCCCATGTCATACGTCTCACCATACTCACTCCCATGTGATCCTATTTGAGTCTTCTAGTACATATCCTACCAACAAAAACAACCCAATGAATATTATTATATTACAAACTCATTATTCTTGTCCACTGCAGTGGAAGTACACTTCCATTTCTTATTTCTCATATGATTTATCTCATCATATTTCGTTGGCACATATTACCACTATGGTAATAGTGGAATATTGATTATAGTTGATGCCTAATCCTCCCTATTCGATGCAAATTTGTTATTCTCTTGAGAAGGTTGTCATTTGATAATTTCCATTTTACCCATACTTTTCATACATAGCTATGTATTCTAATAATAAATTCAAATTTATATATTTAACAAGCTATAGGATCAATACTTTTGGATTTTACCTGTGTTGTTAGCACCTTAAATTATTAATCTTGTTTAACACTTTTCTTTAATAGATAGCAATTATTTTTTCCTTTACACACACCCATTCACTTGCTATATATATGTTGATGTAGGCAACTCATATTAATATATGCTTATAATAAGAAATATCACTCCTTAATTTATTCTTTTGTGGTAATTTTCTCCATCTCCTACATGTGTTATTTTTCTGTTGTAGTATATTTTTGCATTTCCTTATTTATGCTTAGTTATATACATTTTTTTCTTTCTTATATTTAAACCAACCTCAACTACACGTGGCTTATATAATTTTGACATCTATTATTTCACATATTTCACCCATGTGGGATAATATATCACATTATCATGTATCCTTTCTTGTTTGTGTATGTTACTTATTTATTTTTCCTCTTACTTTATAAATATGTTCCTTTATTGTATTTTGGCATTATGGGTTTCCCATGTTTACATCATCATGCCTATATTCATTTTCATCTTGCAAATCCCTATTATCTTAAAACACAATGGGTATCCCATGTTTGCAAACTTTATGCCTTTTGTGGGGTATTTTTTCATACTTCTTACATATGATTCCAGTCTTGTTGTATTTTTATGCATTTAGACTAATATTGTTATAAAAAAACTTAGGTTTTATTTAATTTTATCATTTCCTTTATTGTGTGTCATGGTTTCCATCATGTGAAAACACCTTCATTTTTGTAGGTATATATTATTCTATGTGGTCAAAGCTTTATCACTATATTCTCTACTATAGATTCTAATGCATGTGCCTCATTAGGAAAAAAAAAATAGCAACATTCTAAACAAGGATTTCACACATTTTCCAAAAGAGAGGACATCCATTAAGGTTAATTTATACACTCAAAAAAGATACATACAAAATTATGGGGTCAAAAACTAGTACATACATAGTAAAAGAACTTAGAAACATAGTCAAGCATAGAAATTTAAGAAATATTCACATGTTTAGAACCATACGGTATGGTCCTTACCTTCCTACATATTATTTACTAGTAGTGAAAACATAAATTTTATTAGTATTTTTAATTTCTCAACATCTTTTCTATGTTGTTGACACATTATTCAGACTTAGTTCTCTCAGTTTATTCATCTTAGATAAGTAAAAAGGTACAAACTTCTTCACTCCATAACATAGATTTTATGGGATTTTGAGGGATTTTTAGGGGATGAGTCTTCTCCAAAAATATTTTAACACATTTTAAGTTTTTACTCACTTTAGGGTAAATTTTAACACTCCACTAAAAAAACCATATATATTACTTAAAAATTTTCTGAAAAATACTTTCAAAAATTTGGGGAATGCCATGAATTGAAAAGAAATCCTATCGTATGGTAGACTAATTCTACCAGATTACTATATAATTATGTAATTTGGTTGAAAATTTCTCTTTTTTGGACATGGTAAAGGTGATTTAAATATAATTTTTTTTCTATTTCTATAAACATTGTTAGGTGAATCATATTAAAAAGTTAACTTATACCAATAAAATTTAGGAAAAATTGCAAGAAACCTAACATGTCAAAATTAGCCAAATACAAATTTTTAAATCCCAAATATTGTTGAATTAATGAATTGTAACCACTAAAATTACAGTAATTAAATTTTCACTTATTTCATAAAAATTGTGTGGAATATGGGTAGAGTTATGGGCATTCTATACTCCATTGCACTATATGTCCTTATTTTAAAATTTTGGTATAACCTCTTATAACACTATTATCTAAGGGTTTATGCAAGGTTGAGAGGCATCTAAGGTCTACATAGATAGTCATTCCTTTGTTCTCAAATTCAATTTTAAATATATTAGAGTGTTTGAATAAATTTGATGTTTGGTCTTCTTCCTTTGTAGGATGCATTTTTACCTCTTTCTTATTTCATCTTCGTTACATCTCTATGGTGTATTACATGCACCTAGCACACTTGTTTTACCATAACGCACACTGGGAACTGATAACCAAAAATTCCTCAGTATGCTAAAGGAGTAAAATCTTCACGAACAAGAAAAGAGTAATTTTCTATCATTCTAAAACAAAAAATTTGTATTCCTTCCATGTTTACATATTTTCATTTCACTAATATGTAAAGTTATTCTTTCATATTATAAGTTATATTTTTGTTAAAGTTCAATTATTTATGGTGGAAATGCACTATAGTATGTGTTATAGGTTTGCTCATGGAGCATTTAAACAAAAATCAAAACATGGAGAAAATATTGGGTTTTTACATAATCATGTTAATTTGGAAACATGTTTTGTCCTTTTATGGGGAAATATAAACACTCAAATTTTTTAATATGCACATTAAAGACACTTGATTTAATATTACACTATTAAAATTCAAAATCCCATCTATACATTCCTTCTTAGCACTTTCTAAGATCCGTTCTTTAATTTGTTTATCTTTACATACAGAATGCTAAAAAATTGCGATAAAACAATGCAAAATATCCATAAACAAGCATTATTTGACACACTTTAAATATAATTTTACATGTTTTATATCACTAGTGAGGGTTGTAATGTTTGATTGGGAGTTTTTATCTAATATTGACCAAATTTTATGATCTTAGACAAAAATTTCCTCCAACTCAACATTCGAATGATATCTTTTTTTTATTTTATACTTCATTTGGGTCAAACATTTTTAAACAAATCACCAAATGAACCATATATAGGAAGTTAAATATCACCTTATTTTCTAACCTAGAAATACAAAGTAAATTAACTAGACAAATCACTTTATACATTTGCAAAAGGCATCCAAATATCCATAAATCTCACAATAGCACATCTGAAGTCATTAAAAAACACCAACATGAAGTTCGAATCTCTAAACTAGGTCAAGAAAACCATCTTTATTCCAAAATATTTTGAATTTCCTTTATTTAAGTATTTTAGCAAGATCTAAAGGTAAAGAAATCATTGTCAAAGAAGTTTCCAATTTTTTTTATCTATTTAAATATCACATTTTAGGTGGAGAATGATGTGTGGTTTGATTCCTCTTTAGAATATTTACGACATTACCACTCCATGATGCTACAAAAAACCTTTCTAATTTTTGTTTTACATAAATATTCATCTACTACTAGACTTTAAGAAAAATATCAGTCCATTCATACAAATTTTTTAAATATGTGATAACTATAATATGATAGTGAAAAACCACTCAAGGATGGTAAAAAACATAAAATTGTATGAAAGTATTATTGAAGTAGGTCTAAGATCATACTTAAGAGGTTAGACCTTTTAGTATAGTCCTGAAATATCTATATGGTCATGACCTACAATCATTTAAATTCATAGTTTTTATTTTTAGGGCCATTCATGTTCAAATAAGCAAGTCTAACATTGTACTTTCAAAAAACTTACCTTTGAATAATATTTAGCAAGTTATTTGCACTAATTCCTTTTTGTTTTCAATTTCACATTTTGTACTACCTTCTTTATAATACTATTCTGATATTGTATAATTAATTTTAGAAGTTAATTAATGAAAATAGCCACCTATATCTAACATATATCTACTTAGTGTAAAACTAACCTCACAAAATCAAATCTATAATAAAAAACACAAAAAATGTTAATTTAAATAAGGGTGTAAAGACTAAAATTTAATACCTTATATTTGACACAAAGGAATTGGAACATGAGGATGTTATTAATTTAGGTATACCCCTATTATGAAAATGTTCATACAACAATTTCATGACTGCATAGGAGAGTTAACTAAACTTATAAAAAATTATTAAATCATATTATATTTCTCATAAGTTAAATGCTACTAGTAACCATACGAGCCTCATAAAAAAAAATCAAATTTATATACGACTAATAGCACAAATATACCTTTCAACCCTAATTATACAAAACTTATCATGTATATCATTAATCACCTAAGTTAGAAACAAAGCATGACTACAACTAATTTTTTCAAAAATGAAAAAATAATATAAATCAACTTTCTTACTAATCATAAATGGTCTTTTGTGAAACTGAAAACCAAATCAGCCATTTTATACTTCTGGTCATACCTAAATGAGTTCCCATTATAAACTATCCCATCTATAATAATAACCTTAAATTTATTCCAAGAGATTTAGTTAGCCCTTACAATTTTTTATATACATTAGAGTTGTCATTCCTTCCATTATTTATGATGGTTCTAATAACAAAACTCACCATATCAAGTATTTTATAAATATTTATAGTGATTATAAAAAAACTCATTCACATAAAAAAAAATTTAACTAAGAAAATGGCATGAGATTCCTTAGATTGGAACCATACCATTTGGATAAATCCATTCATGAACTTGAAATATCGGTGATTACTCTAGTTAGTGAACTTGAAAAACAAAAACTTATTCAAAATAAGTTCAATGTCTTTATCAACTTCAAACAAATTGAAAAAGAAAATGCATAAACATTCATCAAAAGACGTAAGACCTTATCAACTAGGGATAAGAATAATATGTTCAAAATATTGTAATTGATGTCAAAGGAGTGTTGACAAGTATCTCATATATTATAAATAGTGTCATTAGTGCATATAGACGTGTGCCTCTTATGAAAAAAATGTAATTATACATTCCACACTGTAAAGACAATTGCTTTATAGTCTTCCATGGGTTTTGTAACATTTTGTGAGTTTTATAGTGTTTAGTGGGTTTTGTAATGATCTACGGGTGTCTTTAATGTTCCACGGGTTTGTAAGGTTCCATGGTTATGTAGGTGTATCGCAGGAGATTTTTGTTCTTCATGTATTGAAGGACCAGAATGAAGAGTTCTTTAGATTTTAAATAATATCACCGAACAAAGGATATATGCCACACAATGAAGGGAAAGCTAGAGAAGCCATGTATTATTTTGATATAAATAAGTATTCCCAAGTAACATAGATAAAAATCCTAAAAGTCTATAATTGTCTATGATGGCCATGAAATGCCACAGAACCAAGAAAAAATATGGTATGTCTGCGGGAGTCTTGAAAAAATTCAAACAATCAAATTTCATTGTCTAATAAAGCTGGCTAATGAGATAAATTTTCAAAAGGATACCAACTCATTGAAAATACATATTTGTTAATTATTTGAGCAATGTATATAAATTTACTAAATTGAAAAATCAATATGCATGCTCAAGATATTATGATGCAGATTTGAAAAGAAATGGAGAGAGAGAAAATACAAGAGTGATTAATTAATATTTATTAATAATATTAATGAAGATCTACTAGAAGAGAAAACTTATGCAGTTTAGAATGATGTATTGTTGAAGAAGATCAAAGAGCTAGTAGTGCATGAAGTATGATGAATGCAAATTTTGGAATGTGTGGATATAATAAGAAGAGTGAAATGCAATCTAAATGGCATCATCAAATTGAAGAAGAAACTACAATAGGTGGATCATTACATTGTTGAGGTCCATACCTAATACTATTAGGGATTGTTGACTCCAGTGAGTTGGTGTTCAGCCTTAGTGATTTATGTCTCTAGTAAGTTGGTTCTAACCAATAAAGTTTAGTTGTAGCTTGACGTTGGGTATTTGTGCATCTAATAGGTTTTATCCTACAAACATTTTAACAATAATTAATTTTGTGGATAGATTTGGATAGGATCACCAAGCATTATTTTCTTTGATATTTTTCTCCTTAAAGGGTTTACACATAAATAATATTTTGTGAAACTATTATATCTTATGTACATGTCGATTTTATGAATGTTACATTTTAAATTAAAAGAAATAGCATATTATACTTATTCACCCCCTCTTACTATAAGTGTGGTTTATACAATTGGTATCAGAGAAACTTGCTTCGAAATAGTCTAACCACTAGCAGGTATATCTACAAATTGTACAGAGAAAGTGAAGAAGGATTTTCCTCAAACATGGATCCATTGTTTGATATAAATAATTATGTTTTATTTAGTATAAGTATGCACACCTATCTAATGGATCTTGGTATTGATAAATGGAAATCTATTGCTAATAGTTATACAGTTCTAGAAAATCCTCCAATAGATTAATATGGAAAGAAATAAAGTGAGAGTAATGGAAAGGCTATGAATGTAGTCTTGACTAGATTGTGTGTGGTAAAATTTCTCAAAGTAGTGCATTATAGTTCAGAAAGTGAAATTTGGGGTAAGCTCAAGAATTTTTTTAAGGAAATGCAAATGTACAGTAAGCAAAACTCCAAACACATATAGTTCAGTTTTAGAATTTTTAGATGAAGGAAGATGAAAACATTACTTCATACCTTCTTCCTATAGATGTAGTTTTCAATACTATTAGAGGACTTGGAAAAGAAATTAATGATGATATTGTGAAAAAAGGGCTAAGGTGTCTTCATCTAATATTTTATTTCAAGCATTTAATATTGAATAGTTAAAATACTTAAACATTCAAACAATCGATAAATTGCATTGGATTCTCACAACATATGAGATGAGAACTTAAGGTTACAACTCATTAAAGTGAGAACATGGATGAAAATAATTAGATAAAGTAAAAAGAAAGAAAATTAAAACACATGATTTATCCATTAATGATATAGATAAAGAAAAAGATCTCTTTTTTATAAGGCTAAAGAACGGGTCTGTAAAATATAAAGGTAAGTTAACATTAAAATGTTTGGACTTAAGTGAAATAGGAAATTATGCAAACAAATGTTGATATCGAAACAACGATGGTAAAGAAAAACACAACTTGAAGAAGAGTACTATGTATTATCAATCCAAGAAATCCCATAAGAAAATAAGATCTAAAAGTAAGAAGAATATCTACAAGAAGAAGAAAAGAATTTATACCAATAAGGAAAGTAAATCATCTAAAGAATCTGATGAAACTATCTCTACCTGTGATAAAGATGTATCAGTACTCATGGCCATATATGTTAAACAAGTAAAATAAAGATACATTAAAAATAAGAAAAAGATAATGAATTTGAAGTTGAAGTGAATATTGAGGGAGAACTCAGTTATGCTCTTGAAGAACTCAAGAGTCTAAGAAAGATTTTTTTTTAATGAAAATAACAATTTAAAAAACTATAAGTTGAGATGGTTCCTTGAAATCAAAGATGACAGGTAGGATCTTGAAGATTCTAATAAAATTATATTTAATCTAAAGACTCAACTAGAAGAGATTAAGAACATGGATTAGTATGTGAAAATACACATAAAAAGGAAAGAAAAATATTGTGATAAACTTGAATGTAAAGTATTTTCCTTAAGAAAGTGACATGAGAAATAAACTACAAATTTGATTAGATATATCTAAGATTTGAAGAGATATCTAAATTTTAAGAATACATAGTCAATAATCAAAGATCTCCATATATCAAAATAGATCTTCGGTTCTATGAGAAGTATTAAATTCTCTTAAAATATCTACTAGAAATGAGAACACAAAGAAGCAAGAAGCACGTGATCCTCACCACACATATTATTCAATTGAAAGCATCATATAGGAATAAAATCCAAGTTCCACACAATAATAGTACTCCTCTAAATGGAAACAAGGATACAACAAAAATATTATTTCCTTCAAGGAGGTATTACAAAAAAAAATCAAAATTTTATTTTATGGTTATTGTTGTTCATGTAATCAGTTTTGTCATAGGGTAACGGAAATTAGATCTCATGTAAGAAGTTTTGATAGGAAGAAAATTACAAATTCATATGTTTCCGCAAGTATAAATTATAACTCATTTACATCTTTCATGACTTTTAATATTGAATGTTATAAGATCGGTCATTTTTTAAGAAATTGGTTTATGGAAACTACTTTTAAGTTTAAGAATCAAGACCTATAGTAAAATTAGATGGATGAGTAATAAAAATCTTGGAAGGATAAACAAGAGAAAGAAACAAACAAGGAAAAATCCAAGATTGTTCAAAAAACATTTCATGTACAAAATCAAGAAAATAAGTAGTACATTGATAGTGATTTCTCACACCACATGAATAGAGATAAAAATAAGTTTCTCTCATTGAAAAAGGTAATTTGAGATAATACAAAAATTTAAGACAATGCTACTACAAGAATTTTAGGTAAGGGTACCATTATCTTTAACAAAGCTAAATGAAAAACATAAAATGTCTTGTATATTGAAGGACTAAATTATAATACTTGAGGGTAATTAAAATCATTCATAGCGGATACACGATAAAATTTTAAATGTTGGAGTATGTTAAATCAAAAGGAAATTACATCAAAGGTTATTGTTGATGCATGCAGAAAAAAAAAATGTTTACCTTCTTAGTGATATTATAGGTGAAAATTGTTGCATGCAAAAAATAGATGAGATTTTTATTTGTCATGGAAGGATAGTTCATATGAAGTTTGTGAATCTAGTAAAAATTAGTTCCAAAAAATATGCTAGGGACATGCCAAACAATACTAAACCAACAACTACACTCTTAAAAACAATTCAGTTTGGAAAGCCGATAAGAGCCTCATTCGAGAAAAAAGAGTATTCAACCACAAGGTTATTGGAACTTATGCATATACATGTATCTTTGTACTTGCAAGAATAATTAAAGGTCAGATATATTTCATCTTATTTATTGATAAATATTATAGGATAATATGAGTTAATTTTCTAAGAGAAAATTATAAATCATTGGAAAGGATTAATGAATTCAAATAATTCATTGAAAATGAAATGGATCTAAAAATAAATTTATTAAGATCTTACCATGGAGGATAATTCACTTCAAATGAATTAATATATTACTGTGAACATTAAAAAAAAATACATTACTCAGCTAAAAAAAATCCTCAACAAAATGGAGTTGTTAAAAGGAAAAATAGAACTATGTAAGAGATGGCCTTAACACAGCTAGATGAATTCAAAATATCTTAAATTTGTTTGAGAGAGGTAGTCAACACAATAGGCTATATTATTATTGGAGTGAATATTACAGTAAATGATAACAAGACACCTTATGAACTATGGAATGGAAGACAAGTAACTTTAAAATAGTCGAGAGTATCTTTACGCAAATACAATGTCATAACAAATAATTAAGACTTAGGAAATTTGATTCTAGATCTCATGAAATTATTTTTCATTGTTACTCTTAAATCCATAAGTCCTATTTATGTTACAAATTGATAACATTGATCATTATTAAAAGTGAAAATGTAAAGGTACATGATATCAAGTATAAAAAGAAAAGGATACAAGAAATGTATTATTCTGAAGAAGTCATCAATGAAGATGAGAAGGAAGATGAAGAGGAAAATGTAGAATTTGAAATAAAGGAATCAAAAAATCCATTAGATCATATGTGAAAATAATATTAGAGTACAAACTAGAATAATACTTGAAAATGCATTAGAACATGCAAATATGTCTTCTTAAAGAAAGTTAAGACAAGCACTAGATTAGAGAAATCAAAGAATAACTAGAGGAGATTGATAAAAATGATACATTGGAACTGATTCTAAGACCAAAAGACAAAATGTGTTTTGCTCAAAATGGGTTTTAATAAATAAGATGAATGAAGATGGAAAATATGTAAGAAACAAAAGAAGGTTAGTATGTAAAGGATATTCCGAAGTTGAAGGTAATAATTTTGAAGAAACGTTTTCTCATGTTGCATGTTTAGAATCCATTAAGATTTTTTTTCCATTTTCTTGTTTTAATAACTTTAAAGTCAGTTAAATGGATGTAAAATTAGCATTTTTAAGTCAGAATTTGGAAGAAAATTTTTACATTGACTAACGAAAAGGATTAATTTTATCATATGATAAGGAATATTCTTGTAAGATGAAGAAATCTTTTTTTGGGGATGAAAAAATCCCCCAAAGCCTAGTACTCAATACTATACAATTATCTACAACTGTAAGGGTTCGAGAAAGTTATTTCTTAAAGTAATATTTATATGAAAACTCAAGGTGAGAATCATTTGTTTGTTATTGTTTATTTTGTTGACATCATTTTTGGAGGAAGTAAGGATGAGATGTGTCAATAAATTGATGAGGAAATAAAAAAAGAATTTTGAATGTCTATGCTTTATGAATTATTATTTACCCTTATATAACAAATTTATTAATTAGAAAAAGGCATATTCATTTCACAAACAAATTATATTAAGGAGATTTTGAATTTTTTTAGAATGGAATATTGTTATCCTGAAAGTAAACCCATGGTCATAGAGTGTAAGTTGAGAAAGGATGATGAATGTGCTGAAGAAAATAAAAATCTCTATAGATCAATGATTATAATTTTATTAAATGTAGCTAGATCAACAGTAGATGTGATGCAAGTAGTACATATGGTATCATGATTTCAATATGCTCCAAAACAAATTTATTTGCAAGTTATCAAAATAATATGTAAAAATCTTAAAGGTATGGTGGATTATTGTTTTTCGTATTAAATAAGTGAAGATTTCACTTTAACAACATACACAGATGCATATTGGTATGGTTGTAATCATTAAAGAAATTTTACAAGTGGAGGCTATTTAGTTTTGGTTAAAATTTAATTATCTTGGTTAATTAAGATACGAGATGTTGTTTCTCTATTCATAGCCGAGTAAAAATATATTTCTATAGTATCGTGTTGCACATATGTTCTCTCGATGAAAAAAAACTAAATGATGTCAAGGTAGAATTTTATTTTCTAATTTCTATACTCTGTGACAATAATATTATAATAAATATCTCATAGAATCCAATTATGCATTTTAGAATAAACCATATTCCCATTAAATATAATTTAATTGGAGGGAGTTATAAATTAATAGGTTAAGTTAGAATACATTGCAACAAAAGAATAGATTCTTGATATTTTAACAAAACCTCTTCCAAAAGAAACATTTGAATATCTCAAAAAAAATTAGGAGTGATATACTTTTCAACAAGTCGTTAGACAAAAGCATAATCTCAGGGGGAGATTGATCTAAGAATTTTTCATTATCCATTGATGCCAAAGCAGTAGAAGTGAATGTCACAAAAATTAATATATCAAGTGGGAGAGGTATAGTCGGGAGGAGAGAAAGATCAAGATGGATGGTGCTACAATATGGTTGGTTTCCATCAATGAAAAAAGGGTAGATTTTTTGAAATAATTTCATTGGTTTCAAAATAATGTTGAATAGTATCTCATTTGTTAGAAATAATGTCATTATTATCTAGAGATGTGTGCCTATTACGAAAAAAAAATTCATTCTAGATGCAACACATTAATAAAAAATATTTAATAGTATTTCATGGGTTTATTAATGTTTTGTGGGTGTCTTTGGTGTGTCGTGGGTTTAGTAACGTTTTGTGGGTATCTGGTTGTATCAAAGGTGATTGTTGTGCCTCATGTATTGAAGTGTCAAAATAAAGATTTTTGTGGGTTTGTAATAATACCTCTAAATAGAGGACATTATGTTGCAAAATGAAGATAAATCCTCAGTAGGTATGATTTTTTTTAATTTAAAGAAGGATTGTCATGTAATAAACAAAAAACTATAAAAATTCTAGAATTTTGTGTGACGATCATCAAATGCCACCAAACCTAGAGAAAATATGGGATGTCTATAGGAGTCTTTGATAAAATTAAAATATTTAAATTTCAATTTATACTAATGATGACTCATGACGAATATTCAAAACGATCTCGAATCATTGAAAACACATATCTATTCATGAATTGAACATAGTATATAAATGGATTTTGTTGAAAATTTAATTTGCATGCTCAAGGGATTATGATGCTGGTTTGAAAATAAAATAAGAGAGTGAGAGGAGAAGATAGATTAATGAATATATATCAAAAATATTAATTAAGATAAAAAAAGAGAAAACTCAAGAAAATTAGAATGCAGTTCTATTGAAAAAGAATGAAGAGTGAGTGATGCATAATGCAAGATGGATGTGAAGTTTATAATGTGTGAAGGAAACACGAAGAGTGAATTATAATCTAAGTTTCATCATCAGTTTGAAGAAGAAACTACAATAAGTAGATCTTTGCATTGTTGAGGTTGTCACATCATACAATTAGAGATTGGTGTTTATAGTGAGTAGGTGATCATGAATACAAATTAGTTGGTGATTGGAATTGGGGATTTGTGTCTCCCAAAGGTTGTCCATGAAGGCAGAGAGAAAATATAAAATTATTTAAATCATTTAATTAATACCAAATACAAACAAGGAATATATAAAGGAAGTTGACTTTTGGAATTGTAGGAAGGTGAACCATCAATTAGTTGGAGATGCCACAAGGGTAAGAATAACTGCCAATAATGTATTAATCTTATATATGCTAACATTCCCCCCTTAATTCATTGTTTCTAAACATCAAATTTACAGATAGTGGAACCCCCTTATTCCAAACATAGTAAAAATTTTATTACACTCTCCATGTAGCCTACTCACCTTTGAGGTGTCATGTCATATTTTTGGCTTCTAGGTATTTGTGACACCTTGTTTTTTCCACATAGGATTACAATAAACATGGAAGTGACCTGAGAACATCCATCCTTAAGAACACCTTGGTGGTTTCCTATTTCCATCGATTACCATGAACCCATATGGTTATTTGACTTCAGGTTCATCACGAATGTGGAGGTGACCTAATGCCTCAATTCTACACTTTGCTGGTTTCTCAGATTTCCACAAAACCTTTACAAAATAACCAAATTATACTTTAGTTTTTTTAGCTACTCATAATGTCCTTCATTCTGGAGGAACCGAACTAGAAAACTCTCTTCATATTTATTGAAAAAAATACACTACACATAAAAAACATTACGCATAAAAAAAAAGTGATGAAATCCATGTTGTGACCCCATCGTAGGTGACTGATGAGAGGACACCAATTATTTTAATATTTTTGTATGAACTGCAGGATCTCTATAGTAAATATATTTGAAATCTTCCATTCACACCAAACAAAAACTCGTAGGTTATAACACATAGAATATTTAATTTACCATGATTCCAATCACAAGTTACTAACTGAAATGACAAAAATGATGTCCTCCAAGTCTCCAAACATCACCAAGTTTTATCGCAGAAAGAAAAACACAAGTTGTATATTTTTAAGGTAAGTGTATGGAATGTTTGAACTCCAACAAAAAAGAAAAAAAACATCTACACATAGGTCTGATATGAAATAAAAAATAAGATCCGAGTTATTCAGAAGTTGTACTCCATTTTTCTCAATTAACTCATGCACTATGATACCAATGAAGGCAGAGAGAGAATATAAAATTATTTAAATGACTTTATTAACACCAAATACAAATAAGGAATATATACATGAAGCTGACTGTTGGCATGGTAGGAAGGGGAACAGTCAATCTATTTGGAGATGCCACAAGGGAAAGAATAACTATCAAAAATGTATTAATATAATATATACTCACATTCCACATAAATATTGTGTTGTACTCTTATATCTTTTATAGTTACTGGTGTTATGAATGTTATAGTTTCAACTAAGAAATGTTAGATTATACTGATTCACCCCCACTCTCAATATAAGCATGTTTTCTACATAAAATTCCTAAGCGAATCTTATTTTGATTATTCCTTGGAGCACATAAACCATTAATTCAATACAAGTTTGGGTAATTCTCCCCTATTTATTTAAAATAAGAATTTGAATGAGATAATTTTTAATATTATCTCATGAGAGTTTTTGAAAATACTTATCCAAAATGATAAAACCACGAGATCATTTAAGTCCTCAAACAGTATTACAAATAAGAATACCACTAATAATAATGTCATATATACTCATTGTAAAGGATTATTCTTCTAATATAACCATCCATAACTTTGACCAATCTACCACTGAATATTATAATATCTTTACTTTGTCTTGCATTAACTATCACCATCATTTATCTAATGAAGAGTTGAGAAAATTCTACCTTAATAATTCCATGTGGCTTTTAGATCCTTCATGACCTCTCCCTCAATGAAATAATGAAACTAATTTTTCTTAGTGGAAAGCTAATTAGGACCATTAATATGACAGGATTTTTTTCTTTGAATCTTATTACTATACCTTCCTCCTTGAAAATAACTTAGATGATGTAGACATTACTATAAAAAGGTTTGATGAGGCTATAAAGGAATGTAATAAATCCCTCAACAATTTGATTAGCATGAAGTTGTATATCAATTTTACGAGAACACTAAAATATATAATGAAACCCTTGTTGATTACTCCAAACATCAAAATACTAACCTTTATGAAATGAAACTTTTGGGTCGTAACATTTTTGAAACATTATAACCCTTTACTATTGTCTCCAAATAATTCGGGGTTTATTTAGATCGTTTTCAATGTATTATATCCATTATAATGTTTTCTTACCATTCCTCAGTAGAATATAAATGTTAGAAGATTATATATCCCTATTATTCACGAGAAAAATCACAAACAAGCTCATACTTATAATTTATCACTACAGGGAATGTCATTAGCCCCTAGGAATATAATCAATGAATTGAAAATATTATTTACCTCTAAATTTATCAATGGTGATGCTATCAATAGGCCCTTTCATAAGACTTATACCATGGGAGATCAAATATAAATTACATCTAGAACTCAAAATCCATTATTTAAGCCTACTATTCCCTTCTCTTATAAATCTATTCTTATTGATCCTCCTTATGTTCAGACTATTACACATCCCAACCCTAGATCTTGGAACTCTTTTGCATACATTCATATTTTCTCTTGTCCAATCCAACTTCTTATAACACATTTTTAACACACCTTAACATTTCAAGAAGTTGATGTCTGTACTCTTCACTATGGTCAATGTTTTTCCACATAATCCATGGAAACAACCTAGTAGAGTATCAATCAATAGTATTATGACTTATCTACTTTTACTTAAAATTTCACTTATCATTCTTCACACATATTTTTACCTCTTAACTATATAATTTTCAATAATCTTATATTCTGTATTGATTACTATCCCATCTTTATACGAATTCAACATGGAAAAACTACATCAGAAAATATATCTCATAGATAAAAGTTTTGGAGCTTGTGTCACTTCTCGTAATCTATGTCCACCACATTAGTTTTAGAATTCTCTCTTTTTTTTAGAACTTTCAGTGACATCACGATTAGGCATAATATTGGAAAATATCTTTTGGTTATAATTTTCTGAATTGATTGCTTCATGACGATCCTTTTGTTGATCTTAATCATGCTATTTTACTTCTTTGGTCAAATTCTCATGAGTTATGACATCATAATCAAAGTTAGGTCCTAATTAAATAAAATAACAACCATATAGAGTGCATGACAATTATCATGTGATTGACCCATATTAGCATGCCACCAACATAACTTATTATCATCACACTAGTGAGGAATATGTTGAGAAGGATCTAGGATCACAATAAATGGCTTAACAAATGATGCTTCCACACTTTGTTAGTCATATGTTGATGAAGTTTAGGCTGATTAATTTTATTACAAGGTTATTGGTCAATGTTGAAAATATATATTTTTGAAGAAGCGACAGGAGGAATACCATCTGAGGCTCTTTCATCCCTTGTGTTCTTGTTCTTTCATTATTGAAGGATATGGATTTACTGATTAGTATATTTCTTCATAGTAGCCTTCTCAAATTCCCTCAAGAGTTGTTCCTGTCTTTTGGCTTGTTCAAAGGTCTCTTCTAGGGAGGTAGGAAAAAATGACCTCACCTTGTTCTAAAGGTGAGGCTCTAAGGTTTGTACTAAAATTTGAAACAGGATATCATTGTGCATGTTATTTTATTCCCATGTGGATATCTAGTATTCCAACAATTGATAAAGGCTTGCGCTGACTCCTTGTCATATTAATGACAGCCGATGAAAACGTTGATGTTATTTTAGGTAAAATAATGATAATGAAACTCGTTAACTAAGGATATCACTAGGGACTCTAGATGCAATTATAGAATTGGGAGGAAAGGTATGATACCAATCTAGATCATCTCCAATAAGAGTCCTAGCTAAGATTTTAGTTGCAAGCGTATGCATTATTTATGATCCATTCTTTGAAAATATTTTTTAAGGCCTTGATGTGAAGAGTGGGATCAACATACCCATCATAAAATAGATATGGGTCAATAACACCAATTTCCATACTAACAACATATGGTGTTAATGGATCATCTTCGATCACTTATAAGATTTTTTTAAATACAGAGTTGAGTGGTGGGTACCCCACTAGGCCCATTTGGAATATGAGGTTGCGTGGTGCCCCATGATCCTATTAGAGGGTGGTTGACTAACTAAGACATATTTTCTTACATTTAGATGATTTGACCAGTAGTGGATGATTATTGTTGGTTCATTTTTTCAATGAGATAAAGAATAAGATTGGTAGGATCATAGTTGGAGACATTTTTAAATGAGAATATTTTAGCAAATTTCAAATTTTCT
This sequence comes from Taxus chinensis, assembly GCA_019776745.2. Taxonomy (NCBI): domain Eukaryota; kingdom Viridiplantae; phylum Streptophyta; class Pinopsida; order Cupressales; family Taxaceae; genus Taxus; species Taxus chinensis. The sequence goes on from CM034149.1 coordinate 807,580,350, forward strand.
GCCCTATCTTCAAGTTGTTCGGAGATGAAATCAAGAATATTCTTGATACGAATGTCTTCTAACTCTGCCTTCTATTGGAGAACCTTAGAGGAATTTTTGAATCTCTAGAGGATGGTCAAAAGAATCCAATATTTTTTTTCTTAATCCTCACCCTCGGGTGGTACATTACATGGGTAGAAGGATTCTTTCTATGTTCTCTTATGATATAGGAGTCCATACAAAATGGAAACTTAGTTTCAATATCGTATGTTTATGGAAATGTTGGCACAATAGAGTTAGAGGTCCTAAGTTTCAGACACTTTGTGATGTATTATTGATCTAACTGATTAAAGGTGTGAATATAAAGGCTATATATAAAATCAGCCCCCTAAAAATTAACACACAGGGTCTGAAGGTGTCTTTGAGAAGATATAGTTACATAGAAAGGATAACAAATGTAGAGAGTTCTACATAGGGGACAAACGTATCTTAAAACAGGTGATAAAAAAATAGACAGAGTTTCCCAGGAATGATGGTGTCTATACAAGTAGGTTTTTAGCATTTTAATGGATTTTTGGTTTTTTACATTATGTCAAAATGAAATATGGGTTGTTTTAACAAAGTTCACTCGAACAAAAGGTTTGAAATATTTATGTTGATTTCACCAGAGAATTTATTTAGTCCAAAATGTGTCTCGACAACATGTACTCTTACTCATCCGTTCAATTAGGGTATTCAAGAAAAAACGTTCGACACATGCATGAACCAACATATATGGAGGCATACCTAAATAGGATATAGAAAGATATAGGTCACATATCTATAGGGAAGTATCCCTTACTCTATTTCAAGCAAGGGTTTCCAAGGCTCGTGAATGAGATAGAAAAATGATAATTGTAGTTGGGTGTAGAGAGGTATAAATAAACAAATAATATAAATAAGCATGCAATAAATAAAATGAAATTAATTTATTGGATTATATTTTATCATAGTACTAAGATAGCTAGTTTAAAGTATGCATAATACTAAAGTTTCATAATACACCAAAAAAGAGATGAAATAATCTATGAAAATGACTTAAAAGGGTAAGAGAACTCACTTGTTCCTATAGGGTGCTTGTTGATGCATCTATCTCTCTTAAGAAGAAACACAAAGACATATAGTCACTATTAGGATAAGTAGGAGAAGACCATTCATGTCTTAGACTTACTATAAGATGACTTAATAGTTAAAAAACTCATCTATGAAAAGGGGTGTCAAGTACATGTTATCCAAAATTCACCCCTCAAGGTAATTTTGATAACATGCATCAAATTCTTTAGTCCCAAGCAATTATATTGATTCAAGGTAAAAAATATTGTTTCTACGGTCCCCTCGGCTTCTTTCTAACTCTCTTGTCCAAGAAGAAAACCCAGCAAGTTTTAAAAATGTGAAAAAATTGCAAAGGCCAAGCTTGGTGCCAAAATACAGAGAAAATCGGCTAAGTCTTGTCCTAGGCGGTCCTTGGGACAGTTGGGACGCCGGACCATGAATCGGCCGAAAATCTGCCAGGCGGTTTGCGCAGCATTTGGGACAGTTGGCACAAAGGTACGAGAGGGACGCGAAAAGGCGAACCGGCCGAAAAGTGGAAAAAATCGACTAAGTACTGTTTTCATGCAGTTTGGGACAAGCCGGGCCAAAGGTACATGCGAGACACGAACCGGATGAAAATCCAAAGGATAGTTTGGAACATCCGGGCCAAAGATATGCGCGGGACGCGAAAATCCGAACCGGCCGAGAGAAAAAGTTGTCAAGTTTGGGACATCTGGGACAAAAGTACGTAGAGGACGCAAACCGTTTGAATTTGGCCGAAACATGAGACTTTCATCCATGGTAGTTTGGGAAATCTGGGCCAAAGGTACGTGCGGGACACGAAAAGCTGATGCGGCCAAAGGTAAAGAAGAAAAGTCAACGTTTGACCCATGAAACTTCAAACAGCCATAACTTTTGACTCCGAGCTCTGATTTTCACAAAATTGGACTTTTTGGAATGAGCATGACATCCTCTACGCCAGTTAGTGAGGGTAGATATATTTAAATAAAATAAAAATATTCGGCTCCAGTCAGTTAATGCTCATTCCCGTCAAATGACAGAAAATGCCTGCCAGATCCAAAATAGCTGCCCGCACTCAGAAGGCCATAACTTTTGCATTTCTTAACAAAATCACACACAATTGGTACCGTTGGAATCGTGGCTCTGATCCCGACGCAAAAAAATCAATAAATTCTAGAGTTGGTTTTATATTGATGGATATTGTTTATAAAACGTGGCCGAGTTCATAACAATGTTTCATTTGGTGGTTGGGAGTGCAATTAAGAGGCATGGTCATCATTATTTCTTGGCTGCAGCACCTGGGATAGTATGGGGATCCTTTTTCAAGTAATGTAAAATTATTTTTCTCCATTTAATGCCTCCTACAGGTGGTTGAAGGATAGATTTCGGGATTTCCATTTTCCCTTCTCTTTTCCTTCTCATTTTTCTATAAATTAGAGTGTTGGGCTCATTGTAAAAGAGAGGGAGTCCTTTGTAGCAAAGCTCTGTAAAAATTTCTTTGTGAAGCCAATGTGCTGCAGGCCCTTGTAGTGGACTCCTTGCATGGTGATCCAGGCCCTTATCTTGTAATAGATTGAACTGTGCATATCATGAAGCAATAAAATATCAGTTTGTGGTGTATCTTCCCCTGCTGTGTTTTCTTGCATTCTTCTTGCCCCTTTAATCTTTCTACAAGAATATTGTGTCTATTATTATGTTCTTGCAGGGATTCATTATCATTGTGTATGCTTGGAATATTGTTGTGAATGTATTTTGCTAGATTATGGAGAACTATCATCACCTCTTTTAGTGTGCACTTTGCCTCTGTATTTCACACATTTTGAGACTACTCTCACACCCTCCTTTTCTGGTGTATCACCGATTTAGTGTAGGCTTTCATTTTATGCATTCTCTCTCCCTGGTCCCTTGTAAATTTAGATTAGAATAGTTCTTTTCCTCTGCATTAGGGTAGATTGTGGTAGGTAGTTTAAGAGCAAGGACCAGCTTTGTCTGGAGGTCTATCTCAAGTAGCAAGTCCCACAACTTGGAGATAGTACCCATGTTATCCAATCACACCGTGAGTTCAAGTATATGCGCTTGTATAAACACAAGGGTGCTGTGATTCGGTGATAACAGTACAATCGAAGAATAATGCAATATGAAACAAAAGTAGCATGAGAAGATGTAAAGATCACATGAAAGAGAAGATAAACATGAAGTTTGGATGTCTTAGCTACGTTTTTCTCTTTAATGTCAATTAAACTAGAGGTATATATGTATATCACACCATCACCTACGTTTAATGGTGTTGTCCATGAAAAAATATAACATCAACACAATCTCCCATAGGAAATTATGTCGTCCAAGGATGTAAAAATGAATTCATGTGTCATGAGTGGGGATGAACAAGGTTGAAAATGCTGAAATGCAAACAAGAAGTTGTGAATGTAATGCATATGAAACCTAGGAGGTCAACGGTTCCTACTCGAAGAAAAACTAAGGAAAACAACAAATAATGAAAATATCTCAATATAATATTTTTTAACCCATAATGGTTATGTGAATAACCATTCCTCATTTCTAACTGGCCTTGTAAGGCACCCACTCATGAAGTAGATGCATCACTAACCCTTATCTACATAAAATAAATTGTTAGTAACATGTATCAAAGATGAAAAGTTAAAATTTCGGTCTATACAAACCTCTTTATTGATCTTTCATGGATTCTACCATTATTATTTTATCCTACATGATTTCCCTTTTTAGGTTTCCTTTATTCCTTAGAGAATTGTTTATATGTGCTAAGATTAATATAAGATAAAATTATTAAATACATAGTGGTATGATTTGAAATGAAACTTCTATTCCTCAACATCCAATTGATTGTATTTGTTTTCCTTCATCTGCTATAATTGATGGTGTCCATTTTATCTTATCATAACACTTTTTAGAAAAAAATGTGTGGAATATTGTTAATTGTGTGTGTGTGAGGATAAATGTGCTGGTTTTGAGTAAATATTTTATTATTATGAGCCTTATGGTGATCATGGGATATTCCAACCTCCCTCTTCTTACACTACACCTTAAGGTTATTGCTATCATGAAATTGATTAATAAAATGGTAATTACATCTCACCCTTATGTTGAGTTAAAAATAGAAACAAATGAATTTATTATCTATAACTATTTTAGTGATTTTTAAAAGAAAGAAAATAATCACATTATTTTCCATCATTCTCTTTATTTGTTATAAGAAACAAATGATTACATTTATCTCTCAGCATAAATATGATTTGTAAAAATAAACAAATGATTTCATTATGTCTAACCTATAAATTATAAGTTAGAAAAATATTGAAATGAAAGAATAATCTCTCACCGTTTTCCTCATTAAAAAGAATCATTACATTATCTCTCACCGCTCTCTTGAGTTGCAAAAATGAATATATTATTTCATTATTACCGAATAGTTTATTGATTTGAAAATAACAACTTTGATTCGCTCAACTAATTCTTCAATTGCAAAGGAACCAAACAATTTCATGACCTCTCGAGCTTAAATAAGATAAAAATCAGTGCATAATCTATCATTCTTGTCATGAGTTCCAAAAGGAAATAAATGATTATATCACATATTAACTTTTCTTCAAAATAAAAATTATACTACCTGTTATAATATGTATCCTTCCATTCGAATGGAAAGTATAAATAATTAGATTCTAGTGTTACCTAACCTTCCACTACATTGAAAAATTTAAATAATGAACACTATATGCCACTTGAAATCGAAAATGAAGTAAAATTGTGTAATATGTTTTTCTTAATAATTGTGAATGGAAATTAATTTAAATTTTTCTTACCCTTCCCAAGTAGCTACAAGTGGAACTTAAATATATGATACTAGTAAACGAGACTCTTTAACTTATTTAAACAGTAATAAACTATTTTATTATAAATTTCAAATAATTTAATTTAAACTTACGATATTTCCTATAACTAGTAAGAAATAAATTCCTACATCACCATCCCCTAAAATATGTAGTGTTGTTGTATACATCAGCAGTTACTTTCCACTTACAAAGGCGAACAAGGTCATATTATTTTTAGATAGGATATTTTTTAGAATACAAATTATGTTTATCATTATGAATATTGTTAAGAAATGGAGATGTTTAATTAAAACGAAGAGAGGAGCAATCCATAGGATGCCTTTGATTTTTACATTTTTGTGGGTGGTGGATATGGTAAACTAGGATGTGTGATTAATTTTATTATTATATATAAATGAAATAGAAGAAATGAATCCATCAAGCTAAAATGAAATTATAGTGTTTGGAGGCTTGATTTGGGATATGGTGATATAAACTAAATATGTTATAGATTGAATAAATAAGAATATTCATCAAATAATTTGAAACTAAAATAAATAACTGTAAGGATCTATATATTATTCGCGTTCATTTAATAATTAAATTAAAGTCAAATTTAGAAATATTACGTATATTTATAATGTTAAATAAAAATAAAAATTTAAATGTTTAGACACATATAAATTATTGAAATATAAATCAATTAGAACATGCATAAAATATATAGAAATAGATAAACCATAATGTATTTAGCTCTTCATCTTTGATTTTTGAATTGTATTGCACTCAAGGAACAAAATAGGACCATATTATGAAATAATTTGGTCATATTGAATATTTTTTTGTAGGTTGCAAATGAGACTCTAATTTCAAAAAAAATTGGAAACAATTTCTATTACACTCTATCTTAAATAACTTCTTGTATTTTTTTTGGAAACCATATTTAATTGACAACCTTTAACTAAAATTATAATATTAGGTAAAAACCTTTTAAATAAGTCTTTGGTTCTAGGGTTGAATCTTTATTATAGATTTTTAATATAATATAACATAAATATAAATATGTATTATAACATGAACACTTGACATTTTATTTTGATTAAATTGGATGTCTTGTGTTTGAATTGGTTTCATATTCTCTTGATTGGGAAAACCTTACTCATATTCCTTGAATAGATTTGTTCAAACCTATGTTGGGGATGATCCTAATGTTCTCTATTCATTATGTAATATTTAATATGTTTTCGAGGGTTGAATCTCTATCTATAAAATTCAAATATTTTTTTATGATTAGATGATACCTTAAATATCATGTATTCATCCACATAGAGATATAATATAATATGCAATAAATACAAACATGTATGATAACATGAAGACTTGACAATTTATTTTGATAAAATTATGTGTCTTGTGTCTAACTTACCTTTTTATTCTCTTCATTTTAAAAACATTACTCATATTCCTTGTTTAAAAATTTTCAAACATATCTGGGGAATGATCCCAATGTTTTCTATTTATTAGGGAATATTAAATACGTCTTTCTTCCTTTTAGTGGTTTTACTTGAAGATATATTGAGAATACAAGGTGATTTCCAGTTAAGTAAATAGGTTTCTTATAGACCATCTTATATAGGGTCATGTGGATATAATGCACATTAAGAATGAATTATAGCAAACATATATACACATGGAATATATTAAAGTTTAAAAACTTATTATGAGATGGTCTGGAAAGGTTCTATTTGACATTTGACATCTGAGATTATTTACCATTTTTTTATATTCAATGATTTAGTACAATAGTGACGTACATTGTTGTTGATCTCCATATATGATTATAATGAGAAATTGACTAGTTGTGATCAATAAAATAATTTATGTAAATGTATTAATGGTGTAATAAGAAAATAATTGTTTGTAATTTGTTTAATTATGGATGAAGATATTTTTAATGCAAAGTTAAAACACCCCTCAAATGGCCTAAAGGTGAATGGGGTATCTGGTGTAATCTACACAACATGGGTACATCTCTCAAGTCGTGGGACTTGCAAACCTGAGATGGACCTTCAAAGAAGGTCAGCTTTCTCTACCTAATACTAATACTAAACTAATCCTAATGTAGGAATGATGCCTAACTACACGTCTGCTAATAATGTCCAGGAGACAGGGAGAGAGAAACTACATGAAAAAAGAAATCATACACTAAAAGGGGTTGATAGCACCATCAAAAGATGTGAGATAATTCATTGAGGGAGGATGAAACAGGGAAAAAGGGGGATGAAGGAGGTCAGAAAAATGTGACAAAGAACCAAATCCTTATCCTCCATCAAAACTCGACGAAACATAACATTATATGCTTGCAAGTAAAAGAAGATGCACAAATTACATTAGTAGTAATGGAGAGGCAATAAAATACAATAAAAAATGAGCAAGGGTTGAACAAACACCATAAAAAGTAATTTTTATTTCTTTAGAGTTTACACAGACCACTACATTTGATGCACAAAGGAATAACTAAATTTTTAGGCCCAAGAGAAGGCTCACAACTCAAATGGAGTTAAGGGAAAAAATTTCAATACTTTCCCCAACTCCTAGGATGTATCCTAAAAAATGAGGTGATTGATTGCATTGTATAGCTATTTTTCACCCAACTTCATTAAAGAGGTATGGGTAACCATATATTTTTTCTTACCAAGGGTAATTTTGTACAGAAAAATACATGGGTACCATACTGCATCAAATATGGTTGATGGGTTGTAAATCATTCACCTACCTTCACCTGCTTGGGACTCATGGGATTACCAACCATATATCATGTCCAACCGCATCATACCACCATCCATGCATCCAAATTCATGATCTATCCAGCCATGCATCACCTTACCTCGACCGTCCAACCCAGTGGGGTTAGTCGCCATCCAACTATGTGGGCTGTATATTATTGTGGTCGCCAACCAACCTGATAGTCATCCATCTATTGGGCCGACCAACCTAATATTTGTATGATGCTAGGATGATCAACGTAGCAATTAAACCAAAATGGTTACCCATCCAACATGATGTGTCTCCTATACACTTTGTTACATGTCCAACCGAGAGACCCGACCAACCCACCCGGCCATCTACACTGACTAACCCAGCCGACCAACCTATCTAACCAAGCTATCTGACCAACCCTGCTGACCAACTGAAATGACCAACCTGTGTGACCAACTAACCAACAAACCTGTCCAACCAACCTGTTTGACCAACCTAGCCGACCAACCCAACCAACCAACCTGTGTGACCAGCCCGGTCGACCTACCTGATATCACAATGTGCCTAACTAGTAACTTGAGCATTCTCCACGGTGTGCCAACTTACCATGAGTAAAGACCAAATCGTCTTAGCCAAATCACGGGATGTCTTTCTCTTCTAATGGGGTTGAAATTTTATAGTCATTCACAGGTCCAAGAATTATGAATGGCTAAGTCCATTTATTATGATTTATCCAAATTAACCCTAGGGGGTAAATTTGGGATAATAGTGATGACCTCTTAGAGAAATATGCTAGCTAAATATGTGATTAGTTGCCTTGAAATATCCATTGGGCATGGAGTAAAGAATAACCTTGACAACTGATCCTTTTGAAAAAAACTTTTCCTAGATCCGCATGAACTTAGAATTGAGCTTAAATTGCCTTGGGATACTATTAAAGATGATTTTGGGATTTTAGGTAAGACCCATAAACTACCCCAAAGTTGAAAATTAGACCAAGGAAAGGGCATGGAGAACTCTAGACCCATAACTAATCTATTGGGGCTGAAAGATTTACTTTGAAAACCATCCCAAAATATGATTTAAAACATGAGCACTATTTCTTCCAATGAATGGATTGTGCATGAGAAATCACACACCACAACAAACACTATGTAAAAAACTAAAAATCATACACACCCCAAATGGATCATGTAGAGTGTGTGAAAGCACTTCTTCTACTAAAATAAAACCTACCTACTCTATTCTAACTAAAGGAATGGGAAAGTTCACATGAACCCTAACATTGAAAAGATAAAGTATCTTCCTTTCCTCAAAATTATAGACCATGCAACCAATTTAACAATGGGCATGGTCATCGATGAAAGACTGACATAGTGGAAATCCTCCACCCATTCGACCAAGGTATAAATCAACAAATAAAATAAATCCTCCAATTGATTTCCATTTGGTTAGTGGTGTATTTATTGACCCTTGGTGCATTTAAAATCATCCTCATGCTCAAAAGTTAGCATGACTGATGTAAAATATAGCCCTTTCTCCAATGAAGCTAGGGATTTTATTGGGCAAGGCCTGATTCCTATGATTTGCCCACTCATTTTTTTCATGGCCCCACAACTAGGGCTATCATGTAGACCTTCTTCCTAAATATGGTTGTTTTGTATGCTAATCCATGCTATCTTGTGCCCCTTTAAACAAATTTGTTTCCACTTTGATGGCTGCTATAATTCCTTGGTTCTCTTCATTCTTTATCTCCTCTTTTTCTTCTACCAAAATTGCAGCATGTTCTAGACAAGCAGAGGAATGAGGATCATTGCACTCTATAAAAGCAACTTTCTCACTTTGTAATTGTTCCTCCTCGAGGCTTTAGGTGCTAGAAGGGTTTAAAAAACTTTCTCCTCCTCGAGCTTTCCAATTTGAGCCTCCTTATCACTTGCCTAGTCTTTTCTTTAGTTTAGATCCTTCTTTGGCATATCTTTTATTTCCTCATCCTCCCAACCTGAATCAGTCCAGTCTCCTATCGATACAAATTTTTCATCTACAGTGAGACTAGTAGAGGGAGAGGTGTAAGAAGGAATTTGTTGCATTATCTCTTGCTTGGATAGAGGTGCTTGATGCTCAAAAGATCCGAATTGATCACTTTGGGAGGCTAAATGACACTTTAAAACATAATCCCTACTCTATTGATATTTTTCCTCTAAAAAAGCTGCATGATTCTGCATGAACCATTCTTGGTTGGGACATTGTGTTGTTGTTATCCCAATTTTTTCCCCAAGAAAAATTGGTCAAACATGACCTTGAATAACAAAATAGAATGGGTCATTTCAGTCCAGCGGAGTCGCAATCGATCCCAAATCTTAGGGGCAGGCATGCTCTACCATAAAGGAGCGAGGCTGACAATGGAGGTTCAAACAACTTCAAAGAAGGAAGGAGGCCAGAGGCTCATGGGAGAAAGTTGAAGAAAGGGCTAAAAGTTTTCAGACTTTGCATACGAGTCAACTCGGGGAAAAGCAAAGGACCAAAGAAAGGAGACACGTTCCTCATTGGCACTCTTATAAGAGGTGAATCAAAAAGCAAACCCCAAACATGCTCTAGCTCTCCATGTGTCACGGGTCAGGAAAAATTTCTTTGCCAATGGAAGGGACTCGAGAAAAACATAAGGAAACAAGTAGGCCCGTAGACAACGCCCTATGTTGGTTCGGCGCAACTTCAGGAGTAAGAAGGAAGGGGTTGAATCTTCAAAATGTGCATGGCTGCCACGTGGACCTTTTATGGAAAAAATCTTTTAAATATTGAGATCCCATGTTAAACGGCTAACCTTAACCTTTAGACGGCCATATCTTTCGACCGGGAGCTCATTTTTGAGCGGGAAAGGACATTTTAGAAAGCTCCCATCGCCTTCTACTCACCTGCCACCATTAAAATTTTGGCCCACCATTTTTTATGGTGTCAAGTCCCCCACCTGCCGCCAAGATAAATAATGGACATGTTTTCTTGTCCAGTAAGGAATAACACATGGAGGCATAGAATATATCAGGGAACCCATCATTGTTGCAAGTGAATTTCAATGCTTCTGAGGTGGTTGGAGTAGGTGAATTCAATGCATATCTTGGAGTGGTTAAAGCAGGATCTCAAATTATTCCCCTATTTATCTCTTATTCTTCCTATATATTGTAGAGGTGGGGCATATTTCAAGAGGCTGGTCATCTTTTATCTCCTTCCCCCCTCTCTCTTTCTTCATTAGGGTACAATGTGGAGTCTAAGCCTCCTCTCTTGGCTCTATAATGGAATTTTCTTGCCTCTTGCCCACTGATGATGTACTTTGTGAAATTTTGGAGCAATAAAATATGTTTTGTGATGCATTTTATCCATCCTTCCTTATTTTAATGTTTCTTCTTTCCTCTCGTCATTTCCGAGTATATTGTGCATACTTTTGATGTGCATTATAGGTTTTAGGAGTTGTCTTTAATGGGTTAAAGTGGTGTTCTTTGTGACATTTATATTTGGTCTGTGATACATCTTTCCATCCTCTCCATTGCTCACATCTCTCTATTTCAGGAAGTTGGATTTGTGATCAGCCACTTCCTTTCCTGGTGTATCACCACTTTAGTGTAGGTCCATGCATTTTTCTCTCTCCTTGTCTCCTTGGAAGGTTAGATTATGATTAGATAGTTTTCCTCGACTAGAGTAGCCTGTGGTAGGTAGTTTAGGAAGAAGAAGCTGACTTTCTCTGGGGGGCCATCTCAAGTCCGTAAGTCGCACAACTTGAGAGATGGTCCAATGTTATGTAGATCACAGTGAATGCCCCACTGACATCTGAGGCCATTCATGGGTGTTGTCATTTTTCATCAAAAACTTTGACACACCGAGTGGGACATGTCTGAAGCACCTTACCACTTCACTTCATTGAAGGTTTGATGTGCTCTTAGTGAAGATTACTACCTTTGGAGGCACTTTCAAGCACATCTAGTGACTCCATCAGGTCAATAATCCATCCTCTGAGTTGCACACCTTCTCCCATCCATTTTCAACCCATTCATATTTCCCCATCTTCCATCTTCTTCCATTTATGAAGTCTGAAGTCGTGAATTCATTCCCCTCACACAATCCACACTTGCAGTAGGACATCAAAGATTTTGATCTCCTACCAGAATTACAGGAATTTTTTCATGAGGAGGGGCCTATAGAAATTACAACATTCACTGCCCCATCATTCATCCTTCAACCACAAGAACATGATGCTGAAGAGTTGCCAATAGTTATGCCAGTTTTAGAGCATGAGGTTGAGCTACAAAGCACTAAAGGTCAGCATAAGCGCCTCCCAGATCCAAGTGTAGAACAACTCCAAGAGGTGTACATTTTATTTTTTGATACTTTGAGAAGGGAAAGACACCATCTGTAAGGTGGTTTTTTACTCTCATTTTAGACCATGTTTGGCACCAAATCAACCACATGGTTGCAATTTTTGAGAAAGTGAAGCTATTTCTCCCCGCATGTGGCAGGATTTATATAGATTTTATTTGTTAGGGTTAGTGTAGCAGTAGGAGTAGATTTTACACACTCAACATATTCCACTTGGAACATGTATGATTTTTAGTTTTGTACATAGTGTGTGTTGTGGTGTTTTGCTTCTCCAAGGTTGTATCACTATGCACTTCCATGCACCCAAAGTCTATTCAGGGATAGGTAAAATATCCAAGTCAATAAAATTTTCTACTCTCATAACCTCACCTTTAAGACTATCTTATGAAAATTTATATGAAAATTGAGAGTGCGAAAAATTGGGAAGGCTCACGGTCACCAAGTGCAAGTAGTCATGCTCATGGTTTCAGGGATAGCATAAGTACTAGGCTATCATTTTTTACTCCATTCCCAATGGATGCAACAAGGCTAATGGTATTTTCATCTAGCAGGAAGATGTCCCCGTGAGTCACCAAACTGTTCTCCCAATTTTTCCCCCTAGAAAAATTGGTCAAACATGACCTTGCATAAGAAAATTAGACAAGTTGTTTCAGTCCAGCATGGTCGAAATTGATCCAAAATATGAGGGGCAGGTAGTATCTATAATGGAGGAAGGAGAATGGAGGCTCATGGGAGAAGGTTGAAGAAAGGGCTCAAAGTTTTCATACTTCACATGGGAGTCGACTCAGGGAAAAGCAAAGGACTGGTGGAAGAACCCACGTGCATCATCGTTGCAATTCCAAGGGCAGAATCCAAAGCGGGGACTTTAAATGAGTGCCAACCCTCCATATCGTTAGAGTCTCAAAAATTTAAATCATCCTTTGAAAATTCTAAGGGAAAAAGATGGTGCCATGTGTCTCATCACTGCACCTTCAAGGGTCGAAGCCAAAGGTGGTTCCCAAAACAAGCACAGGCTCGCCATGTGGCCAGAACTAAAGATGGGGCCAGAACTAGCTATTAAATCAGCTAAGTAAAGAAGGGCCGATGGAAGCCTCCACATGTCCAATCAATGCACCTCTGAAGGTTAGGTCCAAATAGAGTCTCCAAATGAGCAAGAAGCTCTCCACATGTCTAGGGTCCAACAGAAGTCAAATGGACAACAAGCTCGAATCGGGTAAGTATAAAGGAGTGAGCAGAAGCCTCCACGTGTTTCATCAGTGTAACTTCAGAGTTAAAATCTTAAAGTAGACCCCAAACAAGTATGAAGCTTCCACATGTCTCATTAGCACAACTTCAAAGGTGTAGCCCAAAGAGAGAGCCTAAACTAGCACCAACCCTCCATGTGTCCTAGGTTTGAAAAGGGGACATCGGCCGTTGAAAATTCCAAGCACGGGGCAAGCTGGTAGAATCCTTCACATGTCATCTTAGCGTAACATCAAAGGAAAAATCCAAAGGTAGGTCCTAAATGTGTGAGAAGCCTCCATGTGTCCAGGGTAAGACATATGGCTCTGCAAAACAAAAGGGACTTAGCCAAAACACAAAGAAAATAGAGAAAAGCCTTGGAAGGAGCCAAATGTCTCTTCAGTTCTCTTTCTAAAGGTGAATCCAAAAGCATTCCCCAAACATCCGCCAACACTCCACTTGTCTCGGGTCAAGCATAGTGTTTATGCCAATGGAAGGGACTCTGGAAAAACACAAGGAAACAAGTAGGCCCATGGACGATGCCACATGTCAGTTAGGTGCAACTTCAGGAGTAAGAAGGAAGGGGAAGAATCTTCAAAATGTGCAGGGCTGCCACGTGGACCCTTTACGGACAAACTCTTTTACATATTGAGAACCCGTGTTAAACGTCTAACCTTGACCTTTAGACGGCCATATCTTTTGACCTGGAGCTCAGTTTTGAGTTGGAAAGGATGTTTTGCAAAGCTCCCACTGCCTGCTACTCACCTACCACCATTCATGTTTCAGCCCACCATTTTTGATGGTGTCAAGTCCCCCACCTTCCGCCATGATGAATAATGGGCCTCTTTTGCTTTCCAACAATGAATATCACATGGAGGCATGAACTCTATTAGGGAGCTCATCATTGTTGTAGGTGAATTTCAATGCTTCCGGGGTGCTTGGAGTAGGTGAATTTGATGCATATCTTAGGGTGGTTAAATCAGGATATCAAATTCTTCCCTTATTTCTCTCTTATTCTTCATATATATTGTAAAGGAGGGGCATATTTCAAGAGGTTGGTCATCTTTTCTCTTATGCCCCCCCTTTCTCTTTCTTTCTTAGGGTAAAATACGTAGTCTAAGCCCCCTCTCTTAGCTCTGTAATGGAATTTTCTTACCTCTTGCCCACTGATGATGTATTGTTTGAACTTTTGAAGAAATAAAATATGTTTTGTGATGCATTTTGTCCATCCTTATTTTACTATCTCTTATTTCCTCTCTTCATTACAGGGTATATTGTGCATACTTATGAGGTCCATTGCAGGATTTAGGAGCTATGTTTAATGGGTTGAATTGGTGTTCTGTGTGACATTTATGTTTGGTCTGTCATGCATCTATCCATCCTCTCCATTGCTCACCTCTCTCCATTTCAAGTAGTTGGATTTTTGATCAGCCACTTCATTTCCTGGTGTATCACTGATTTAGTATAGGTTATGTTTCCATGAATGTTTTTCTCTCTCTCCATGTCTCCTTAGAAGTTTAGATTAGGATTAGATAGTTTTCTTACACTAGAGTAGCTTGTGGAAGGTAGTTTAGGAAGAAGAAGTTGAATTTCTCCGGAGGGCCATCTCAAGTCCACAAGTCCCACAGCTTGAGAGATGGTCCAATGTTATGCAGATCACATCAAATTCCCCACTCACATCTAAGGCCATTCAAGGGTGATATGATTTTGCATCAACAATACCCATATCCCTTTCACTGACATCATAACATGTTTCCCTCTTTACCCTCCTTGCAGGATAATTTTTTTTAGTGATAGTTGGGGAGAAGGTAGGGACAACAAATGAAATATCAAAAATCCTTTAGAAATTGGTGTATGATTTATGAAATTTGGGTAGTGCATTGGGTGGAGATGGGAGGGATCTTAGTGTAGCTTGGGGAACACTATCGGATTGACACACCTGTGAGATGTCAAATGAAGGGTAAGGAAGCAAAGGGGCTACCTTATTTTTGCAAGGAATGATGGATTTTTAAATATTTGCACAAGGAGAAGGAAGAACTTGAGGTGGTGAGGAAGGGATTGCAGCAATATGGATGGATTTTCTTTTACTGGCTTGAATGAGAATCTTCTCAGCTTGTAATGTAATGGAAAAATATAGAGGACTAGTGCCCCTAGAGACTGAATCAATATAGCTAAGTGAGCACCAAAGGACCTCAAAGAATACAAGAATATCATATGTTGTGAGGTTCTATATTCTTGAGGTATTCAGATTCAAGTCCTTGTGAATCTAAGCTTAAAGTACGAGATAAACTCCATTATATCATACTATATTTTGTTAAGATGTTCTATGAGGAAAATAACATCTACATCGTCCTTGAACTGGTAATGAAGTTGTTCTCCCAGCTAATTCCATATAGAAATGGATTGTGGTGCCAAACTATTGTACTAATTTTTCTTTTCCTTGCGATATGGAACTAGAAGTATGAGGTAAACCTTCTCCTCCATGATAGTATGAATGAAACAATCATTGGCAACATCCTAAATGAGATAAAGAGGGGATTGATCTCCATTTTCATGAAAGAGAGGTAGATTATTTAGGTCCACCTTGGGGATAACATCCCAATCCTACAAGTGAAGAGGACATGAACTAAAATGAGGGAATGAAAAATATCCTTGGAGAGCCATGAGTAGAGAGGAAAAATTAAAAAAAAAATTAACTAGAGATAATGGGCGGCTTGAATCAATGGAGTCACCAGATATTCTTAGGATTTCTTCCAAAGGCTAAAACCTTCACGAAAAACACATCAAACTTGATGAAGTGAAGTGGAAAGGTGCTTTAAACCCTCCCACTAGGCATGCCAAAATTGTAATTTAAAATTACATCATCCCCTGAATGGCCTGATGGTGAATGGTGCATCCGGTGTAATCTGGATAACATGGGTTCATCTCTCAAGTTGTGGAACTTGTGAACCTAAGATGGACCTTTGGAGATGGCTAGATTCCTTTACCCAATCCTAATGCTAAAATAATCTTAATGTAGAAAATATGCCTAACTACACCTATCATCATAATACCAAGGAGACAAGGAGAGAGAAAATACATAAAAAGTGAAATCCTACATTAAAAGGGGGTGATAGCACCAGAAAAAGGGGCGAGATAATCTATTGAGGGAGGAAGAAATAGGGAAAATGGGGGCAAATGGAGGTCAAACAAATCTGACACAGACCCAAATCCTAATCTTCCATTAAAACTCTAGAGAACACAACATCATAAACCTACAAGTAAAGGAACATGCACAAAGTACAACAATAATAATGGAGAGCCACGAAAATACAATAAAAATGAGATAGGGGTAATGAAACACCACAAAACGCATTTTTTATCAATTCAGAGTATGCACAGAGCATTCCATTTGAGGCACGAATGCTTAATTACATTGTTAGGCCCAAGAGAAGGCTCACAACTTAAATGAGTTAAGAGAAATTTTTGTAAGAGTTTCCCCAGATCCCAAAATGTCTCCTAAAAAATGAGGGTTAGATTACATTATATAGCCATTTTTCACCCACCCTCATTAAATATTTATGGGCACCCATACACATTAACTTCACGAGGGTAATTTTGTCAGAAAAAGATATGGGCTCCATATTACATTAAATAAGGTTGTTGGGTTGTCATTTGTTCACCTACCTATGCGTTCCTAGAACTCATGGGTTGTCCAACCATGTAGCCTGTCCAACCGTGCCCTACCACCACCAAGGAATCCAACTTCATGACCTCTCCAACCATGTGTTACCTTACCTCAACAATTTAACCCTGTGGGGTTGGACGCTATCGAAGTATGTGAGACATAGATTACTGTGGTCACCAACAAAAGGTATTGTTGTTCACCTGTTGGTTTGACAAACCATATGTCAATATGATGCTAGGATGAAAAAGTTGGAAATCAGACCGACCTAGTGACCCGTCTAACTTGATTACCTATACAACCTCATGTGTCAACCATATGCTTTGTTACACATCCAACTGGGTAACCCGACCATCCTAGCTGACCATCTCAGCCGACCAACCCATCCGACCAACCTGGCCAACCAACCCAGCCCACCAACCTATCAACCAAACGCAGCCCACCATCCCAACCGACCAACCCGATAGACCAACCTGATTTCACAATGTGCCCAACCAACAACTCAAGCATTCTTCGCGACAAGCCAACATCGCCACGAGTAAAGACTAAATCATTTGATCCAAAACACGAGATATGTTTCTCTTGTAATGGGGTTGAACTTTGATGTTCATCTCCATGTCAAAGAATTATGAATGGCTAATTCCATTTATGATGATTTATCCAAATTAACCTGGGGGCTAAATTAGGGATAACGAATATATTAGTTAAGATTCTACTATATGCACAAGTTAATATTAATGGTTTTAAGTCAATACTAACATTTTTAGGTTCTAAATTATCACAACTAAGTGTCTACATATATACATTGAAGTAAAAAATTTAGGTGCAAACAATAATTTTATGATTATAATATATGGCAGATCTTCAATGTGCGAATCAGAAACATTAATCACTTTGAAATACTTATCATCATATTGGTTTTTTTATACTTATTAACAATTATATTTGTTATTAATATGCTTGATTTTAATATACCTCTGTTGAAATTCTTTCTACAATGATCACATTCATCTTACGTAATTTGATCTAATATTTCACTCAAACATCTAAATATGCATTCTTATAGTTTATATTAAATGTCCATTGGTTGTAACCTTGTTTATTCTTATTTAATGTTTCTTTGTATACTACCATATG
This sequence comes from Taxus chinensis, assembly GCA_019776745.2. NCBI lineage: Eukaryota > Viridiplantae > Streptophyta > Pinopsida > Cupressales > Taxaceae > Taxus > Taxus chinensis. The sequence continues at coordinate 807,598,413 of CM034149.1, forward strand.
TTGAATTATCCTTGCTTACATTGTTTCCCCCACCTAAATATCTTGTTAATATTATTTATTATAAAGGATTTTAATCATTATTATTACCCAATCTCTTATATTTCCTTAAAACTCATTATGCATGTTGAGCCTTTTCTATTTTTTAAATTATTCAAATAAATTGTTCACTCCTCTATCCACGAGACTTCAAATAGCCTTCATTAGTTTTCCATGAAATAACATTCTCTTAACAGTAGACTAGAATACTCTATCTCAAAAGATATTTGCAACATGACATTTTGCCACCACATTTTACTTTAGGCTATAGTCTTCTAGAAAAATCATGTTACTCCTATAATAAATGGGTTATGAACATTGTAAAAATTATGTTTATCCTAAAATAAGTAATGCATACACATACTTGTGCAATATTTATTTATTTAGTTACTAAAAACTAGTCTCTATTTGGAATTGGTTATTGATTCTTAAAAATTATCCTCATTCCATGAACAATATTAGTTTTATTTCAAGAAAAATATTTCTTATTGTGCTCTAAAAGAAGTAAGTTTTTGATACAATACATACGATAATATTATATGTACATCAATAATTGAGTTAGTTTTTCCTACATTCATTGTAGGAATCTCTAAATTGCTAGATCACCTCCCCTAAGATGGGGAATTATGGATCCTTTAGAAATGAAGATGCAAGACCTTGATTGCTGGAAGGTGGATCCTCCCTTGGTCAAGCCCAACAATGCATTATTAATCCCTCCTTGGGATGATCCTCTTCCTCCTCCTGGTTCTGCAGTATGTGCTTGATTCTATTGGTGTGATTTTTGTTAGGTGTTTTTTGCTAGCCCTATGGGCATTTTGATGTAGCCCATGTGGCATTTTAAGTTTTGTTGTTGTCCTCATGGAATTTTTTTGGACTTGGACTATTTTGGTCACCCCTATTAATGTAACTATATTTATTTGAATTTATTATAAAGGGCAGCTCCAATAGTAAAAATACACCTTCCATACTCTTTCATATTTGGTATATCATTTTCTAGGTATATATTTAAATTTTTATTCCCATATGTTACATGGCCAATTGAAAATAATCTCATAATATAAATAATCACTTGATGAACATCCATACCTCCTAAATTAGACTCTAGTTTTTGAAATTACCATTTTTCATATTACCTAATGAAGAGTTGATTCAACACAATATTAATAGATTCACTTTGTTTCCTCTACTCCCACCTCAATTGAGTAGTATTTTCTTCCTCTTGAGATACTATTTTCATTCAAATCCTCTAAATGCCTCAACTTTCTATTCATTTTGTTGAAAATGTTTGGTGCCAACTGCAACCAATAAAGGTGAAGACACAACCAAAAAAATATAAAAAACACACAAAATATATTATATTCGATTAAAAGATTTTTACAGACTCATAGTTGTTTCTTTGTCTATTCTCTTTTTTTCCTCTTCTTATGTCCATTCTTGTTTATTTTTCTTACAAATTCTTTTATTTTGTTGTGTTGTTACCTAGATTTAATCTCTTTCACAAATTGAGCTGCATCATGGACTTTACAAGACACTCAGAGGTAGATAAATGGTTTATATGTCGTTTTGTAGCCGGGGAAGTAATTTATATGACTTGTTAGCACTCAGGACTTAAAGAAGTGGGTAGCACCTTGAGAGCATTTGATGTAATCCTCACTATTTTAGGTTGTGCCTATCAGCCAAGGGAAGACAACCTATATTGTAGACTTTGTTTTGTGAAGGAGGTGAATATATCCTTGTACTATGCAGATTGTATGAAGATGGCCTTGAGAAAACATGATAAATTTTCCATTATTCAAACTCAATAGAGTTGTCACTACTAAATGATGGAAATTAATTCAAGACAAGGCTAAGGCTACTAAAGACATGGTATGATCCTAATTTGCTTTGTGCATTTTTGTAAATGGATTGTATTCTTTTGTTGCCACACAATACAATGAAGGGGTATTATAGGTACGATGAGTTAATTTGAAATGAATTTTTGGGTGGGAGATATTCAGACAAGACTATCCATAATTTTCCAACTTCTTTGAGGACCTTTGCAAAACTTCAAAGACTTAGACAACAAAAATGCTTCAAAGAGGTTAAGGTGTTCCTTGAACTAGGATATGTGCATCAAATGGAATCCCAGATCTACACTCTTTTACACAATCTCTGATGATTTATCACAAAATCTTGAGTTAAATGAATCAGCAAAGCATTTAGAAATTTCTAGTCTATCAGACCTAAGGTACCCCCAAAGGTTTACAATCAAATCTATATCAAGGAAAGTAGAGTGAATTTAAAATTTTTTATTCCTTCATCAAATGGAAGCTCTTCTGATTCTGGAATTGCAAATGCCACTAAGTTTTTATGAGAATTAGATCTGCATGATCAAAAGGAAATTCGAAACACCAGATTGTAACAGGAGCAAGAAACAGAAATTGAAAACATTCTGAAACATAATTGAATGCAAACTTTACGAAGAGACGGCAAAAACTAATCTAGAATGACAAATTTAATTAGCATGGGAATGTTATAAGAAAAATCTCAGAGCTTGTTAGTGGCTATACATCAACAACATACCTAACATGATACAAAATTGATGCAAAAGGGAGCTAAAATGGTTCTCAAGTGGTTTCTCAGAGAATGGGATTCTTCTTAGATTTTCCAGTGAAAATTATAAGTTTCTTCGACCCTTTACATGAAAAATTCATGCAATATATACATTTTCAATCACACACTCACTTTGCCTCTCAAATATTCCCTCCAAAAGTGGAATTTTCGAAGCACGTTTTCTTTACAATATTTTTGGAAAATGACATTTAAAAAAATCACAAAAACTTGCCAGTTGTTCTTTCAAAAGGTGAATCATTACAAAACTTTCATCATTCTTCAAAGTGGAAGCACGTTTTTTATTCCCCACACATATAGACCTATTTCATTTGTTTATTTCATCTTTTCCTTTCCCAATTTTTACTCTACAACTTTGGATCTGGTAATTCACATTTTTTATGAACTAGAGTAAAAATTTATTTGAAAAATCCCTTGGATTCACAAATTGAATCCCCAAATTTATTAATCTGGACCATGCAGGCCAAAACGACATAATTTGGCAAAAACTTCGATGGAGATTGATGCAAAAAACACATATCCAAACTTCCTAGAGCTCAAATGGTAGCAAAACTGGTGAACTACACAACTACCATTGATCTATTCTTATCTTTAAATATGAGCCCTCCACGTGATAGATCTGGGAAAAATGGGCCTTAGGGACACTTTTGACCTTTTTACAACTTTTTGAAAATTTTCAAAATTTCTTGATTTCCTCCGCTGCTCCGCCTTTGAGATTTGGTTCTGACACATGGTGCAATATGATTAGATATAGAGTCATGGATCAATTTTACACATTTTGCATCTCTCTAGAAAAAAGGAAAATGTTTCACTTTTCCTCCACCAGCCCGGACCTCCGCTTCAAGTTTCTAAAGTGGGTCCCAGAGGAACCTCGGGTCCCTTTATGCCTTTAACTCCCTTTTCCCTCAAAGGGAAAATTTTTCACTTTTCCTCTGCTAGCCCACACCTCCACTATTGACTTCTCAAATGAATTTTGAATTTTTACCCTCAGGCTTGCGGGTTAGTTTGATACTTTGAGTCACTTGAATACAAGATGAAAAAATTTCAAGTTGCACCCGATGGTGCGCCTCCCTGCCTCTTTGACTTTTCAAGCTGCCATGTGTCACCATGGCGCACCTTGAGGAGGTCGCAAAAAATTGATACCTTAAATGAGCGCACACTCGCCATGTGTCCTATTCTGGTGAGATTTGTCTGAATGCTTGAAGCTCAGCAGAAGGAACCATGTGTCATACTCTGAGGTAGTCTCATTTTGGCCATTGAAAAGTATAAGTAAAATACAAAGCAAGCGGAGGCCTCCATGTGTCATCCTAGAGCTTCTTTAGGATGGTTCCCAAAGCAGAGACCCTAAATGAGAATGATCTCACCACATGTCTTGTTCTGCCAGACTGATCCAACTACATAAAAAAAAATTCCAAGTCTGGGTGAAGCAGCGGAAGCCTCCACATTTCCTCCTAGTGCTACTACAAGGCCAAACCAAATAGTAAATCTTTAAATGCTTGACGTTCAGCCACATGAATAGATTTCTGAGTTGAGGCTTTTTATATAATTTCAAGTGTTTAGCCAAGCCACGTCCAAGCAAAAGGTACCACAACCCCTGTAGATGTAGGGATGCAAATTTGACGAGGAGAAACACCCGTCAAACCATAAAATATAGAAAAACAACCATTTGAACCAGGAAATGAAATTTAATTCAAGTACAAAAAGTTTAGAAAGTTAGAAGGCTCAAATATGTTCCTCAGGGACATATCAACACATTCTTCTTCAAGTATTTCAAGGTAGAAACGTCAAGAACACAAATTATGGCTGTGGCAATAGAGGGAATGGGAAAATGTGAATTTTAGAAAGGATAGAGCCCAGGGAGCCCAAAATATAAACCTTTTCGAGAGGAACAGAGAAACTAGGAGACAAATATGGACCCATACATGATCTTTGACCCAGGGGCAGACTAAAAATGGCAACAAATACTAGCCAATCGCAACCACGGGGAAGGATAAAATTACAGAGGCCGTAAATCAATAAATTTCTAAGAGCACAAATGGGGAAAGATAATTTTGAGCACCAACATGTTGTATGAAAAAAATATATGCTATATTCCCCCTCTGTAGTCTTCTCTCTGTATTTATTTATTTATATTTTACGATATATATTCCTTGAGTTTTGGGTCTATATATTCTATTATTTGTCTTCTATATTCCACTTGGTATGTTTGATTGTTTATATAATCCCACATATATTTGTGTGCCACCCATAGATCACAACACACCATCAACTGGACCTGACACTAATATAAACTATACATCATGGGTTGGCTGTAATGTCCACTAGATTCCATTTCCCAAATGATTGGTGGAATCATGTGACGTGTCTTGGAATGGATAGTCAATCACTACTCATTGAATCACCTTCACAAAACCTAAACCCAATAGTTTATACAACGCAGATAATTCCGCAAGGTTTACGTCTGCCAGGGTTTATCTCCATGAAATGTTGTAGAATGATTCCATATGTACTCATGCATTGGTGGAAGATAAAAAAATCCATGACCACAAATATAAATTTTCATCAATAGGGTACATAGGTGAGACAGAAACCAAAAAATGGACCTGTGAAAGGCTCAAGATTATAGATCCATTAATTTTTACACTCCCCCTTAACATTGAGTTGAACAACAATAAAATAAACAACGTAATTTTAACTTCTCAATATGTTCGATTCCCAAAATTTATCTTAAATTTTAAAACCTTTCTTTTGACATAGGTTTGGTAAAAATGTCATCTAGTTGTTGCTCTAACTTACAAAACTTAAGATCAACTTATCCTTTCTCACTAAATCATGAATGAAATGGTGCCTGATTGCAATATACTTTATTTTTACATGGAATAATGGATTCTTTGACAATGTAATCAAATACATATTATCAAAAAAAATATTAGAACCTCCATTTTTCTCTTGATGAAAATTTGAGAGGATTCTCCTTAACCATATTGCATGATAAATGGTTGAGTTTTCTACAATATAATTTTCTTCAACTGTTGACATTGAAACAAATGATTGGATCGTAGAAGACCATGAAAGGACTCCTGATAAAACTATTATCCAAATAACTCCCATACTTATTTTGAAAACTTACATTCACAAATAGCCTCTGAGGTTTTACACTGTAGGTTACACACATTCCAACTATCTACTTGGCAGATTTCGTTTCATAGATTTCCTTGTTCGCCTTGCACACTCCACTTCTATGCCTTCCTTAAATTTTCCTTTACCTCTTTCTTCCAGTCTTCCCTTGAGCACACCTTTTGCACATTAACTTTCTTCCGAGCAGTTATTCATCCTACACGGGTGCCTTAGACTAGCTTTCGAAATTAGCTAAGTCCCTAGCATTCATGTGCCCTTTCTCCTTGTTCTCACACATTATTTTTTAATAATTACATCTCTCTCATATCTTTTTTCCCTGGGTATTTCTCCCATTTCCTCCTGCATGTGTAACCTTTGTGTGTATATTCCCTATGATTTCTTTTCATGCCTCATTGTTCCATGCGCATGCCTTTTCGACTTCTTTTGTGTTCTCTATGTCACGTGTAAATCTATCATACATTAAGTACATCACATGCAACCTATCACAATGTCCCATGAGGGTGCCAAAAACTTGTAAAAAATAGTGTTGAATGTGGCAAAAACATCAAAACAAATGAGCAATTGGTCATTTCTTCAACCAATCTATGTGCGCCACATGTCTTGCATACTTGGTTAGCACAATAGAACTTCTGACACTCATAAAAAAAATTTAGTGCTCAAATCCTTATGCACAAATTTTTTTTGGAAAGCCATTGAAGTGGGCTACATGATAGGCCATTCAAATTAAAATATCAATAGGATTGGGTAGGTGAGGATATGGAAAACACCTATCAAGCCATTAAAGTGTTATCTAATTGTTTCAACAACACAAATTTTATATGATCTACCATGCTTCTTTCTCCAATATGCCAAAAATATATTGAGAACTACACTTGATAGATTGTATGTGAATTTTCAGGTGGATTTTTAGGCATTGATGGATTGCATTTAATTTTCAAATCGTATTTCCCTTTTTTTCTTCTTTTCCTCTCTTCGCTTCATCTATAAATGTAAGAGTTTAGCTCATTGTAAAGGGTCAGACATTTTTACATTCTTTAGTATTTGCTAAGGATTATTTATCTCCACATTCTAAGTCACATACCTCTATATATTAGTCATGCATGTGAATATTATCCTTCATATGTCATTGTAACTGACCTTACATACTTACAAATAATAGAAGCACTATTTTGTGGCTATGTTTGGCATGAGAATATTTAATTTCTTCTTTCTTGCTTGATGTTGCATTATGTGTTTGTTGTCTCACTTTAAGTTCCTTGCATCACCATTTTTTGGTTGTATTTCATGAAATCGATGGTGAAAATTATTGTTGGTTTATGCTACATGTGCCCATCCTACACTCAAGTTTTCTCCTTTGTTCTCACTCAGAACAGAAAGTGTTCATCCCACTTTTTTTAGGAGTATCGCTCCCCTTAATTTTTTTTTCCTTTCTGTCATCCTTCTATCCCTGGTCCTTTAGAATTTTTAGCTTAGTGTTTCCTTTACAACATTAAGAGTTACTATAATAGTAGAAATAGGTTGAGGAACTGGCCTTCTTTAGAGATCTGTCTCAAGTTCTCAAGGTCTCACAAGTTGGAGATAGTTTTATTTTTGTCTTAAACGACTCGGTTGTTCTAGATATGAGATACGGGTGCATGTTTTACAACCAACAATTTCTAGCATGCCTAGTGGCACAAGCACTGAAAGATTAAATTTTAGAGTTTCTAAGTTTTAGTGTGTGATTTAGCGATTTACAGCTTTTGGAGGCTCATTCAACACAGCTGAAACTTCCAACATTCAAATATAATATTTTAGCAGCTAGAACAGCTTTCATAAGAAGAGTGCATACAACGAAAATTGATGGAGCTGAAGATTATTTTGAGTACCTGCAAGTAACTCTGAGGAAAACATGTTCCAGGAGACCTATGCATACATCTCCATAACTCATGTGTCATGCTCATTAAACTCCTACTCACAACATACAACAAGCATGCCTCGTCATGGCTCACCAGCCACGTCCTCCTCTAAGAAACTTTTCCAACTTCCTTGGTGGAAATCCTCCTGTTCTAACATGACATTCAATAGTCACACTCAAAATTAATCAATATTTTAATGGTGAGAATCTAATCACCCCTTAGGAGCATATCCATGATGTAGCTAAAATGTGATCGGTCTATCTGATCACATATGATGATGTAGCAGTTACGCCACTTGTAGCCTCTTTCAAAGGTAAAGTGCTCTAGTGGTATCGAGGTTTGACACCTGCATCTATTGCCACATGGGATAAGTTGGTAATAAATCATTACAATTATTTTGAAGACAAGTGAGATTATCTATCTTTGGTAGATCAACTGATTACGAAAAGGAGGTCTCCCAATGAGCAGATGATTTATTTCAACATTAGATTCGAAAAGACTTGGGAAAAAATCCCTCTACTGGTAACACCTACAACCCAACATGCTTTCCTGTATTATCTTAAGGCCATGAATAGTGACATCTCAGTCATTATTAAATATATGGGAGCTAGGAATTTACTAGCTTCTTATAATATTACAATAAGGGAATTAAAATAGTCTCATATAGGAGGGTAAGTTTACTCCAAGACCTCCCACACTTTTGTTTCCAAAGACGTCTCCAGCGCCCCATCCTTTTATTGCCTCTGTTTCAGTGTAGAGTGTGCAACCCATTATGTCTACAACCTATTCCCCCACACAACATAAATAAGATAATGAAATGAAGGCCCTAATTAGGAACTTATCCATTAAGTTCATTTCCTTAGAAAAATAATAGGAAAAATCCTTCAAGAATATTTATAATCAGGAGCATAACCAAAACAATCATCCTCAGTGGAATCAGTATAGGAACAAGAGATATGGGCAGAACCAACAGAATGATAGATGGCATGCTAATGTTTACTTGCCTTCCCAAGTTATTCCTCCTACATAACCTCTTCTAACACCAAACACAAACAACACATTTTTCCCAGTACAAAATAATATGGCGCAAGAATCATAATGGTGCTTCCCTTGAAACATGCCTCACAGTCAATATCATTGCATCAATGTTGTGTGAGAAGGCCTATATGATCCAAAGTGATTATAAAAATGAACCTTCCATCAGCACAAATGAGCCTATGAAGAAAGAAAATCCAAAAGCTCGTCCTAAAACAAACTTTATATTCTTTAGCACCGAATACTTTTGTGTGATTAATCAAGTTACATATGATGCAATAAGAATACACACACATGTTATAGATAACATAAGATATAAGAAGGGAAAGCTTGAATCTGACACACAAGTTTCAATTCCAGGAAAACAGGTTGATCGTCAAAAGCAAAAGGTGCTCAAGTTCCAGCAGTAAAAGTGCTCAAGTTCCTACATGCGTGGCTCTGCGCAAAGCTACTCATGAAGTGGCGTGCACCCCTACTTTGGTAGGTCAAGCATCTATCCCAGATAAGGTCCATAACATTTTACCTGAACAGGAGAAAAAGGATGATGTTTTGTCCTAAATGCACAAGTCCATTGGCCCCCCCATTTAGTATTGTTAACCATATGAATAATATAAGCATAAATTTCATAATTGGGGATGATCTAACTATTTCATCCCAGTGTGACCTATTACATGAAGCTCATGCCTAACTTCCGTGAGGTCATCTAGTTTTTCAAAAGCCATGCACTTCTGTTAAGATTTGAAAGAAAGTAAATAAGGTTGTTAAAACCCCACCCTTCTATATGTCCTTAATCATAGGAAAAAAATTTGTGTATGATTGCAGGATTAACTTGTGTGCTAGTGCTTCTGTCATGCCTAAAAAAATTATTGATCTGTTAGGTCTAAAGTATATCCCCTTAACAAATGGATTCCTACAACTTGATGGTTCAACTGTCTTTACAGTAGGAATCACTGAGAATCTTGATTTAAATCTCCATGAAGGTCCAATTCTGACAATAACTTAAGATGTGTTAATCATTGATTTGCCCCCTCTGTTTTCCCTATGTTTGTCAAGGGAATTTACTACTACATTGGGTTGTTACTTGTCTTCTAATTGGACCCAAATGTTACTCAAGACAAGGTATGGTACCCGATTTACCATCCAAGTTGAGCCAAAATTTTCCTACCATGTAGAGTCATATGTCCCATCCCCTCTCAAAGCCAACTCTTAAATCTAAGAAGAACAAGTTTCAGTTTTAGAAGAGCAACCTCTCGCATATACTATTCTATACTTAGTGTTAGATGAATGGGAAAAGAGACACTAAAGATTTTATCTAGGTGCTGAGGAACTAGAAGCTTATGAAACCGGGCTTGGTACCTACTACATCCTTGAAGAAGAAGTTGTGATGCCACATGCACTCAAGAAAAGTGAAGAGAATCCTAGTATATGGAATTATAATTTTGTAGATCAGAAGAAAAAATGACATGAATGCAGGTGTTGTTCTTATTTCCCCTAAGTATGAGAAATTCTTTTTCAAGCAAAGGTTGTAGTTCACATGCTGCAATAATGTGACAGAGTATGAGGCATTTGGTGCATGGTCTTCTTATTGTTAAAAATAATAAGATCAAGGAATTACTCATCACATCAAGATGGTGATTAGGCCAACTATTCTAGAAGACAACACCAGATGGAAAGTTTTTGACAGTGACACGTAGATCATCTAATAAAAATGAATTTTATTTCTGAAAGCAAGAAAACTGATATACATGATAGCTATGGTGACCAAGTGATAAAACTAAGGAAAAAAAAGTTTCCTAAATTACTGGTTACCTTAGAGAAAATTTTTAGCCCTGATGATGACTTTAAGGGTGAATAAAAGTATATGTGCATCGTGCAATAATATTACTGTTGTTATTGGCACAAAAAGGAGTTGTTTCTTAGTAAATCTTTGATGGTGTCAAAAATATAGTGAATAAAAGTATGACCTCAAAGGTTTTGATACAATTTTTTCTTAGCACTCCATTGATCTTGATTTTCTTATCTAGCCCATGCCAATCAATACAAATATAGCCAAACTCATTGAGGTGAACATAATATTTCCAATCAAGTAATGAATGTAGTTCTGGTGTGCAAGAAGAATGGTAAAATAGACTTTGGTCAATTTTTAGATAATTAAATAAGGTATCCTTGAAGGATCATTATTATTTCCCTTCTATGGAGCATATTCTTCAAACTGCTGCTGACACGTAGAAGTTATCAATGTTGGAGGTATTCTAGCTTCAATAAAATCTTGGTAAAGGAAGATGATAAATCAAAATGGTGTTTACAACCAAGAGGGGAACATACTCATCACATCAAGATGGTGATTAGGCCATCACCATTTTAGAAGACAACACATGGAAAAAGTATTTGAGATGGAAAGTTTTTGACAGTAATTTCATTATGGACACGTAGATCATCTAGAATTCATTAATCCTAATGAATTTTATTTCTATTGGTGCACAAAAAGCAAGAAAACTTTTTTGATATTACATGATAGCTATGGTGACCAAGTGATAAAATGGAAAATAAGGAAAAAGTAAGATAGTTTCCTAAATAGATTACTGGTACATACCTTAGAGAAAATAAAGTTTAGCCCTGATGATGACTTTAAGGGTGAATAAAAGTATATGTGCATCGCACAATAATATTACTCCCGAGTTGTTATTTCAAAAGCATGTTCACCACAAAAAGGAGTTGTATCACATACAAGTGTTAGAGACTTCATCATGGGAGTAGAAATCAACGAGAAGAGAGAGCTATTGGTGAAAAGATTATGGAGTCTAATCTGATTATCAAATCCAGAAAGTTGTTAAGAGGTAGAACGTTATGCAAACAACTTACCGAGGATGTGTACACTGAGCCTGAGACTTCATTGTTTCTATATGAAGACCTCCTATGCATAGAACTTGAACATAATAAATCCCTTTACACGTGCAACCTGATGAAGGACATGATCACGATCCTTTCCAAAGGTGCATACCCTCATGGGTTAGAACAAAGTAAAGATAATACAAATAAGGTGGCAATCTATCCCATATGTTTTGATTGATTTTCTTCTCTTCAAAAATAATCTTAATAGCATGTTGATGAGGTGTATCGACAATGTGCAGTTTGAAAAAGTGTTAGAAAAATTTCATGATGGATTATGTGGTGGAAACTTATCTGTTAAGTTTACAACAATGAATATCATAATGGCAGAACTCTTTTAGCCTACCCTTTTCGTAGAAGTGCACAATTTTTCCATGAAATCTTAAAGAATGCACTTACCTTGCAAGAATGAAAATATTGGTAGTGCTTCCCCTCTGACCAATCCAAGTGGATCATCTTTTTATGCAACAGGTGTCTTGAATTCATAGGCATGATCAATCCTTCATCAAGCGATGGGCATATGTTGGTGCTGAAAGCTACAGATTACTTCATAAGATGGATAGATGCTATCGCACTCAAAGAATAAGTAGAGTTATTCATCCTTGAATTTCTCACGGTAATTGTAACAAGGTTTTATGTTCCTCAATACATTATATCTGATAATGAAAAATCCTTCCTTGGTAGTAGAATCACTGATTGGGCACTAAGCCTTGGAATATACTTGAAGAATTCTTCCACCTATTACCTGAAACACAATGGATTTTTAGAGTCAAAAAACAAAAACTTGATCAAGATCATGTAGTGCACAATGAATATCAACCAAATACAATGACATAAAAACATCTCACGCGTGCTCTAGGAAGACATAATCATAGTGAAAAGGCTACAGGAACTTTACCTTATAATTTTTTCTATGAAAAGGAAGCCACCCTTCCCTTCACACTGGATTTAAATTCATTGGCATTTTTTCAGCATATAGAATTAGAATGCATGGATCAAAGAGAAATTAGAATGGTAGAGCTATTTGAGCTTGAAGAATCAAGAAAATCTGCCATGATAAGGCTAGAACAACATCAGAAAGAAAGAAAAAACTAGTTTTGCAGAAAGGCTAGGCCTCAAGCTTTCTAAGTTAGTGACTTTGTCTTAAAGTGGGATGTTGATAGAGCTAAACCTAGGTACCACTTAAACTTTGATGCAATTTGGAGTGAACCATACATAATTGGTTCATTCAAAGAGGCTAACTCTTTTGTTTTAACTCATCTTGATGTAGGCGTGCTAAAAATTTTAGTAAATGGGATCTATCTTACACCCCTCCATTGATTTTTTTGCATCATCTTCTATATATTACAGTTTATTAAATTCCTCTAACTGTGCTACTCACATATTGTATTGTTTGTACATAGTTCCTTCTTCTCACATGCATATTTGGTGCACTATTATTTTTTTGTTAGGGTGTTAATCATCTTTGAGTAGTTTCAACATTTTTGCAGGATTCAAAACATAGTTTAGAAACATTTCATCAAATGACTTCAAGGCAAGGTTCATCAAGGTCACGTGATCAGAATTTCATGATTACATAATAGACTCCATGCCCAATGGATGCTCGAGGATACTTATATTCTTCATCTAATGGGAAGATGGCCCCGAAATTCACCAAAACTATTATCCAAATAAATCCCATAATTATTTAAAGAACTTACATTCACAGTCTTGCTCTGATGTTTTGCACTGCAGGTTACCCACACTCCAACCATCTACTTGGCACATTTCCTTGGTTGTATTTTCTTGTGTGCTTTACACACTCCACTTCTATACCTTCCTTCCATTTTCCGTTTCCTTTTTTTTTCCACTCTTCCCTTACACGCACCTTCATTTAATTCAATTTCCACCTAGTAGTTATTAATCTTGTGCATGTGCCTTAGACTTTCCTTATAAATCAGCTAAATCCCTAGCATTCGCGTGCCCTCTCTCTTTGTTGTCACACATTATTTTTTATTAATTATATGTCTCCCATACATTTCTTTCTTGGGTATTTCTCACATTTCTTGTTGTGCACATTACCTTTACATGCGCCTTTCCCCTATTTTCTATTCACACCTCATCCTTCTACTCACAATATTTTTCTCCTTCTTCTTTTTTTTGGTGCGACATGGAAATCTATTAGACCTTAAGTGTATCACACGTAACATAGAAAAGCATGCCACCTGGGTGCCAAATCCTTGTACCAAACCAGTGTGTGACGTGTGGCAGAAATGAAAAATAAATCAAGAGTTTTCCATTTCTTTCGCCAATCTGTGTGCGCCATGTGTCTTACAAGCCCAATTATCATTGCAGATCTTTTGACAGTCATAACATTTTTTCCAGTGCTGAGATTGGTGCACGCCCAAATTTTTTAAGATAGCTAGTAACGTTGGCTAGATGCTAGGCCATTCAAATTAAAATTTCAGTGGGATTTTCTTGGTGAGGACATGGAAAACATCTTTCACACCATTAATGTGTGATTTGATTACTTCAACCACTCATATTTGATCTGATATACCTTCCTTCCTTCTCCAACATGCCCAAAAGACATGGAGAACCGTACTTGATCGATTGAAGGAGTATTTTCAGGTGGATTTATATTAATGGCTGGTGGTTAAGTTTCAAGTCAAATTTCCCTTTTTCTCTTTTTTTCCTCTATTTGCTTCATCTATAAATGTAAGAGATTGGCTCATTGTAAAGGTTTACAAATTTTTCCATGCTTTAGTGTTTGTTATGGATTCTTTAAGTCTCATTCTGAGTTGCAAACCTCTAGATCCAATTCATGTATGTGAATATTACGCCATTCTAATTGAATGCATACCTGGAAGTAATATAACCATTGTTTTGTGGCTATCTTTGGCCTTGGTGTGTTTTATTTCTTCTTTCTTTCCTGTTGTTACATTATTTGTTTTCTATGTCACTTTAAGTTCCTTGCATCACCATTTTTTGGTTGTGTTTAATGAAATCAATTGTGTAAATGCTTTTTGGTTTGTGATATGCATGCCTAGCCTCCCTTAGTGTTTTCTCCCTCATTCTCAATTAGAAAAGATAGATTTCATCCTAATTTTTTCATTCTATCACCTCCCTTAGTTTAGTTTTATTTTATGTTATCCTTCAATTCCTAGTCCTTTGGCATTTTTAGCTTAGTGTTTCTTTTCCAGCATTAGGATTAGCAGTGGCACTAGAAATAGGTAAAGGAACTAGCCTTCTCCAGAGATCCATTTCAAGTGGGAAATGTCACACAACTTGGATACAGTTCCATTGTTGTCTCAAACAAATTGTCTCTTCTAGATCTCAAATACAGGTGCACGTTTGACAACCAACACAAATATTGAACAGATATCCATATGTGCTCTTTCTATTATCATGGTTACTTTCCCAATCATTGTAAGTGTATCTAATAGACTGAAAATCATCATTAGAAAAATATTAAATTTGATAATCTATTGTTCCATTCTCATACCTAAAAATATGCTTTCCTACTTACAACTATTTCTCCTTTCAAGTTTCAATGAATCTAAAAATCATGCTAACTGCATACATTTTTCTAGTCTAGTTGTACTTAAATACATAAATCTTCCTACCATGATTTTCTATCTTGTACGATCCACATTACTACTATAATAATCTTTTGTCAATTTTTGAATTAATTCAGTTGGTGTATATGTTTGTTTTTTCTCCAACATTCTGAATCAGTGCAATATTTCTTTTCCATATTTTTCTTGAGAAAAAACTATGCCCTGTTCTATTTACTTTACCTCAATGCCAAGAAAATACTTCATAGTCCTAAATTAGGCATCTCAAATTTCTTCTTAATGATTTATTTGAATTCATATTTTACCTTGTTTGCATTTCCAGTAAACATTAAAACATCTACATACAAGAAAAGAATCAAAATATCTCCATATTTTCTTGGTTTGATGTAGATTTTGGGCTCACTAGTCTATACTTTGTACCATATAAATCCATTTATAATGGAATATAGGCAGTCCCACATATCCTATCCCTTCAAGAAATATGGTTTACCATGCACTACATGATTTTTTGAGTCCATCTAATTATTATTGAGCTTGTATACTTTCCTCTCATTCCATGGAATCTCATAACATGGAAGTTGTCCCACATACACCTCTTCTTCCAATAACTTCCCCTTCAAGAAATATGGTTTATCTCTTGAACATTCGATTGATTCCTCATTTGTTGTTCCTTGCATGTTTTGTTGGCCTACTTTCCACTATTTGTGATGAGTTTTCTCTACCATCTAGCTATGGATTTACCTTTTCTTATAATTGTTCTCATAGTTTATAGCCTTTATACAATTTTTAAGCTTTTGATTGTTCACAATATCAAATAAAAATTCATTTCTCTCCTTTGTTATCACACTTTCATATTATTTTCTCGGGCACATGTGCATATTCTACACACCAAAAAAATCTCAAGTTTTCAACTCTTGGTTTTATTCCACTCCATACTTCTTGATATCATGTTTCTCACACTCTTTGTTGCACATATATTTAGCAAATATATTATTGTTTCAACCCATAATTCATCAAAAAATCTACTTTTATTGACTATGTTTCTTTCCATTTCTTGAATGTTTCGTTTCTTCCTCTTAGCTACACCATTTTTCTATGGTGTATTCATTTTTTAAAATTATTTATTGATCAATTCATCCTTACAAAAGTTTAAAAAATAATTTTATATATACTCCCCCCTACTATTTGTTGTCAATATCTTTATATAACACCCACTGTGCTTCTCAACCATGACCTTGAAATTTTTTTCTGATTTATTTTTGGAGAAATAAATTCATATCCTTCTGTTGAGTTCATCCATGAAAGTAAGGAAGTACACACTTTTAGACAAGGAGGTATTCTTCATGGGACCACACAAATATTAATGTATCTAATAAATAGGTGAGGTTGCTCCCAAAAATTTAAGCGAGGGAAAAGAATTTCTATGTTGCTTTCCCAATATGCATCCTTCACATACTTTTTCCAGTTATTCAATATGTGAAAATCTTGTAACCATTTTGATTTTATAAATAGCATGTAATCCACCATAACTCAGATGTCTATACCTAATATGTCAGAGATTAGGTTGATCAATGACTATAGTTTTGAATGTTGATGTGCCTACACTCTTCATCTTGAAAGGAAACATTCTATTTTGTATCATCTTCATTGTTACAATAAGATTATTGATTCTACTTCTATCATATATATTGTATTCTCCATTTTCAAACCTCACCTTATATCCATTTTGGGAAAGCTATCCACTTCTTAGAATATTATACTTCAATCCTAGGACATAGAAGACATTATGAATTTTCTTCTCGTCTCCTTACTTGGTGAGAATGGATACAATTCCTTTAACCATCATAAGAACCTTGTCATTTTTCCCATCTTCACTTCAAATCTTATTTCTTCATCTATACTATTGAATATCTCCTTACATCCACACATATGGTTATTGCATGCACTATCAAAATACCATATTTGTTTGTTTCCTTTCTCAGCTAAGTTGCAAGTTAGAAATATTTGTTTGTTTCTTATTTTACAATAGAGAATCTTGCATTATGCTTATGATTTCTCATATCATATTATTTATTTCTACATTAACTTGTATAGTGTCCATAAGTTTTTCCTTATTAGCATTGTACATTTTATTTTTCATATTGTTGTGTAGAACCACCGATGAATGTTTTGTTACCCCTTCCTCTTCCTCTTCCTCTTTTGTTTATCTATTGCTAATTTTTTCTTCCACCTTCTTGCTGGTTGTTGAATATTCCTCTTCTTCTTTTGTAAGCTCCTCTCCCACTACCTCTCACATTTCTATTCATTTTGAAGACTTTTTCATTGGAGGAGTTTGATAACCTGCTCATCCTCTGTTCATATGTTTTCAAAGAACCCATTAAATCGTCAAATTTCATTTTTCTCAATTCCTTAGACTCCTCTATTGGAACCACAACTAGATCAAATCTAGTTGGAAGGTTTCTCAATACCTTCTTTATGATCTTGTGGTCCTAAATAACATCTCCATTATTCCTCATCTGATTGACTATGGTCATTTTTCTTGTGAAAAAATAATTTAATGATTTTGGTTATTTCATCAGAAGAGTCTCAAAATATTTCCTCAACATCTGCAATCTCACTACCTTTACCTTGTCAATTCCTTGATAAGCATTTGGCAAGGTATCGCATGCCTATTTAGAGTTTATAGATATTGTTATTCTTGGGAAAAATAAATCCGTTATGGTATTCATAATATATCTGAAAGCATTTCATACTTTCTTTTATTTTCCATGAATGCATTCTTTTGAGCTTGATCCAGTGCATTGAAAGCAGCTTGGTTTGTTACTTCTATAAATCCCTGTTCAACTCATTCACATAGATATCAAGAAGAGAACATTTTCTTCATTTTAATACACCATACATCATACTTCTTTCAATAAAATATTGGGGGTTGTTGCCATGAGTTGCTACTGGAAGCCATTAAAATTCAAACAAGAAAATAAAAACTCAAACCCATGAGCTGTTGAGTTCTTATTTTGTCTTCCAAATGTTTTTATCTCTGATACCATGATGCTAAAAAAATTTGGTGCCAATTATAACCAATATAGGGGAAGAAACAACCAAAAAAATATAAAACACACACAAAATATATTATATATTCAATTAAAAGCTTCTTACAATCTCATACTTATTTTTCTATCTATTGTATTTTGTTTCTCTTGATTTTTCCTTTCTTATTTCTTTTTCTTACAAATTCTTTTGTGTTTCTCCACGAATAACCTATATGTTATATTACCCCTATATAGTATTCTCTCTGTATTTATTTTTATATATGTTAGGGCATATATTACTTGAGTTGCGACTATATATTCTATTATATGTCTTTTATAATCCACTCTATATGTTTTGATGTATATATAATCCCACATATATCCACATGTCACCCATAGATCATGACACACCATCAACTGCACCTGGCGCTAATATAATTTTTTCCTCATTTCATGGCTCTCACGTCTGCTTGAGCCTATCTCCCAAATGAGTAGGGGAATCGTACCACATGTCCTCTAATGGACGGTCAATCACCACCCACTGACTTTACTTAACCAAACTCAGATGTGATAGTTTATATATTACAACTAATTCTACAAGGTTTACATCTGTCAGGGTTCATTACCATGGAATGTGGTAGAATGATGCAACATGTCCTCACACATTGGTGAGGGATTAAAAACTCAATGGCCAAAAATATAAATTCTCATTCGTATGGTAGATAGGAGAGAGGGAAACCATAAATTGAACCTGTAGGATGCTCAAGATTACATATCCATTAATTCTGACACTTTATGAGAATAGTTTAAAATTATTTCATATCAGTCACATTTCCTTCTTGATTCCCTTTTTTTGGCTATAGTTCATTCTAATTTCCCAGGATTAAGGTTTTTGGTTGGATAGTGATTCTTGTTAAAGTGATCTCTCATTAGCATAGTACTTAGGTAAACCTCAATCGATATTCATGATCTATTAAGATAAAAAAAAATTGAAGGTATAAGTTAAAATTTTAAATATGGGTAAATATTTATGGGAAATCTAGGAATGTTTTTAATCAGGTGGGTACAATTTTATTTTGATTGAAAGAATACTTTTATATTCATTAAATCATTAAATAGTACACAATAGTTTAAAATGAAAACAATATGGGTGGAGAAGTCATGCCATAGAATAATCAAACATGGAAACATGTGCCACGGGAAATAATATTGAACAAAGAAATTACAAAAATCCACAAGGGAAAACATTTAAGCAGTAGAAGACAACATGGAAACTGGAAGAGCTGGAGGAGAAGGAAACCTACGTGAAGCATCTCCCCAAACCGAAGTAGGGGGTTGTGAGAGGTTGTCATAAAGTTCCAACCTTCACCCTCCTCAATAGTTGTAGAGTCCTTTTGATCAAGAGAGGAAGAATACCAACCAAAATCACCACAACCATCAAGGGAAGGATCCTCAAGCTATATTTTCTTCAATACCCGTATTTTCCACTAAGATGTTAAAAAAAAACACTATCATACTGCCGAGGGGAGAGGGGATCTACCTAGCCTGAGATTGAATTTTTTTCTCGGTGCCTTGGTTATAGGGACAAGAACATAAATGAGATAGACAACAGTGTTGAGTTTTAGAGTGAAAACATGGCATAGAAGAAACCTGACTAACTGAGAAATGGGCACTTACCCATTTGGAAAGGAGATCTTGTAAGTGTTTCACTTCCAAGTGAACTTTCTCCATCTGGCCTTAGATTTGAAGAAAAACATGAGAAATAATACCCATTTTATTAGACAAAAAAAAAACCATGCTAAGAGTAGTGTGATTAAAAATAACATCATTTCTAACCTTCCAAATTTGAAATAGAATTTCTGCACAAAAAATTTGTAAATTTTTTCTATATTTTATAGGAAGGAAGGATGTGTCCCCCAACAAGAAAATTTTCCAGTCGAAAGGTTCAGGGAAAAAAGGTTGAAAGAGGTAATGGATCCACTTCTAGGCCAACTGCATAAGAGGAAAATACTAAAATAGATGTAAAAGAGACTCAAGTTAGTAGGAAATAGGACATAAGGGGTTAGCAACTCCCAAACATTGATGATGTTTCCAACCGGTAAACCATGGTATAAAATAGATCGAAGGAAATGAGCCTTTTTGGGTTCAGTGTTGGCATTCCAAATGGGATTGAACCCGCATTTCAAAACCCTTTGGTGGGATTTAATATTTTAATAGTTATTCAACTATTCATAAGTAATACGAGAATGGGCCAAAAGCTGGTAACCAAGCCGGGGGTTAGTGCCGAATGAAGGGATGAGATGGAGGAGAGACTTCCACCTTATGAAGCACTTTTGTATGTATGGCATTATCAACTTCCTAGATAGACTCGTTATTACCCTTATTCAGATTGAATTGAGCTTTGATAAGCACCTAAGGTCTCAAATATCGGGAGGCTTTGCAAAACAAATCTCCAATAAAATTTATGGAATTTTTTAAAAGTCAAAGAATTTTAATCCATGAAACCATGGAAAAGGGAACATTACTAAAATTAAGAACATAGGACCACCATAGGGAATGAAAGTTTGTGGAAAGCCCCATTCTAACACAATCCCTGACCCATATCAAGAGGGGTTTTAACACCTACCATGCTTTCCAAATACTCTACATAACAAAATTTCTCCCAATTTGAAAAGGAACTAGAGAAAGTTGTAAGCTTTCAAACTCCAAATGTTTCCATGTGTTTTCTCCAAAAGGAGTTCCTTGACAGATACAATGGTGAAGCAATATTTTCTAATCCTCAAACATTTCTAAACCCTAAATGATCCATTTGACACTAAGGGAAATACCTTGGAGCCGAATATCAATTATCCCTAAACACCCAGAATCGTTGTGAGAGAAAACAATATCCAAGCCACTTTATTAAAACCTTCATGACCATTGGTGTATTTCGATAAGAAATATCTAAGTAATTTCTCCAACTTGTGATAAGAAGTCTGAGAGGTATCCTAGTAGGGTGAATAGTAAACATGCGTAGTAGTTTATACCTTTGAAAATATGTAAAATTTTCTAGCAAGAGAAAGGGGTTTGGAAACCTAATAGGAAATTTTTAGCTTAACCCGCAATATAACATAGGACCATCGAGTAGTAGGGGTAACTTAAAAGTAAAGGGGATGCTAAGGAATTTAAATTAGACCATAGGTTGAATCCACTACTAATAAAATCATTCCAACCATGGAGCTTTGGGATCCAAATATTTCCTATAGAATTGAATCATCTTACATTGAATGGAGGATCATGATGTTAAACAAAAAAAAATTAAACAATGAAAGGCATTAGTGACACACTCTTCACTATATTCCAAAGCTAAAAAGGATTTTTCAACAAAATTCCCATTAATGAGTTTTTGTTCATAATTCTGAAGAGATATACCCTTGAGTAACCCTTGAGCATCAGACTTGGCAAGAAGATAGTTGAATCCTTTCGCAGGAAGTAGATAGAGAGATGGTGCTAAGGGAAAACCTTGTCAGATTGACCTTTGAAGCTCAAACATATCATAATACACTCCATAGATGGTAATCCTAAGAGTAACATCTTGAAAAATCATGTTAACAAAGTGAATGAACCTAGGGCCAAATCCAAAAAATTGAAGCATTCCAGTAATTAAATTCCATTCAATTCTATCTTAGGATTTTCCAAATCTTGATGAAGTTGGCCTTTTTCTTGGATATTCTAGCCCAATCCAAGATGAATCTACTCTTAATAAATCTTGTGTTCACACTACACATAATAATAGGCATGATATTATGAATCCTTAGGGCTAAGGATTTAGCGACGATCTTGTATGACACATTCAAAACCATAGTCGGTCTCCAAGTGGTGATGAGCTCAAGATCTTCAGACTTAGGAATGAATTTAATATTTCCTTGATTGATCAAAGAACAAAGAGAATTGGTCTCCATTGTGTTAAAGTTGACATGATGGAGGTTTGGACACACAGTATCCCATAGCACCTATTATAACTCAGATAGGAATCCATCAATGCTAAGATTTTTTTCGACCTTCATTTGGATGAATTATTCCTTAATACCATCAACAGAGAGGGCGTGAATGCACACAACCCTTTGTGCTTTATATCTTTTGAAAGGAACTTCCTCCAGGAATTTTATTAAGGAAAAATTTCTTTCTAGGGTGTTCGAGTAGGAAAAAAACCATGGAAATTGTGCACAAGGTCAGTAAGCCTTCCTCAAGCACATTGGATATTTCAGATCGAGTTGGCGATGTGATGAGGCCAAAGTAAGGAAAAGAAATATTTTCTCACTCTATCACAAATTTTGAGCCAATTCAAACTAGTTCTTACTTTATTCCCAAAGACATGGTAGAACTCTTCCATCCTAAGGTTGTGACACTAAAGTTCAACCTTGATTTGATGTTTAGTTGTAAAGAGTGAGTGATGGAGAGCCCTTAAGATTCTAGTATATTCCTTAGTGGAAGCTTTGTGAGCAAGACATAAGAATAGAGAAGCGTGTCGTCCATAAATGTGAAGGAAGGTTATAGTTCTGACAATGGCCTCCTGCAAACAATTAATCCACCCATATATTCCAGATGGGCGATCCACCAAGTTCTATACATGTAGGATGTGTTCCACAATTCTTGGACAGTTAAGAGAGTTCGTGTTAAGATAGAACTAAGAATTGCAAGGCCTGATGGGAGATGGGAGCCCTTCAATTGTTAAAAAATGGAAGAATGATCCAAAAGAAGAGCTCCTTCCCAAATATAAACTATTCGTCCAGCATTGGTGGTGAAATAAAACACCTATTGCTCTTGGAGGAAAGCTCGATCAAGTCATTTGAATAGCCTATCTTGACCTTGTTTGAAGTTGATCAAAGAAAATCAAGTTGCATACGAGGAATTTCTATGGCGGTGATTAAGGTCAAAACTTCCAAGCTTGTTGTGCATGTAGAACCACCTTTCACACTCTCCAAAACACATGATCCAATGAACATTAGGTTATTTGTCAGCTATCCACCACCAAACAAGAGCTCACTTAAAAGCATCATTGGAAGCATAAATATTAGTAATACCAGTGATCTGATTATGTAAATAAAAAAGAGACAACACAACTCAATGAGATGGGTTAAAGCGACAAGAAAAAATAGATTTCTACAAGAAAGGAGAAATACGAGTAAGAAGGCCCCCTTTCCTAGGATAATGATTGGAATAATGAAAAATGACCCCTGGCTAGATAGTGCGGGATGCTGACTTGATAAGAAACACATTAAGATTAAGCTCTTGTAGACACAAAACATACATGTGACAAATCTTTTGACAACTCTCCCAGAACAACTATATACGGGTGAGTTCAGTAAGCCCATGTACATTCAAAGAGAAAAAATTCATTGCAAACCATCAAGATTTGAGAACTATTTGTCCTCAACACCCCCTAACATTGTGAATAGATTCACAAGGATGGAAGAGTGAGCAAATTTGGAGAAAGGAACATATCATTGATCTTGAAAGTGTGGCATTGTGGAAGATCATACTCATCCTCCTCTAAAGGAGATGGGATAAGAGAATGATTGTGCGTGGATTTGGTACGTGCAGAGAGAATAATCACCTTAGAATGAGGTTGTGAGATCACCGAGGTTGCTCAAATTGAGGACTTCGTAAGCGGGTAATGATAGGTTGAAGGAGAAGCCACATACTTCTTACTAGCCGAAGGGTTCGCAACTGAGGAAGGACCCCTAACAGGCATGTAAACCTGAGTCTAGGGTTTTTAGTTTTTCATATTTTTGACCTCTATCCAACCCTCTTCAAAAGAAGAGGAGAGTTTGGGATTAGAATTTTTTTCTCTGAAATAGTCGGGGCCGAAAAATCCATTAACGAGTGTTCCCAAATCATGTGGTCGATAGACTGACAACAAAATTAGGTATTGAGATAATTAGTATAAATAATGTGTTGAGTGAAAAAGGTTTCATTCTCTTAAATATTAATAATCTCCTTAAGGTCTTTATCTAAGTGCACTTCAACATAGACATATTGTTGTGGGTAAGTAGCATAAAACTTGTTCGGTCTCATGAAAAAAAAAGAGGCCAATTGATTTAACTATCTCTTCAGCAAAAATCCAAAGAGGTAGACGGAGACCAAGGAACTCAACCCAGATGGGAAATTTAAGTTTTTTGTGCTCAGAGACTTGAAAATCATGCATCCAGGGTGAAAAGATAACTACAGTATTTCGAAAGAACTAGGGACCATGGTTCTACAATGGCTTTGTAATGTTTAGGTTTATTAAACTGAAATAGAAAAACCTCTTAAAAGGTTTTGGATGCCCTCAAGTTTGATAGCATGGAATTTCCAATGGTTGTGAACCCACTTTTTAATAATACTCTCTAGGGGGGACACGACCAACAAAATAAGAAACCAAAGTAAATGATTCAAGCCATGAACAAGCCTTATAAAATTTAGGAGCATCTAAAACAACATCAGGATGAGGCAGACGAGGATGATTACCTCATTGTAGATTTTCAAAATGAATTTCCTTGCACTCACTTCTTTATCGGAGGCATGATTAACAGAGCTCATGTTGCCTAAACTTGTATCAAGAGATACAACAATACTGGATGATGCCTTTAAAATAGGCAATCGCCATTGCCCAAAGGCCGTAGAAAAAGAGATAAATGTAAAATGGCGTGAAATAAATGTCCCGCCTTGAAAAAAAAAGTGGTGTCACAGGGATTTTTGTGCCACAAAATAAAGCATAGAACTCAAACCGTAATAGAGCACCAAAAACGTTTTAAGTGGGTACAAAATTTTACAAGGATAGTGCAAAGGGAAATAAGGCTCCTCCTCCTACATTTCTAGGGATTCCTTGGATCAAGTGGGTATGAAATTTGAAAAGGATGGTGGGAAGGGAATTAAAGATCCTCCTACATTTTTTTCCTCGACAGTGGTGGATGACTTTAAATCCATTTTATCCCTTATCAAATCAATATAAAAAGAGGTGTTGGAGGTAGAGGAGTGCTATTTTGAATTAGGGATTATTTGTATGTCTAAAAATATTTTGTTGTATTTGATTGATTTTCATATTTTGTTGTATTTTATTGATTTTCACTTATTTTTTTAAAGAGTGGAAAGACTTCGTAGTTTTTTTTCATATCATTTTGCAAAAGGATTCAATATTATCATCTTGGTGGAGGAATGAGAGGTAATGTTAACCTCGTAATCTTTGTTTTGGGGTTCAACTCTATTATGCATGAAGCCTTCATTATCATACTTTAATCATGTAAATCTTAACTTCTTGGTGGATTAAGTCTAGGTGACATTTCCCAACCTTTCGTTGCATTTTGGGGGTGATTTGTGTCTTGAAAAAATTCAATATATATATTTTTTTTTCGAGAAGTGCATTTCTATTCCACTCGAAGTAAATGTATTTTACCTTTTCTAACTTTTTTTTTGGTTCTAAATAGTTTTTTTTGGAGATATCGCTGATTATTGGTAATCATATTTGTGTTCAACAAGAGGATTAATTTCACATGTGGATATTCTTTTTTATAAAGAACATATATGCATGCAGGAATCATTTTTAGTATTGAATAGCAAGCAGCCCACTTCATTGTATGGAGCTTATTTTGCTAAAAATCATGTATCAGAAATGATTCTTCAATTTAAGACAGTACTGTAGATTCGTTGTTGAAAGATGCAGTTGATTAAATGGATGGTTAATAGAAATTCAACTCATCTTCTTTGATATCAGATTCCTAATTGGAGATGGATCATTTCTTTTATGAACATCCCTCTTTTCCTTCCTAAAATTACAATATTTTACACATGTTCATTTGATCTTTTTTATTTTAGGTCCATTCAAAAAAACTTCCTCCTTAATATTGTGCTTATTAATTTACATCACGTCTGGCATATTTTGACATAATCCTAGACAATTGGAGAAAAGATGTAAAATTTCGCTACTTTTGTATAACTTTACTAATTAATCTTTGTGTATGCTGTCCTACACACCGCTAATTTAGAAATATATGTTTCCCAGAACATTCGAGCATATGCAAGACTAATTCAGAATCCTAACCAAACATTCTCCGTACACAAAACCACTTTTGTACACGCAGGATAGGATATTTCTAGTAGAGCCATACAATTTCAGTAGTGTTTTTAATAGTCATTATACTGATTTGGAAATGATCATTATTTCTTTTTAGACACATTTCAGTGGCTGGTCATGGAAATAATTTTTTTAAGAGTCTCCTATATATATAACAAAAGCTTGGATGTTATTACTCATAATCTGTATCACTACGACACATTTGGAGACAGATAAAAATCTCTGTTGAGAATCATTACCAAGTCAAAGAAAATTTGAAATATCTCAAATACAACGCCAAAATCACTCCATAAAGCTTAATCTAGAATCAAACAAGTTGAATAATGCATGATCCAAAATGTATAATTTCAAAAAAAAAAAAAAAAGGAAAATTGTTTTAACATAATTTCACATTTTTTTTTTACATAAGTAGATAACTACATTAGTATAACTCCTTTTTTGAGGAGTACTATGTCATAAACTGTTAAGAATTGGGATGGTTTGGTTTAAGTCCAAGCCAAAATCCTAACTATTTTTAAAAAATTTGATTAGTTTTAGCAAGAATAGTTAGGGTTACTGAAGCAAAAGGCCACAAACAAACAATATCATCGAACACAAAAGGGAACACAGTTACTAATAATTACAAAACAAGAATTGAAAACTAATCAATCTTACTGTAAGGATTTACAATTATCGATATCGTCTACAATACAGGAGTTGAAAACTAATCAATCTTACTGTAACGAATTACAATTATCATTATTGTCAAGTGATATGTTACTGTCATGTTTGTATCATAAGTACTTATGAAACATCACTACTGTTGATAGCATTTTGAATAATGTAAGTAACTCACTTTTCTAAAATTGCCTAGTCAATTATAAATCATGTAATTAGAATATCTTCTTCCTAATATAATATTGATTGTGTTTAAGGTACTTAGATTTCCTAATTAAATAATATATGTCTATATCTAAATTTTATTAGATTGTATGTTATGGGGTGTAAAATAAGTAATAAAATTAATTTAGTTTTCTCAAGTTAAGTTTTTGTTCGTACATGAAATTGTGATTTCCCTAATATGACATATATCTTTGAATTATTCCAAACAAAATCTGCATCGTATGTCTTTAGTGTAGTCTCTCTAATACTCATATTCATCATAGATTATGAATGTCCTCAAATAGTGAGAGGTCAATTTCAATGAACTCATTGACACAAATAAGTTTTTGAGAGGAACATTAGTGGCCGTCATGTGAACATTTCAACTCACTTGTAGATTGTTTTTTATGTTAGAATAAGGTGGGAAAAGAATCCAGTCCTCTCGATGCACCGTGGTCGATTCTCTTGACCTTTTCCACTGATTTAGATTGCCTACCTCATGGGCTCGACTCCTAATTTCCCTTAGGGGGTGGTTAGTTGTCCACTATACTTCACTCTGGACAGTTTGCTATTTCCTAAAATTTGGCCACTTGAAGTCATTGGAAAAACCTTGAATTCCTCTTAAACGAAAAGTAAAAACAATATATATTTTTTAATATATATATATTTTCTTAGATTTAATGTTTATTAATTTTAATTTTCATCAATTTTTAATTATGAACAGGCCTAGTATCGCCCTGTTAATATCACCAAAGGTGATATTGCTAGTGTTAGAATAAAGTGGGAAAAGAATTTGGTTCTTTCAATGCATCGTGGTTGATTCTCTTGACCTTTTCCGCCGCTTTAGATTGCCTACCTCATGGGCTTGACTCCTGATTTCCCTCAAGGGGTGGTAAGTTGTCTACTATACTTCACTCTGGAAGGTTTGCTATTTCCTAAAATTTGGCAACTTGAAGTCAATGGAAAAACCTTAAATTCCTCTTAATCAAAAAGTGAAAACAATTCTGATCCTCTTTAAAGCTCAATTGACTCTTATAGCGGAGATGAACATGGAATGCGAAATTCATATTGCACACGTTAGTTGTATAGATTGTACAATCCATCAGTATGGGGTTATGGTGTGTGGAACATTGCCTTTAAAGAACGGCACCCAAATCGCTTGTACCTCTTTTGTGTCCCTCTCACAAATAACAATATCCAATTTTTAATTAATAATAACTCGATACACTTTTGTAATTGGAAGTTATTTGTACGTCATATTTACAGAAATTATCTTATTTCAGTTACTGCTGCAAAAATATTATTATATGCTTCGATGGTTGTACCACTCAAATGTTTATGACCTCTGAGTCTCTGACTATCCATAATATTCCAATTTGATTTTTGCAAAAAGAAAAATGTACTCGAGAATGCGAGCCAAAACATTTATGTAAATAAAACACGGATCACAAGCAATCAGGAGAGTAATGGGATGGATACGATGATTCCGCACTATCCAAACTGCATATATACTTGCTGACGAAGAAATCGGAAACCTCAATCAAATCCGCATGAGTAAAGCTAAATTAGATAAAGCTTTTTAGTTTATGTGGTTGTCATTTTTATTCTCTTTCGTGACGAATCCGAATACAAATATGTTCAAATCTAGTGGGAATCCCTGCAAAATACGTAAGCATGATTTTAGAAAATATGCATTCGAAATCACTTTTTGCTAATGATTGAAATTTCAACCTGAGTTTGAGCTTTCCGGGTTTCAATTTCGCTGAGGAATCGAATAATAACTCTGACGTCAGTAGGACTCGAAACAGTGGATACAAGAACCCACTGAATTTGCATATAAATTTGATAGGGGACACAATGGTTGGCTGTCTTGAGCCTTACTTACTTGTCTACTGTTTACTTCCCAAAACCTTTTCCATTTTGTTCTCAATTTTTTAACTTTTTCATTTTGTTCTCAATTTTTTACGGTCTATCCCTCCGTTTTCGTAAAGTTTCATTGTTGAACTTTAGGATTTGAATAGTGTTCTCTTTCTGTTTCTGCAAAAACTAGAGGTTTAGTAAAGATCTGAGATAAAGATGGTAGGCAAGTGGTTAGTCCGTATGATATCTGGAAGCAAATCAGGGTCGAGGAAGGAGGCCCAAAGCCCTACGCAATCTGTAAGGCCAAACCAGCCAAGTGAATCACGTGCTTCATTTCATTCCCCTAACAGTGGGTATGTTGCTTGTCAACAGTCGCCCAGTGCAGATGAAGATGTCGACAAGGCTGCAGATATTTTCATCCACAGATTCCACAAGGAATTGAAGTTGCAGAAATCCCTGTCTGATGCTCGATACGAGGGGTATCTAACCAGAGCTGCATAGAAATTCGCAAGGATGCATTTATAAACAAGTTTGATATCGTGTGTGTAGAGAAGCATTTCAATTTTAATTCTTAGCTAGGATTCAGCTGTTGAAATTGTGAATATAGTTCTACGATAAATTAGTAGCATGTCTTTCCTTTCCTTTCCTTTCCTTTTGTATATGAGAATTTTAAATCAATAATATGAATGTCGTATCTTGATATGTGGATGAATTACTATGCTCTCTTCTAATTTTGAGTTAATTTCCGCATGATGAACAAATTCAAGTATTTTGAGTTGCCAAAAAAAAAAAACGACTTTGTTATGCGGTTTTCTGTTCCTTAGGAAAAAGAAAATAGTATTTAATGATTCATATTCTATGAATGGCGCCACCATCCTCCATGTATTGAGTGGAATACAATCATTTTTGCTTTTTAAACATTTTGTAATCAGTTTTTTAATTCATTAAGGCCGCCTCTAATGAGAAAAAAGCGGTAAGCGGCTAGTTGCTTTGTAGACGGTTAGATATTCTCACAATGGGTATCAGAATATGATTTTACACTTAAAACATCTTTATACATATAAGTTATAATATTTATCTGTAGAACTTAATTTACAGGAAATCATTTTTAAATATTTATATTGAAAACAATTTATTTGTAAAATATTTATGTTTTATTATGTTAGTTAATATTGATTAATAAATAATAAAAAACAAAATTTTATAGTTTTAATGAAGTATCTTTCATTTTATTTTATGGTGAGCAAACCTCTTTTACTAGTTCATTAAAAAAAAAAAACTTTGTATATATCACTAGTTTTTCACATATTTATATGTAGGACAATTTTTTATTTATTTTTACATTGAAAGTCAATAAAATTTTATAGTTGTAATTGTGATTACTATATGAATTTAAGTTTTATACGATTAATGATAATTTTTTGTATAAAATTAATTAAATATTTAAATACAAACAATTAACAATGGTTTTTATTTAAAAACATTTCATTGTTGCTAAATTAAAAATACAACAATTGTCAAAGATGGATTTATATCTACAATCAAATGAAAGACATGTGCTTTCATACCCATGATGAACTATCATATAAGTTTATATGATGTAATTGTATATTTTTCAAACAATGTAACTAAGAGATGTAAGTGTTTGACTATCTCCTCATAAAAATGTCAATGTTTAAATTTTCTTTTTCCTCCAAAATACAATAATACTAGTACCATTTTCATAGTGAAATTGTGAAATGTGTTTCCTTATAAATATGGCCGAGTTAAATATTTAAATGTGTTATCTTGTACAAACCTCCTTTAGTTTTTTTTTTCATGCAAGAATCAAGTGTGAATCAATTGAAAACATAGCATGTAAAAAGTAAAAATATATGAATTCCTTTTTCATTTTGTATTTGCGCTCTTACATTACATGCTGATGAAGTAAATATCTGTTTACCTCAAGTATATTTCTCTCCTCAAATGACCATTCTCCTTACCCTCAGTCAAGATTTTGCACTATCTCATAACAATTTCACTTGCATAATATGGGAGGAAACTAGAAAGAATGCTCCGGATTCAATTTAAACATTCCAGTTGAATTTTCTTAAACAAAATGAAACGTCATCCACAAAACATCGTCTTCCTAGGGCATTTCATTTAAAGTGTTTAATTCAATTATATGGTTCCACAATTTACAAACATGTTTCTAATTATTCTGAAATCTATCATATCTTATCAAGTACATTTTTCTATCATTATCTCATGGACATCCATACAAGTTTTTATCAAAACCATATTGGTATAAATTGATACAATGCTTCAAAAAATAAAATAAATACTTTAGACATTTAGTTTTTGTATTTATTTAAAAATATTGAAGAAATTTATTAGAAAAATGTTTCAGCATATCCAAAAATTAATGCATTTCATGAGACTAAATTTTGTTCAGAAATTTTGTCTCACAATTCCAACAAATTTTATAAACTTCCAAATATCGTATACATGGTTCTAAGGGTATTTGTAGTAATAAAATATTAAAATAATCCAATCTCAATATTTTTTGATGGATTTCCAGACCCTGCTCCAAAACATGCATTTTGATACATGATAGTGTTGGTGCAATTTTTGAGCTTGCACCAGGTTGCCCTAAATTTTCCAAATCTGTATGTGCTCAAAAAAATTTTACCCTTTGAATTGATGGTCTAAATTTTTTCCCCTCCCATTGAATGCTTTAAAAATGCTAGCAAACTTGTTGTTTTGCCCTAATTTGAAAGAATAATCCAAGTTTTCCCTATTATGTGCCTTGGTTTTTCCATTTTTTGGGGGGGCTATGTTGTTTTTCCCTTTGCTAGATCATGGAAAAATCAAAATTGATCAATTCATACTTGTTTGTGTTTGAAAATCCAAATCATAGATTGGGAATGTTGTAAAAAACATGGTTCAGTTGATTGAAAATAAAAAATCTGCCATCCTCGGAATGTTTTATGTTTTGATGGTCAGAAGGGCATATTTTAGCCATCAAATTATTGTTGAGATATCATAGGGTACGTGGTGGATTCTAATTGGCTGAGGAAAGGTGGGGAGGTGCTCTAACTTTTCATTTTTCACCTTTTCAAGAAAACGTGGCATTTTCGGGCCCAAGGACCCATTTTTTCCAAATTTGCCTACGTAGCATGTTCTTATTAGTAGGCGGGATGGAAGGTGGTCAGAATCCCTTAAGGTTTTTCAACCTTATTTTGTAAAAATTTTAAAGTCAAAAATTGGCCCGAAACCCCACAGCCAATCGGGAGTGGACACGTGTCCTAAAGATCAAAAAGGGAGGAGCGGGCCGATGGGGGACTTAGAGTTTTTTGGCTCTAATTCTATAAAGTTTTAGAATATGTTTTATCACCACTCCAATTAGAGGACAACACGTGGCAACACGACAGCCACAATGCGGGTCGACGGGCTGACGGAGGTAAAAGGGAATTTCTTCCCTTTTTCACAAAGAAGTTAAAATCAAAATTTGAAGTGATGGCCCGCATTGAATCATCGATGGATGCATGGTAAAGAATAAGGCGGCTTGGCGGGCCAGCGGAAGTAGGAGGGAATTTTTTCCCTTTTGCAAAGAGGGCTCAAAAACAAAATTTTAAGCACTGGCCCGCTAGTGAATCATTGAGCGACACGTGGCCGTGGAGAAATCAGAAGCGCGGGCTGGCAGAACGAAAATTTAAAATTTTCCCTTAGTAAAAAATGGGAGTTAAAATGAAAATTGGGCCCATAGATTTTAGCAGTAAGGGAAGCAACACGTGGCGAGGGAGAAATCAGGTGTGTGGGCCCACGGGGAAAAAAATGAAAAATTTCCCAATTTCCAAAAAAGGTCAAAATGTGTAGAATTGAGGCACGGTTTCAGTTGGACCCACCATGTGGCATGTGTCAGCTTCAAATTTCAAGGGTGGAGGGGCAAAGAAAAAAGTCAAAATTCTCCCTATTTCCAAAAAATGTAGAAAAGTCAAAAATTATCCCAATTTCAGTCCCAATTGTTTTTTGATAGGTGGAGGGCCCAGTTTAAAGGAAAAATATGGATAAGATCGACAGTTGATGTGCATCTATTGGTTTTGACAGCCATTGGAGCTCCAAGAAGCTTGGAATCACGTTTTTTGCATCAAAATTCATCAAATTTATAGTGATTTTGTGTCATCTTGGCCTTCTAGGATCATTGGCATCACTTTCATGGCTTAATTCTTTGATTTGAGATGTTTTTGAAGTAATTTTTTCCCCAACCTAAGGAAACACGTGAAATGACAAAATCAAAAGTTGAAGAGGTAATATGAAAATGTAAAAAGGTGAAAATGATTTGCAAAAGGTGTTTGCATGCCTCAATGATGAAAAACATGTCTCCAAGATGGATAATGATCCAGATATTTGTAATGATTTAATATTCTTGGGCACACCTGGCAACATGCGAATGTTTTTCTGTTTAATGTCACTTTCATTGAATCATGAGAATTTTTGTAACAAACTTGATCCCATGGCATATTATTTGCTTCGGAAAGAAGGCTCCAATGTGGCATGAGGTATATATGCATTTTGGAGAAATTGTAAGTTGGAAACTTGAAAATCACGAGCAAATTATGAGAGAAAGCTCATTTTTTCTGAGAAACCCACAAAAGAACCATAATAACTTCTTCTGTGTTGGATATTTATTTATGTGAGTTGGTTACAAGTGTATAGTCATCACACAGCCTGGAGATTGTTCATGAAACTCTCCCCTGTTGATGAATCTAGCAAGCTTTTTTGCTAATTTGTGTTTTCCTGGGCAATATGATGTCTGTTATCATTTTTAAATGCCTATAAATAGTTTTCATTGTTCTTGTTGCAATCTTGCATTGAAAGTATTTAGAAATCAAATAGAATCTCCATTTCTTATTTATATTTTAGTGGCATTTGCAATCTCATGTTCATAAGAGCCTTAATCTGATAAAGAGATAAAAAAATTTAAAATCACTTTACCATCCTTGACTGCAGAGATTGCTTGTAAGCATTTGGGGGTACCTTAGGCATGGTTTGATCATGGATTTTTATGTTTAATTGAGTTGTTTACTTCAAGATTTTGTTGTGAATTCTCAAAGATTGTGTGAAGAGTGCAACTTGGGTTTCCATTTATGCCTCTTCTGGATGAAAGAATGTCTTGATTATTTGAAGCATTTTATCTAATAGTTGTTTCAAGTATTGTAGAGGTTTTCAAAGATCTGATATATCCCAGTTTTTCTCATCAATACCCCACCAAAATTTCATTCAGAATAAATAATCCTACCCCATACTACCTCTGCATTGCATTGTGTGTCAACAGAAGAATACAATCCATTTACAAAAACACACAAAGAAAATCAGGATCATACCATGTCTCTAGTAGCTTCAGCATTGTCTTGAAAGCATTTCCATCATTTATTAGTGATAGCTCTGTTTAGTTTGAATAATGGAAGATTAATCATGTTTTTCCAAATCCATCTCCATACAATATACACAATATAAGGATATCTCCACATCCTTCATAAAACAAAGGCTGCGATATAGGTTCTCTTCCCTTGGTTGAAAGGCACAACCTAAAATAGTGAGGGTTAGATCAAAATCCTTTCAAATTTCTATTCATCTCTCCACAAATATGAGTGTCAGTTAGATCATATCCCTGGCTACAAAACGACACACATCATGATCTATCTGACTTCAAGCTTCATGCCATATCTCTGATGCTACTCAGAATGAAAAGGAGAACAAATTTGGGTACCAACAGATGGGAGAATGTTGGATAGGATTTATCATGTGGGTATACTTTTTAATTTATTTATTTTTATAAATATCCACGAAATTTTTTAAAAAGTCATTTGTTTACATATCCAAAAATAATGATAATCCATTACATTAAATTTGGTTAAGGTTGATCTTTACAAATAACAAAAACTTGTAAAAACACCTAACATGTGTAAGGATTATCCTATTCTTGGAAACTATTTTTCTTTAGGAAAATTATTTAACATACTTCAAGATATATATATATATATATATATATATATATATATTTGTGTGTGTGTGTGAACAATTTTTTTTGTACTTCCTAAATTTATATATGATTAGAGTATTTACGTTGTGTTTTTTCAACAATTTACATTCCTAGTGAAGCTAAAAAATCTAGAAAGAGAAAAAAAAAGAATTTTAGTTATTTTCAATGGAATTAGATACTTTTTTCCAATGCTTCATGTTTTGCTAAAGCTGAAAGAATCATACAAAGATAAAAATTACTAAGTTAAAAAAAAATTATTGCATTTTGGAAAGTAATGTACATTCCTCTTCAATGAACCAATGTTTAAATTAATATTATTTTAGTAAAATCCATATGCTTGACAAATTAAGAGTGTAATTTTTAAGGCCCACTCCTCTTTGACACTTATACACTATGGTTTATTACTGTTGATTTGTTGGCAAGAAAATTTATCGGTGGAAAAATTTGTGGGTTTCTTTCCAACACTCTAGGAATGTAAATACCAAACCGGTGTAATGATCATATGTGCATGCACGAGTAAAGGTGGATTTTACTTGTGGCCTTATGGTTAGTGATCCAATACGGGCACTCCACTGAGCTTGCAGCAAAGCTAGAAAATTTTTGCTAGGGAAGAATTTGTCTGAAGAGTGGGAAAGGAGAGTGAGAAAAGAGTTAGGATAACTAATGTTGCAAGTAGGAAATAAGATTTTGGCACACACTAGTTGAAAACTTCAAAATGTGCATACATGAGAAGAAACAACTCTGCAAAAAACAACAAGACCAAATAGAATTTATTGATCACAAATTATCAAGAAACCCCTCAGTTAAATAAAGATATAAAATCCTTCTTGTAATGATTGCTTAAACCAAAGTTATACATAGTGTGGGAATGGAAGAAATTCTAGAGTGGAGGAAAGTAGAATAAAATTGTTGTCTCCTTTTTTTTCTCTAAGTACAATGTAGTCTTTGTTAGCATACGTTGGATAAAAGATATTTCTTAGGTGTCTATCCTATCTCTTTATCTCTTCTTCTATTATTCCATTATTCTCTCCTTCTATTGTGGATCCTCTCCATTCATTTAGGGGAGTCCAATACAATTTGTTTCCTATAAATATTGTACGTGAGCTTTGTGTTAGACAGAATAATATGAGATAAACAATCTCTTCTGTTTCTCCTTCATTATCTGTCTCCCAGTTTGGTATCAGAGCGACTGAGCCTCTGACCTATGTGCGTTGGATAGGAGTGCGTCGTGTCGGTTCAGATTTGTGTAGGTTAGACGTTCAATGTCAAGTGAACAACGGAAAATGTCATAGATCACTTCATTTTTGAGGAGCATGGCCACATCCGTGTGTTCCAGGAGTGAGTGTGTGGAAAGAACACTGTTGTATGGCTCAATGACAGATGTGGAGACCTGTGGTGAAGGATATATAGTGAAACCTAGCTTGGATTTTTTGCCATAATCCACAGAAAGGTGTTCCAACAGAAGTGAACCCAATCCAGATCCAGTTCCTCCGCCGACTGCATTGAAGACAAGGAGAAACTATTTTCTTTTTCTAATGGTGCATTGGATAGGAGAAAGCACGTGTAGGCACAACCAATCCTGTGAGAACAACGTGGATCGATATTCTACTTCTGCCTATGCGTGGAAGAGTGTGGTTAGGGTCGTTGATCCCTGACATGTGCAGGAACAACACCACATCCTCCTCCTTGTTTTCAAATTACACAAGCTCAGACTTAGCGTTGCTGTGGATAATCAAGCTTGCTGTTGCATGGAAAGGAATAATTCCTTGCGTATAAGTTTTGAGTCTACAACAGTTTCTTCAACACTATGTCGAATGTCGAGTGTATAAAACTCGATTGAGAGCGTCAATAACATGGTCACCATAGCTGAAAGCCACAATATCAACTCGCTAGCCAGAGAACACTGTGGAGAAGCTCCTGAGAGCTCTGGGTTCTACTTTTCTTTGCTGAACGAGCTTCGAAATTCCGGAAATCTTGCATTCGACAAACTAGTTCGAGAAGGACTCCTTGAATACTTTCTTTTCGATGTCATCTGCCAAGCAAAGCAAGTACAAGAAGAATTAGAAGCTGGATACGATGCCGATTGTGACGACGAAGAAGAACGCCCTACAAAGCATCGCCGTCTCACAGTACGTGAATATCGTGAGCATCTACGAGCCAGTAATTCTTGACAGTGAGTCCAAATTGTAATAACTTTTCAAATAAATAATTTTTTTTTATTACAATGTCTGCTCTGAAGTTACTTCTGTTTGATGCTCAGTTGCTCAAAGGGCCTAATTTTGTGGCCTGGAAGACAAAAATGAAGACAATCCTTCAGTTTGAAGGATTATGGGGAATTGTCACAGGGTCTATGCCTGCTCCCACAGCCCCCGATGAACAAATAAAATATGACATGGCTAGTGTTAAAGCCTTGATGCTGATAATGCTCAGTATCAGTGATGATGTGCAACCGCATGTTCGGAATGCGGAGAAACCCAAAGAGGCCTGGGACAAGTTGGCAACCATTTATGAAGCCAAAAATCAGACAAATATTCTTCATCTTCAATCGAAGCTACACACCCTCTCTATGGGGTCTGACGAGAAAGTGGAGGAATTCTTGCGTCGCGTGGCTGAGCTGAGATTGGAGTTATTAGCCCTCGGTGAAATAGTAGACAATAAACTTCTCGTCCTAATCACCTTGAGAGCACTCCCTTCTCAATTTCGAGTGTTTGTTACAACACTGAATGTGTCTAAACAAATGGTGACATTCAAAGAGCTTGTGAATTTGCTGCAGCAGGAAGAGGCTATCACTTCATCACATGGGGAGTCTCAGGACAAATCCTTGTTCTCAAAGCCTAATCGTAGCCAGAAGAATCGGAAAGGTCCCCTAGAGAAGCCAAATCTAGCGCAACCCAAATAGATAGATCAAAATTCAAAGAGATGGTGTCACATTTACAGAACCAATACTCACGACACTAATCACTGCTGGCACAACAGCTTGAAACAAGGGCCTTCAAGCCATACAAGCACATCCGGGCATGAAGATTTTCAAAAGTCCAAACGACGTCCCCGCTGGAGAAAGCAAAGAGAACATCTTGCAGCCCAACAAGAAGATGATGACTCTGATGAGGAGACATCAGAAGGAGCCCATTGTAGTAAGAATCTTGTACTCGTCTCTCAAACTTCTCAGCCCATGAAGAAAGTCTAGTTGATAGACTCTGGTGCAAGAAAGCATATGTCAGGGGACAAGAAGCTGTTTGATTCACTACACGAAGAGCCAACTGGAGATCAAGTTCGGATAGCGGATGACAAAGAGTACATTGCAGAAGGAATAGGGAATGTGACCATTCCTCTGGGGCCATGAAAATGTACACTTACAAAGGTACTATATGTTCCTGGCTTGACTAGCAACCTTTTGTCAGTTACTCAGCTCTTGAATCATCACCTTAAGGTTGAATTTCTTGTTCAAAATGGCATTAAATCATGCCTAATCTCCCGACAAGGTACTGTTCTTGCTAAAGCTTTTGTAAAAGATAAGTTATTTTCTTTAGATACTGTTTCATCTTCTGCAGTAGCTTTATCTGCTTCAACAATAGAATCAACTACCTTATGGAATTTTAGATATGGACACTTGTCGGTCGGTTCATTGCACCAGATGAGTTCAAAAGCAATGGTCTGTGGACTACCCAAATTGTCCAGTTCCTTGCCTATTTGTCTTGGTTGTCTTGCAGGAAAACAACACAGAGATCCGTTTCAAGCGAGCACCTTCCATGCCAAGAAATGTCTGGAGGTAGTTCATACCAATCTGAATGGCCCATTGCCTGCTTCATTTCCAGGATACAAATACTTCCAGTTGTTCGTGGATGATCACTCTCGCAAGATGTGGGTTTATTTCCTAAAGCAGAAAAGTGAGGCTCTTCAATAATTTCAGAACTTCTATCATCGTGTTGTCAAAGATTCTGGACAACCACTTCTTCTACTCCGCTCAGATCGAGGGGGGGAATTCACATCAAAGAAGTTCTTGGCCTTCCTAAACCATCATGGCATTAAGCAGCACCTGACTTCTCCCTACACACCCCAGCAAAATGGCATTGTTGAGCGTCGTAATCACACAGTGATGGAGATGGCTCACTGCATGCTATCAACTGCAAAGCTAGGAGAATGGTATTGGGCTAAAGCAATACAAATGGCTGTATATATTCTCAACAGGGCACCAACAAAGATTCTACTGAACAATACACCTGAAGAGGTATGGAGTGGTAAAAAACCATCAATTTCTCATTTGCGAGTATTTGGTTGCACAACATACATGCATGTCCCAACTCAGAAGAGAAAGAAGGTAGAGCCAAAAACACTCCCATGTATCCTTCTTGGCTACATTACTACCTCGAAGGCGTATCGTCTCATGGATCCTGAAACAAAGAAAATATGTGAGAGTCGGGATGTGGTTTGTGACGAGTCATCTTTTGACTCAATAGTATCAACAGAAGATCCACTTCCAAACACATCTCACCGATTAGTCTTTGAATCAGATGATGAGCTGGAGGAGACTACTCAGAGAAAAGAAATGCTACTAGGAGAACTATTTGTTGACCTAGGAGAACTGCAAAATGTGACTCCACATCAATCCTCATGGCAACAACACAGTTCTTCTCAAAAGTAGTCAAGTTCTCGTCCAAAGTGGGTACAAAGCACTATCAAGGACTCAAATTTGTGACAACTCCTAGATACATCATCCGGAGTCAAAACAAGGAGTCAAACAAGAAATGAGGTAAAATTTGCACTCATGAGTTCACTGATGAATAGCTCCGAGCTAGATAATGTTCATGAAGCACTCAGTCAAACTCAATGGAAGGAAGCTATGGAAATAGAATATGACTCGCTCATGAAAAATCAGACATGGGAACTTGTCGATTTGCCTACAGGAAAGAAACCCATAGGCTGAAAATGGGTCTTCAAGACAAAATATAAGGTAGATGGATCCATCGACAAAAATAAAGCACGACTTGTAGCCAAAGGATATGCTCAGAAAGAAGGCATCGACTATGAAGAAACCTTTGCACCCACTGCAAAGATGAAGACCATCAGAGTAGTTTGCACACTTGCAGCATAGAAAGGATGGAGACTTCAGCAAATGGACGTCAAGAGTGCTTTCCTAAATGGTGATCTGAAAGAAGAAGTTCACATGACCCAACCTGAAGGATTTGTTGATGAAAATCAGCCTAAAAGGGTATGTTGTCTCATCAAATCTCTTTACGGACTAAAACAAGCTCCCAGGGCATGGTATATCAAGATAAACGATCACCTTTTGCAACATGGGTTCACTCGTAGCCCCTTAGATTCAAATTTGTATATAAAGAAGGTAGGAAAATAAATTTTCATTCTGGTTGTTTATGTAGATGATCTTGTGATCACTGGTAGTTCAGAAGATCATGTTGGTATTGTAAAGAATGATCTCAAAAGAACCTTCGACATGACAGATTTGGGGCTACTACATTATTGTCTTGGCTTGGAAATATGGAAAAAGGAACATCACATCTTTGTCTCCCAGACAAAGTACGCCAAGACACTCCTGGAAAAGTATAGAATGTCTGACTGTAAACCTATATCCACTCCCATGGAAAAAGGCTTGCAACTTTCAAGATTCCAGGACT
Source organism: Taxus chinensis (assembly GCA_019776745.2). Taxonomy (NCBI): domain Eukaryota; kingdom Viridiplantae; phylum Streptophyta; class Pinopsida; order Cupressales; family Taxaceae; genus Taxus; species Taxus chinensis. The sequence continues at coordinate 807,639,073 of CM034149.1, forward strand.
CACCTCAAGTAGATGCTACTCTCTACAGGTAATTTGTTGGAGGGCTCATCTATTTGACATACATCAGACCAGATCTCTGCTATGCTATCAGTTATCTTTCCATCTTCATGCAGGAGCCAAAGAAATGTCACTGGAATGCAGCAAAGCATGTTTTGAGATATGTCCGAGGAACAACTAATTATGGTCTGGAATATAAAAAGAATGATCAATTCTTCCTACATGGATATGTCGACTCGGACCACGCTAGATCTGTTGATGATAGGAAGTCAACTACAGGATACATATTTCATCTCGGATCTGGACCTATCTCGTGGATAAGCAAGAAGCAGAATGTTGTTTCTATCTCATCCACAAAGGCAGAATATCACGCCGCATGAGGAGCTGTGTGTGAAGTGATATGGATACGTCGCATTATGGATGACCTGGCAATTCCTAAAAAATAGTCACCTATTCTCTATTATGACAATCAGAGTGTGTTAAAGCTCGTGTAGAATCTAGTCTTTCATGAACGAACAAAGCATATTGAAATTGACTGCCATTTCATTCGAGAGCACGTCTTGAACCATCAAATTCAGCTCCAGTACTGTCCTACTGAAGCACAAGTTGCTGACATTCTCACTAAATCCCTTAGAAAAGTGAAATTTGAATCTTTCAGAGGTTACATTTGCAAGAATAATGTAATAAGGGGGGGAATGTTAGCATACATTGGATAACAAATATTTCTTAGGTGTCTATCCTATCTCTTTATCTCTTCTTCTGTTATTCCATTATTCTCTCCTTCTATTGTGGATCCTCTCCATTCATTTAGGGGAGTCCAGTAGAATTTTTTTCCTATAAATACTGTACGTGAGCTTTGTTTTAGACAAAATAATATGAGATAAACAATCTCTTCTATTTCTCCTTCATTCTCTGTCTCTTAGTCTTGAGTTTACAAGATCAATTTCCAACCTTTTGAAATAGGAATGGTTTTACAATTTATAGAGTGAGATATGATTCTTCATCTTCCCCTCAATGCATTTTCATATCACCTCACATAACTTAAAAAATTTCAACTTCCTAGGAAAATTTAAAGTACCTTTTTATAACATAAAGGTGACTTATTACATTAAGAACATTTAATATATAAGAAAAAGTGCAAACCCAATGCAAAATTAGAACATTGAGAAGAGAGAGAAAGTTTGGGGGAAGAGGAGAGTGAAAGAGCGAGAGAATAAGAAAAGGTGATGTCATTCCCGATGAAATTCATTTATCCTTGTTCATTGAAAAAATCAACTGCACTGAGTCTTTAAATCTTCGAACTCCTTGCACCCTGAGAAACTCCTTCAAATCAGCTCATGCATACTTGCCAAGTTGAATGAATTGTTCCTTTAATGATTGTAAATCCCAACCTGTGTATGATATACCTGTGACCCAAAATATTTATTGAGTGTTGAAAAACATTTCCCAATTCCCTGAGATGATCATCCCTCTATATCCCATTGTGCCAAACTTTCTCTTTGAGAACAACCTGCTATTTTTTCAAATATGATTCCATCTTGTGCTATCCTAGGAAATAGCACCATTCTTGCTCCAGTTTCACCTTTTGAACCTTCTACCATATTCCAACCTCCTATGTTCGTGAGATATTATTATGTTTAGAAGATTTCTTTTTTTAGCAGGTTGTTATTTGGGGACCTACTATTTTGGGAAGAACTCATTTTTTGTCTTACTTTCCATTTTACCCCTTTTATGATTATCGTGAGTGATCGAACTTGAGATTCATTGGGGCTTTCAATTTATAGCATGTGAGGAAACATAAAATATGCTATTCTTTAACAATTGGTGAAAACAACCTCTATTTGTGATGGGAACAACTATTTTTTATTTGAATCTTCATCACGAACTCCTGCTCCAATTTATATCATGATTGTCTTTCCAGAAACCTCAAAAATGAAAAATAAAAATTTATGCTTGGTAAGAGATTCAAGTATGGAGATACCAGGGTAGAATACTAATAAAAAAATAATTCCTTCATATATCAAGAAAATGGAAACTTTGTCATGTAAAAAATAGTTTTAGAGAAACTAGATTTTTCGGAGATTCTTCGCTCTAAATTTTGAATGATTTCACATGCCAAATCTTAGAGAATTTTAAAATTTCTAAAAAGAGGGTAGAATGCTAATAAGAAACATAGCCCTCCATATCCCTAAAAAATGGGTACTTCATCGTGTGAAAACTAGTTCACATGAAACTAGAATTTTCAATGATCATTCCCTCTAATTTATCGTGCGATTTTGTCCGTTAGAGCATTGAGAAATGGAGAGTTAGCTCGTTGATTTATTCCACTGCTATGTCATGGCAGCCAATAATGGAGCTTGAAATTTATAGGTCACGTTTTTTTATCCCTTTCTGATTAAATCAAATCCATTGCGATAGGTTTTAACTTTTGGTTTTTCATGCAAAATTTTACATCAATCTAACAACCACTTCGATGGGAATTTAAAATTTTTTCTTTGTGGAGCCGGATGTAAAATTTCTTCACTATGAGCATTCCTTGCTCGAAATGGGAGGTTTGAATATGATTTTTTAAAGGCCTTCAAGAGAGAATAACTCAGCAACATATAGTTTGTCAATCCATGCACCGGTTTGGAATATTTCTTCAAATTTCAATTTCATAGCAATGGGGATTTCCACTTATCTTCTTCTATGTTCTTCGTTTATTCTTCTTATTTCGATGAAATCTTATTCTAAGACCTGCGTATCACTCTAGGTTAGAGTATTTCATTTTTGTGGTGAATCTTGTATGAGCTTTGGCAATGGTGGAGTGGTGGACTGAGGTATTCTCTGTAACTTTCTGATGGCAATGGAAAAGTAGTTAGAAGAAGTAAGAAGTAGGTAGGAGTTAGAAAATTTTAATATTTTTGAGTTGGAGTTGGGAGAAATTTTTTTCCTGACATCCCTCTTCTCAAAAGGATTTTAGGGACATCAATTTCCATGATGAGAAAGATGGAGACATGTGGCATTGATCCGAAGGCAGGGAATGAGTGCTCCAAAACATGTTGTAAAGTTGTAAGTGGCTAGAAGCGGGTCACATGGGTAACTGAAGATCTCTTCCAGAGGGCTGGGCACATTTTTTAAGGTTTGATGTCCATGACCTATGTGGGACGTGAGGGACATAATATTCCATAGTGGTCCTAGAGCTGACACGTTGCGTTGATCCGATGGTAGGGAATTTGAGCTACAAATTACTCCTGGGGGGTGAACTGATAATGATGATGGTCATATGGGGCTCCAGATGTCAAATGAGGATTGGGTAAATTTTTCAAGTTCTGATGCACCCGAACATTAGGGACGTTGAGGAAAAAATATCACCAGGTCCCTGGAGTTGACACATGTCCTCCTAAAATATGGCTAAGTTCTGAACTTGCTCCAAGATGACAACTTGTGACAATGATAACTTGAACTCCAGATAGACTTTTTGAAAAAAAAATTATATGATCCTAACTGGAAATGGGATTTTAAATTCAATGGTGTAGGTTTCATGTATTTATTATTCTTTCAATGGATCCCAGAAAAAGTGGAGTTGTGATTTGGTACTGCACCTGTCCCTAAGAAAATTTTTTTGCAGACCTAATGTGCCGAAGTATTGTGAAACATATGATTTAACCATCTTGTAGGGCTTGGAAGTATCTTTCTAGAAATGTTTTATTTTTCTCCTAACTCCATCTGAAGCTTATTTTGGCATGTGTGTTGCCTAGGCCAGTGAATCCCCAACATTGATGATATTGCCCCAACAACTCCAAATATTCCCCGAACCTTCCCAAATCACCTTCATGATGTATTTAGGCCTTTAATTTCTTCCATGTCTAATTTATCTTTTCTGATCCATTCAATGGGGTTTCTCCAGTCCTAGGAATGTCGATGATAGCCATTCTCGTGACTGCCATAAATTTTCATTTTCAATGAACTCCTAAAATCACCTAGTGGTATGAGATAACATTGTCCAGTGGGTCACTAGACTGACTGGGTGGACTTGGTGTGCCTGGGAATGACAGAACATGAAAATTATGTCACATGGGTATGGTTTTTGTTGTTGGATATTGTCAATTTCCATGTTGCACATTTACACAACAATAACTAGCTCTAGCTTGGGGACATGACATGGGCTGAGCATAGGAAATACATGACATGGATAATCCAAAATCTCAATTTTAAACCATATAACGCATTGACCAGTTCCTTATCCATTGGTCCCTTTAGAGTCATGTTCAACTGACAAGAGAGAGAGAAGGAGGAAACACACACAAAATAAGGAAAAGGGGAAACAAAAATTACACGTATAAAGGAAATACACACGATATAAAGGGAAACACACCTAACAGTCACCTATAATACAAGTTGGGGGACAACCCACTTTCATTAAAGAACTTTTCATTCCTCACGAGTTACCCTGGAGTGGGCAACACTGAGTGATGTTGTTCTACAAATCCATTGATCGGTTCGAGAAAGTAACCTCCTTTCCTTAAATTTTTATCAAAGCCAGGTGCTTCCATGATTGTCTTTGAACATTGTAGGAGAAAGTCCATGTGAGCCTCTTGATTCTCAGGTATTCACTTGGAAATTCCATTGCCTTCACATTATTTGAAATCAGTTTTATACTGACAGTTACCTTCTGTGTTTATCCATATAGCTGATTCGCCATTGAGCATCTAATCGCGGCCCCAAATCTGATTTTCATTCAAATTTATTTAATATTCATAGTTACTTTCTTTCATGGGTCTATGCTCATTGACATCTTCTCCATGATAAACATTAGATTCATCCATTATCTCTACTCCAATGTGAGGCGTTTGAGTACTAATGGGAGGATCAGAGCCAAAATCATATTTGTCTTGTATGTCCATGGCACTAGTGAAGAGATCAAGAATCAGCTCAGGGTATTCGAAAAATTCTAATGCATCCAAGATTTCTTGCATGGAGTTATTATTCATTATTTTTTGTAACTCATCTTTGTACGCCTTTGAAGAATACAACTTAAGGAAACTATCTAGAGGGATTACCTCATAATTTTTCCAATCGTTGCTTTTTACTGATCCTTCATAAAAAAGAGCTTCATCTTCAGAGGTCTTGAAACTCCTTGCTTTAATTAATTCGTCATTGAAAGTGTCTTAATCTTCAAATGGGAAAGAAAATATCCCAATTTCGTTATTGCATCTTGTTGGTACTCATTTTGACCTCTCACCATTTTTCCCTAATTTTCCTCTAATTTGCGTGTTGTGAAAATTTTCAATTATTGACGTGGATGCTTTGAAATATTTTATTTCCATTTGAATGCCTTGAGTTGTTTGCAGAATCCATTTTCATGATCCTCCTTGAAGGAGTCTCCGATTTTTCCTTGTTTTTTTCCTAATTTCTTCACAATCCACGGGCTTTGTCGTCTTTCCTATTTTTCCTCGACCATGGAAGCTCAAAATGATTGATTTATATTTGTATGCCTTTGAAAATGAAAATCCATTGTTGAAAGATGCTTGGAACCAAGATCCACATAGTTTTTTTTTGAAAAAAGGTTTTCATCCTTAGCAAAAATTAGGTTCTGAGCATGGATGGTGAATATCTGTGTTCTGATGGTCTGACGGGTGTCTTTTTCTTATCAAAATTATTCGTCAGTGTTCAGTGGTCACGTTGCTTCGTTTGGTTGGTTGGGGGATGGTGGGAGAATGCTTTAACTTATCAATTTTTTGTTTTTGGTAAAAAAGGAAAAATTGGTCCCATAGCCCCGCTCAAGTCTAATTCATTCATTTGGTGCTTATGTGGCTTATTCCAACTGGATGGGGTGTGGCAGGTCTGGTTTTGAAATTTTTCTTTTTTGGCTACTTTGGCAAAAAGTTTGAACCCACCCCATGGTCCCGCCAGCCTCTGATTGGAGGAAATTTAAGTGGTAAGGAAAAGTCTTACTTTTACCCCATAGAAGGACACCTGGAAAAGTTAAAGGTAGAGATACGGGCCTTTGGAGGTAAGTTGGATATTTTTCCTCTTTGGTGAAATGGAGTAAAATTATAAAGTGGAAGCGCACCCTCGCCAAATCATTTTAAAAGTCTTAAGGTTTTTTGAAGGAGCGTTGCATTGTCACGTGGAGGCCTCTGCTCACTTTGCATTTTTCTTAGAATTTTCAATGGCCAAAGAAGGCTTCCTTGGAGCATGACATGTGGTGCCTTCTACTGAACTTCAAGAATTTAGACAAACTTTTTTTGGAACAGGACACGTGGCGAGCCTACACTCGTGCAAAATATCAAATTTTTAGGACCATCTCAAGGTGTGCCATGGTGACATGTGGCAGGTTGAAAATTCAAAGGGGCGGGGAGGTGGAGCATCGGAGGCAATTTGGATTTTTTCCCCTAGATATGTAAATGACTAAAAACATCAAAATTTCCCACACGCCCAATAAAGGGAAAATTCAAAGCTTGCTCCATTCAAAGACGGAGGTGCGGACCCACGGAGGAAAGTTGGGAAAAAATTATTTTGAGAGAAAAGAGTTAAAAGTGAAAAAGGGAAGTGTGGTTCCATTGAGACACACATTGGGACACGTGTCAAAACCATTTCTTGAGGATAGAGCTATGGGGAAAACTTGGTAAATTTTCCCTTTTCCAAAAAGGAAGTAAAATGGTAGAATTTGGCCGTGGTTCTGCTGGGGCCCACCTTAGGACACATGTTAGGCACATTTCCTGAGGGTGGAGGCGTGGAGAAAAAAATGAAATTTTTCTATCTCTCCAAAATTTGTACAAAGTCAGAGGGAGCCCCAAGGTGAGTTTTTATGTTTGAATCTTCGACGTGGATGTCCGAAATTCAATGCAAAGATCAACGAAAACTGAGATTCTAAATATGATTTTTTCCCCATTTCTCTGAAACACGCTTGGAAGTGCGAGTCTCCATGACTTCTTGGTCTTTTCTATAGGAAAAATAGAGAGGAGAGTTAATATTAATATCTAAGTTTGGTGGGGAGATTTGGAAGATGTCTTTCACCATTAAAATGGTCTGACTATCGTGCTCGATCAGATTTTCCATTTTTCTTCTCTCAATCACGTAAGGTGCCAGATTTGATAGATTTGGGGTAGAAGTGGTTGGAGAATTGAAGAAATATTGATCTATCATAGGAAGGAGTTGAATAAGGGAGGTATTCGAAGAGATCTACCCCCTCGAGCACCTGGAAAATTTTGTACATCTGATCTCAGAAATTACGATTGTGATCATGGTGAGCATTGGTGCACTCAATGTCTAGTTTTTTGCGGGGAAAGGGAGTCTATTTTAAATGTTATAAATGGAATTAATTTTTTCATGCAAAAGGTTGTTCGAGGTTGGAGTGTTACAGGTCGAAGAAAATTCCCAAGAGGAACATTTGGCAAAGCCTGTCTTTTGAGAACCCATTTGAGAAACTTGGTTATATCTTTTTGTATCAAGTTTTACTATGTCAAGGTGGTTGCAAGTTTACAACCATTGAAAAGCTCTAAGACTATTCTAAAAACTTTCCCCTACTAATAGACTTAATTGATTTCAAGTTCTTTTCTTTTATCTTGAGCAAAATGTGTTTATTTTATTTCTAAATGTATGCAAGTGGTTTTTCTTGTTTCTTTCATAATATTGTATTAAAATCTGATTCAATCACACAAACATCAATCCTTGTGATATTCTAGTGGCATTTGTAATTTCATTTCTCAGAAGAGATTTCATGTGGGGTTGGAATAAATAATTTAAAATCACTCTTCTTTCATCTGTTGACAGAGGTAGTCTGTAAGCCTTTAGGTGTACCTTAGGTGTTATTTGACTCAAATATTGACGCTTTGTTGGGTTTTCTAACTCAAGCCTTCAAGATAGAATCCCAAAGATTCTTTGAAAGAGTGCTAATCTGGGCCTCCATTGAAGCACATATTCTAGTTAAAGAAACATTTTAGCTATTTTGTTGCATTTTTTTGGTTTAACTCTCCATTTTGTAAGGTTCCTCAAGGATCTGGTGAATCAAAGTCCATGCAACCCCACCTCCCACCAAAAATTTATTCAAAAACAACCAATCCTACCTATACTACCCTTGTTTGTCCTGTGTGCACACAAATGTATAATCTTTGTTACCAAAACATGCAACTGTAATCAGGGCCTCAAATTTCTTCAATAACCTTTACCTTGTGAAAATATTTGCATGATCTGGAAGTGAGAACTCAGGAGAGTCAAATCTGGTGTGTTTATCATTATTTTCCCAAGGTCATCTCTATAAAATTTATGCAAAAGAAGGATTTATCATTATTTTTAAACAAACAAAGGTTATAAAATAGGTTCTCTTACCTTGGTTGAAAGTCACAACCTAAAATAGTGAGGATAGATCAAATCCTCTTAACAGTGCTATCCATTTCTCCACATTTGAGTGACAAAGGGCCAATTAGATCTCATCCCTAACAACAAAATTACTCATCATGATCTAATATGTCTCCAAGTTTCTTGTCAAACCAGTGACACGGATAAGACTTTGAGGGAGAATCAATTGGGATACCAACACATCCATCAACCACTATATCAAGAGTGACATCATATTTTTCATCTTGCCTTATCTCAATATGGCCAACCTTTACATTTGTTAAGGATTCCAAATCAGCTTCACGCAAGTTGAGAGCCAATGCAAGTACAAAATAGACATGCCTCATTATGACTTAGCTTAAATGTGACTCGAGAAAGTTAACTCCATCGACCGAGTTGAGTTGTTGTGAGGCGACACAGGATACCTCATGTGAGCGAGCTTTATGGAGACAAGCTGGGTTAGTGTAGGAACTTGGTTAGATGAGTGGGGCATTAAAAGCCATTTTTCCAAGACATTGACGTGGGCATAATGTTTTCAACGCTCTGGATTCCCCACTATGATATTTCATGGTGTAAAGGCCATGCCAAGCCTGACATGATAGAATGCACGTTGGGATCCCAAGCAGAAGGAGTGAATGGTGGAGATAATGAATTGCCAAGCCAAGTTGGTAATTCTATGTGGGGAAGTTTGAAGAAATAATTTCTAGGTGGAGACAATGACACGACAAACCATCTCAAAATTTCCACTTCACGGAGATCGTGAGAAGCATTACCACTCGGGGATAATCACTTGGAATTCCAAGGGATAAGTTCCATAAATTGAATGTGCAACTAGAACCCCGAGTCAATGGATGAGTTGTCTGTCGATTTGTTAGGGAGGCTATATGTGAGATGGTGAAGTAATCACCGAGTTATTAACATAAATGTTGGAGCTATTATCAGAAGAAATCTAGTGAATTAGTCACTATAAGGCTATACATGGATGAAATTGCATCATTAAGTAACTAAGATCACATCACAATAGGGAGATATGTTTGTGTTGTGTCATCAATAAGGATGAATAATCGAGCATCTTAACCATGACAAAGGCATAGAGTTGATGATAAATAAAATGGAGTTGAGCAGATCAACTAAATGCAAGAAGATGAGTTTGACACAAGAAGAAGACATTTTGAAGGGTCTAAGTGACTTGGCTGAGTCATTTTAGGCTCCACGAGTCGCCACAAATAGGATCCTAGGTGGATCCATGATTGAGAAACTAGTAGATGTGTTCAAGTACACAGTGAGCTAGTGTGAAGGCTCGGGTGGTTGCATGGAATGTGATGGGCTCATGAACTCAGAGATGAGCTCACCGTAGAATCAACCGGCTCTAATGAAGGCCATGAGAACTGTTTCAGGAAGGAAGAAATGGCTCGGGGAGATCCCTAACCTCAACATAGCAAAACATAAACCTCACCCATTGCACCAAGTCATGGAGGATGGGTTGTGGAGCTGGTTCGAACAACTGAATGGCTGGGGAACTCAAAGGCTAAATGTGTGGCCAAGATATGGAGTTTCAAAGGTAGGGAACTCATCAAGCTTGAGTTTGTTCTAATGGGGTACACCTAGATCTTCCATATGGCTTGGTGTAATGAAGTTAAAAGGGCTCAAGCGAGTTTGGAAGTGAATTTCATCACACCGAACTGAAGGAGCTTGCCGTACATTGTGATGAGCTCACAAAACTTGGCTAAGAAAGGTGATTGATCCATATGGTCTACTAAAGAGGAATGGATCAGCTAAATCTATATCAATTTGTAATTGCAAGTGGATCCCGTGTGAGTGTACAACTCATCAAGAAACTCAGCTTGAAGGAAGAAAAAAAGGTTAGCAATGAGCTCATGTGAAGAATTTTTGTTCAACATAGTAAAGTGTAGGAGAGCTCAGACATGTCAATACGAGTTGGCGATATCTTGTGAGGATAATAGATTGATCAGATTTTGGCTCATTGTGAGGAGCTCGTTCATGGTGGGAAACATGAAAGGAATATCATAGGATATTGAGCTCGGTGATGAGCTCGGTGCCCAGTGAATGTCGAGATGATTTGTTTTGTGCTCGACGTTAACATGCTTGGTTTGAAGCCCAGTGCAAAGGCTAAGTAACTCGATTTTTATGGAGTTGGTTTAGTTTAAAGCTAGGAACGATTTATTGAGGCATTCAAAGAATGAGCTCGTGGGGTTTGTGAAACTGATAAGGTGAATTCACTTGAGGCAAGCCAACATAACTTAATGAGCTCGGAACAAATTTTGGTGGAGAGCTCATTTTGGGAACTCGGTGGTAGGATCTCAGCTTAGTTTTGGTAGAGATAAAAGAACTTGAGTCAACCTCGGTGAGTTGGCTGGGTGAGCCAACCATAGAGTTTGTTCTTTTGACTCATTCACATGGACCCCTCCCTCCTCAATGCAAACTAGTCATTAGGAGGGTCCCACATTATTTTTTTATTAATTTATTATTTTGATTTAAATATTTTAATAATAATATTTATTACTATTATTTAAATAATATTTTAATTAATTAAGGAGAACTAGGTAAACCAAGCATTAATGGCACATTATAGAAGCTTCTCAAATTGGTTCAACTAATTCTAATAAATAGATCATGTGCCTTCAATTTAGGAATGTAATTAAGACCTTTCCTCTTCTCTGTCAAATATTCTTCTATAAATGTTAGTTGTAAGCTCATTCGTAGGGTTCTAACAATTCATATAGGTTTGGTAGTTACACATCTTAGGAAAGTGTGTGTTTTTCAATAGTCCTCTCTCTTCTGCAAGTTGTCCTTGTATGTTGAGGGAACTTTCAATCCTATTTTCCAAGACTGTAATGAAAACCATTGCCTCTTTTGAATATATGATGCATTGTGCAGGTTATTGAAGAAATAAAATTGTGTGTTTTGTGACTAATCTTTATCATTTCATCCTTCTATACTTGTTTGTGCCTTTTCTCATGTTTGCAAGTACACTATGCAAGTACAAGTTTCTATTGCAGGTTCTTAGAGCTCTGTGCTTATCAAGTGGTGGAGTATTGCATGCACTTGAGTTGTGGTGCTTGTTCACCCTTCTCAAGTTCATCCTTATTTACTGAATAACTAATAACTTGTCTATCTAATCGAGTTTAACAAAGGGAACACTTTCTTCCTATTCTATGGTATTTCATACCCTCTCTAAGTTTCAGTAGGTGATGTTGACGTGTGGTACACACACCCTTTTCAAATTAACCATTCCTAAGTCTAGAAACACCCTGTAATTGGTGCATCACCATCCCTAGTATAGTTTCATTTCTGTAAATCTCTTTCCCTAAAACCCATGAAAATATTAGCAGAGGACTAGATTTTCATTTTGTTACACTAGGAGTAGTACAACACTTACTTTAGGAAGAGGAAGTCATCCTTCTCCAGAGGTTCACCTTGATCCCAAGTCCCATAGCTTGAGAGGTGATATGATGTTTCCCAATCACACCAAATGTCTTGTTCACATTCTGGCCATTCGGAGAGTGCATTGATCTGACAACAACACATAGATCTCGAATAAATATATTTTTTTTAAAAAAACGATCACCTTAATCCGAGCTACAAATCAAAATTTATGAGCTCTAGAAGGTTTTTCTATTAAAATAATATTTTAATCCTCATGTTGTTTTAAAAGTTACATGTGACACCCAAATGTCCAAAGGGTAAAAGAGTGCATCCACACGATACAGTATTGTGACCAAAGGATAAAATCTTGCACCCAAAACCTAAATGTTGAGAGGGTAAATCATTGCATTTGGAGTGTACACATCAATATGTAATGGATAAAAGAATGCACCCATAGGGTATGGATCTGCATCCATTGGATAAAATAGTGCATCCAAAATAGAAATATCAAGAGGGTAAAAGAATGCATCGAGAATGTACATGCTTATATCCAATGGATAAAAGAATGCACCCAGAGGATACAGATCTGCATCAAGTGGATAAAAGACTGCATCTAAAACTAAAATATTCAGAGGTTAAAAGAATGCATCTAGAAGGTACACACTTATATCCAATGGATAAAAGAATGTACCTAAAAAGTACAATTGTTAATACAAACTTTTACTGCAAATATCTCTTTTTCTGGCACTTGTATCAAAAAATAGAGAGAAACCTAGAAATTTTCTCGAAAAACCCAAAAAGCTGATATAATGTTTGAGTCAAAAAATATGTATGTACATAATTGTAGGAATATTTTGAGAAATATGCTAAAAAAACCCTTTAAAATGTTTAGATTTGACTATCTCAAAACATGGTCATGTTTACAGTCGATTCTAGGAGTTTAGAACCTAAAAAATCTAGTGGTGCACTTTGTTTTGCATAAAAATGCATATAGCAGAAAATTTGTAACAAATTTCAAATACATTAACATAATAAACCCTTACTTGCAAAGAAAAACTTATAGGTGGATTTCTACATCATCTATCATTCTGATACCATGAAAGGAACGATAAGAAGATTGTTCCAAGCCACAATCTCAGATGATAATAGCACATCACATTATATTTGCAAAATAAAAGAGCTAAAATAGCATATATGGAAATCCATCAAAATCCATAATGCTCAATACATTAGAATACAATGACTTGAATAATTCAATAAAAAATACTTACATATAGCAGGAGGGAAGTGTAAATACTAGCAGGAGTGAAGTTAACTCCAAAAGACTAGTAAGCTAACTCCACACAACTAGTACACCTAAGAGAGATAATTCCAACAAGTGTAGAGATAACACAAGTGTAAGACTTATCCCAGTAAATAAATAAAAGGATAAATAATAACCTACACTAATAGATCTCATAATATTTAGGTTCCTCTTATATCCCCAAAATTTGTCAAATGCAACAATAACCACTAGTGCAATAAGCATTGATGTAGTATCATATTATTGACAAATAGTTATGCATATTGTTCCTTGGATTGCACCAATATCTCTATTAAATATTTACCTAAGCCCATAAATTTATGAGCATCTCGTTATCAGTATACTTCTAAAAAACTCTCATCACACTCACTCTTTTCAATGATACATGTGGCTAGTGACACTACCCCTAGATCAATGAAATATGATTACTCACCCACAATATCATCCACTCTCCCAAAAATTATTCATGTCTATAAAGATGAAGTGAAATTGTATATTAATATAATTATATATGCTTATACTATAGCAGTCTAATAGGCATTACCTACAATTCTCAAAACATTCATATCGTTAGCTGCATACTCCAACATTATTATTTTTAAACATTCAAATATGCTAAAATAATATATTACTTATGATATGCAACTAATACTGAAAAAAATTTGTTGGTGTGGGCATATCCCCCTCTATCTACTCCTCCAACTATGGGTACAAACATCTCTACACCAGCTGCACCTCTAGGTGATACAGCATGTCTTCGATTTCCAACCACAACAAGCAATGGTAACACTAATTTAGTCTCTATACACAACATTCTATATATTTTAGTGCAACCTAAATCATCTTGGACTCTCAACAAAATTTTTGAATCCACTTCATTAACTACTAGGGACAATAACTCCACTAGCATTAGTCAAGGTTAGGATACCTTTCTATACACCACATACATTGATCTCCTCTACATATATGTTGTTGATGGAAAATTTTGCATGATCCCAAAGTATTTTATCACATGAACATACATAAATAACTCTCCTTGGTGGGGATAATGGTACTCTATCTACATAGTTTTAAGCATCCACCAAACATTTTCCCCATCTTCTATCCATCCTTAGAAAAACATATACACCCTCTAAACTATATCATGTGGTCTCAACCTATCTATCATTAATCAATACATAATTTTCTCTAATTATGATCGTCATGACATAATTCATCTCAAGCAAAAATAATATAGGTAAGCCAAATCTACTTGTGGGAGACTAATCTTCCATAGAAGTGAAATATGCTCATATGACCATACATTTAACAATATCACTAGTAAACCTTCAAATATGTCTTAAAAATGAGCTAATAGATGATTTCCTCAAGCATACTATGTCTCATGTTACTCTCTCACCTTGAAATTCTAGCACATATTAAATGATATCAATAATCATCCACCATGTGTGGACATAAAAGATACAAATAGAACAATAATATACTCTCACAACAGTGGAGCACCAAAAGTCTCAATGGAAATCAATCTAATAGTATGATCATAAAAATAACCACGACCAACAGAAAATCTATGGACCTATCTCATATCTTATGACATGTCTAAGGGAAATACCTAGACCCTCTCACCTATAATTGAAAACTGAAATACCTGGTATCCATCCGAAATTGTTAATTTCATCTCCCCTATTAGGAACCAAAAGGTACACATGTCTATATTCTAATGCTCACAAACTTAGGGATGAAGTGTATATTCAGAGGAACCTCCCCCAAGCTAGCCACGTGTCATAATACATCCCTATCAATCACATACCAACATTCATTACCTATTCCAAAAGATAATTGGATAGTCATATACAAACCCCCATGGAAATAATTTCCATGGATGAAGTTGTTTGATAAAATAGTACATGTGACAAAATGATATATATTAATCGTGACGAGTGTCGTTGATACTCATACTTTAATTTAATTATATCTATCAATCCAAGGTGGTATCCATGGTTTTTTGCAATAAACGGAACACTAGGAATTACTCTCAGGATGTACTTAGTAATGTAATTCCCTAAATAATAACTAAATGCAACTATAAAATGAAATTTATTGACAGTTAATAATATTTAAAGACAAAATATTAATGGTTAAAAAAAACAATTCAAGTCTGGAATTTTAATAACTATATTATAATAGAAAGGAAATATAGTAAAATATCCATTTTTGTTGGGGAGGAGTGGCCCTTGCTCCTTCCCTTCGATAAAGTTCAGCGTCCAAAGGTATGCAACCAAATTTTTCTCCTTAATCCGTAATTTTATTGAATTGAAATAAATTCCTTTTAAAATAATACACTAATTGGACCAAACTTAAATCTCAATACATTAGCTCTCTTATATAAGAAGAGTCATAGTTATTTTAGGAGAGAAATAGTTTAATTGCAATTACCATCATCTACTTAACTAGATGCTTACTAAAATAATGACTATTATTTTTAAGGATTACTTTAGTGGAAGGAGTCTTTTATGCAATGCTTGTAACTGAACAAGAGGCCCAAAATTGGCCCCTTTAAGAAAGACTATCAAAACTGGAAGATATTTTTTATCTCAAATTGATTATAGAGAATCATGGTGATGTTAGACCCTTAAATATTGGCTAAGTACCAATAGGCACGTAGGATCAGTAGATAGAAGGGTGTTAATGGAAAAATGCGCAAGGAAAAGGGGTTTAAGAATGGTTTAAGTTAAACTAAGTCCCGCGGGGAAGGCACAAACATGGTTTATAGGAATTAGCCATATCCGTAATCATGGAGTTGATGTAAAATTACAGCACCCCCTGAATGACCTAATTTTGAATGGTGCATCTGGTGTAACCTGCATCACAAGGGACCATCTCTCAAGTTGTGGGACTTGCAAACTTGAGATATTCCTCCGGAGAAGGCTAGATTCTTATACCTAATCCTAATGATAAACTACTTCTAATGAAGGAAATGCGACTATCTACTCCTAATCTAACAATTCCAAGGAAATCAAGGGGAGACAGTGCATGATAACAAATCCTACAGTACAGAGGCGATAACACCAAGAAAAGGGGGTGAAATAGCATGTTGAGGAAAAATATAGAAAGAAAATGGATTTGAGAGAGGTTAGACCAATGTGACACAGAACCAGATATTAATTTACCACTAAATCTCCATAAAACACAACATCCTTGCACATGTAAATGAGACATACATGCATAGAAAAACAATTAAAAAAATAGAGGGGAAAGGAGATAGAACAAAAAAATGCAAGGGTTGAAAGAACACCAAGAACATAATTTTATTGCTCTTAGAATATGCAAACTCCATTACACTGTTTAAATAGAGGCACAAATACACTTTCCAGGCCCATGAGAGGGTTTACAGCTCAATGGTGTTGAGAAAAATGTTTTACAGAGTTTCCCCACATCTAATAATATCTCCCCTCTCAAATGAGAACTGTTTTACAATATATAGGAAATGACTGATAGAAAGAGAAAGAGTGAAACATAGATTTTTTCTCTCACCAACCAACAACTAAAATTAAATGGTCTGAAAATGGCATGGGCACCCTTAAAAATCATCTTACATACATAATTTATCTTCTCGAAGAAGAAACGGGTGGTACCATAATTCATTAATTACGGTAATTGGGCTTAAAACTGTGTATTTCCTCCTTGGATATGTTTTTTAATTTTTCACACAATTAACCTCAATGAAATTAAGAAATCTAGTTTTTGTGGTGTAGAGGATGTCGTGCTCATTTCAGAAAGTAAAATTTTTTAAACAACAGAGCTCTGGGTAAAAATTTATGACCATTTAAAGTTTAGAGGTTGGGTGTGGGAGGAAAACATCTTAAGGAGGGCGTTACCGCAAGAGAAAAGAAAAGAAGGCACGTGAAAGGAAAGGTGTGAGAAAGCATGAAAGAGGAAATTTTTTATGTTGCTATAGCTACCAATATTTTAATAAATATTTACCACACTTCACATGGGCCACCAATAAACTAGACCCCTTTTTGTAATTCTCCATTTATACTTGAGAGTTCCACATTTATTCCTGAGATATTATCTCATTTTATTCTCCACTCCCACTCTTATATAAAAGAAAAACGTTAAATAAGTTTATTTATATATTTTTTATAAACTATAAGATCTAAATGAATGGGGTAGCCCCTTTACATGGATAATATAAATTGTTAGGAACACATGTTAGGTTTTATGTAATAATTATTAGGATTTAAAAAGTAATCCCTTCGTGACCAAGAAATAAACACGGGCCCCCTTATTAAAAAAAGTAAGCACTTTGATTTTTTTTTAAAAACATATATAAACCAAATATAATAAAATTTATATTTTAAGCGGTTTAAAATAACCATATATATAAAATATGACTCAAACTTAGGTTTGTTTTAAAAAAAAAAACAACTATATATGCCTATATTTATAAGTTAAGTTTAAATATGATTTAAACTTAGACTTAGAATATGGTCTGTTGACTCTTACCTCAATCCCATGTAATTTTAATATGGTTTATGGCTTTTAATATATAATTTTCTTTTCAAAACTATATAAATTTTTATATGGTGTTTATATAAATTA
Organism: Taxus chinensis; assembly: GCA_019776745.2. Taxonomy (NCBI): domain Eukaryota; kingdom Viridiplantae; phylum Streptophyta; class Pinopsida; order Cupressales; family Taxaceae; genus Taxus; species Taxus chinensis. The sequence goes on from CM034149.1 coordinate 807,656,687, forward strand.
TTATATAAACCTTATTTTATATTATATATATGTTTATTTAAAAATAATAATATAGTTTTAAAATTATATAGGATATAGTTAAAAAATTATCTAAAAATTATAGTTTTTCAAATAAAATCCTTTTAGAGGGGACAAAAGAACACGTGTATGAATTTACCTTCCGAAATATTTAACTTGCAAGCATTTGAAATTATAGAAAACATGAAAATTATTTCATTTAGTAATAGATCCTTTCTTTTTATGTATATGACTTTCACGTAGGTAAATATTTGAAGCCCCTTTCACTTGTGCACACATCAAGCTCCAAACAAACATTAATTCCATATAATTTACAAAATATAAATGAAATTAAGAATCATATCATATTACATCTCCCTAAAAAAAAATTAGGGATTTAAAATTGAAAAACCCTAAACTTTTTACCAAGAGTTTAATTGCAGAAATTTAATGCCAAAATAAATTGGGGAAAAAAAATAAGGGGACCAGATACTTTTAAATACCCTTTTAGGTTGGTTGAAAAAACCCGTACAAATTAAATAAATAAAATAAAAAATATTTGATCTTAATTTATTTAATATACCTCACTCTGTTACCATGTTAGAATTTGAGGATTCTAATAAATACGGATTTAATCAAATTACATATTACATAATGTTACAATAAATATTTAAATAAAGATTACATCATAACATAAGTAAATAAATAAATACTTATAAGAAATAAATAACATAGGTGACACAATATTTATAGTGGAAAACCCCAATAAGGTAAAAACCAATTTAAAAATAACCTTTTACTTTAGAGAACTTAGTTTACATCCTATAATATCACCTCCTCCTTTGAAACCGTATTTACCAAGGGTAAAACCAAATCACTTGATTTGCACACCTTTGATGTATTTCTTGAATATATCAAATGAGGACCTAAAACCCTTTTCATAGAAGGTGATCGGGTATGTCTCCTGAACCACCTTTTCAACCTAAAATGTTTGACACATACACCTAGGTTTATCATATTTAATATTAGAAATATAATCATTTCATGATATTAAATATTTAACCTAAAGTATATACCTAGGTTAACATATTTAATAATAGAATTATAAATATTTCATATTATTAAATATTAACCTATATATTAGTGATGGAACCATATACATTAAGGATTGGCCAGACCACTTAATCATTATGTTCCAACATATCTTTGACAGTGTATATAGTGAGTATAGTTAACCTTAATGAGACAAGTGCAGGGTAAATGAATTAGATATTGATATTTATGGATTAAGAACTCCTATTTTCTAGATGAATAGTGAATTATTGGTTCATGAAATTAGTGTATGATTTGAAAATATACTTTTTCATTGTTCCTTGGATGGATTTTTGTAGGTTTCTATAACATGATCAAATCTATTTCAACATGTAGAGTGAAGATACTTGAAAAGTTGTGTGACTTCTTGAGTTAGGAGGCTGCAACTTATTAGCTTTGAATTAATTGGCTAACACAGTCATCTTAATTGTAAGAAATACCTCAAATAAACAAATATTTCCTTTTGAGAAAGAAGAGGGTACATGCAAATAAGTCATTTTGAAAAAATGCATGAAAAAGAAGAAGACATATTTTCAAGAGTTTTTATATATCTCTATTATTACCAATCCTTTTTGTGTATAATATAGTGTTCCTTCTTTCATTTCTAGTAGTATCACATGGCCTTGAAATTTTATTATGAAAGTATCCTAATAAAGGTGCACCAAAATAATGTAAATTTTATTTTTCTTCTATTTGTACCATTCTCATTAGTCTAATTTCATGATATATGTGCATCCAATTATACAAATCCACATTATAATACCCACTAATGGATGAAGGTATGGAATATGAATATCCTCATTGGGATAGGATAAATCCTTGTATGTATGTGTAAACTTATAAAATTATCCTTTTTCTTGCTTAGTAGGGAGTCTAATTCCATATTTTAAATATTTTTCTAAGAATGGTTTATTTGATTGTGTATTATGAGGAATCTTCCAATTATTACACAAAGGTTGCTCAATTATATTTTTCTCTAATTTTACTAGTATTTCTTGTAGAATTGGGAATTATTTTCATGTTTGTTAGTCCATCTTAAACCACATTTTAGTATCCTAAACATAGGGGAAATAGTTTTTTTGGGATATTGTAGGGATTTTTTCTAGTCCTATTTATAGGAATGATAATAATAGAATAACCCAAGTGTTATTCCATATAATTATCTATTTTATTGATTTTAATATTTCTATCATATGCACATTTCTTCCAAATTATGACTAGGTAATTTGTCTCATTGTTTTTCATGTTAATAAGTTCAAAATATTTGTATAGGATATGATATCCGATTCTTATTTCAATATCCTCTAGTCGATCAATTGGATTGATTGTCCCATAGTCAGATATAATTAACGTCATTAGGTTATATACCAAAACTGGTGTAGCCATATTTTCCCATATGTATCTAGGCATCATATTTATAGTACTCAAAAAATCAAACACTAGATCCTAGATCTCATATTATCCTAAAACATATCCACATCCCATTATATTTTTTTTTCACATATCGAGTTGGTTCAAGTTATATGTATTTTTAGAAATATATTTGTTGCACGATACATTAACTATTTTGACAAGATCAATGTGTGGAGACACTACTCATTTTTGTTTTATTTTTTTCAATATTTTCCCTTATACCTATGCTTCCACTTCCCTATTTTGTATAGAATTTATCAATCTTCTTACCTCTTCAAAAAATTCCTTTTATCTTTTTAGGTCCAAATATTTTTCCTCTGGTGTGTGTTATATTTGAGGATCCCTAGACATCTATATGGTTCCTAATGCTTATTACTTCATTTTTGATATAGTGATGGATTACAAACTTATATTTTCACTAGGTACCATATTGACCATTGTGACATTACGTAATGAATTATCCTTACACATTCTCTCCAATGTGGGATAGTCTTATGTGTGATTTTGTGTAGGAACTCTATGATATGTGCAATATGTTTATTGGACTTGATTAGATGGGAAATTTTGTAAAACATGCTTTATCTCTCAATAAGGTATAAAACAACCACATTTGGGGTTGAGGCTCTATTATTATGGACTATAATCACCTTGGTATCCCCATATTACACATTACACTTGACATTTATGGATTGTTCTAGCCCTGATTATAATTATGGTTCCCCTGTATGGTCCTTAAGGTTGAGTAGTGTTACAATGTGGTTGATTTTATGAAGAAGGAGGTGCCTAACCTATAATTTTTTGTAAATAAGGTGGATCCCATCTTATAATTTTATATGGATATGGTGGATTGCATGTACATTGTATTGAGATGATGAAGGAGCGTAAATTATTACATGAACCATTTATAATTCCGATGTAGAGGTTTGTGAATTTAGGGTCAATTATGTTTGTGCTATAAACATATTTCTAGTTACTTCCTCCTTTAGATCCACTAAATATTTTAGATCCATACATTCATGCATGGTTGAGTTATAAAAATTGCATGTTACATTCTATATAATTCCTCCTTTAGTTCCATTAAATCTATGCGATCATTACACTCATGCATGAATGAATTATAAAAATTGCATGTTATATTATGAGGCTAATGTATTAAATTGGTAATTGCTAGTTTTAGGAACCTAGCCTAACAGTCCTACCTATTATAGTTTAACAATGTTCATTTTCTATTGAAATAAATGCAATGACTAATATAAAATGTATTTTTTGTGATGTATCTCTTTCATGTACTTTGTCTTAAACTATGCCATTTGAGGTTTATTTACTATTTGATCTATTTATAATGGAATAACTTAGATTTTACATTAATCTATTTTTAATAGTAATTCTATGTTAGTGAATTTTTATTACAAATGAAACTAAGATATATGTAATTTCTTATTTTCTAAATTATTTGCATTCAAGCATGAAAATCATATTTCTATTTTCACTAAAATAGGAGAATATCTTAGGAGAATTTTTCATTAAAATTACTATTAATTGAATTTTTCTTTCATTTTTTTACAGTCAAGGATTCTTCAACTCCTAATATTTTTGAGAGGATCGATTTAGAGATTACAAAATTATAATCTATTCTCAAAAATCTTACTACAGTTGGGCAGTATAAATCCCGTTGTGAAAAAAAAATAGTTGACATTCGTAGAATAGAGAAAGGTTTGAAAAATTACAACCTATTTGATTATGAGTCAATTAAAAAAATTGACGGATTCACTAAAATCAAGTGTCTCAGGAGATGTAGGATATAATGAGATTACATTACGAATTTCCAATAAGGAAGTCGTTAAGAGGTATTATTTGAGTTTTTTTGCAAACAAAGGGAAAGTAAGGGCATATTATGTAAATAAATGTTCATGTCACATATGTGCCCCTTTGATTTATCCTAGATTTGTGGCCTCTGAAGGCCAATTTCTGAATGATGACCAATTACGATTATACTTGAACTATCTAGAAATCCCTATTTATTTGGGGCAGGGGCGTGACCGTATTAGCCACATGGAGACATATAGAAAGGAGGGAGATCCTATAGTTATTGATGTGCAATAGCTTGTACTAAGACCACAACCATTCTTTTGAGGATTTCAGAATGTCGCAACACTTTTCATTATGTGTGCATAGGAGGCTGCTATCAAGGGTCTTGTTGGCATTACTCACAAAACCTAAATGATCTCTTCTGACCATGTGGGTCAGTACCTTCAGAGACGTGATACTAGTAGTGGAGGTGCTAGTAGTAGCAGTGATGCACATAGTGAGGTATACACTTGTCCATCTTTGATTTCCCCAAATGAATTTAAGGTGGTTATAGATCCCTCTAAGACACGTTGACTAGGATGCATCATGAATCATGACATATTTCATGCCTATGAGGTGATTTCATGGCATAACATCATTCCACTATCGAGGGTTTTAGATTTTATCTAGCATAGTGGCAGTGTATGTTCTAGTCAGGGTACTACTGCCACTGCAAAATTTTGACATCCTGTTGCTAGGATTATCACACCTGATGTTTAGGACATTTCTGTTTGGCTGTGTGAAAATTAACACTTAATATAATTAAAATTTATTTTATTTCATCATTACTTTACAATTTATTAATATTAAAACTAAACATATACTTGTGTGTTTAGGATTCTTCTTCAGTGTGTGGTGCTTCACATCCAACACCATTTACCCGTGTGACATAGAAATAGATCTTGACTGGGCACAACATGGATCTTTATGTTCCAGGCCTGAGTCACTTGGTGACATATTTTCTAGGGTTGAGGTCATGGATGGAAATCCTATAGATTTGGAGATGCATTCCACAGAGGTATATCTACATGTGTTTTAATAGAATTAATATTTAATCTAAATTGAAATGTTAGAAATTAATGAAATTTATTCAAAAAACTTATTTATCAACTTATTAAATTTTACTTATTTTGTTTCATAGGGATCTACGGGAAAAAGATCTACGCATAGTGTACATACTCCGAATATCCGCCTAGGGAAAGATACTGAGGTAATCAATTGTACATATTTGTTATATGATGTATTTAATTAATCAAGAAATTTGTGCACAATTTTTATTTTAAATTTTAATATATGGTACATGGTATATATAGTTTCTGAAGTGTATATTCCTTTTTTTAACATACAGGGTGTAATAGAGCCTATTGATTCCTCTCGCCCTAGTTCACAGAGGAGACATCAGTGATATTTTATAGATTTCAGAAATTTTATACATGAGTTTAGATATTTTAGACATGTATATATACTCATACTCTTCTAGATTTGATTATTATATTTTGATATATATCTTAGTCATGTGTGTGTGTGTGTGTGTGTGTTCATTCAACATGAATTTCATATATTTATATGTAAGACCACATAATTTTATATTTTTATGAGTTCCAGTGTATATTTACAATTATGGATGTGAAGTTAAGACACCCCCTTATCTTTCATTTTTGTCTTTTGATGATATCATAATAGGTATAATGATAGATAAGATATTAAATACCCTTCATTTTTGTGATATAATATTGTAAACTTCTATAAAATTCTCTATTGACATCATTTGATGCTTAGGTAATTTAGTAATAATTTATGTTACATTAAACATTCCATGGCTTAGTGAATGCTTATTTACTTATGCACTTGTCAAATATTTTCAAAGGCCATTTCCTATCCACCTTAACTTTTTTTTTATTCATATCACTACTAAGTCTTATAACTCAAAATTTGATTCTAGCTAAATATTGCCAAATTTAATATTCATTATTCTAGGAAAGTGTTGTTAGTATTAAACTATCTCTCTAAAAATCTATAGTAACTCAAAAGATTGTGAAAATAATAGATTTCCTCTCTTAATCTATCCTCTCTCTAAAACATGGGAAATATAAACTCATGTTGTTGCAGGTGTGCAAAATGATGGAAAATGAAGTAAATGGAATGCAATACATTTCCATAATTTTTACCATTTTAATGTAACTGTAAATTTTACTTTATTTGGAGATGGGAATAAAGGAAGTTTTAAAGATTAATTTAACAATGTATTAAAATTTTTTTTTTTCTGTGAACATGTTTAAGTGATGATTGATTGTTAATGCGAGGGATAACATTAGTGAATATCATGAAATTTCATCTTGATCAAAATTAGTATTTCATACTACACATCTTATGTTGAAAATTATGATTTGAATCATATATGATGAAATATTAAGTTCATTTTTATGAGCCTATTAAAATACCTAACATAAAATGCCTTTCTGTAAACCAAATTCTTTGGAGATAAAAATCTTAGAAACCTACCCCACAAAGAGTAATATGTTACTCAATCTAAGAACTAATGTGTAGATTATACCCCAATTGTGGAATGTAATGTGTTATCCTCTTCAATTTCAATTTATCTACCAATTCCTAAGAAATAATGTTAAATTCACTTCTATGCAATATTCTCTTCATCATGAGTGCTTCACTAGTTTCAGGTTCATGGTGTGATGCATTGATGCAAACCTTTCTTCTTGTGCATTTGTAATATGTTCACTCACATTTATACCACCATCGGTACATTTTTTAGTAGACTCAAATGGTAAGCTTGAGTCATAATATATTTCAATACCTTAAGTCATGTAGTTCTTAATTTTCTATATCAAAATTTAATTGTATATTATTTTGCTCACATGAAAATTTTAAATGATTCAAGTTAGATTTATCGACACTAACAACTTATTTCAAATTGTTATAAAAGATGGTCAGAAAAGAGAAACTAAAATGAGGAAAAAAATAATATATAAATTAATATCCATTTACTTTACATCCATCCACGAGTGAAGAAATCATCAATTCAATTTTTGAAAAATGACGATTAATGTCGTTTTACATGTACACAATATCTAAAAACACCATCAATACAAGACATGATAGGTAGACCTAACACTAAGTTTTTAAAACTCATTGTGTGTGTGTAGTGGTGTGTGTGTGTGTGTGAGTGTGTGTGTTGTGTGTGTGTGTGCGCGCGCGCGCGCGCGTGTGTGCAAGTGTAGTTCACACCTTTCAAAGATCCTATAAAATTATATAAACATTGAATTATATGGAAAGAATCCCATGAAGGGAGAAAAAAAAGTGATTAATTTTATAGAATTACATCATTAATGAACCCATCCTAAATCTCAATTAGATGGATGTAATTGTGATTTCCAATATTTATGACAAACTGAAAAATAAAATAGATAAAATATATTATTCCAGGAATACAATCAATCTATGAATAGGTTGAAGAACTTCTATATAATACCAAGTGGCTCTTAAATCGTTAAATAATCAATGACCTGTAAAATGATATTCATAGACTTAATACATCTTATTACTCTCATAATTGCAAGAAGAAAAAGTCACGTTGAACTTTTAATCTTGACGTGATGCAATTGTAACCACTGTAGGCACTTCTTTCTCATAAATCCTAATGAATACACCGTTTCTATAGTTTATACAAGAATCAACAGTTCAAATAAAAATTTGAATCCTAATGGTAAACAAAAAAATTATGACCAAGCCAATATAAATCATATATTTCTCCTCACTTAATTCATTTCAAACATACTAAATCCATATATATACAGGTAAATCTTCTCATAAATAACAACAAGGAGTACTCCAGCTTTACTCAACTATATATTCTCGTGATTTCGGTCAATAACTGCATAACTACATCACCTACAACTAATATAGCCTACCCATATTCAATGATCCATGTACTAATGTGAGAACTATACATATATATTTCCTTATCAAATTATTCAATTCTTAGTGTGAATACGGGGAAAACCTATCTTGTGTCAGCACCAATGCTCATGATATCTGGTGATTATCAATTGAAATTAATTTCACATATCACAAACCCTATCATAATGGTCTAATTACATATATGTTAACCAAAAACAAAAAGTGGTGGTTTTATAATTGGTTTACCACAAACCAAAAGACCCATGGTTTTGTAAATGTTTTACTCAATAACCATATAAGTGGTTCTTTTACAAGTGGTATTACCATAAACAAAAAAATGAATGGTCTCTTGTACATATTGTCCAGTTACCAACATACTGTATTCATCAAAGAGTGAAAAGACCTAGAATTAGGAACACTATCAACATCTCATGAACTTTTTCACGGTAGGGAATCAATACCTAGGAAATTATATCATCCTCATAAAAAACAAAGGAAAAGTTATCAAAATGGAACATGAAACATTTGGTATTATGTTCCCCCCTTAGTGTGAAAGTTTGTAACTTATTCAGAAAAATATAACAATCTGGAACATCAACATCTCCAAGAACTATGTGAAAAATTTGAAAAACATGTACTTGTTCTAATGCCAAACAACACTATATGTATGGCGCTGAAGCATGTGGTGACTTAATGAGAGGTTTGGTTGAATCATGACCTCCAAACTCCATTTTCCTTGCATCATTCAAAGTTGACGTGTTGAAATACAGTCAGTTGGATCTTGATCATGGAGCTCAAATATTTATGTACCTCAATCAGCACATTCAGATGCATCCACCGACAAATTCATCCGTAAGGAATCTCCCTTTAAATGGCCACTTTTTAACAAATTATGACGAGATATGAGAGTACTTTACCCTGTGATGAAGATTACATCAACGATTGAATCCTTTATTAAGAAAGGGTGAGAGGATTTGAATTGACATACACATACCTTTGTGACCAAACAAAATGTTACATCTATTTGTACTCATCACTGGAATGAAAATAATTTGATAATAAAACACATAAAATAACTACTGCACAAAGTGGGTGAAAACTAATCACTTGTAATTGACTTATATTTAAGTGACACTCCTTCATAATTTTTTAAATTTCTACATATAGTACAAATATATCAACCCTATCCAAATCCAATTTCGACCATACCAAATCTAAAAGACTATAAAACAATAATAGCAACCTAAAATTACAATATGAAAACAATGTCTTATCGACTATTTTAACACACTTATTATGAGAAAATGAGTAATTATGGTGCAAAACTAAACCATGAACAATATGGAACTAATATGGAATGTGTCCTCTATTAGTCGTGAATTATGTAGCCTATAACTTTGCATACTTGTTTGATGTATGAATTAATTAAAACTTTGGAAACTTTGCATGAATGTAGCAATGGGGATTTCTTATTCTACCAAATCCAACATGGTTGCATATTTTCCAAGTCGTGTTGAATATTTATGAATGTGAACCTAGAAAATCAATACAAATATGTACATCCAAATTTAAAAACATATCCATAGTGTATATATTATGGAGGAATCATATGTTTGTTATGGCCATAAACACATGATAAATTTTCACCACATATATATCATATCAGGCCATATATATATGTATGTATGGTATATATATATATATATGTGTATATATATATATATATATGTATATGTATATATACCTATATATATACTATATATATGTATATATATATCCCTTATACATATATATCATATATACATATATATATAGATACCATTCATATATATATATATATCATATACACAACTTCTCACAGGTGGATGTCATATATACATATCACCTCTTGCAAGCCACCATTTGAATTGTGTCAAAATCTTCATTTGTTTCTTGCAATAATTTCAAATCCCCATAGTTGTCACATACACCTTTGATGTAATTCATACGATAATCAAAATCATCATCAAAATAATGTGCAAATTCAATATAAGTTATGAATTCACTGACACGTGTACATGGGGCAATTTTAGGACCATTTGATGCTTCCCGTAACTTTCTATACACCTAAAAAACTATAGATTTTGAAATACAATAATTTAAAATCACATATCAAAAACTAAAATTTAATCAATTTTCAAATATATAGATATAAATAAAAGCACACCTCAAAATATATATACCTGATACTGATAATCAAACTCAATGTGATAGCACCAACAACATGTGTCAAGGACTTTATCAGCTCGCACATACTAAGGGTTCAACTTTTCAAACATTTGTTGTCCAATATTAAGATCTAGATTTTCTTCTTTAAATTTTATGTAACATCTCATGTTGAGTTATTTCAAGCCAATGTTTAACTATGTTCATCATAGTTGTTATGAGTTAACCTATGTTTTAAAACATCCCTCATGTTTGGAGAAGGAATATTCCTCTTAGTTCAAAAATTAGAAACTATCTTCACAATATTATCCTCTTTTTTATTAGTGCATGGATTTCTACACATTAGTGCCGAATTTCCTTCTAGTGTAGAGTCATCTAATGTGTTCCTCCTCTTTACATACATACTGACAGTCTTTCTAGATAAACCCAATGCCTTGAAATTGGTGGGTAACATGAAGATTCTTGATCGTATCTTCAATTACAACTAAATTTAATATTTCTCTATGAGAAATACTCCTTATCAACAGACCTAGTTTTGTACCCAAAGAACTTATTCCTTAAAAAACATTCCCAACAAATTCTTCTTCTTCTATACGTTTTGAATTTTCCTATCTAAAATCAACACCCAATAATTCTAATGTTTTCTTCATATCAACGCGATTCAAGAATGTAACCAACAAATGTATTGTAGCAACTGTAGTCATATTAACAAATTCACTATATATTATCTATACACTTTTTATTGTTTTCTTTCATGATAGTGGTTCTTTATTGGGAAAGTTATTTTAAATTTTGTAAATTCATATGCACCAAGTGTTTCACATTTTTCTTGGGAAGTAATTCCATAAAGAATTTTATCACTTCAACATAATGTTTCCCCATCATGATCTGTGTCCATTAAACATACACATGTGATTACACCAAAATTTGGAAAAAAATTTAACATACACGTGTGATTACACCATTCATGACCATTTTAGTAAACAATTTAATATCTAAAAAATTTACTTACTATCTAGTAAACAATAATATTAAGTTGACCAAGATAATTGTATTTAGACAACTTTATGACGTCCTTATTGAAATATACTGAACAATATTTTTGCATTTCTATTTAGAAATTTTTAAATTAAGCACATCTGAGTGTGACGTAATGATCTATTATTGCTTACTTTTGTCTAAAACCTATTTTCCCCTTTTCCCACTTTCCTTTTTATTTTATTTTCTTACAAAATACCACATAGTTCACATTTTATTATGTGGAGTAAATTTTCACCATGTCATCAAACGTATCTAAACTTAGTAATCAACTTAATTTACTTGTTGGATGACTATTAGGATACTAAATGCATATTTGGATGCCTTGTTGTGAATCTCAAAAGGGTTATGAAATTTCATTCATTGTGATGAAAAATAGTATGTAGAGGAATAATCTTACTAGCTCAAAATAATTTCACAATGCATGGGTTCAATCAACCTTGGATTTGACATGAATTATGTAGTTGATGGGATAAGGACATATATACACATAAATCAAGGATCCAACTATTATCTAAATTTACATACATTGTCTAAGATAACTAAGAAACTATTTAAGGTAATATGGAGTAATCAGATATTGAATCACTTTTTATATTTTTAATATGCATCTGTATAGCTATAATTTTAATGCTGATCTGTAGCACATGGTAATGAATCTTTGTTACTCCAAATGAAGCAATTACAAAAAATTTCTGTATAAATATATTTTTTTTTTCAAAAGGTTTGTAATATGCATATGATGTTATTAACATGATAATATCAATCCTTACTAATATTTGATTTGAGATATCCAAATTTCCAACTAATATTTTATTTAGGACATCAAAATTTCCTTACAGTAGATATTGGCTCAAGTCATCATTTTATGTTTTAAATTATTTTCTTTTCATAAATCATATATATGTATGTATGTATGTATGTATGTATATATATATATATATATATATATATATATATATATATTTGGTGTTAGAGATATATAATTTATGAAAGATGGCATCGTACAAGCCTAATATTTCATTCTATTAGGATCTCTTGTGTTATGCATCATACTTAATCATTCTCACAAAATTATCTATGATATAATAGGATGTTTGGAAGAGGGAATCAAGGAAAAAATTAATGCGGTTTATTTACTATAAAGTATTTTGGAAGGTGTGTTTTATCTCCACATTAAGAGTATGTGGATAAACAAAGAGTGCTAAGAAATAAAGGTATGTGTGAGAGGATAATGTTTGTATCTAGATGAAGACAAAATTTGCGCATTTGAAAGATGAGAAATGATGAGTCGGAAAAGGTGATGTTAGAAAGGAGAAAATGATATGAGCATACCTAAATAATGGAAAAATATATATTATTGCTAGATAAACAATAATTAAATAAGGAATATGAACCGTTTGGGAGCTAATATTATGGTGGCGAGTTAGAATTCAGAGGTTACCCTTGATAAAGAGGAATTGGGTTAAGGCCTATATCTAGAGATATAAAATTATTTTGAATGGAACACATAAACATGATGGGTGAAAAATTCCAAATTTTGAAATATGTACAAGAAGTTAAAATGTGGAATAAAGAAACAAAATGTCAAGGGGCTAGCTATAGAGATAGAGATGGGAGGATTAAAAGGTTCATTTTTTGGGAATGACCCAATTATATAAGGATAAAGTTAGAAAGGTGTTGGTGGGTACAAAAATAAAGAATTTCTATGAGGTGAGATACGATGTTGAAGAATGGAAGTTGATGTTAAATAAAAACCCTATATTTAACTAAGAGATAAATACAACCATGTCTCCTACAGAGTAACTATTTGTGCTCATTTTAATCTCACCTAGTTTATCCGTAAAATTCTTCAGTTTGCAGGTTATGTCATGTTTTATATATCCACGTATTGATGCATGGAAAATATGTTCTCCATTTGGTTGCCACATGATCAGTCCCTTCCTTGGTTGAGGATCACTTAAAAGTCCAGAATTTTTTTTTCATTCCTATGTCTATGTGAAAGAGTTCGTAACTTGGGCGTAAACTCTAGTTTTTTCCTTCCTTCCATTTTCCACAGTCACATTTTTTTGTCCCTGTCTTTTTTTTCCCAAGTATCTTTGGAAACGTGATTGGATGCAACTCAGAAGATCATATTTAGGCCTTATATCATTTCCAAATTCTCTATCTTAAAAGAAAGATTCATTTCTGAGCTCAACTATTGATTTTCTAGCATTTTATGGTCTAACGGGTGTGCTTTTCCCCATCAAATTTACATCTTAACATTTGTGGAAATATGTCCCTTTCTGGTTGGATGTGGCTCGATCGGGCAATTTGAGAATTGTATGGCTCACTTTAACTCAAAACTTGTTCACGTGGAGGGATGATGGTCATCTGAGGATTTGCCTCAGAGTTCCACCTTAGCAGTTGCGTCAAGGAGAAACATGGAGGATTCTACTAGACTCGCTCTATACTTAAACTTTTCAAACAAAATTGGAAAGGCTTGAGACACATCGAGGGACCATTCCATTTTGGGGACCCACCCCTAAATTATATTTTGAAGAAGCATCAGGAGGACAGTTGGAGGCTTCCGCTCACTCTGCCTTTGTTTGGACTTTTCAACGGCCAAGGAAAACTATCTCGGACCCTAGACACATGGAAATTTCTACTAATCCTTTAACGTTTTTATGAACTCTGCTGGACCGAGACATGTTGTGAGCCCACACTTTTTTGGGGTCTCTACTTTTGGGGACCATCTCGAAATGCACCATTCAGATAGGTGGAGGCTTCAGTTGGCTCCTTTATTATTCATACTTTTTCAAAGGCCAAAGGCATTTTTCTTGGGCCCAGGGAATGTGGAAGGCCTGTGCTTGTTTGGAAACTTTCCCCTATACTTCTCCTTTGTAGTTGTTGCAAGGAAACATGTAAATGGTTACAAAATAAAGTGGAGAAGGGGAAGAATCAATGGTTGTTGTGCATTGCATCTATTTTTCTTCCATTTTTGTTCCAAGAATCTTGGAGATCCGATTATGAATTGTTTTTTATCATTTTTTGATGAAATTCCTCACCGTCTTTGTCTATAAAGTGCCATTGAATGGATTTAGAAATTAATTTATGAGTCTATGGATTGTTACGGTATATATTTTAAAGTTGGAATTACTTAGGCACTTACAAAAAAGGGAATTACCAGAGAAGCTAGATGCAAGATAGAGTTGCAGAGGAAAGAAAGGGAAAAGGATAAAATGATTAATGTTATAGGTGTAAAAGATGAAAAATGTGTTGCCTCGAGAGAAAAAAGGATTACTTATCATATCCATCTGTGTAGAGCCTCTAGAAAATGATTAAAAAGTGGATTTCTCGCATGACAGAATAAGAATGATTAAAAGGATTGCATAAAAGTTGTGGCATGACATCCTAGTCATTAGTTAAGGGAACAAGAAACATGATCAGTTCACCATTGGTCCACCAAGTAGCTTTCGGATGTGAATTTGTTAAATGTCATTTTTTGAGGTAAATTTGTAACAAGAAAAGGTTCCTTAAATATTTTTATCTTTTAGGGGGAAAATTGAGTGAGTAAAATGTATAAATGCAATGAGAATACTCTTGCAAAGGGTCGAGAGTTGAATTCTTAAGAGAAAGTTTGAGAAAAGTTATCTTCCTGAGAGACCAATCCGAGATAACTTGTTAATTTCTTCTATGTTAGATTTTATATCATGTCAAGTTGGTTACAGATGTATAGCCATTGACGAGCACTAATAATTCTCTGGAAGCTTTCACCTGCTAATGAATTTAAGGAATTTTGAAATTTATTTGTTTCAAGCTTGGAGAAATTAGTGTCTACAAATTGTTTCTTTCATTCCTATTACAATCTTACATTGAAATCTTTGTGAAATCACGTAGGATCTCGTCCCTATGATAGTTTAGTGGCATTTGAAATTTCATTTCGAGAAGATCCTTCATCATATGATGAGATAAATGATTTAAAATCACTCCACTATAAATTTTTGATAAAGATTGTCTGTAAGTATTTGCATGTATCTTAGGCATGATTGATCATAGGTTTTGGTGTTTAATTGAGTATTTTCACTTGAGGATTTGTGTTAAATTCTCAAATATTGTGTGAAAACTTGTTGATCTGAATGTCCATTGAAGCACACCTTCTGGTTGAACAAACGTCTTAACTGTTCTGAAGCTTTGTGTTGTTGAGTATTCTATCGTTTTGAAGTATCTCAAAGATCTGGTATAATAAAATTTATCCTTCTTAATCTCCCACCAAAATCATTCAAAAAACCATGAATCTATCCTGAAGTACCCCTCTTTTTCCCTATACATCCATAAAGGAAAAAAAATCTATTTTCTAAAACATTCAGAACAATCAGGATTTCATAATGTCTTCGTAACCTTAACCTTGTTTTGAAAGTATCTCCATCTTTTAGAAGTGAAAAATGTTGAGAGTTAAATTATGGATTATTGATCACACTTTCCCAAGGTTTTCTTCATAAAATTTGTGTAAAATAAGGATATCTCCATATCCTTTATCAAACAGAGGTTACACTGTGGGTCTTCTCACCATGGTTGAAAGGAACGAACCAAAGTAGTGAGGATAGGTCAAGTCCTATTAAAAGTGTTATCCATCTCTCCACAAATATGAGTGATAAAGGGCTAGTTAGATGTCATCCCCAGCTAAAAAATGACACACATCATGATCTATCTTTCTCTAAGCTCCATGTAAAATATGTTATACTGCTCAGCTTGAAAGGGAGAACAAGTTTGGGTACCAACACTAGTGGTACCATTGTCGGAGACCTGATTTGCATTTCTATGGAATATTTAAGCTCCGAGATTTATTTGTACAAAAAAAACACTAGAGTGTCATCATTTTCGGGGATAATTTGTTTATTTGTTTCCAGTTCATATCCCTTTGGCCCATCAACAACACTAGTGCCATTGCTGGGTCTTCTTTGAATTATTTTACAAATGCAATACATACGGACCTTGGTAATGTTTCTTACATGATCTCAGTGCAAATACATTTCTAAAACATCATTTTCTGTTCAGATCTGTAAGAATTTTTCAAAGATATAAGTTATGAGTGTAATATTTCCAACTTATACAGTGATTACACTAAAGTTTGTATCATCATTGATAAATTTGGGTAGAAGAAGAGCAGATCTTCTAAGCTTTGCATGAATCTTGCATTGACAAACATTTGATAGGTTTTTCATAGTGCATTTTCACAAACTAAGGTGAAAATCCTTAATGGTGACTTTGTGCTATTCAAATTCTTAATAAATACTAGTTTCTTAACATATATCAAGTAAGATTTGTCATTAATATATGTAAATCTAGAAGGAAGAACATATTTATTTTCCAGGGACCCTAGTAGAAGGTTGTTTCAAGAGTTGGGAAAGTCTAATTGAAAAGGAAGAAGAATTTGGAAGGCTTTTGGAGATCAATCATCAAGAAAATAGATGTCCATTGGTGAAACTGATCAACCTATGATTGAAGATTGCAATACTTCCTCAAGTTATTTTGAATCAGATAGTCTCTTTGTTAAAATGAATTCTCAATCTGGAGAGGGTCCTTCTTGTGTATTTGAAACATTTACTTCTCAATATTCCCCAGTATTTTCCAAATCTAATAGAGTTTTCCAAGTAATAGAGCCTTTAGAGGACAATCACTCTAAAAATTACATCCATGTACCACACACAACTCTCACTCCTCATCAGTTTGCATCTCCTCTAATGTCACCTCCTCAAAATAATATGGCTTAACCTCCACCCAGACCTCCATCTGTAGTTTATACTTTTGGTCCAATCAATTTTAGAGGTATGGTTGGCTATCCAAATGTTGTGCTAAAAGATGTAAGAAATATATTGCCTAAGTTTCAAGGAACTAATGCAATCAATGGTGATAAGCACTTGAAGCTCTTTATCAATATGATGGAGGAATTTGAAATAGAATTTGAGGATGTATACATTAAAATTTTTATCCATACTCTAGAAGAGGATGTAAGGGACTGGTATATATCTTTACCAGATAATTCCATTCATTCGTGGACTGAGATGAAGAATGCTTTTAGAATGTAGTATGGAGATAAAACAGACGCTAGGTTTCTTTTATCATAATTTGAAGATATAAAAAATAATCCTAATGAATTAGTGCATGATTTCAATACAAGATATAATGAAACACTAAGAAAACTACCTATTAATTTGAGGTCATGTGATGAATCATGTCTGATAAAGTATTTAGATGCATTTGATAATAAGGTTGCTTACTATTTGAGGGATAAGAACCCTGGAACTTTAAGGAAGGCCTTTACTATGGCTCTGTAAATTCATAACAACATTAAATAAGTTTGGAAACCTCCTAAGAGGGAGGGTGTTAAACTGATCAACCCAAAGAATCCTCAATCAATTAAGATTGTGGATCTTGAGGAAGTTGTAAAGACTTTGGCCGGGGCTATCAAAGAAATCTCTTACAAGTTATGTAGGGAAGAGAAAGGAATTGGACAAAGTTATCAAGGTGAGCATAGGAAATAAGGAAAAGACAGATTCAAAAATCATCTTAGAAATGATCAAAGATCTGATGATAGAGGTAAAGGACCCATGGGAGCTAGACAATCCCAAGCTAGGGAAAATAAAGTAATGCCTGATCCTCAAAATACTAGAGTTGTTGTTGAAGAGAAAAATGAAATTGATTGATGTGACAAATATTTCCATCCCTACCCACCATATGAAGTAGATAAAAAAGTTTAAGAAGCTGATGACGATGATGCATGCATGGTGGATTTCTCTACAAGTTCACAACAACGAGGAACTTCAACTAAAGTAATAAGTGAAAAAACTGCCAAAAGGTTTTTTAGATTGCATTCACCGGGTACCTCTTCTTCCTCCCTTTCATACATTAGAAATAAATATGGTACAAGATTTTGAAATTCCTAATAATGATTTTGAGTACCCAAGCTCTATAATGATTAAGAAGTGTGATGGAGGAATCCTATCAGAAGAGGATAGACAGTTGTTAATGAATTCTTTTTTTGCCCAAGAAAAAGAGTATAACATAAGAAGTAAAGCTATCAAAGGGGTAGTGCCTCTAGCCAAAACAAAGACCGTAGTTCTCACCAATGTCCCAAAAAAAACTCTAAATAAATATGCATCTGGAAAATGCCTTATTATCTCAAGTATAACTGGTGTTCGCACCCATGCCCAAAATGTCAAAAATCTTGTGCCATCCAATGAGTTTGTCAATCTTTCTCCAAATGATTCTTTGCCCAAATACATTCCTTATGACATTTCCCAAGTCTTGAGTCAGATCAAAATTTATGTCCAAATTGTTGAACTTCTTAGGATTCTTGAGAATAAGAAGAGGGCTTGTGAGTATTTGGGATTCGAAGAAGATAGGAGTACCTAAGGAAAAAATATTAATAATGTAAATAATCCTCCTACAACCATTACAGACCTAGAAAAACCACCAGCATTGGAGGAGATAGGTGAACCACTTGAAGTTTACTTGGGAACATCTTTGGTTGAGTCTCAATTAAATGTTGATCCATTTTGTACAACACTGATTATTAAGGACAAACTGCTGCACAATTGTATGTTTGATTCTGAAGCATCATGCAATGTTATGCCTCTAGAGGTCATGAATGAATTCAACATTAAAGTGATAGCATCTTATGGAAAGTTTACTGTAATGGATTCTAGATAGGTGTTAGTTTTAGGATGTGTAAAAGGTTTGGTGGTACAATTTGCAGCTTATCTAGGTAAGAACTTGAAACTTGATGTTGTTATTGTTGATTTCCCGACCAAATGGGGCATGTGATTATCAAGAACATGGGATGAAATTGTTGGTGGAAGTTTTTAGATGGATATGTATTTTTCCACCATTCCAATTAAAGCCATCCTTGTAAAGATGTATGGAGAGAATAAGATATTGCACCTCATTGAAGATCCCAATAATGCTTCTTATCAAGTGTTGTATGTTGATGTAGATGCTGATAACTTTGTTGGATTTTCTTATGGTAAAGAGCACAAGATTGATCAATGTAAATGTCTTGAACAAGTAGGTTTTCCTTGGACCTTGTTATTTGATGGAGCTTATTCCATGTTTTGAAATGGTGCTGGTATTGTTCTGATTTCTCTAGGGTAGGAATAGTTTGTTTTTTATTTCAAACTCAACTTTGAATGCACTAAAAACATTGTTGAATATGAAGCATTGTTATTAGGTTTGAGAATTGCATGGAAATATGTTGTAAAGGATATTATTGTCAAAGGAAATTCAGAATTGATTGTCAAGAAGATTAGAAAACTATATGTTACTAAAAATATGAGAATGAAACAATACAAGAATGCAGTCTGGGATTTGATTGAAATTTTTGAATCATTTTATATTATGCACCATAATAGAAATTTTAATGTTGTAGTAGACAAGCTAGTAGTGCTAGGATCAAGATTTGGATATTTTACATTATCTCCACATTGTGAGTATCATGTTGAAATACTAACAGGCTCATCTATCCCTGACAACATTAAAAGCAGGAAAGTGTTTGATGATGATGCCCAGGTGAAATGGTTTTTGCAGAACAAAGGTGAGTTTCCTAACCAAAATATAGATTGGGAACCAATGGCATGTTCTGCTGAAGGAAAGTAAAATTTATTTGGAAAAGACATCATCTAACCGAAGACAAACATGATTCCCAGAGGTTTGGTGGAACTTGAATCAAAATTTGACAATGTTGATTGCATTATTAAAAGAATTATGCCAGTTTCAAGAGATGTGGAAGAGCAATACCTAGGCACAAAAGAAAAACCAGATAAAATCTGGTTTGGAAGAAATCTCATTAAGGAAGAGAAGCATTCCTATGTTCAATTGATGAAGAATTATCAAGACTACCTAGTTTGGTCTTACTTTGAGTTGAAGGCACACAGAGACTATTTTTTCCAATATGATATTCCTCTTGAATCTAATGCCAAGTCTTTCAGGAAAAAAAAAAGAGGCCACTCAATCTGCTCCTTTGTTTGAAGATGCAAGAAGAAATGAAGAAGTTGAGGGATGGAGGGATCATTCAGCCCACAAGTTACTCATCTTGGGTTACAAACCTAGTGCATGTTAGAAAAGAGAATAGTGATATAAGGTTGTACCTAGACTTTAGGAACATGAAAAAATCATCATTGAAAGATAATTACCCTCTACCAAACATGGAGAATATACTATAGTTGGTAACTAGTTTTGAATTCTTATCCATTTTGGATGGTTTCTTTGGCTATAATCAAGTTGTTGTGAAGGAGTCAGAAAGAATAAAAAATTACTTTACCACTCCTTAGGGAACTTATGTCTATGTCAGGATGAATTTTATCTTAATGAATGCTGGAGAAAATTTCCAAAGAGCAATGGAGGTAGCATTTTTTGGTTATATTAATGATTTCATTGTTTTTTATCAAGATGATGTAATTGTGTTTTCCAAAAAAAGAAATGATCACTTGCAACACTTGGAGATAATATTGTTGAGGTTTAGAGAGTATGGCATATCATTAAATCCCAAGATGTGCCATTTTGGTGTGCAAAAGGAAAAGTTTCATGGTCACATTCTATCAAAGGAAGGGGTCATGATTGATCTAGAGAGATTGGAAGCCATCAACAAGGTTCCAAATCTAAAAACTAAGGAGGGAGTTCAATCCTTCTTTGGACAAATAAAATTTACTAGAAGATTTGTGTCTTACGTTGCTGAGCTGACCATCCCCATTACTAGCATGCTAAAGAAGTACCAAGTTATCAAATGGGAAGAAGCGTCCATTTAAGCTTTCAATGGGATCAAAGAAGCATTAAAGCATGCCCCTATTTTGGCAGCTCCAAATTACAAGAATTCTTTTCAAATGTTTTCTTTTTCTTCAGAAAACACCATTGCATCTGTTTTGTTGTAGAAGGATGATTAAGGGGCTGAGAGACCAATTTCCTTTTTCAATAAGGCATTGTAAGGAGCTAAGTTGAAGTACACCATCATAGAGAAGCAAGCATTTGATTGGTGAAAGAAACAAATATTTTCAAACCTTACTTCTTGAGCTATAAAGTTGTTGCTTATGTTCCACACACCATGGTTAAAGACATCTTATAAGAGATGGAGGTCTCAAGAAAAATATGTAGATGGGTGAACAAGCTGCAGGACTATGACATGAATATCCAAACCATGAAATGGGTAAGAGGTTTAGGCCTAGCTAAGGTTATGGATGAAAACAACTTCTAGAATATTGAGGTGAATGAAGTAGAAGGAGAAAGGGTGGATGTATTTGAAAATTTTGTAAGATCTAGATGGTACAAAGATATAATATTTTATCTCAAACATCTCTGCTTCCATGAAAATTTGAGAAAAAATCATAAAAGAGATCTTAAGTTAGCCTCTTAAAAATATGTCATTACTGATTTTGGGTTAGCTTGGAAGAACCCAGAGGGAGTTCTCGTAAGATGCATTGCTGAGGATGAAGTCCCAAAGGTAATCAGTGATCTCCATGGAGGATTCTTTTGGGGAAATTTTGCTAGAAGAGTTACAACACATAAAATATTAAGGGCTGGTTATTGGTGGCAAACTCTCTTCGAAGATACAACTCTATTGGTTAGGAAATGTGAAAGTTTCCAGTGTTTTTCTAGAAGAATGAAAGCTTTAGGCTTCCTTCCTTTACAGCTTGTGTCAGTTGAAGCCCCATTTAAGCAATGGGGAATGGATTTCAATGGTTAAATTTTTGATCCCTCTAGTGCTGATAATAAATTGATTCTTCTAACTACAATCCCCAAGGAAATTGACAAGCTGAGTCCAACAATAAAAACTTGGTGAAGATCATTACAAGAACCTTGGAGCTGAACAAAAAGAAGTGTGGTGAGCAACAGAAGTTTGTTGTTTGGGATAACAGAATCAATGTCAAAAGAGCTACTGGTAAAATCCCATTTGAGTTGGTATATGGAACTCAAGCTTTGTTGCCCCTTCATTTGCAATTGTCTTCATTTCAGTTTGTTCAACAAATTGAAGATCAAGAAGTTAGTCTATATGATGCTCAAATAAATAATATTATTGAGTTAGATGAAGAAACAATGGCATCCCATCAGTGGCATGTGAAGTTCAGAGAAAATTTGAAGAAGTTATTTGACAAGAAGGTGACTCCAAGATATTTCAGCATTGGGAATCTTGTGCTATTATGGGATAGAAGGCATGAAGATAAGGTCAAACATGGTAAATTTTATGCCTTATGGATTGGTCCTTATTCAATTGATATTTGAGTTGCTGAAAATACCTTCTTCCTAAAAGACTTAGATGTTGAACTGCTTCAATTGTCTGTTAATGGAAAGCATTTGAAACATTTCCTTGATTGATTTCTCAAAATCAAGATATACTCCATTGTATAGTGTATATTTCTTTGTTTTTTTGCTTATTTTGTGTTTTTGTTCATTCTGGTCCTTGGTGACCTGGTTTTGCTGGTTTCTCTATTCATTTTTTAGAGGGCGGTTATAGTTTTTCTACTTTACAAACTTATTCTTTGACTCCGTTGCCCAATGGTTTTTTTTTGAAACTTGGTCTACTATTTTTGCTTGTGGGACTCACATGGAGTGCCCACCCCCGAGTCGGAGCTGATGTTGGTGATCATTTTAATCTTACCCTGTTTATCCATAAAATTCTTCAATTTGCGTGCATTGTCATGTTTTCTATCTCTACGTATTGATGCGTGAATAATTTTTTCTCCATTTGGTTGCCATGATAAGTGCCTTCCTTGGTTGAGGATCACTTAAAAGTCCAGAATTTTTTTTTCCTTCCTTTTTCCATGAGAAAGAGTCTTTAACTTGGGCATAAACTCAAGTTTTTTCCTTCCTTCCATTTTGCACAATAATGTTTTGTTGTCCCTATCTTTTTTGTCTCAAGTATCTGTGGAAAAATTATTTGATGTGGCTTGAAATATGATATTTAGGCCTCATATAATTTCCAATTTATCTTTCTTGAAAGAAAGATTCATTTCCGGGCTCAAATGGTGATTTTCCTACATTTTACAGTTTGACAGTTGTGTTTTCCCCGTCAAATTTACATCTCAGCATCTGTGGAAAGTTGGCCCTTTCTGGTTCGATGTGGCTTGATAGGGAACTTTGAAAACTCTAAGGCTTTCTTCAACTAAAAACTTTTCCACGTGGAGTGCTGGTGGTCATCTGAAAATTTTCCTTTTCGTTTGGCCTTAGAGTTGTGCTGGGGAGACACGTGGAGGTTTCCACTGCCTTTCCTAGGCTTAGAATTTTTTTTCATGTGACCGGTGTAGCTTTTGTGGACCATGGACACATTGAGGGCCAGTGCTCATTTGAGGATCTACTTAAGGGTCCTACTTTAGCAATTGTGTCGGGGAGACACGTGGAGTCTTCTGCCATCACCGTTCTATACCTAAACTTTTCAAATCAATTTTTAAAGGCCTGGGACACATGGAGGGAATGTAATTTTATTTTGAATAAGCACCATGAGGAAACTTGGAGGCTTCCACTCACTCAGCCTTTGCTTGCACTTTTCAACGGCCAAGGAAAAGTATTTTAGACCCTAAACACATGGCACTTTCCACCGATCCTTCAACTTTTATATCAACTCTACCAAACTGAGACACATGGTGAGCCTACGCTTCTTTGGGGTCTCTGATTTTGGGGACCATCTAAAAATGTGCCATTGAGACACATGGAGGCTTACACTGGCAGTTTTTTACTAAGAATTTTTCAAAGGCCAAAAGGAATTTTTCTAGGGCCCAAGGCACATGGAAGGCCCACACATTTTTTGAAACTTCACCTTATACTTCTCCTTTTAATTTTTGCCAAGGAAACACTTGGACGGTTATAAAATAAAGTGAAGAAGGGGCAGAATCAACGGTTTCTATGCATTACATCTATTTTTCCAACATTTTTTCTCCAAGACTCCTAGAGATGCGAGTACGCACTATTTTTCATCTATAAAGTTCCATTAAATGGATTTAGAAATTAATTTATGAGTCCTAGGATTGTTAAAGTTGATATTTTGAATTTGGAATTTCTCAGGAACTTAAAAAAATGGGAATTACTAGAGAAGTTGGATGTGGGACAAAGTTGCAGAGGAAAGAAAGGGAAAAGGATAAAATGATGAAAGTTGCAGGCGTAAAAGATAAAAAAGGTTTTGCCTCACGAGCGAAAGGGATTACCTGTCATAGCCAACTGTGCAGAGCCTCCAGAAAATGATTAAAAAGGGGATTTCTCACATGAAATAATCAAAATGATTTGAAGGATTGCTGAAAATTTGTGGCATGGCATCCTAGTCATTACTTGAGGGCCCAAGAAATGTGATTACTTCACAATTGGTCCACCTAGCAGCTTTCGGATGTGAATTTGTTAAATGTCACTTTCTAAGGATAATTGGTAACAAGCTAAGCTCCCTCAAATATTCTTCTCTTTTAGGGGAAAATGGAGTGAGTAAAATGTTTGAATGTAATGAGAATACTCTTGCAAAGGGTTGGGGGTAGAATACTTCAGAGAAAATTTGAGGAAATTTGTCTTCCTGAGAGACCAATCTGAGATAACTTGTTAATTTCTTCTGTGTTAGTTTTTCTATCATGTCAAGTTGGTTATAGATGTATAGCCATGGAAAAGCACTGAGGTTTCTCTGGAAACTTTCCCCTGCTGATGAATTTAAGCAATTTTGAAATTAATTATTGTCAATCTTGGAGCAATTAGTGTTTGTTTTGTTTCAAAATGTCTGCAAATGGTTTCTTTCATTCCTATTACAATCTTACATTGAAATATTTGTGAAATCACACAGGATTTTTTCCCTGTGACAGTTTAGTGGAATTTAAAATTTCATTTAAAGAAGATCCTTCATCCTATGACGAGATAACCAATTTAAAATCACTCCACTGTCATTTGTTGATAAATATTGTCTGTAAGTATTTGGGTGTACCTTAGGTGTGATTGATAAGATATTTTTGGTGTTCAATTAATTATTTTAACTCAAGCCTTAATGTTGGATACAAAACTATTATGTGAAAATGTGTTGATCTGGACCTCCATTGAAGCACACTTTCTGGTTGAAGGAACGTCTTAACTATTCTGAAGCTTTATGTTTTCGAGTTGTCCATCGTTGTGAATTTTCTCAAAGATTTGGTATAATCAACTTTATCCTACTTAATGTCCTACCAAAATCATTCAAAAAACAATGAATACATCTATAACTATCCTCATTTTTCCTTGTATATCCACAAAGGAATAAAATCTATTTATTAAAATATGCAGAACAATCAGGATTTCATAATGTCTTCAGTAACATTAACCTTGTTTTGAAAGTATCTCCATCTTTTAGAAGTGACAACTCTTGAGAGTTAAATTATGAAGTATTGATCATAGCTTTCCCAAGTTTTTCTTCTTAAACTTTACGCAAAAGAAGGATATATCCACGTTCTTCATCAAATAGAGGTTACATTATGGGTCCTCTCACCCTAGTCGAAAGGCACGACCTAAAACAGTGAGGATAGTTCAAATCTTCTTGAAGGTGTTATCCATCTCTCCACAAATTTGAGTGAAAAAGGGTCAGTTAGATCTCATCCCTGGCTACAAAACGACACACATTATCATCTATCTATCTGTAAGCTTCGTGTCAAATCTGTGATGTTTCTCAGCTTGAAAGGGAGAATTTTTTTGGATACCAATAGTAATAAGCAAGAAAAATAAAAAGAAGATGGCCAGATCAAGATCCAAATTATAATATTGAGTGGTTGCAATATTTTTTACCATGTTTTGTTGATATTTCAACAATTAGTTTTTTGTTGAAAGATTTTTCTATGTGAATGCTTTTTTGGTACTTGGTTGGTTCTTACATTGTTTTTGTTAGAGCCTTTTATTTTCAGATATCGTTTCTATTGTTTTAGGTTATGAGATCCTATCAAAACCCTTGCCTTTACCAAATCTAAAAAACATATTATCATATTTACCTTAGAATGAAAAATAAAATTACGATCTATCAAGGGTTTCTATGTATGTACCAATTTTTACAGCCTTGTCTTTCACTTGTTGTGCCTTCTCTCTCTATGTTTGTGCCTTCCTTCAAGCTGATCTTCTAGCATTCTTCTCAGCATTCTCTTCCTCGGTATATATTTTTTCTCATTCTTTGCATTTCGCATGATTCGTCCACTTCAATAATTTTCACATGCACACATAAATTGAGATAGATATGAATTTCTAAGAGTAAACTCGATACAAAACTGTATGTGCATGCAACTCTTATTATATACAAATATCAATAGAAATTAGGTTAGAAATTAGGTTATTCTTAATTTTAGTTTTTTATAACGTTAAAACAATTATTCTAATTTTAATAGAATTTAAATTTAATATACAATTATTTAGTTTTATAATATATTTTTAAAAAAAACTTATATGCCTAAAAGTCAATTTTATTATATATAAACAACAAAAAATATTTTTTCATATATATAATAACATATTATATATTTCTGGTTAAAATTTTAAAAAAAAAAAAACCAAAATTACGTTAAAACTCTAGTGTTTTTTTTTTTTGTAAAAAACAAAATTTAAAACATATAAAATGTACAATATTATTTTAAAACCGTAGTTAAAAAACAAAAATTGTAAACCATTGAATTTAGAAAGGAAGCATACATGCGGTGCTTTGGTGGCGCAGGGGGGTTTGCACAAATGTGGGTTCATGCAAACCCCCCTTCGCACGAATGGGTGTTCATGCGAACCCCCCTGCGTGGCACTTATGTGGCACCTAAGTGCCACATTTTGGTGCCAAGTCCTTTTGGGGGATAATTGTAAGAAAAAATCTTCCACTCAGGTGCCATGTAATTAGGGTAAACGAACTAGTAAAATTAAAAAATCTTAACACAAAATTCAAAATTTTATTGGCTTTGTAAAAATATAATATTCATTTTATAAAAATCAGTTTTATTATTTTATTTTTATTTTTTTACTAACATATGGTATTTTAGGACAATCAATAGTACACAATAAACCAAATTTGAAAAATAGTAGAATATATCAAAAAAATTGAAAAAGAAAATTACTATTTGTTGAAGTCTTCTTCATACCTGTGAAAAAAAAACTCAATTTCGATATAAATCTTAAAATTTATTGGCATAGGCATAGGTATGCTATTTATTTAACAATTTTTTACTAAATAATTATTTTTAGAAAAAATATAAGTTTGAAAAATACAAAAAAATTAAAGGACCTCAAAATTCAAATCTTAAACATTTATCTAAAATTCATGGTGAAAAAATAACTTTTCATTTGAAAACACCATCGGGAGACAATTGTTCCTCTTGCATAACATAATAAACAACGTAGGAATTAAATTAAGAAAAACACCAAAAAATTTGATAATTTAAATATATATATATAATATATATATATATATATATATATATATATATATATATATATATATATATACATGTATTCTACACTCTAAACAAAACATTTCATTAGTTTGTGGAATTTCATGAATGCATACAATTTTGTGGCTATTACATTTAGAAAATAAAAGAAATTGAAAATTCATGTTTATAACAGGTAAAAAACATACAAAAAGTGGGACATTTCATTGTGCGTTGACCCAGAAATATCTTCCAAGTCAGAGGGCGTGCACCACAATCTAAACAGTTACACATCTGGCATTGAATCCTCAATGCTTGGCATGTTCTCTCCTGATTCAATCCTTAATAAATGGTTAGGTCCCAAATTACTCTTCCCTGGTTTCACAACAACTGTAAACTCAAAATATTGAAACAACAAGACCCACCTGCATATGCATCCTTGTAAAATGGGATTGTTTACCAAGTAATTCAATGCCATGTGGTCCATGTAGAATATAAATGGTGTTACCAATAGGTACTGCTTGAATTTCTGTAGTGCGTAGATCATTGCCAATGCCTCATGCTTAGTAGTAGTATAGTTCTAATATGCTAGGGTTAGCTTCCTACTAGTAAAGCACAAGGAGTGGTCAAAAATTCCCTCGCCAAGTTGTGCTAATATTGATCCAATTTTCATCCCTATTATATAAACATGTACATCAAATGGCTTATCCCAAGAAGGAAATCATAATATGGGTGCAATGATAAGCCTTATCTTTAATGTATCAAATGACATTTGTTGCACCTCTCACCAATGAAATGTATTTTTGTTTTTTAGAAACTTTCCAATGACATGGTGATCTAGGAATACCCCTTAATAAATTTCAGGTAATACCCCATATGCCCAAGGAATCCACACACCACGCTCTGGCTAGTAGGTTCCACCAATCACACAATAACGAAAACTTTGGTAGGAACCACCAGCAAGCCTTCCTTACATATGATATGCCCCAATAGGGTTCCAAATGGAGTAATCAAAACACATTTCTTAATGTTGAGGGATATGCTCAACTTCTAAAATTTGTCAAACATTAGCCTCATATTGTCACAATGGTCCCTAACTAATCCATATACATTCTAATCATCAAGGTAGACTTCAAGAAACTTATGGATGAAGTCTTGAAATTCCTACACCATAACGCGCAAAAATACATTAGGTGGGTTCTTCAGTCCAAAAGGTACGACCATGTAGGAAAAGCTTCCCCATTTAGTGGTGAAATTTGACTTTTCTCTCTCTGCCTTTGTATTTCTAACATGATGATATCCTAAGAATCTATTTGTGAAATAATAGATCTCACACCCAACTACTACTTCCAGGATCTCCTAAATGAAGGGGGTTGGAAAAGGGTCAATAACACATCCCGCATTCAAATCATTATTATAAACACAAATCCTCATCCTTCCATCCTTCATAATGCTAATGACCATTGAACTTATCCATTATTATTCTTCAACCTCAGTGATGGCTGATGCAATCATCTCGTCAATCTCTTACTTGAATTTGACACACAGATTCAAATTCATTCGATAAGGTCTCTTCCAAATTGGGCACACACATTCCTTTAACTTGATATTCATTTATCCTAAGGATTTGTGAATTCCTTTAAGCTCAAGGTATCCACGTGAAAATAAATCCTAAAACTCGTGCAACAGGTCGATGATCTGCAAAACATCCTTCTTTGACTAGTAGACTCCAATAGTAGCCTCCTTAGGTTCTGCCTCTGAAAAAATGTTAACCTTGTTGGATTTTAGGGGTTCATGGTAGGTGCATGGTTTCTCATTAGCACTATCCATAACCTCGAGAATACCCAAAGTATGGTTAACATCAAAGTTTTCCACATATTCACCATCCATAAAATAAAGCAACTTTCTTTTCTCTTTTTCCATGCATGCACACTCAAGCTATAACTCTTCTGATTCCTCCTCATCAAATAAAAATTCTAAACCAGGTTGACCTAATGATTCCAGTATTCTTTCACCCGCCATGAAACTATCTCCCATAGTTAGGTGCTTAATAAATTACAACGCCTCATCCACTAATGGCTTAGTACTCTAATATTAAAATTTTTTAAGGACACCAGTCGTCAACTCCTATCAGTTGCTTGTTTGACAGGGCATCTATGAGTGAATGTACCATGTGCATGCGCAACCTTGTAAAGTGGATTAAAGCTTATACACACACAAAGAAGGCGGAAAGGCTTCCACTTCTTCCATCATGACATTCTCACATGCTTGGACATGAAACGAGATAGGTTCCTTCCAATAATATTTTTTTTATGATAATGGGTGCATTACTCTGGAAAAACCTAACAAAGAACATGATTCTCACTTTGTGCCACTCTAGAAGGTTATCACAATGGGTCACCAACCAAAGTGTTCTTGTCTCAAGAAAGGTATAGCTAACAATCCTTCTCCTTTCGATCTCACATCTCCACTGGGTTTACATTTCTCATAGGAATATATCACGTTTGGCTCCCCTAGAATAACTTCGCAACTTATCTCCTCCTAGGTGGTTGACTGAGCATTTCTTTGTTAATCTCATCACAAAACCTCTTAACGACCTTCCAAATAACTCATATGTCATGTGTGACCAATTTTCATATTCCAAACTAGTTGTACCAGTTATATATTAATTGTTTTCCAACTGAATAACACATTCTCTTATTGGTTGCACAACCTCAAGGTCCCTAATAGTACACGCATAATTTATGTCTAGGTCTTCTTGTCCTAAAGGATCAATATAGGTTGTTTACTTCCCATCCGTCAAAGGAATGATAATGCGTTCCTATTTGTTCTCAAAACTTATATACCCCTTATTGAAACATAAGTTAGTATTGTTCTTATAGCACCAAGGGCACCTAAGTAACGTTTGAAAGTCTTCTCCATCAATAAGCACTAAGAATTCAAAGTATCTAGTTAATTTCACCCCTTGGATAGTGATAACAACATCCTTTAGACCGACAATGGGAATTTCCTTTATCTCATTAGCTATATATAACACATTTGAAGATGGTTGTAATGGGGGCCTTCCCATTTATTTCCAGGCCTCGAGGGTGAGAACATTAACTCCCACACCTGTGTCAATCAGAATATTACTTAGGAACCATTCATCAACCACTACATTTAAGGTGATCTCCTTATCGTATTCAAGGTTATGGGGAGGAAGGTTTACATGCAAAATGTACCTCTCGCGCTCTCCTCTAGCACTTGGTATCTAATCACTTTACTGATATCCTAAAAGAGGAATGATATTCTCTTGGTGCAACATCTTACACACCTCTCTGACATCATCAATATATGAATTAGGGTCTTCAGTGATTTTATTCTGCTGCAACTTCTTGGATTCCTCTTTTAGACACTGAATTTCCCCTTGAAGAATCCTGATTATGTTCATGGTCTATCGATAGACGTCCTTCTGATGGTACAGTCTAGATAATTCCAATATACCACCTCTTTTATTGTAATTAGTTGTCTCTACTTTGGTATTTCATTGGTGCACACAACCTCTATTGGCATCGGTGTGTTATAAAAATAGAAAGGAAAGTTGGTCTATGTGATTGATGGTGAAGATGTTGAAAACTTTGATGCTAATCATATTGTGGGTATATGTGAGGTTATGGATAGTGCTGATGAGAAATCATGTGCCTAACATATACCCCTGAAAACAGAGAAGGTTAACATTGACTCGGAGGTGGAAGCTAAGATGGCTACTATTATAGACTACTCGTCAAAGAAGGAGGTTTCAAATATCATCGATCTATTGCACAAGTTTCAAGATTTATTTCCACGTGGGTACCAAAACTTTAAAGGGTTTCACCACTCCATGGTAGAAATGAAGATCAACTTAAAGGAAGGTGCACCCACAATTTAGAAGAGATCCTATTAAATGAATCTGAATTAGCATGTCAAATTCATGGAGGAGATTTACAACATAATCACATCAATTCTCATTGAGGCTGTTGAAGAATTGGAATGGATAACTCTAATGGTCATTAGCATTAGGAAGGATGGGAGGATAAGTATTTGTGTTTATTATAGGGATTTGAATGCAGTATGTGTTACTGACCCTATTCCAACCCCCTTCACTGAGGAGATCCTAGAAGGAGTAGCTGGGCATGAGATATATTCTTTCACAGATTTATTCTTAGGATATCAACAAGTTAGAATTGCAAAGGAGGACCAAGAAAAGATAAATTTCACCACTGAATGGGGAATATTTTCCTACATGGTCGTGCCTTTTGGACTGAAGAACGTGATTGTTATATTTTCACATATTGTGGTGCAAGAATTTCAAGACTTCATCCATAAGTTTCTTCAACTATACCTTGATAATTGGACGATATATGGATTCATGAGTGACAATTCTGACAATCTAAGGCTGATTTTTGAAATATGTCAGAAGTTGAGGATATCCCTCAATATTAAGAAATGTTTTTCTGCTACTCTATTTGGAAGCCTGTTAGGGCATATCATATGTAAGGAAGGCTTGCTCGTGGATCCTGCCAAACTTGTCATTATTGTGTGATTAGGGGAACCTACCAACCAGAGCATGGTGGGGATTCCTTGGGCATATGGGGTATTACCATAAATTTATTAAGGGGTATGCCAAGATCACCATGCCATTTGAAAATTTCCTAAAACACAAAAGTTCATTTCACCGGGTAGAGGCATGGTAGATGGCATTTTATACATTGAATAATAGGCTTATCACTGCGCCTATATTACACTTTCCTTCTTGGGATAATCCATTCCATCTACATGGCTATGCTTCAAGGATGGTAGTTAGAGAAATATTAGCACAACCTGGAGAGGGAATTGTTTACCAACTCTTATGCTTTGCTAGTATGAAGCTAACCCCAACAGTCCAAAACTATACTACTACTAAGTGCAAGGAATTGTTAATGATGTACAAAAAACAAAAATTTAGGAAGTATCTATTGGAAACACCCTTTATATTCTACACGGACCACATTACATTGAAGTACTTGGTAAACAATTCCATTTTACAAGGGTGCATATGCAGGTGGGTCCTGTTGTTTGAAGAGTTTGAGTTTATGGTTCTTGTGAAACAGGGTAAGATTAATTTGGGACTTGAACATTTATCAAGGATTGACTCATGGGAGGACGCACATAGAATTGAGGATACAATTCCAGATGCGCAATTCTTTAGATTGTAGTGCATGCCCTCTGATGTAGAATATATTATTGTGTTTCTCAGAATGGGTGTGGCATCAGAAGGAATGAAGAAATTGGAAAGAAAGTAGTTATCCATACATGTTGTTCCCTACATGTTAAAGAGTGGATAATTATACAAGGTAGGCCACAACGGGGTTTTGCATTGGTGTGTGTTAGAGCATGAGCACGTTGTAATAATTGAGTAAGTACATTGTGAAATTGTAGGACATCATGCAAAAAATGCAATCGTGTGAAAGATCATTCTATCAATATTTTTGTGGGAAACAATTTACAAATATTGTATCAAGTATTACAAGGCCTGTGACTAGTTTTTATGTCTTGGTAATCGAGGGAAAAGAGACCAAATGCAATTAAGACCGATTGCTAGTGAAGAACCATTTGAGAAGTGGGAAATTGACTTTATAGGCCCTATTGCCTGAGCCACATAAAGAAAATGTTTGCACTATATCATTAAATACATAGACTACCTGACAAGGTGGGAATAATTGGCACCGAAAAGAGATTACACAATGGTAACAACATCTAGGTTCTTGTGGGAAAAAATAATTAATAGATATGGATGCCCATTGTGCTTAGCAAGTGATAGGGGTACTCATTTCTTAAATGGGACAGTTAGGATCTTGTTTGTAGAATTCATGGTAGTCCAACAAAATACTACCCATTATCACCAAAAAGATAGGACTAATGAGGAGTTTAACAAAATTCTAAATCACACATTAACCAAGATTTGTGATGTGGGAAGAAAGGATTGGGAGATAAATTTTTTGTTGTGTTATGGTCATACCAAACTAGTTATAAGAGACTAAACAAGGCCACACCATTTTAATTGGTGTTTGGTGTAGAAGTGGTGCTACCTATTGAATTCATGTTACAATCACTGCCTATAGTGCACGTAGGAGGATTAGAAGATGAAAAATCACTTGAGGAGAGGATTGATAAGTTAATGTAGTTAGATGAGAGGTGGGCTATTTCTTGCTGTATTTAGAAAATAGAAAATCTATGAGAAAGGCATGACATGATATAAACATCAAGAAAAAATAGTTTGAGATTGGGCATATGGTCCTATTTTATGATTCCAAGTTTCTGCACCATCTTGGTAAATTCAAAGCACATTAGATAAGCTCGTACATTATATCCTATGTACTTTAATTAGGAACTTGCAAGTTATAAGAACTAGATGGAACATAGTTACCAGACCATTTCAATGGGAGTAGGATGAATCCCTATTATACATAAGTTATTCTTTTTTTTTGTAAATAACATAGTATTGCCATAAAGCCTATGCTTTCCTTTGTTGCAGTTTCTTTTCTTTGTGTTTCCCTTTCTTGATGCTTTGTGTTGTGCATGTTTGTGCATTGGTAGCCACTTATTATTTTCAAAAAAAATCTAGGAGCAGAGGACATCACATTCATTTTTGTGTGGGGTGGAGATATGTGACAAGTACTAGAAGCTATGGTTATGGATGGCCCTGGTTGAAAAATCAAAAACATGTGGATTGAAAGATTGCACATGGAAAAGGTGAACATAAAGGAAGGATGGTGTCAAAAGGCTTTTAGAAACCATATACAAGGGTAAAAAGAGCACAAGTAACATGAGATAGGTATCAGAAAGAACTTGGTCCAAGATATAGAAGATGAATTGAATTTGGCATGGGAGAAAGTGCAAAGAACTCTATGGTCAATGTAGTTACATGTCAGAAGGTTGTGGAAGTGTTCATGTAGGATTAAGAACAAAATAAAATCACTAAAGGTTGGCATTGGAAATAAATCCACATTTATTGAAAAAGTACATTGGTATGTGGCATATCATTTATTATGGAGAAAAGAAATACTTATAAATAGAAGATGGGGGTACGTTATTTTCTACGTTGCGTTTTTAAGTTATCAATGAGATCTCGCAACCTTGGGAATCCTTACAAAGAAATTTTGAGAAGAGCTATGAAGATTTTCATGTATAACTAGTTTGATCACTAAACCAGAGTGGAAAGAAGTACATGGGTGTAAGCGGATAAGATTGTGTATAATAATACCACGGTTGTTACATCGTCTAGTGGAAAAAGGGTTTTCTAGGTTAGGGTTGTGTATCTAGGGCACACAGTTTGAAGGAATTTTACCAAAGGAGTGGAGCCAAAAAGTTGAGAAGAGATAGGATTAGGAGAACAGAGGAATTTTGAAGGATAAAATGAATGAATAACACCAAGGAAAGTAGAAAATGTTTCACGCAAGAAGGGCAAGGGCAAGGGGAAACAAGCTATCTCTACCATTTTCTGTGAAGAATGGTACTTAAAAATACAGTACCCAAACGATGTTTTACTTAGTATATAATGTGTGTCTCATGTCAGGAAGATGGCCTTCAGTGATTACAACCATCAAAATAGCACCACAAAGAATCAAATGACACTAGAATTGGTTCGACCTACATAGAAGTGCACACTAGATGGAATGCCCATCTACGAAGATAAGATAAAGATAAAATGGAGAAGGTTGGGTTGTTGCAATTCTATGAATTTCCCTTTTTCATTAATCTTAAATGACTATACCAATGGTCATGTTGCGTGTAGATGAAGACCACTTCTATTTCATAGGCTAGAGGATGAGCATAACCCCGTGACTAATTTCTAAGTTCACTAGCCTTATATGTGAAGGAAATTCATTTGATGATGACTTGGAAGAAAAGGAAGCCATTAAGAAGACCGTTGAGGCTTATTATTATAAGAGGGATTCACACTACATTGACATTTATGTAATTACTGACCTAGAGATGAGGATGGACACATGCTTGGTTAGAAATTTGAATGCACTAGAAAGATAGACATTGATCAATAATTTCTGGTTGAATATGTGTCGCAATATCTCAAAGGAAACCATCTATAATCTCTCATATTTCATTGTAGAGGAGTAGATAGATGTCACGCGCGATGGATAGAAGATCATGTTTGGTAATGTCATCCTCACCATTTTCTTTTTCAAGATTGGAGTTCTCGATGGGCTAGATAAGTTTTGTTTGGGAATACCCAAATGATAAACCCTTCCTCTCCAAGAGGTTTGAACAGTATAAATGTGACACCATGATGGCCACTCATAAGGCACACCTAGAAAAGTGGTATAAGTGGATGCGTGATGCATTTGGGGTTGAGTGGAGAAAACCTAAAAAGTTTACTTCACTAGTGGTAGGTGAAGCTGAGCTTACCTTATACCACAATTTCTGCATCAATAAATTTACTTTGGTAGATGACACCAAGAGTCCTTAGTGTAAATAAATTTTCTCCTTAACAGTGCAATACTCTCAAACTAGGGTCAATCATTTCAAAGAGATGAAGAAAATCATATTTGATCTGAGTGTAGTGGATCAACTCTATCACAACTTGCACAGGAAACTTAAAAGCCCTAAGAAGTGTGCCTATGTTGAGAAGTATGTCTCCCATGACATGCACATGCTTAAACTAGTAACATTACCTATTGTAGAGAGGAAAACATCGAGGGTGTATTTTCACATAAGGCCTAAATATGAAAAGGACAATTATCTCAAAAACAGTATCGCCATTCTTGAATACCCCACCATGTGGAAGAAGACTGTGTTAAGAAACAAGAGATAGAGGAGAAACTCTTGAAAAAATGGCACCAAGCACATAGGAAGTGCAGGTAGTTGGGGAACAAGAGTCATGCATAAGAACCAAGACTTATGTCCTCTATAATAATTATCCCATGAAAAACAAATCATCACAAAAGGAGGAGTTTCCACAGAAGGGAGAGTCACCCGAGAAAGAAGAAAAAGAGAAGTACCCTGAATTAGAATTGCCAGTAAGCATGAAGAAAATGGTGACAAAAGGGTCACACACAAGTGAAACAAAAAGCATGGAGGCCAAAAAGGGTGATGAAGATGATGAAGAGAATGAAGAGGCTCAAAATCATCATGTGTATGATGTACACGATTCAAAGGAAGAACAAAATTAAGAGAAGGATGAGAATGAAGCAGGCACTCATGACAAAGGGGAAAGCGAGGAAGTAAACATGAAGGATTGGAAGTCCTCAACCATGACCAAGGAATAGATCGATAATACCATAGATATGAAAGTGGTAAGAACTATCAAATATTTGGTGGAGCACGATTTCAAGTGAAGAAACAAGGAAGTACTAAGGAAGTGAAGGAAAACATGAGTGTGGGAAAAGAGTATGGAAGCATAGGCGGAGACCCAAGCTTTATAGTAATCTTCCTAAAGGAAGCATGCATAAGTGGAAAGGGGAATATTTATGGCACAGGAGCAAGAAATTACTTACATTAATAATCTAAATAAAGTACTACATGTGTTCTTCCAAAGTATTTTTCCCACAAACCAAGTCCTTGTTTGGTCTTCTTTTGATGAAGAGGGTGTGTACCCATGCACGAGGTAAATGTTATCTTAGGATTTTGAGTCCCAAGTTGATGAAATTGAATTCGAGGTAAACCAAAATACATTGATGAAGACACCAGATGCCAAGGGAGTAAATCCTTTTGTAAATGCCCAACAACTATTTGGTGAGAAATTTTGCAACGTGCTCAATAAAGTATTGGTGGAGTAGAGGAAAGAATCTTTGGCAGAAATGATAGAATCAGGGTCTTGGAGGAAGAGCTTGAGAAAAATAATGATAAGATCATTGAGCGGGAAAAAGAGATTAAATAGAAGGAATTGATCAGTGCATAGTTAAGGCATGAGCTGAGGGATGGGAAGGAAAAGGTGCATGAAATCCATAAGAAGATAGAGACCATTTCAGACGCAATAATCTTGAAGAACCCATACCTGGCCCTACGTGAGTAGAAATCTGATTCAACCATGAAATTCATGGAAACATTTCCCCACATATTAACCATGGAAAGCAACCACTCGCATTAGAGTCAGGAAAGGAGGTGATGTCATGCCAGAAGTTGGATGAAAATAAGAAGATTGGGGAGACAATGACTTGGTACTTTGAGCTCCTTATCACAATAAATACCGTCGCATAAATGGTTGAAGTTGTGTATGAAAATTGTTCCAACAGGGATAGGGTATCAATCATATTGGTTAATACACATGAGGTAGATATAAAAAAATTTCAAGAGAACCACAAATGAAATAGGGTGGAATGGGACAAGATCCTAGCTGAAGATGAGAAGAAATTGGAAGCAATAGAGACCTTATGGGTTTGATTAACAATAATATAAAGGAACTATATCACCAAGTCACTCATAGGACGGATGCGCTAGGTGATCTTAAAAATAAGCTAGAAAGAATTGTTGATACACTACAAGTTTAGAGCGAGGAACTTAGTTTTGATGAAGTGAGCATATTAGTGGGTGACCTACTTCAGCAGGCATAGGGGTAATTAAACACATGGGAGAATATTGAGGCATATTTGAAGAAGGATTTCCCACTCCTCATGTATTAATAACACATTCTTTTATACTTCAATTTCTTCCATTATTCCATTCTTTAATTGTTTTGATACCTCCATTATTATTTCTTTGAGGAAGTAGAATTTTTATGAGGACAAAGAAAACACATAGTTTGGGATGATGTTAGACCCTAAAATATTGAATAATTAGTAGGAGGTGCACATGTGTAGGATCAATAGATAGAAGGGAAGTTAGGGAAAATCATGCAGGTAAAATCAGCTTAGGAAGGGTTTATGTGAAAGTAGGAAGTGCACAAGAGGTGAAAATGGAGGCATCATGAAGTAACTTGAGGAAAAAATGTGAGGACCTGAATAGGCATGATGAGTGGATAATGTGCCAGCATGGAATCTTTGAGGTCAAGAAAAGGATATTCCATGTCAGGAATATTCCCAGAGACATCATTATAGTTAGTATATGGTTTGCGAAGAGGATAATCATTAATGAATGGAGGAACACATTGGTACTTGGCACATGATCTACTCAGAAGAGAATTCATTGCCATGGTCGATGATCCTATTTAAAGAGGTCCTTGGGTCAGGAGGTGAGGAGAGAAAGGGGATAAATAGGCCCAAAGAGAATGTAGAGATAATGCGCATAGAATGAAAAGAAAGAGAGGGAGAGTAATGAAGTGCTACATAAATGCTAAAGGTTGAGAGTTTATGGTGCTAGGTTGTAGAGCACATAGTGCTAGAGGGTTTTAAGGGATAACATTAAAAATTTGTATGGGTACTGGGATATGCAACAAGAAAAATAATGGGGAAAATTTATAGTTAATATCTCTGATCATTTAGGCTTACAAGAGTTGAGACTCTATCATTTAGTGTAGATGGTCTGAGATGACCATTTTGAATATAGTATGGCTACGCAAAGACTTTGTTAAATCAATATACATGGATCTATTCTGTACATCCTGCTTATAGGTGTAAACCCTCATGTTCTACATGGCTATCATGAATCAAATCTAGTTTCTTGTACTTATTATAATGTTATTTAGATTTTGGTTATGCATTAATGATTAGATCTGTTAGTTATAGCTTCTGCTTTAAAAGTAGATGAAATTACTTATGTTTTTGAAAATAATCCTCCACTAATGGTAGAAATCTCTTATAAATCTCACATAAAAGAGGGGCTCAATGCCCTTGTGTTCCTCGGGTGAGAACCCAACATACAATAGATGATATGCCATCGCGCTTGGGGTTATAAATACGTATAAAGGTTAAATTAATGACTACTATTTTTTAGGATCATGATAGTGGAATGAATCTTCTATGCAATGATTGTAGCTAAAGAGGAGGCCCAAAATTTTCTCCTTTGAGGAATTCAATCAACACTGGAAGATATTTTGGATATCAAATTGATTCCAGAGAATCATGGTGATCATAAATCCATAAGTGTCTATGTTCATTATGTTTCCAAGAAAATAGATTAAACTAGGGATACTAGACCTCATAATCTATATGAAGTTAGGTTGAGATAGTGGTACACATTTCATGCCCATGTCATTGTGCTACAAGATATATCAAATTATAGTTCAACCATCTGGTTTAGTCCATCTAATATGTGTAATTTCCTTCTTTATAAGAAGTATGAATTAATGATCTTGATGATTCATGTGCTCATGGCGAGTCCTATGCTAATGTAAAGGTGAGTCCTGCATTATAAGGTGAGTCTTGAGCTGGAACAATAATGAGTCTTGTGTTAGTTTTCAAATAACTCATGCAATGAATTTAGATATTATTTTCTAAAGATTGGTAATATGCATAAAAGAGTTCATTTAGCCATATTTGAAGAAAAATTAGCAAGATAGAGATAACAAGAATATGCAAAACATTTCCTTCCAAAACATAGTAAAGTTTTAATTATAAACCATCAACATTATACATTGTGTACTATGACATAAAAATAATATGTGGTTTTACATATGTTTAAACATAACAAAATGGGGATTCATAGCTCCCCCAGAATTAACGTTAATAAGGAATTCCTACTACCTATTTAGTTGTTTCATTATCCTTGAACAAATATATTCATTAGAAAATGTTTGGAAGGTTTCATCCAATCTAGTATTACAGAACCCAAAGTAATCAACAACATTAATCCTCCAAGTGTTATAAATACCCTATGGTTAATCATTTTTAGAATTCAACCTTGGCACTAGTGCAATGACTAGTGTAGACATGTACCACATGCCAATCCACTTCTCTTGTATCTCTAGAATAATTTTCCATAGGTATTTGGCCCTTTTTAATAATGAGCGGGATGTTGGTTGGTGACATTACCTCCTTTTTCTTAATAATATGTGTAAGAATTTGATATCTTACCTGACAGGTGTGGAAGTGTACATTGAATTTTGTGAGTACCCTCTCCCTAAAATTTTTGAATAAAGTTTTAAGAATATCTATGTATCTATAACATAGACGTAATCAATATACCTATGCTTGAAAATTCTTAAAGAACCAAATGCAGTCGGGAAGATCATGCCTGATTAAGAGGTTGATTGTAGATTCTACTTAAACAAATGTGGCCCTTTGATCCCTCCCTTCACCCTAGTTCCTGAGATTAGAAATAAATTCTCTTAACTGTACCTTCCCCACATTGAAATTTATGGAGATCTCAATTTACTCAAGGAGACGAAATTTGTGAACAAAAAATTCAAAAAAAAAATTCTTTTCAACATCATTCCCTTATGTATATCCACCGATTAACTACTTCTCATCATCAAATTCAATGCCTTGCATAGCACAAGCTCTGGATATTTTCCATTTGAATAAACATTTGTTTTAGACAATGCATAAAAAATGGAAAGATGTCTATATGAAGTAACTTAATCATATAAATGATAAATAGTTACCACATTTTCTTTAAGAATTTTTTTTTCCTCCTCCAAATTATTATTCTCCTCAAAAACTTCCCTAATCTTGTAACATTCTTCCACCCATTTGACCATTCAGTTCAAAACAACAAATTGAGAAAAGAAAATGTCAATTTGAGTTATATATTTTTCCATGACCATAGGCTCTATTTCTTTCCTATTTTCTTGCAAGACTGGAAGATATGTGTTGATCTCCTCTATTTTAACCTGAAGAGTGATGATTTGTTTCTCTCTCTCTCTTCCAAGGATTTCTAGATTTAAATAGTGGCCTCTTCCTATTGTTCCATTGTCTCATGTAACTATTTTATTTCTTATTTTTTAGCATCCTCCAGCTTGGAGAAGTTGACTTCCTTCACTTCAAGAAGTATTTGGAGATGAGTGATTAGTTCTTAAGCCAATTTTAGCTCAAACTAGATTTTGGAAAAGGGTGACACTTGTGGAATAACTATATCAAAATCAGGGAAGAACTAGGTTCTCCCTCCATCATAGGTGATTTCCCTTTTTCTGCAACATTGGTTAGAGTCTACTGAAGTTATTTCTTGATAAGAAGGATGGAGGGTGACACATATTGATAAGGAGACATTGGTGGTTTCATGAGTAAGGTTTGCATAATGGTCATTACTTCCTTTTCTTTCTGAGGAGTAGTTTCATCGAGGGGTTGAGCATGCCTAGAGGTCCTACGACATTTCTTAGGTCTTTCTAAAGTAGAGGTAATTTTTGCTAGGAAAAAACTAAACTCTAGGGCACATTTATTTTTAAATTTCAACAATTTCCTAGGGCCTTGCCTCTTCTTCAAAAAACTAGTGTTTGTAAATCAAATGAACTAGACCTTGGAATTTTTAGTTAGAAGCCCCCCAATGGGTTTTTTCAATTTCCAAATCAACAGAGTCATACAAAAAATGAGGAAATTTTTTTTATAATTGGGGTTTATTTGGCCATGGATAGGTGTATGAGGATTCTAAATATGAGGTCCAAAATGATTTCATACTATTCTTCAAGGTAAAATATTGAATTACACATTTAGAAATTATATCCTCGAGTTCAAATAGAGTGTTTCTTTTTATACCTTTTTCCTTCCCCTTGTTGTCTACCACCAATTCTATTTTTTCTTTTTCCCCAATTGAAAACCTTTTAATAATCTTAATTGATAATGTCCTATCATTGACTTCTATTCCTTTTTATGGTATACATAAAGATGACTAATTACAATTGGGGTAAATCGAATTTTCTTACCTTACACAATGGAGTAAATTTCCTCCATGTTTGTGGAAAAATATTATGTCATCTTGATGATAAATTCATCATATGAAAGCAATAATTCTAGCCATATCACTTTTTATAATATTTCTACTGACTCTACATTGGCTAATAGCTCTCTTGAATTGGTTGGTTCATGCCTTAGTTAAGGTCCCGTGAATTATAAGTAAAAAAAGATGGGCATAATATTGGGGAAAAAATATTTACAAAGAAAAAAATTTTGGCACAAGAATGGTAACATCGCTGGAGTGCTATACTAGAATTTTGAAAGTGATAGTGAAGAAGAAATGGTTCTAATTTTTAAAAAATGAAT
Source organism: Taxus chinensis (assembly GCA_019776745.2). NCBI lineage: Eukaryota > Viridiplantae > Streptophyta > Pinopsida > Cupressales > Taxaceae > Taxus > Taxus chinensis. The sequence goes on from CM034149.1 coordinate 807,699,630, forward strand.
TGGGAAATGTGTGATCAAATTACAGTGTAATAATGATGTTGTTTGGGTGCATGTGGTGATAAGTATTGAGCTAGATTACGTATTTTATGGGTATTTACGAAGTGTGGGAGGTTATAATAAATGTGAGAGACAATAATTTTACAAGACCATAATAATTAACAATTCATAAATTGAAACTTCACAACAATAAAAAAGAAATTAGTTACACATACCTACTTAAATTAGCTTGTCGTATCATAGGCCTATATCTCCATCTTGAGTTAATCATCTATCCATATGTGGTCCTTCATTTATTATATGCTAGATTCAGCATAGGTGGCTTCCATTTCTGGTCTTCATCCACCTATTCTTGTTAGTTTTTGTTTTTATTCTTGTTGTTTTAGAGCAACGGTCGTCATCGCTAGTTTTTATAAAATTCTTAGGAGGCTGAGAAATTCCATTTTGTGTTTTCAATCATCCCCTCTTTATTCCTTATTGAAAAATAACTTAGTTCTAAGTTGTGTCAAAAAAGGATACTTTTTCCACACACTTTAGAGATGACATTACCAACATGGTAAAGCCTCAACATGTTCCAATGACTAACATTACCTTCCTCTCTCCATTAATTGGGAATAAATTGGATGGTAGCATTAATCATATACTCATTCAATATGGTATGGGACCATCCATCTTCTCTACAATTTCTATTTTAAATCCTTGTACTTTGAATCAAATATAAGACTCCAATCCCCTTTTTGGAATTTTCTTTGTTTTATTTTTTTGTCATGCCATAACTGCCTCTGGTGTTGAATGATTTCAGTGTTATGTAGTTCCTAAAGTATCATTTCATCCAACTCATTTAGTTGAACAATTCTTGCTTGTTGTGGCTCAAATAATTCATTTCCCACATCAAATTTTTTTCTCAAAGACTAAATCTCAGATTCTATAGGGATAATAGGTTACTTCTCATAAAAAAAATTGATAGGTAGTAAACCCTATGGTTATTTTCCAAGTATTTTTGTATGCCCATACTGCTTCAAGAAATTTTTTACACCCAATTCATCCTTGAGATATCCATTGTTTTTGTTAAAATATTTTCCAACTCTCTGTTAGTAACCTCTTCTTCATTGTTTGAATATGGGTGGTATCGACATGACTTATTGTGTTTTGGCTCATATGTTACCCCAAAATAATTTTTTACCCATGACATGAACTATGGTCTTTGATCTGAAATAATATATCCTGGTCTTCCAAGTGTTTGGAAGATGTGCTCATATAAGAAATTTGCAACGTTCACATCTCTTTCATATTGTAGTTCCTGCATTTTAGTCCATTTTATGAAATAATCATTAACAAGGTGTATGTACTCCTTCCTTAGAGAGGTTGGACCAATTGGTCTAGTAAAATTCAATCCCCACTTCTCAAATGGTTTCAACAAAACTTAAGGTTGGAGTGGCATTTCAGATGAAAGTGTCACTTTCCCTATCATTTGACATTAATCACATCTCCATACATATTTTTTTACATCTTTAAATAAGGAAGGCCAATAGTAACAAACTCCTAGAACTTTGTCAATGGTCCTTTGAAATGAATAATTCCCTCTTGATGGTTCGTCATGGAATTCTCTAAGTATGTGAAACAATTAATTCTTATCTACACACTTGCGTAAAACAAGGTAAGGTCCACATTTGAAAAGAATTCCATTTAACAATGTATACATCACACTTTTTTTAATTTTTTTTTTCTTTTGTGAGAAAAAGGTTGCAAACTTCCCTTTAGCTAAGTAATGAGCCATATCTATGTATACTAAGGAGAGGTAGTAGAAATTAAAAATAAATATTCATCTATAAGGTCATCACTGACCTGCTCCTCTTCATATGAAGTAGTTATTCTTGATATAAAATCATCTACAAGATTGGATCTAACTAATTTATTAATGATGTTAATGTTAAATTCTTGCAAAAAAAAAACCACCTTACAATCCTGCCATGCACTAAAGGTTTGTTCGTTATATATTTTATGGTAGAGTGGTCAATTTGAACAATCACTTCATATCCTATAATATAATGGAGAAATTTTTTGATTGCATATAAAATTGCAAGTAAATCCTTCTTTATTGTGGTGTAATTCCTTTCAATAGGGGATAGATTTTACTGATGTAGTAAATAGCATGCATATACTATCCCTTCTATTGTCATCCAAGGACAACACCTAATGCTTAATTGGAGGCAATTTTTTGTAAATGGAAGGGAAGCTTCCAATTTGGACCTCTCTGTAATGGTGTGATTATTAAATTATATTTAATAGCATCAAAATATTGTTGGCGTGATTCTATCTATTCAAATTTATAATATTTAGTTAGGAGAGAAATTAATGGAGAAGTTATCTTGCTAAAATATGAGATAAACCTTTGATATTAACCAACATGGTCAAGGAAACTTCTTACTTCTATTAGGTTTTTGGGAGATGGGAGTGTTACAATGATACTAACCTTTTCTGGGTCCACCTTTATTCCCTTAGCTTAAACGTGATGGCCTAAGACAATCCCTTGTTCCATCATGAAAAAAAAAATTCATGGTTCATGGATAATTGATTTTTTCATGCTGAGAAAGGATTTTTTTTAAATTGTCAACCACCTCTCAGAATGTTGCTCTGTAAACTATGAAATCATTCAGGTAAATCTCAACACATTCACAGGTGAGATCAATAAATATTTCCAACATGGCCCTTTGAAAAGTAGCAGGTGCATTACATAAACCAAAAGGTAACACCCTGGAAGAAATCATTCCCCATGAGCAGGTGAAATTTGTTTTTCATGTTCCTCACGTGAAAATGAGATTTGATTATAACTACTGAACCCATCAAGAAATGAAAAGTATCTTTTTACATATATGTTTTATAAGACTTGGTCAGTAGAAAGTAATGGAAAATAATCGCTATGAGTTACCTTATTTAGTTCCCTATAATCCACACAAAATCTTCATGTCCCATTCTTTTTTTGAACTATGACTAATGGAGAAATCCATCCACTCTCTGAGATTAGATAAATGAATCCCAACATTAGAATTTTTCAATTTCAGTTTTCAAAATGTCTCTTAGAGAAGATCTTATCCTTCTTTGAGGTTTCCTGATTGTTCTAGAATCAGTGGTGTAGATGTGATGTGTACAAATACCATGACAAATACCCTTCATGTCACTATATTCCCAAGAAAAATATTAGGGATGAGAGCATAAGAGTTTAAATAGGGTATTATCCTCCGAAATAGTTATCCAAGTATTAAATATCAGTGCCTTCGATGGTAAAATAGGTATTTTTTTGTTATCTTGATGCTAGGAATCTACAACATGATATTCTCTTAACAATGCATTTAATGGACATCTATGTGGTAGTAACATGTGAACAAAATTAAAATTTTGAAATATGGACTCATTCAGATCTATATTTCATGTGAAGGGACATATGATGGGTTAGTTGATTTCATCCATAAAATCATCTATTGTTTCCATTAGTTGCAACAAATGACTTGAATTAGATGTAACATAGGACTTGAGTGCTAGACTTGAAATGAATCTAATGCAAGACACAGGTGTAAGACTTATACTATGTCCAACACAAGGCTCATCGTCAACATATTGAATTTTTTATAAGTTCTCTTGAATTATGACCATGGCTTGAGAAGAGATGATGTCATATGAATAATATTACTTGTCCTTAAATGACTATTTTATGTCTATAGCAAAAGGTTTTGCAGTAGGGTATATCGATAATTTTTTTTAATCCTATCCATTTGTAATCAGTATATTCTCTATCCTTAAATCAATGAGGGAAGTAGTGATGGTTAACCAAGGCTATCCTAGGATTATAGGGTATCCAATATTCATATTATTCATTTTTATGATCATGAAGTCTATTGAATAGTCCAATGATTTAGTAGTAACAGTAACATCCCCTATAATTCCCTTTTTCTTTTTTATGGCATGATCTTCTATTTTTAAAACTATGGAGGTTAATTGTGGTTCAAGAATTGCTAAGATGAACAAAGTATCTATGGTCATAATGTTGATAGTAGCCCCTACGTCTACTAGGACATTAGGAATCTATAAATCTCCCAAGAAAACTATAACCATAATACTCCAAAGGTCTTTATTTTTAGGATTTGTCATATTCCCTTCTAGAATACTAGAAAGTTTCCCATACACATGGATCATTTTAAGTTGATTCTTTCTTCTTCATGGAATCCTAAAAAAGAGATATTTGATTGCATTGTTTAGTTTAGGAATTTTCTTAAGATCTTGAAATAGGGGAATTCCAATACTTAACTCCCTTAATCCCTGGATTAAATTTGACTTTGGTTTATTGGGAACTAAAATAATATCTTTTTCTGAGATTCTAGATGGAAAAGGAATGTAAACATTTGGTTGAGTAGTTTCCTCAATGATAGGACTATGCTTCATTTATTTTGGATTTTCTTTATCCTCACGGATTTCTTCTATCACATAGGATGAAGGTTTTGAGGCAACTTTATGAATGAAAATTGACATGCAACTGTCAACCACACTTGACCCATTGAGGTCGTGTCGAGGGTAGTTGATTTGGAAATATGTGTGGCTAACTATAGGAGGATCAGTGACTAAGATCTGGTAGTGTGAATTATTATTATCTAAGTTGGAAAAGGGGAGATTTAGAGGTTATGAATGAGTAACATAAATTACCTATGGTTTTTATAACTGAATCTAAATTTTGAAATATTTTGAAGTGTCCAAATTAACAAAGATGAAACTAACAATATATGCTACTACTGAAAGGGAAACTAATATAAAAAATCAAATAAACTGAAATATTACAATCGCAAACAATATTTTTTTTCTATTCTAAATGATTAAAATATTTCTACACTAAAACTAAAAATGAAAAATAACACGGTGTGTTTATTCATCTGTGATGAGTGTATTGAAACTAAACTAACTTAAAACAAGAAATCTACCAAAGGATATATGATATGTAGACAAAATCCTCCACATATTATCTCCTTTAGATCCACAGGGATGGGAAGAAGAGGATCCATCATTGGGACCTACTATTAATGGTTTAAATCCTCTTGGAAATTAAGTAATTAATTCCAAATGAAAGGAAATTGATTTCTAATCTATTTGATATGATGTAACAATGATAAATTATAGAAATGAAGGAAATGAAACAAAAAATCCAACCTAGAATTCACATATCAGAGGTAAATTCAGCTATGTGATGACTTATCCCCTCAGTTTATCCTTTCTTTCTGTATGTGTCCATATAAGTCCAAGGAATTGGGAATGCAAAGGAAACAGTAGGATAAGGTGCTTTAGCTAAACCTACAAGAGGGTAGTAGCACCATGAAATGAAGACTATTTTTTAGGAAATTTGGTTCACAAAATCACCTTGGAAGTTAAGCTAAGTTAAATTATGTGTGTTAAAACCATGCATGAAGAGTTCTGGAAAAATCGCATAGGGTCTCTGCCCTGCTGTGGGCAATGGTTCTAGAAATGCCGCATAGGTAGGGTAGTAGTCCTGACACTATAGGAAAAAAAATGTACAAAAATGAGCGGGAAGCTGGAAAAAAGCATTGAAAATTTAAGTAAGGATGTCTAGGCTACAAATATAAACTGTGAATGAGCTTACAAATTTGAATACATTTTGAAAGGACATGAATCATCACTAGGGAATTTTGTAACTACTTTTTGACAATATAGCACATGTAATTTTGGGTACATACATATTGCCCCCTCGGAGAAGCATTGTAGAAATTAAAAGGCATAAAAAATAGAGTTTGAGTATGGCATTCCCAAAATGGGGAGTTTCAAGATATACTCAACATGCCCGTGTGTCAAAATGTCATCATCCAAACTCCCACTACCTGTAAAATGAAAAAGAAGACTCAAGTGCAAATAGATGAAATATCAAAAATAAACACTAAATTAAAAGGATAAGAGGACTTATCATTTGTGCGGGGATAAGAACTTACCTCTATCAGTTCTCCAACCCTACAAACATCTGCACTCAAAGTAAAATTATTATAACATATATATCAAAACAAACTCATTTTCCAATTCATTTACGCGTATTGACTTGGTGATTGTTTAGCTTTTGGCCAACGGTGACCATTTTTTGTTGAAAAAAAGTCAAAACTCATGTTGTGAGATCATGATCATGCCTCCATAAGTAGGATACTGAATAGCATAGTATCAAGTTAGTTTTCCTCACTTGTGTGTCTAAAATTTCAATATGTCAAAATATATGCCTACGGGGGATCATTTTTTTTCTTTTAAATGAGTTTCTAGGGGAGGCGCCTATAGGGTAGTATTTAATTTCTTTAAAAATGGTCTATTTTATCATTTTTGAGCATTTTTAGGGTAACAAAGTCGTATGATGAATCGGTTTAGGAGCACCACCTTGAGCAGGGTGGTGGTCACAAAACCACTTCTCTACCAAGGCAGTATTTTGAAACCACTACCCTACATCGAGCGGTGGTTCTGTACAGAATGACCAAAACCCATGATAACTTAATTTTTTTTAGATTTTTAATTATTTGTTATGTTTTTTATTATCTTGGTTCTTAAAATATATCTCTAACTTGCTATTTTTCTATGTTTTTGTGGATGCAGAAGTAGGAAGAGTAAATCTGTTGGATTCGTGATATTGGATCAGTTAACTAAAGATGATAACGATTATCTTCAGAGAGAAGGAATATGGAGTATTTCACGTAAGCTCCATGTCACTCCTTCCATTCACATACCATGCCACTTATTTTCCTATTAGGATGTAAAACTAGAATAAATTTCAGTTCCTAGGTCCTAGGGGTGAGTGGAAGATCACCCTTTAGGATGTGTACTGTATTCTTGGGATTTTTTATATTGGGAAGATGGTTGAATTTGGAGACAGTAGGATCTAAATCCATGATGACACTATGGGTGACCTATATGGGGGATGCCACCATTTTCTTTGGTTCAATGAAGGGGATGAAGGTCTGATCCATTGTTAATTTTCCCATCCCTATTATCCGAAAGGCCATCATGGGTATCTTGGAATTACGGTTAATCAGGGACAAGGGAGGTGATACACTAATTTAATTTTGGGCTCCTATTATCACGTAGATTGAGGCATATGGTTGTATCTATTCCTAGGGGGAAGATATCCTCAGTAGCACTTAACATGACTTATAGTAGATTGATAGATTGTAAAGAAAGTGTCTGAGCCACCCCACATTCGTTATGAGTGGGTGTATGAGTGGATCGTCCCCTATGGGAGGGGAGTGCTTTTGCAGAACCCAGGGGCCTTTAGGACCGCTAGATGGATGAAGATGATAATGTTTAATGCACCACATTAACCAGTGGCCTCTTTGACCACAACAGACATGGTGGACAACCCATACCATGATATGACAGGTTTTTGGGGATAGGAAGGGATGAGAGTGATAGCATGTTCCACCACCAATCAGTTACATAAAAAGATGGGGAAGGTTGAGATTCACCCCTTTGGCCAAGTTCCTCAGCAGTTCAACATTCCTTATATTGATATGCTTCCCCAAGTTGCACCTATGTACATGACTGTCTAGGATGCCTAAGAGGGCCATAGAGAAGATGCAGGTTGGACATTGGTGACTCCAGGGGTTCCTATTATAGTTAACTAAGTCATTTGTTCCTGAAGGGTGGCTAGTGTCACTCATACACACTTACTTAGGATTGAGACTGCACCTACTGAAAATGGAGAGGAGGACAAGCCCATAAATGCCTATTTTGACTTTGAGGAGCATACATGGGATGATACAAGAGATGATTTAGTTAGTGAGGAGACTGACAGAGAGGAGATAGGTGGAGAGGAGACATGTTACGAGAGATTGGGTAATGAGGCTGGTGGGGAAGGTTACATGGAGGAGGAGAGTGATCCTAAGTTACATGATACTAAGGATGTTCTGAGATTAGAGTGAGAGGAGGTGACCGCAGAGGAGGAGACACTTGTCTCTGAGGGAAAAATTCCTCATAAAGGAGAGGGAGATGATGAGTTTGTGATGGGACAACATCTTTCTTCTAGTTTTGGGGAGGCCCCGCAGCCATCAGCAGTAGCATCAGTAACCACTGACCATACATGGATGCCCAGAGATGTAAGTATGTTGATCCTCTTCTCTTGACCTCATTAGTCATAAATTTTAGTTGGAATTTCTTATTATTTTATTATGTAACTTTCTAAATTACCATTTTAATTCTTTATTTTATTGCACAAAAGAGGTGAGAGGTTATTTGATGTGTGTGTATGGACACCTTATTAATATCATCAAGGAAGACTTGGTCTATGTTGATTGAGGACATAGGATAGTCACCTATAACCGATAGATAGACTGATGCATTTTAACTGATATGGAGGGTAGCTAAGGTCATGACCTCTCTCCATACACAGGTGACCTCATATGAGACAACCGAATGATTGATGTGGTAGAGTCACTCTCATAGTGAGACCATAGCTAGCAGCTGCCACCATAAGCACTCCCACCATTCAATGCATTCTCATCATCATATCCGGAGTAGGAGTCGTAGATGCATCCGTGCACCATCTTAGGGATCCCATGGGAATTGATAAGCTATTAGGACCTTTATTACTTATTTTCCATTATTTCAGGAATTATCACATTTTTAAAATATATTTTGGGTTCATTGCGAGTTTTTTGACCATGTCTAGCACGTGATGGCATTGTACACAAAATTTGTTTATTATGATATATACACAGACTCTTCTTTTTGGTTTGGTAATTCATTGTATCTAAGTTAAATTAATATTGGCTCACTTCTCATGTGTACTCTAGATGTTTAGAGCTTTCATTTTCCTATTCTTTTCAAAATGTATGTAGTGGATATAAATGCTAAGAGAATGATTCTTTTTTTGTGTTTTGTAATCCTAATACATGATAATGCAAATACATTGTAATGCTAAACTTTAGTTTCTCTAAGAAATTTTCAATACTTCATATTATTTTGGGAATACATGATGAAAGAGTGATATGATAAGTGAATGAATTTTCCCCACTCCTAACTCCATGTAACCAATAGGATGCGAGGGCTCAACACTAAGATCCATAAGGGCAACAAGTTATAGATTTTTGTAAATGTTAATGATGAGAGAAAAACAAGGATTTTTCAAAACTAAATTGATACCCTACAACCTCATTATAATCAAGTTTAATTCATAGTTTAAAATGTGAGTTTCTTTCCAGATCATCTAAACTTGTTATCCTAAATTCACCGCTTAAGGTAAATTGGATAACTTGTATGATCTCTGCAGGCTTAGAGGAACATAAATGGTGAAAGGAACAAAAATTGGGTTTGTGTGGTCCCCCTTTTCCTTCCTCTAACTACCCTATCTAAGGAAAAAATATGAGAATTTAGAAAAATTTGAGAAAATCTAAAAAATGGCTTCACACAGTGTATTGCAGATGGATTAGAAATTTGTGTCCCAAACAACACAAGTTCATGTTGGACATCTGCGACCTGAAAATCTGAAATGGCCTCAAGCATTTCAAATCAGTGAAATTGGATACTTTTGTCCCACATGGTCCTTAGGAATTTGGGACATGCAAGACCCACATGGATGAAATCACTGTAGGTAGAAGGAGTTGAAAAATTTGGATGAATTTGGCCAGAGCGGTCCGCATGACGTTGGGACACGAGCTCACCAAAACGCCAAAATAGCTGATCAAAAAGGGATGTGGGTGGAGTGAAAGTCAACGACCCTCATGGCCCGGTCAATGTTGGGACACATGGGACATGAGTTCCCTGAAATGCCAACTTGACTGATTTGCGAAGATGGTCAAATGTAATGTGGATGAAGTGGAGATTTTCAGCTCAAGTTTCACAAGGGAAATCTGGGACACCAAAACTTGAATAGCTGAAATAACTGCATACAGGGAAAAATTCAATGCCTAACTCTCCCAAACTTTAAATGGGCATAATGTTTTACCCCAATCTCTCATTTTCATGAAATTTGAATTTTTGGAACAAGCATGACATCCTCTTTGCCTTAAAAACTAGATTTCTTAATTTTATGACTGTAGATTTATGAAAATAGAATTCTTTAGCTCTAGTAAATTAAATGCTCATTCCTGTTAAATGACAGAAATGCCATGCAGACACAAAATATATACCCACACTCAAAGGGCCATAAATTTTGCATTTCTCATAAAAAACACACAAAATTGGTACCATTGGAATTTTTCTTCCGACCCTGATGCACAGAAATCAAGAAATCTAGAATTTGAATAATAATATATGAGTATTTTGTAGAAAACATGCCCATGTTCAGAACAATGTTTTATTTGGTAGTTGGGATGCATTCAATGAAGCATGGGCTAACATATCTCACTGATGAAAGTTATGGGACAATATGGGCAGCCTTTTAAGGAAACGGAACATCATTTAACTCTTTTTACTATCTTTTGCATTCCCCTTACTCCTTCAATATCATTGCATAAATATTGTGTCTACCTTATGCTGTTAGACGGATTCATTGTCATTATGTGTACATGAAATATTATTTTGAATGTAGTTGTTTGATTGTGGAGAACTGTTATCACCCATTCTGGTATGCACTTTTCTTCTATTATTGACACATTGGATATTATTCTCACATCCTCCTTTTCTAGTGTATCACCGCTTTAGTGTAGGATTTGTTTTCATGCACTCTCTCTCCTTATTCCCATACAAAGTTAGATTAGGATAGATAGTTTGTATTAATTAGAGTAGATTGTGGCAGATAGTTTAGGAACAAGAGCCAAATTTATCTGGATGTCTATCTCAAGTAGCAAGCCCCACAAATTGGAGATACCACCCATGTTATCTAATAAAAATTTGAGATTAAGCACACACACATGTACAAACCACAGGGTGCTATGATTTGGTGATAACAAAACCTAGATCTGTAGATGGCCACTTGGTTGAAAGAATCTTATTTTGAAGTTTTAAACTCTCCTAGAATTTGAACATCTAACACACTTTGTTTTGATTTATGATTTCATAACATTTGAATGAACTATTTCTAAATTTCAAATTTTTCAAACAAACCCCTTACACCTTGCCCCATGCTTCCCATTAGAATTATGGGCTCATCACCATGGGAAAGACATAGGCGAGTAAGGGAACTTCTCTCCATTCCTAGACCTACATCACTAGTAAGACACGCAAGCTCAACATCGAAGGTTAGTAGGGCAAAGAAATGTGTAAAATAATTTTTTTCGTGGATTTACATTTGACTTATTTGGCTAAGAAAAATGTCTAGAATGTTCTTATTTCCAAAGAGATGTATATGTGATAGATATGACACCGTGAAGCTTATAGAACAGACCATAGGTAAAGACACCTAATATAGAAGAAACTACAAAGAGAACCAAGTATGCAGGCCTTGGTATGGTTACCATCAAAACTTGAATTATCTTATTCTAAGTGATAAAATGATTCAGAAACAATTGATGATACCTTGAGGATTTGAAAAGATATGATTTAAATGTTTGACAATATTTTCATAAGTTATTAGGAATTGCTATAAGAATCAGTCTTTGTATCACAAATTTATGAAATGAACCGATAGATAAAAATGTAATTCAGATCCAAAAATGTACATGTGGAAATGCAAGTGAAACTACATGTCATGATGGCTAAGGTGAAGATAGTTGACGAATATCAAATTATTCAACCCTAAAATTACACAAGGGAGAACCATGATCCTAAAAATATCCATTCTCATGACAAGGGCCAATTATTATAGGTTTAAACTTATAACCCTTTCCTATAAGTGTATATGTCTAATCATTAAAATCATTTTTCTAAAAGAGGTGTTCATGAACCTCTTTGTCACATTCTTGAGACATGGTGTGTGGGTGAGCATGAATATGTTACTCGACCTTGTTTCCTATGTAGAGCATTGTGTTTACTTATGACCCTTCATGAATGATGAGATGTTTCCCCATGGATATGGTAAGCTTAATTTCATATGCACATGCGTGGAAACTAGAGTTTAGAATATAACAAGTATCCAAAATGGTTTTGATATGAATTGTTTCAATCTACAATTTCCATTCTTTGTTTGTTAATTATATGATGTTTACACCTAGACCTAGGTTGTCAGAGGAAAGAGATGTGATAACGAGAAGACTACCCATCCCCTCTGGTTCAAAAAGGAGGAATATTTAATCACCACTATCTGAGAGTTTAATAATTTCGATTAGGGTTTAAGTGACACTATTTTCAAAGATATTGATTTACCGTTATCTGTTTTTCCCACCTGAAATGTTTTTGGTTCAACGACTTAAGCCTTTGGCACACCCGGGGTGATCCAGAATATCTCTTTTGATGGAGGTTGTTTGTTCAATTTATTCATAGGAATTTCATAATTTGTATGGACTCCTTTCTTATTTTTGAGGTTTTCTTAGTGAATATCAAAGGGCTTAAGATCCCCTTGAGCGATGAAGACCTTCCCTAAATGGAGGAATCTAATCTCCTAAAATAGAGGAGAGGGGATGGAATTCATTCGATGAATATAGGATCTCCCAAGGATCACGTTATAACTTGTTTCCCTATTGATAATGTAAAACTTTGTTAAGTTTCTTTTCAGACAAAACATGACTGGATGAACTATTTTTCTAATCGAGGTCAATTTAAGACTGTCTTACCACTATAACATGTTTCTTGTAGAGGAATAATTTATCTCTCCATATCTAAAATTCTATAAGAAAGAGAAGTGAACCTCATTTACACCATCCCCACTGTCAATCATGGCTCTCTTAATGCAATTGTTATAAACCCAAACTTTTAATAATAATGGAGGATCATCCCTTTGGGAAATTTCAGTGTCAAATGGCATCTTGTCTATATCAAAATCAAACCTAGTATCCCTATCATTTTGTCAAAGAGGATTTATGTCAAAGTTAATATGATTTATTTGAGAGCTAGGAGGTGGTGTAACATGGACTAGATGACCAATACCGAATGCACTGAAAAATGCAAAACGATGCGTAGGTAAATTCTTCAACAAATCTAGAAAGGAAATATGAGAAAAGGTCTTGTTCAAATCTAGTCTTAAATCATAAGCCCTCATACTATTTTTGAGATTGTAAGAACATTATCCTATGGGAAGGAAATAGAGGGTAGGGGTTGTGAAATGTACTCCTTCATCTGAGTTATTGCATTAATTTTCGGCTCAACCTATAGCTAGACTAACCCCAAGATTTTCATATTATCATTTGAACCAAGGTTAGGAGCAACTAGAGAGTTGTCAAACGTTGAGGCTTCATTGTCATTATTTCATATAGGAATACCATTGTTTATATTTTCAAGATTCACTTAGGAATCCCCATGATGTTTTTTGTTTGCATTTTGAGGCGTGACAAGTCCGGTATGACTAGGTTGCAGATTTGTTTCGGGATTTTCTAGGAACATGTCTACAAAGAGTTGCCTTTTGTTTTCAAGAATTCTTTGCAAAAACTTGTTCTAATTATAGAAATTCCTATCCTCTTGACCATGAACCTTATGGAAACCATAGTAAAAGTTGTGGTCATAATCTCTTGGCCTTTGATATGTCTTGTTGTTGTTGACTATAACCTCGGTTATAGTTTTGAAACTGGTTGTTTTAACCATGATTCACTGCCCCTTGGCCAGAGTTTTGATACTAGTTTAGGCCTTGGGTTTGATTTTGTTTTTGAGGGGGTAGGTTTACATCAAATATATTGACAGAAGACATAATGTTAGTGAATAATTCATTTCCCATTTTTTTATTATTATTAGTGTTACCATTTTTCTGAAGACCAATGTTCTTGGCTTGATATGTAGCATTATTTTTGGTAGCACCAGGATTGTGATTCACAACCTTAGGTCCTTGGTTGTTGGAACCATTATTTTGATAATTTTTAGTATTTTGATTTGGGAATACCAATTTCTCATTGGGACCATAGATCTTACGCCCATTTTCTATAGCAGCTTGGTCAATTTGAAGTGCACCTTCTAATAATTCCTCGTAACTATGGAAAGGAAACTTCTGGACTTCCTCCCTAGTATCTTGATTCATTGATTGAAGGAAATGATCACAAATTTCCATCTGGTCCATGTTGGGCACACTTGTAGAGGAATATAAAATTTGGAGCCATCTCTTGATGAAATGTGCAGGTGATTCATTTTACTTCTATCTAGTATGTAAGAAATACCTAATCCCAATATGCAACAACTTGATCATGTCAAATGCTTTGATGAACTTGAAAACAAGCTATTTAAAGGAATTTAAAGTAGCCTATGTAATACGGTAATACCAATATAGTGTGATTCCTTCGAGAGTCTTTGGAAATATCTTACCCACTACAGCATCCCAAGGAAGTAATTCCCTAATAGCAGTAGTGTAGGATTTGATATGAGCATTCAGGTGTCCTTCTCCCTTAAATTTTGGAAGATCTAGAAATGGACACAGAAGCATGACACAACATATGGTGAAGTTATGAGGTTCTTTTAAGTACTCAACGTATGTACCCATTGCATAAGATTCCACCATTGAATATCCTTGATGAGGACATGGAGGAGGAGGAGTTTGATACGTAAAATTATAAGAGTGGACGGGAACATATGGGGTCCCTATATATGGCATGTAGGGAGCATGAATGGTATATGGGTCCATCTGGGGAGTTTGTGAATATATGTTCAAGTAAGGTGGGATAGTATGAAGATATGGACTAATGGGCATAAAGCTAGGAAACATCGCATTTCTTGTTATCGTAGAATTCAAGAACACACTTTTGGCTAACCCTTACATACGATAATATTGAAAAGGATGAGGACCCATCCCTAGTTTTTCTAATCCTATGAGAAGATCACCTAGACTTGAATGAACCAAATAACCTTCCTGTATAGGATATTGCATTGGTTTCTTATCTGAAGGGATGTATCCTTTGCTTTCAACTTCATACCCCGTGTTCTTCCCCTACTAAATGTGTCGGTTGTGAAGTATGGGAAATTTTTAGTTCTCTAATCCTCCCTACTAAAGTAGAAATAAGATCATTGGGAGAGGATTTAGTCTCTTGTTTGGGTTCCTATGGCATATGATTTGAATGAGAACACTTATGATACCCTCTCATGAATTGTTTAGTGTTATAATTATTTTCTTCCTTAGAAGTAAGAATCTTAGGATAGGCATTTGAAATATTAGAGGTTGTATCCCACATTATATCCAAATACTCATCTATCTGATGAATAGGATTATCTATTCATCCAAATATATCATCTTCTATTGATTATAGGGAAATGTGAGGTCTTGATAAAACTCTATAGTAATAACTTGTTCGATTTGTGATAACAATGTGGTATGCATTGGGTTGACCATATTTTATGTTTAATAGTTTATCAACCTCCTCCATGCTTACATACCTAATGGGGTTTGATGTGTGACTAGCGGAGGTTTTGATGTTGCTTGTGTAATTATCACCTCATCTCAAAATAGAAGGGGACTGTTGTGGTTGAACATTTGTGTAATATCTATTAGAGCCAAATGGCTTAGCAAACTCTCTTCTAGAGATATTTTAGAAACTATATATAAACCTATAAAAATAGGGGAATAAATTGAAGGATGAGGTAATAGCAATGAAAGATAAAAATTGACTGATAAATGGTTTATTAATTTGTACTGATAAAAATTGACATGCAACCTTCAACCACACTCGACCTCCTGAGCTCGTGCTGGGGAATCCGATGTGGAAATATGTGTGGCTAACTATAGGAGAACCGGTGACTAAGATCTGGTAGTGTGATCTCGTAGCAGTTGAGTTGGGAAAGGGGAGATTTAGAGGTTATGAATGGGTTGCGTAAATTCCCTACAGTTTGTCTAACTCAATCTCAATGTTAAACTAGTTTGAAGTTTCCAAATTGACTAGGATCAAACTAACAATCTATGATTTTGCTGAAAGGGAAACTAATCTAAAAAAATCAAAAAAACTGAAATATTACAATCACAAACAACAATTTACTTCTTTTATGAATAATTAATATATTTCTACACCAAAACTAAATAAGCAAAATAACTCAGTGCGGTTATTCACTTATGCTAAATGTATTGAAACAAAAATAACTTAAGATAAGAAATTTATGAAATGATCTATGATATGTAGACAACCTCTGAAAGATATTCTCTCCTTCAATCCATAGGGATGCAAAGAAGAGGATTTTTCACCGAGAGATACTACTAATGATTTAAATCCTCTTGGAAATTAAGTAATTAACTCCAAATGAAAGGAAATTGATTTCTAATCTATTTAATCTAATCTAACAATGATAAATTATGGCAATGAAGGAAATAAAAGAAAAAATCCAACTTGAAATTCACAAAATAGAGGTAAATCTAGCTCTATGATGACTTATCCCCTCAATTTATCCTTTCTTTCTTTGTGTGTCTATATGATTCCAAGGAATTGGGAATGCAAAGGAAAGAGTAGGAGAAGGAACTTGATCGATGCCATCTTAAAGGTAATTTTGTTGCAATGTAAGTGGAAGAGGGATATCACAATTGAACAGAACTTGGCTATGTAATTTCCTGCACGATTTTGGTAGCAATACTATGCAAGATACACAAAATTCTAAGGTCCTTTTGTGAATAAAAGAATTGAATATATAGGAATTGGTTGGGATGCGCCTTCATGCACAAGGTAGCCTTGGAGTGTAAAATCATTGGAAGAAGAGGTAGTTCAAATTATTTAAATCTATTTAAAAATAGAAGAGGGAAGAAACACCATGAAATCAAGAATATTTTTTATGTAATTTTGTTCATAAATGCACATTGGAAGTTAAGATAAGTGAAATTACGCGTGTTAAAACCACACATGATGAGTTCTGGAAAAATCATGCAGGATCACTACCCTCTATAGGGTGGAAATCACTAGAACCTCCACCAAGAAAAGGAAGTAGTCATGTGACCCTTAAGGCCAAAAGATGCACAAAAATGAATAGGAAGCTAGAAGAAAGTGTGGAAAAGTTAAGGATGTCTAGGCTAAAATTATATACTGCGAATGATCTTAGGAACTTGAACACCTTTTGAAAGGACATGAATCATCATTGGAGACTTTTATAACCATTTTCCAACAATTTAGCACATACAAATTTGGGTGAATAGAGTAACCTCCCCTCAGTGCAACAATATATTCTTATAATACACATAATTGAATTTGGTGTGTTTATCTAATTCCATAATGTATGTCGGGTTATCCTGCCTCACATTTTTGAGATTTTCTACCATTCTACTTGTATTTGTGGTTGAGTATGTTGATAAAATGGGGCAATATTTTTAGGTCCATTCAACAAGGCTTGTTGACATTGGGATCATATTTGTTTATAATATTACTTCCTAGATCCTTGAGGTACATTTCATTTTTTTGGTACTTAGAATTAAACTGTTGAAATGGTAAAATGTTTGGATGTGGAGCCCAAGGTTGTTGATAATAACTTGGTGAGGAATTTTAACTATGGGTCCCACTCCCATGGGGATTTTTGTGACCAAGGTTAGGGATATGGCCATGGTACATTCCATTGATTTGGGACCCATTGTGATTTTGGAACGTAGGACTAAGTTTGGTTGGACTAAAAATTTCTTGCTTTCCTCTGAGCAAGATAATTAACCTTAGATTCATCTTTTTATGTTTTGTTATAAATACTTCCTATGAAAAGTAAGTAACCCACATTGGTCTATGGCATGCTTGAGTTTTGAAATAGTATTGATGTTTGTTTTGTCTAAGGGGAAGTTCTTAAGTTCATGTTTGTCTTTACATATTGGGAGGTAGATGAATAAAGGCTCTTTATATTATATATTTCTCACTATCCATATTAGTATTCAGTTGAACCAAAAAGATCTATTCATAATTTTTTGATTTCTTCCCACTAATTGGATATATCTTCACTGGCCATATTTCCTTTATGTCTTCACAATTTAGGGAGAGTACGGGAGTGGTTTTGATAGAGATCAATGATTTTCTAGTTTTTTTATGTCTTCCATTCCCATAAGATTGATGGCTTATTATGTGTCTTCTTCTAACCCATTTGAGGAGTAAGGTTTTAAGAAAGTTAATATTAAGGCCAATCTAACACCTTCGGTGAAGAAAGAAGAACTAATCAAGATAATCTTCCACACTCTCATCTTCCTACTATTAAATTCTACAAATTTCTTCCTTCTCATCTCAGACTCTATAGTAGTGTTCATACTTGTTATCCCAAATTCACCCCTCAACCTAAATTGGATAACTTACGAGATTCTTCAGGCTCAAGTAGGTTGAAATGGCTCAAGGAAAAAAATTAGGTTTTGGAGCTCCCTTTGACTCTTTTTTAACCCCTCCATCCAAGGAAACATTCCAAGAAGTAGAAAAAATTGCAAAAAATGCAAAAAAATCATCTTGTGCTAGTGTATTGCGGGTAAATTGGGTTTTTCGAGCTCAGGCCACATAGGTACGCGTGGGACATCTGGAACTTGAAATCCTGAAATCACCGCAGGTAGTTTAAATTGGAAAAGTCAGCTATATTTGGTCCGTGCGGTCCATAGGACATTGGGACATGTGGGACCCGCTGAACCGAAATGGCCACATTCCTTTGTTGTGCTACAAAGCCAAGTCGAAGGAGTCTAGAAAACACAAGTACGAGTAGGAAATCCATGACGAAAAATCTTGAAATCACTGCAAGTAGTTCAAATCAGAAAATTCATGTATATTTGGTCCATACGGTCCATAGGACATTCGGACACGCAGGACCCACAGAGCCAAAATGGCTGAATTCTTTTGTTGTGCAACAAAGTCGGGTCGAACTGGTCCAGGAAGAAAAAGTATGCACAGGATAGTTGGGACGCAAAAAATCGACTTGTCCAATTTTGCAAGGTAGGTTGAAGGGATGCGGGTGAACTGATGGTCAACGTCCTTGATGACCCAGTTAATGATAGGTATACATGAGACATGAGTTCTCTGAGGATACGATTTTTCTGATTTTTCCATGGAAGGAGGCTTGCAAGTGGATCAAAGATTTTTTTTTCGGGATAACTAGAACATAAGGACTTGATATAGCCAAAACACCCGCATACAAATGAAAATAGTGCAAATCAAACCCCGAGCTTCAAATGGCAATATCTTTTGACCCCGAGCTCCGATTTTCACAAAATTTGATTTTTTGGAATGAGAATGATGTCCTTAATTTTCATTAGGGTAGATATATTAAAATAAAGGAAACACATTCGGCTCCATTAAAGTAGATGATCAGTCTCGTCAAATGACAGAAATCCCTAGTAGACCCAAAATAGTTGCCCGCACTCAAAAGGCTATAAATTTTGTAATTCTCATTGAAAACGAACAAAATTTGTACCATTGGAATCGTGGTTTTGAGAACGATGCATGAAAATAAAGAAATACATGGCGATTTTTTAGAAAATGTGCCCAGTCCAAAGAAATGATTTTATTTCATAGTTGGGATGCATTCATTGGAGCATGGGATGACATTTCTCACTACTGCAAGTCATGGGATAGAATGGGGAGCATTTTGCAAGCAACATAACATCATTTAACTTCATTTACTACATCTTGCAAGTTGTGAGAAGACATATTTCTAGATTTTCATTTTTTTTCTCTCTCTCTCTCTTCTCAAATTTCTATAAATTGGAGTGTTGGGCTCATTATAAAGGAGATTTATTTTTTAAGTACCATAAATCTGTCAAAATTTCTTTGTGAAGCCAATGTGCTGCAGACCCTTGTAGTGGAATCCTTGCATGGTGATCCAGGCCCTTATCTTGTAATAGATTAAATTGTGCATATCATGAAGCAATAAATACAAGTTTGTGGATGTATCTTCTACTATTGTGTTTGTTTGCATTCCTCTTGCCCCTTCAATATCATTATAAATATATTGTGTATATTTTATGCTTTTGCAAGGATCCATTATCATTGTGTATGGATGAAATGTTGTGGTGAATGTACATGCTAGATTATGGAGAACTGTTATCACCTATTCTAACATGCATTTTGCTTCTAATTTTCACACATTGGAAGGATATCCTCACTCTCCTTTTCTGGTGTATCACAACTTTAGTGTAGGATTTGTTTTCATGAACTCTCTCACCCTGGTCCCTTGGAAAGTTAGATTAGGATTAAATAGGTTTTCCTACATTAGATTAGATTGTGGTAGGTAGTTTAAGAGAAAGAACCAACTTTATTTTGAGGTATATCTCAAGTAGCAAGTCCCAAAACTTGGAGATAGTACCCATGTTATCTAATAACACTATGAGCTCAAGCACACACACTTGTGTAAACCATAGGGTGTTGTGATTTGGTGATAACACTTGTATAAGAATTTTTTTTCCATCTTCTCCCAACTATGGATGGAGTTAGGAGTTAATCCCATAAACCATCCCATATTTTAATCTTTTAAAGTGGAGGGAAATAAATTTATATTTTGGGAATAAGAATTCTAGTTGTAAGATTGGCATAAGACCTTAAATTAAAAAATAAATTGGTCAAAGTCTTGTCAGACTAATCCCTGAAAGGTTGGTAAAAATAAGCTAGATATATTTTTCATAGGAGTCTGGTCATTAGGATCTAGTTGTATGGGATAGGTAAATATTCTACCAATTTTAGGGTTTCCATTCTCTGAACCATTAGGATTTTTTACTCCATCATCCATTCTTCCTTGGTTAACAAGTTGTTTCAAAAGATGGTTTTGAGGGGGGATTTGAAAATTTATACTAATGAATCTACGTCTACGGTTTGTAGGTTTAAACATAAAATTATATCATACTAATGATGGTTTCCTAACCATCAGTGCTTAATCTTGTTTTTTTGTTCCACATACTCCAAAACATAAAGCATTTTTTTGTCACTACAAGGTCTTCTATAATTCGTAAGAAAAGAGTTATGGAAAGAAAATTTCTGAACGGAATCTTACCAGAAAACCAGTCATCACTTCTAGCCATCACCATTAACCTTTGATAACACCTTGAAATTCCTCAGCAATGGTGCCAAAAAGTGACGAGAATCATTGATACTTGCACTTTAATTATATTATATTTTTCAATCCAGTGCAGTGTTCATGGAAGTTTGAAACAAAGGGAAGAGTAGGAATTGCTTTCAGAAAATAATTAATAATGAAATTCACCAAATAATAATTAATTGTAATTATAAAATGAAATACATTAAAAGTAAATAATATTTACAAACATAGTATTAATGGTAAAACAATAATTGATTGCTGGAATCTTAAATAACTGAATTATAAAAAAGGAAAATATAGTAAAATATCCATATTTTTGGAGGAGTATCCCTTGCTCCTTACATTCAATCAGGTTTACTGTCCAAATTTACACAAAAACATTTCCCCTTGAATCCATAAATTTATTGAATTGAAAGAACTACCTTTTACAATCATAAACTAATTGAACAAAACTTAAATTTCAATACAATAGCTCTCTCTTATAGAAGAGGATTCCTTGTTCTTTTAGTAGAGAACCAATTTATTTTCAAATACTATCATCTACGTAACTGGATGTTGACTAAAAAATGACTACTGTTTTTAAGGATTAGAACAGTGGAAGGAGTCTTTTATGTAATTCTTGTAACTGAAGAGGAGGCCCGAAATTAGATCCTTTGAGGAAGCTAATCAGAGAAAGAAGATATTTTGGATCTCAAATTGATTCTAGATAATTGTGGCAATAGTAAATTCTTACGTGTCTTTCTTCATCACATTTCCAGGAAATTGGAGTTAAAATAGGGATACTAGACCTCATACTCTACACGAACGCTGGTTGAGATAGTGGCACATGTTTCATGCTCATGTAATTGTGTTACCAGTTTGATCAACTTATAGGTCAACCATCTAAGTTACTCATCTCCTATGCGTAAGTTCCTGATAAAAATGGTATAGCTCTGATACCAAATGATAGAATAGACTTAGATTGCAATGACCAAAAAGGGACGGAAGCCTCATAAATATTATTCATCATGAAATCAGCTTACATAACAATGGAAGAGCTGTAATATTTATAGATATTAGACAACCTCATATGGATAGACATGACACCCTATCAGGCACCAACTATGAGATGATAAGACCCATCTCACATGCACATGTAATTACTACTAATACTAATATTGAATCCAAGTCACTAGACTAGAGTGCACATGTTACACATTATTAAATAAAAGACAAAGCAATAAATATGCCTATGCTAAATTATGCTAACATTTCCCCCTTTAATTTTGCATAGTTTCCAATGAAGTGGTGAGGAACTCTCTGAACAATGTGAATTTTTCACGTGCAAGTGACTTAGTGAAAACATCTGCCTTCTGTTCAGCTGTAGGATAGATCTGGAGCTGTATGTTGTTCTTCAAGACATGCTCACGTATGAAATGAACCTGTACTTCAATATGCTTGTTTCTCTCATGAAATACTCGATTGTGAACAAGCTTCAGAACTCCTTTGTTATCAACATATACTAGAGTAGATTTCTATTAGGGTAGACCAATTCCTTCTAGTATTCAGCATAGCCATATTTCTTCACAAACAACTTCACATGTAGCTTGATACTCTACTTTTGTAGAAGAGTGAGAAGCAAATTTCTATTTGTTGCTTCTCCATGATATCGGTCTAGATCCCATAAAGAAGACGAAGCCTGATGTTCACTTCCTATCATCCATGTTTCCTGCATGATCTGAATCTGAATATCCTGTCAAGAAGAAGTTTTCGTTCTTCTTGTACTCTACGCCAAGGTTAACTGTACCCTTTAGATATCTCAGTATTCCCTTTGATGCTTTCTAATGACATATTTTCTATTATTTCATGAAGTGTGATAAATAGTTGATTGCAAAGATGATATCTAGTCTAGTATATGTTAGGTAAATGAGACTCCCGATCAATTGCCAATAGAGAGTTACATTCACCAGTGGTGATGGATCAGAACGAGATAACTGAAGTCTCACTTCCATAGGTGTAGCAATAGGAGTTCAGTCCATCATCCTAAATTTCTCGAGCATTTTCTTTGTGTATTTCAACTGTGACACAAAGATATGATTCTTTTTTTACCATACTTCCAACCAAAGACAATAGTGCATGAGCCCAATATCTGTCATGTCGAACGATCAATTAAAATCCTTCTTTTTTGCATCGATCATCTTCATAGAACTACCTATAATGACTAGATCATCAACATAAAAAACCACAATGAAAATCTTCCCCCTTTCTTTTTGACGTAGATATTGGGGTCATAAGGATTCCTTTCAAATCCATGACTTATGATATTCTCATCAATTTTGATGCCCGGGGTTCCTGTTTTATGCCATATAGATATTTTATGAGTCTGCATACCATGATCTCTTTTCCTAGTATTACATAACCCTCTGGCTGAGTCATATAGACTTCTTCTTGCAAATATCCATTAAGAAAGACACTTTTCACATCCATTTGGTGGACTTTCCAACCAAATTGTGCAGCTAGAGCAAAGATCATCCTGATTGTCTTGATCTTGGCTATGGGAGAAATGTCTCCTCATAATCAATGCCTTCTTGTTGTGCATACCTCGTTGCTAGCCTTGCTTTATACTTATGAATAGTCCCATCTAATTTGTACTTAGTCTTGAATATCCATCTACATGCAATGGGTTTCTTCCCTGGTGGAAAGTCGACAAGTTGCCATGTGTTGTTCGTCATCACAGAATGATACTCTAAATCCATGGCATCTTTCCAAGATTTTGATTATAGGGCTTTCTGAACTGTAGATGGCTCAACTGTTTCAACAACTCTACTCATTAGGGCATAATTGACCCCTTCACGAGCTTGACTGCGATTTCTAGGTCTAGGATTGGATGATGTGCTAGGTGCTTCATCCAAATTTACATCTCTTATTAATTGACTATACCATTTAGGTAACTTCTTAGCTGTTCTATTGGCTTGTGGTGGATCCAAGTTTTCACCATCATCCAATTTATCACTATCATATTCAGTGGGAACATCAAATTCTATCTTCACAAGAGGTGTATTATGCATGTTTGTTGAGTTATTGAGTGGAGCATCTACTTGTTTCTTCTCAAAGAATTCAACATCCCTACTTGTGTATACTTTCTTTGCTTTCGGATCCCATAATCTATACCTAAGTGCTTCTTCACTGTATCTAATGAATATCAGTTTCTCACCTTTCATATCCAACTTGTTCATGTTCTTCTTGGGTATGTTCATGTTATCTTTACACCCAAATACTCTTAGGTGTGTAATTGACAGTTTCTGATTTGACCATGCTTCTTGAGGTGTCACTCCTTCAAGATTTACTGTGGGCACTCTATTCAATAAATACACTGTAGTTCTTGCAGCTTCTGCCCAAAATGTCTTTGTTAAACTTAAGTTGTCAATCATACATTGCCACCATTTCCATGATAGTATGATTCCTTCTCTGAACTATACCATTCTGCTGTGGTGTATGAGTAGGAGGAATTTGTTGACGAATCCCATGAGCTTCTAGGTAATTCTTGAACTCATTACTTGTGAATTCCCCCCTTCGATCTGAGTGGAGATTTTTGATCTTGTGACCAAATTCATTCTCAATAAGTTCTTTGAACTTCTAAAATGTCTCAAAGTCTTAACTCTTGTTTCTTAGACAATATATCCACATTTTTCTTGAGTATTCAGCACAAAGAATGAAGTATTGACATCCAGAATGACTTGGTTACATGTGCCCACAAATATTGGTGTGCACAAAATAAATCTTTCCCTTAGCTATATATGTGTTGTTCTGGAAGGGTACTCTATGTTGCTTTCCAGCTAGGCAATTGTGACACTTTTCAGTGTTGTGCTTGAGTGTAGGAAATACTTTCACAATGTTTCCCTTTTGAAGTGTTTGGAGATAGCCAAAACTGATGTGACCATATCTGCGATGCCATAGTTCTGTAGATTGTGTGTCTTTGGCCACTAGAGATTGATCATCCTTGTGCACAAAATCAAGTTAGAACATGCGCCCCACATTGGAGGCTCTTGCTACAATCTTGGAATATCTAGAATTATCTCTTATCAAGCACACTTTTTCTCCATTATTACTGTCAAAATCCAACTTCAAGTTGTGATCAAGGAGTTGACTAATTGATAGCAAATTCTTGGTCAACCCAAGTACATATAATACATCTGTGATTTTGTCGTTATGATTTTGTCGTTATGCTTCCCAAGATCCAAACAAACAATCTGAATATTGTTTTCACGTTTTCTCACAAACCGTGACCTGGGTTTTTCTAAAATTTTGATAGCAGCATCATACAATATTTTTCTTGAAGCCCAAAAAATATCAAAAGAATCAGAATTCTTGGTTTTTGAGATCTTACCAATTTCCCAGCTAGATCTGATCCTTTTTCAGAAAACATTATCCGACTTGTACAGACTTTTTGTCACATGTAGACACCTAATCTGCAGATGATGTAAACTACAAAGTTGTGCAAATCCTTCTTATATTTCTAGTAAAAGAAATGGAACATCAATATGACATTTTATAAAAAGTTTATGTCCTTTTTTCTAAGAGCTATTTGCTGGAATTTTGTTGACGGGACTGCTTCAACCTTTGCTCCCGAGTTCTTCACACCTCCACTTTCAGATCTAATTTATTTTTATTTTGTTAGATCTGATATTTTTTTTCACTCTTTTTTTAGATCTGTAATATTTTTCAAGATCTTTCTCCTTTTTTTTAAAGATCTCTTTTTTTTTCACAAATCGATTTTTTTTTTAACATCTTTTTTTTAAAAAGATCTCCAAATTTGAAATATTTCGCCAATATGTTGCATCAATTGGCTATGCCAATGACTAATGCAAAAAAAAAATTTACCTTCCAAATAAGTGGATAGGTCAAATTTTAGTTGAGGGATGCTTGGAAGGAATGGAGGCTGTGGGATGCTTCAATGGCTCTCCTTTGATGCAGATCTTCTTCTCCAATGGATCCTCTCCAATAGTTCTCCTCTTTAACCTTTCTTGGACAGAACCTACTCTAATACAAAATGATAACAATGGTATAGCTCTGATACCAAATGATAGAATAGAATTATATTTCAATGACCAAAGAGGTATAGAAGCCTCACAAATATTATTGATCATTAAATCAACTTACATAACAATGCAAGAGCTATAATATTTATAGATATTAGACAACCTCATATGGATATACATGACACCCTATCAGGCACCAACTACGAGATGTTAAGACCCATCTCACATGCACATATAATTACTACTAATACCAATATTGAATTTTATCCAACATAACAATATTGAATTCAAGTCACTAGACTAGAGTGCACACGTTGCACATTATTAAATAAAAGAAAATGCAATAAATATGCCTATGCTAAATTATGCGAACAGTTTCTTATATGAAGGAAGTCTCAATTAATGATATTGATGATTCCTATGCTCCACGACAATTCCTTTGGTATCACAAAGGTGAGTCCTATGTTATAAGGTGAGTCATGCGCCAGTACAATAACGAGTATTACACCGGTTTGTAATTAAATCCTATGACAAATTAATAAGTGATTTTCCAAATAGATTGTTAATACCCATAAAATAGTTCAGTTAGCCATAAATGAAGAAACATTAACAGGATAAATATAACAAGAATATTCACAACATTTCCTTACAAAACAAAGTAAAGTATTAATTATAAATAACAAAAATTATAGATCGTTCAGTATGATATCAACATAATATAGGGTTTTACAATAGGTTCAAACATAACCAAAAGGGGATTCATCATGTCATTATAATCATAACTCAATAAAATCTACACATATCTTTTGAAAAACAATGATGGACCCTTACATATATGTGTTGCCACAATGCATCTCACATCAATACCATATACGGTTCTTTTCTAATACGTACGGTTACTTTTCGAAATTGAATGGTTCTGTATTGTAATGAAATAGGTTCAAAATTAAACCAATTGATAAGGTCTCATCAAAATGTGTAAAAATATATAAAAAATTATATATTTTTTAAAACTAGAAAAAAATATATTATTTTTTATGGAAGAAAACAATATTAAGTGTAGTTAAAAGATCATTTTTAATTTGACTCTAGATGACATCCACCACATGCTCAAATTGTGATCACATGACCTCTTTAGATCTCATCATCTGTACAAAGTCAAATATCCTAACAAACTCAATGACACTCAAACAATGAGTAGTGTTTTCTACCTTTTTCAACTGTCTATTTATAACACATCCTATATTGATGGCATTAAAATATATTACTTTCCTACCTACCCAATTTAACAAACTAGGGTTTTATAATTGTGAAAAAAATATCTTAGGCCCTTTCCCCCCATTTATCATGACATCTAGAATATTATAATCATTCCTTTAATCCTTTTCATCTACATACATCATTACAATATTTATATGTATATTGTTTGTTAACTATGTACAATTTTATTCATCAATTATGATTTTGTCTCTATTTAAAGAATTACCAACCTATTATCTATGATTTGTATCTCTAATCAATAAAAAACATTACCACTACATACATCTTAGTTCTTATCGGTTACACCAAAATATCTTTGAATTATCCATACCTATTTACTGTTTTCCAACGTAAATGTGTTTCACACTCTCACTTTCATTGAAGGGGGGATAATACATAGGTCTAACTATGAAAATTCACCTTCTCTTTCTATCCTATGTAAAATTGAATAAATAAATATAACACAACACCTTTATTAGGATATCATCGCTTGGACATGTTACATGAAGTGATATAAATTTTTCTATGCAAGGCCAGTATCTTGCATGCAATATAACAGAACCTAAATACCATAGTGGTCAATATTGACTACAAAAGACCACTATATATTTGTCTAATGAAAATTCACTAAATCAAAATCAACTTTTTTTCAATATATTTTAGGAAACTTCTTCAATCATGGCTATCAACAACCATAAATTGAGCCCTAAACCTATTCATGGCGGTATCAATATAGGCGGTGCTAGCTCATGTCCACATTAAATAAGATACTTTCGTAGAGGCTTTGCTGGTTTCGTCGAGAGCAGTAAGCAATGGCCTCGCGGTAGATAATGGCCATGGGAAGATTAGGGCTATGGGAAGTGGTGTTCGGGCTTCCTCAAATATTATTCATTGAGAAATCACAGTGGATGATGGGTCTACAGTGAAGATTAAGCCACATGATGGTAGTGGTGTATATATGCCATACACTATTAGGAGTGGATTCATCATATCTGAAGGGGGAGGTGGAACAAGTCATTTTCCCCTTCCTCTACCACTTGATGGATCTATCAAGGAGGTGTTGAATGGAAATAAATATGTTATGTATCATGCTAAAACTCCCCCTAGTGTTAATTTTTGTGAGGATGTCATTGAATATGAATATTTCTACCTATAGCACACTTTGATTTGTAGATTTGGAGGTTTTTGTCATATCGTCCCTAGACTACATGCTTGAATATCCAAACACTGGAGCACACTCCTTGACGGAAGGTTAGATATTTACCCCTGTGAAAAGGCTATTTTTATTGTGGGTTTCTCTTCAATATTTGATAAATAAATCACAACATTCGAACTCGAGGTTTCCCAGTCATGTTACATCATCCTAAAACCTAGGTTTCCCCCTTTTAATTGGGTCACTGAATCCTTTTCTTCCAATTTTTTTTTTATTATATTACACCATTTATCCCTACAATTTTTGAGTAGTGGGTGTTTGATCACCATGCATATTTTTCTGGGATGTATAATTTACATTGAGTCTTAAACCACTGGTTATACCCATACTATCTATGTCAGGATTTTAGTTGAATTAGATACCTCTAAAAACCTCCTTGCAAGCATAGATCGTGAAGTTCAAAACACAAATTTTTCATAGTCGTTAGATTATGAAGGTATACCATTCAATAAAATTTTACATATTTTACATATGGTTCTTATGTGGTATATTCTTATGATCTGATATGAAACATAAAATTTTGCATATTCATTAGCTTAGTTTCTATAGTAACAATTCAATAAAATTTTGATTAGTTTAATCTAAAAAATTAATTAAGATAACCATAATGCTTGAATATATCATTTCATATATCTTTATTGGATATTTTGTTTCCTAGATAATTTACATATTAAATATTTAATTGAGAATCAATAGGAACTTTAATCATTAATTTTTGTCGATTGATATCAGTGGACTGATTTGAAGGGTTTCCATTGAGAATTAATTATTACCATGGGAATAATAATCCTTTCAGGCGATTGTGTTAAGGGATAATTCATCTACTCGAACATTAGGAATACCATTTGGGTTTAGAATTGCATGTAGAGTATAAAAAATCATAATCACACCTATGCCATATATCATTTATATTTGTAATGACATATATAGAGGGATAAAAAAATTCAATATTATTTTCCCATTCATTAAAATCAAGATAAACATCAAACCCATTTGCGAAATTTTCTCTACTTTCATATGAGATAGAGGAAAATAAAAATTATTTGTTTCATTGTAGATATTGTAATTAAGTAATAATTAACATAAAAATAAATGATGTCATTTTTTAAGTAAACAAAAGTGTCAAAGAAAATGCATCCATCATTTTTAATTTGTTTTTTTTATCGGAGATGGAACAAAAATTTCATCAAGCATCCATATATGGTCACCTATAAGGTAAGTCTATATTTAGGAGAGGAAACAATAAGACTTAAAGAGAATTTGATTTCAAAATAATGATCAATCTCTTAAGAAATAGAAAATTTTCACTATAGCTATGAATGCATTCATAACATCCATAATTAAACGGAACTAAATCAATTGACTATCTGGGATAATTAGGGAGTCATTTATGATTCTTAATAGCTTTGTAACCATAGCTAAAATGTGTGGCTTAAGTGATCAGTGCATTATTTGTCTTATTTGTATCATTTATATGATTGACAATTAGTCATTTAAACATGGTTTTCTAATGCATGGGGATGCTTTTTATAGGTATATCTTAGTGATTTTAACATATTTCCTTATGTTTTCTCATGCAACCTGATTAACCATATAAATTCCTACTAACTAACTTATTGAGAGAAATATGGTGACGTGTGCAAGAAAATAATGAATGATTATTGCCAATGCAATTAAGCATCCCAGAGTTTGGAGTTGGAGTGAAAAAGTGGAAGACTTTTTCCATCTATCAGCCTATAAGTATTTGTCTTATTTCTAGCATTCCTATAGGAATTTATGAGTCTTAATCAATACTATTAGTGGAAGACATTAGTTCCAGTAATTTTGGCACATTCTGTAACCACATGTGTATATATAAAGACACCTCCTTGAATAAAAATGTAGTAGTTGGTAATATTTATAATCTACGATATAGCTTGTTGCATTTAGTACTTTTCCTTTCGGCACTGAATATGTCATGGAACATAGTTGAATTAATATAAGGAGATATCATTTTGAAAATCTTGATTTGTTAATATTTCCTCTATTCCAAGCAAGAATAAGGGTCCACTCAACCGAGGAGACATGAGGATGTTTACATTTTCGTACGCATATGGTTTTCTAATAATTCACAATCACTTAGTTCCTGTACTACAATTTATATTTTTGAGTGTTTCATGTAATTCCTGTTCAAGTGTGTTTATTTTCCTTGTTGAACTTTCCATTCAGAATTTGTTTTTCCTCTTATGCCAATTCTAGTTAGCGTGTGCTTTTATTTTTAGCTACAAGTTTTGATTATGAGTGTGTAATTTTAATTTTGTTCTTTAAATTCTATGAGTGAATTTCCATTTGAGTTAGAAGTACAAACTTTCATAATTTATTCCATCACAGTAACTTAATTTCATAGATTTACATTGATTTTTCGTAGATTAGAAGCAAATTAAGA
Source organism: Taxus chinensis (assembly GCA_019776745.2). Classification (NCBI taxonomy): domain Eukaryota; kingdom Viridiplantae; phylum Streptophyta; class Pinopsida; order Cupressales; family Taxaceae; genus Taxus; species Taxus chinensis. The sequence continues at coordinate 807,730,522 of CM034149.1, forward strand.
AATATCTAATAGAAACCCCCAATAAAAGACCCAATAGTATTACTGGCTACATAGGGCTCCATTACATATAGCCTAGGACACAACCATGGTTTAATAAAGACACTGGTATATTAATCTATTAGTTAAATGATTGAAATAATATAGCAACACATCATTTTTTGTGTTGTTTCTGGGGAAATCATAAGCAGAACATGCCATTTTATACACTTTATATGATATGGGTGTTAATTAAGTTCATCTATGCAACTATTATAAGTCCTAGGCCTTTTTTTACATAACTAACCTTTATGCAGAGGCCATGGGACGATCAAGAGAGATTTATACCACGCAATATCCAAAAAATATCTCCAAACAGACTACACATGGGGAACAGTGAGAGTGACACTGAATCTAATCCAATGCCTAGAAGCCCTTATGAACATTTTGCATCATCCTATTTAGAACTAGAACAACATTCAGAAAGGAAGACAACATGAATAATGAGAACTGAACCTTGGGTAGAACCTTTACTTATCCCATTTTCTTGGATGAAGATGAGGATGCACCTATGAAAAATATATCAACATCCATCCTCCCTATCTTCCGAGGCACGTCTATAGAAGACTTAAATCAGTTCTTATTTTAATTCAAAGTTCTTTTCCAGACATATGACTATAGAACAAACAATAAAAAACTCAAACTCTTTCCTTCCACTCTCAAAGACTCTACTATGATATGGTTCATGGGATTTTCCTCCATTTCCATTCATTCTTGGGAGGCCATGGAGAAAAATATTTTGGATAAATATCAAGACTATTATAGGGGAAGGGATAGGAAAGAAGATTTCTTCCAAATAGAGAAAAAAGAAGACGAAAATCTAGAGGATTATCTGGATAGATTTCTCTTTCTCCATTGTAGGAGTGGTTATGAGTTACATGCATGAATTACAAAGAGAGTTTTCCTTAAAGGAATTTATGAGGAAACCAAGGATTCCCTCCTTCTTATTAGAGGAGGTGATGTGCGCAAACTTAGTATGGAATAAATCATTGATCTATGTCGAAGTTACTCTAGAACATGAGGAGGTATATAAAAAATAAAAACATCCAAGGTTTCTCTAGGAACCTCTAAACTTCTTGAGGAAATGGAAAACATGAAAACATACATCTTGTCACAATTGACATAAACCATTGATGGGTTAATAGGCAAAACCAGTAATGCAAAAGAACCATTGGACATAAATTTCCCTAAATGTAGGAAGATACATCCTATGAGAGAGTCTCCTTTAGGGGTCATGAACATGTGTTTGATCTATAACGTTGATAATCATGATACTAAGCATTACACTTTCTTACCTCATTTGAAAGGAGGATTGACTGTTGTCTCTCAAGTTGATGAAAAGGTAAACTTTGTTCAAAGGTAAAATAATCAGGTTGTGTATTCTTCTCAACCTACTCAAATTCCCTTGAGGATGTCATATCCTGATCAGCGTCCTCATCCTACTTGGGGAAAACGTGAGTGGGGAGCACTAAATTGGATGGCTTACCCACATCCACCACCATGGATAATTCCCTACAATCAACACGTTTCGACATCAGGAGCCCATGCAAATCCATGGAAAAACTAATAGTTGATACCTCAACATAATCCTAACAAAAACCAATAATGGACACCACAACATAATACTTATCAATAGAGTAGGTTCCAGTAACCACAACAAGATTTAATTCCCCCAGCACAAAACTATCAACAACATGGATATGCAACACAAACACAACTTCCATCCCATCCTGTAGCGAACCCTAAAAATCAGCAGACACCTTCACTTGATGAAACATGATAGAGTGATATAATACATGTTAATACTATCACTAATTTGTGAATAAGGTCTGGGAAAACATTGAATCATCCTGATATTTTTATCATAGAAATAGCTATAGAAAATGAGAAAGAATATACACCTAAGAGAAATAAAGAAAATGAACATGTTCCACAAATGTACAACACTAGGAACGGTTAGGGAAAGGAGAAGCATATGAATTCAACACCTTTTTCTAAATGATTATAGGAAACTCAAACTACATATGAAATAATGCTGGTTCAAGAGTTGAAAATGGTGGATATTGAGGTCTCGCTTCTGAGGGCAATAAGGTATATTCCTGAATTAAACAAGAGCATTAGAAATGAGTGTATAAAGACACCAGGAAGGAAGAAGAAATACCCAAAAAAGTCAAGCTGGAAAGGAATTTAACTGATATTGTTGTTGGAAAACTTATTTCACCAAAATATGGGGATCCTAGGAGTCCATTCATTACTATTTGTATAAATGATCAGTCAATATATAACGTTTTGGTCGATCTTGGTGTTCCCAAGAATGTTATAACAATAAATATGTTCAATTTGTTGTCCTTACTAGGATTATAGCCTACCAATACCATTATTCAATTACCAGATCAATCTATTATCGTACTAGATGGAGTGATTCAGGATATAATGGTCATGGTTGAATCCTGGGAGTACTGTGTGGATTTCATGGTCTTACAACCTAAATCCCAGAATTTGGGATATCCAACCATCTTAGGAAGACCCTGGTTAGCTACTATTGCTACATATATTGACTATAGGTCGGGAAAAAGGACCATTTGAAATGGGAAACAATCAAATAATATTTAATTATATCCACCTACCCATCCCTATGTGTATGATTTTGAACATGTATGGGTATATTCTTTGGATACTAACTCTCTGTTTTCTTCTTATCTGGCCACCATTGCACTAAAAAATCACATGAAAAAAATTGTTGAGTCATACATAATGCCTGATGAAGAAGGCTCTATTTCTATGGACTTCAATATTGTGGCTACGTAAATTGGAACTAAGGCTATAGAACCCTTTTTTCTTAACACATCTAATATTATTACGTGGGTAAGTGACATTTCTAATGAAGATTGTAAGGAAATCTATGCTTATAATGTAGAATGCACTGTCACTATTTTCTATTGTCCTTTAACCAAGAATATGTCTCTAACTATTTTGCACATGCTTCATCCTCATGATTTTTCATTGAATTATTTAATCACTGATGTAAGACTCACTATTTTGAAAGATACCAAGAAAGTGAATGCTGAAATAGGAAAAGAACTGACCATTGGTAATAATTTACAGCCCGGTGAAGAGGCTATGCTTTTAAAATTTTTGAGGAAACATTCCCGAGCATTTGCTTGGGATTATAATAATATGAAGGGAATTAATCCCAGCATGTGCACTCACCATAGCTATACTGAGGATGTTAAACCCATAAGACAACCACAATGAAGAATTAATCTAGCACTAAAAGACTTAGTCAAAAATGAGATAGAAAAATTGCTTAAGGTAGGATTCATCTATCCTATATCTAATAGTTAGTGGGTATCACCATTAGTTATAGTTCCCAATAAAAATGGTCAATGGAGGATCTATGTAGAGTTTAGGGAACTTAATAAAGCCACCAAGAAAGACTACTTTCCCCTACCTTTTATTGATCATGTTCTAGACAATCTCGTAGGTAAGAAATGTTTTTCCTTCTTGGATGGGTTTAGTGGGTATAACCAAATAAGTATTACACCTACTGACTAGGATAAAACCACCTTCACTTTCCCTTGGGGTAAATTTTCATATCGGGTCTTACCATTTCGGATTTGTAATGCACCTGCTACTTTTCTTAGAGCAATCTTGGCCATTTTTACAGATCTCACAAATGACTATGTTGAATTTTACATGGATGACTTCACTTTCCATGGATCCAATTTTCACGAATCTATTAATAACCTTTAAAAAGTATTAATTAGATGTTAGCAACACTAGCTCTCCTTGAATCATGAAAAATGTTTGATTATGGTATATTAGGGAATTGTCTTTGTCCATCATGTTTTATTCCAAAGGAATACAGGTTGACCGAAAAAATATTGTAGCCATCACTAAGATACCTACACCGAAAAATCAGATTAACATCAAGGGTTTCCTTAGACATGTAGGGTATTATATATGATTTATCAAAGACTTTAGTAAAATTGTTGCACCTATATTTTCTTTTGTGAAAAAATATTGTGTTTCTGAATGGTCCCCTCAATGTTCGCAGACATTCAATATTATTAAGGAGAAGCTAACCACCACTCAATTCATAAGAGCACACGATTGGGGGCAACCTTTCCACATTGACATTTATTCCTCTAATACATCCATGAGAGCTATTCTTGGATAGAAAGATGACGAAGATTATATGTATGCCATTTACATTATTAGCAACAATATGATCCCTATGGAGGGAAACTAAAACACTACAAAAAAGGAATTTTTAGATGTTGTTTATTCCCTAAAGAAATTTAGATGTTACATTACTGGGTACAAAATCTTTTTTTATATTGACCACTCGACCATAAGATATTTGATGAATAAACGAGTAGTCGAAGGTTGTATTATGAGATGGTTACTCTTGTTACAAGAATTCAATATTACCATTATTGATAAGCCAAGGGAATATAATGTTTTTTCTGATTTTCTTTCAATATTGAATGTTTCAAGTGATGAAGAAGAAATCCAAGATAATTTTCCATACAAACATCTATTTATTGTATCAACTCAACCTCCGTGGTTTTCTGATCATGAAAACTATTTGACTATACAGAATTCTCCTACCTATTTTAATCATCAAGAGAGATGAAGATTATTAAAAAATAGTGCAACATATAAGTGGTGTAAAGGAATTTTATTCAAATGCTTTCCTGATATGGTTCTTCATAGGTGTGTTCGGGAAGATGAAGTATATGATATATTGTGATCTTGTCATGATGAACCTAGAGGAGAACATTACTCAGTGAAGAGGAAAATTCAAAAGGTCCTTGGAGCTGGGTACTATTGGCCTCCCCTACACAAGTCTGTAAATAATTATGTGTGGCACTGTGATGCATGTCAGAGAATGGGGAGGCCTACACTATCCATGGAAATGTCTCTCTATCATCATTTTGTCTTACACCCATTTGAGAAATGGGGAATTGATTTCATTGGAAATTTCGATCCCCCATATTTTAGGAAAGCATACATGTTGGTGTCCACTAAGTACATCATGAAATGGGTTGAGGTTCAAGCACTGACATCTACCATTCAGGACGTTGTTGCTGAATTTCCGTATAATAACATAATGCTAAGATTTGGTGCCCCTTGAGCACTTGTATCTGATCAGGGACCTCAATTTGTGTCTAACATGATTGAGGATTTTCTAGAAATCTACCAAATCAAGCATAGGAAATTAGCACCATACCATCCCCAATCTATAGGAAAGTGGAGGTGAAAAACTGATAACTTGAGAATGGTTTTTACGAAATAGTCAATTCAGACAGGAAAAATTGGGTACAAAAACTTTAATAAATAGTTTGGGCCTACAATACAACCTAGAAGACAACTATAGGGTTGTCCCTGTAAAAACTGTTGTATGGTAGGAAACCACTGTTCCCTATTGAATTCGAATTGTAGACTTGGAGGATAGCAATGGAAGTTGGTATCGATTTGGTAGAAGCACAACATGAGAGGGTGATACACCTTAATGAGCTGGATGAAATGTAGATGAAGGCCCATTAAAAAATTGAGATTCTTCAAAATTAAACAAAAGTGTGGCATGATGCTTATATCAAACACAAGACATTTAATGAGGGATATTGGGTCTTACTCTTTGACTCCAAGTATCAAAAATTTAAAGGAAATCTGAGGACACGATGGTTTGGACCATACTAGGTCGAGGAAGTTTTTGATAATGGCTATGTGTGACTATTTCTAATTGATGGTGACTGAAGGACTTTTCTTGTGAATGGACATAGACTCATGATGTAGAAGTGTCCTGTGGAAAAGGAAACCTTCAACAACGACATCATGTTGAGCAAGGAAATGGATGCAAAGGAGGTGCTTATCCCCTCTTTTTAGGATTAATATTTTTTTTCAATTTAAATAAAGGAGGATGATCACAACTTTGATCTTCTTCCCTTATTTGTCTTGTTTTCAATAAAATAATAAATATTTATTATTTAAAAGGCCATGTTATAACTAAATCACTTCACCCTTATGTTTACACAAGTGCATATACTTGAGCTCATAGTGTGATTGGATAACATGGGTACTATATCCAAGTTGTGGGACTTGCTACTTAAGATAGACCTGTAGAGAAAGTAGGTTCTTACTCCTAAACTACCTGCCATAATCTAATCTAATGCAGGAAAAAATCTCTTTCCTAATCTAACTTTCTAAGGGACCAATGAGAGAGAATGCATGAACATGAAAGCCTACACTAAAGTGGTGATACACCAGAAAAAGAGGGGTGTGAGAGTAGTCTTCTAATGTGTGAAAAATAGAAGTAAAATGCATACTAGAATGGGTGATAATAGTTCTCCACAATCTGGCTAATGCATTCACAACAAGATTTCATACATGCATAATAATAATGGTTCCTTGCAAGAGCATAAAAATAGACACAATATTTTTGTAATGAAGGTTGAAAGGGAAAGAAGAGTGCAAAAAAACACAGCAGGGGAAGATGCATCCAAAAACTTGTATTTTATTGCTTCATGGTATACACAGTTCACTGTATTACAAGATAAAGGTCTAGATCACCATGCAATGAGTCCACTATAAGGGCCTACATCACATTGGCTTCAAAAATTAATTTTCTATAACAAAAAACTACCTCCCCTTACAATGAGCCCAACACTCCAATTTATAGAAAAATGAGAAGAGAGAGAGAGAAGGAAAAAATGGAAATCCTGAAATATGTCCTTCAACATCTTGTAAGAGGGATTAAATGGAGTGAAATGATTGTATGTTACTTACAATAGGCTCCACATACTATCCTAGGTGCTGCAACAGAGAGAGAATGATGACCATGCCTCTTAATTACACTCCCAACTACCAAATAAAACACTTTCATGAACCCAACCACGTTTTATGAAAAAAATCCATCGATTTATCATCAAATCACAAATATATTGATTTTTTTATTTCGGGATAAGATTTACAATTCCAATGGTACCAATTTTGTGTGATTTTGTTGATAAATGCAAAAGTCATGGCCTACTAAGTGAGAGCAACTATTTTGGGTCTACTAGGCATTTTTTGTCATTTGATGGGAATGAGCATTAATTGACTGGGCTGAATATGTTTCTTTTATTTTAATATATCAACCCTCATCAAAAGTAAGAAATCTAATTTTATGAAAATTGGAGTTCGGAGTCAAAAGTTATGGCTATTTGAAGTTTGGGAGGTCAAACATTGACTTTTCTCTTCATTGTGGCTATTTCAGAAAAATCAGGTCCGTGTGTCCTTCCTGTCTTAGACAAAAATCTCCACATCACCCGATTCGGGATTCCTTGTCCCCGCTCATCTACCATTGACCGGGCTGTGAGGGCCATTGACCTCCACATTCTCCACAATGTATGGTTCTTTCTGTGGCTTTTACGCCTTTGCACATCCCGCGCGTACTTTTTTCCTCACCATCCTGGACACATTTATCCATGCCATTTGTAATATACTAACTTGTAGAAAAATCATCTCTATGCGTCCCATGTGTACCTGTGTCGCAGATGTCCCACAAACTGTCTGGGATGAAAACTTTCACTTTTTCTGATTTTCTTTACCTGCAGTAATTTTGGCAATGCACGCCCCACATGTCCCAGCTGAACTTGTGTAATCTAGGACATAGAAAGTTGATTTAGCTAATTCCTTTATATTTCAGCTCCAAACTTGGTATGATGAACCTTTGTATGATCCGCACTGGTGCGATCCGCAGCCTCTAGACCCGCAAGGCATTAAAACAAGCCTGCGACATCAAATTTTTGATTTTTTCAATTTTTCTAACTTGTTGGATTTTTTCCTTTGATGCGGGAGTTAGCGAGAAACCAAAGGGACCCCCAAAACATGATTTTGGGCCTTTAAACAATTCTACTTTCTTAGGACTGAATAATTTGATGTATGCTATCAAAATTACCTCGAGGGGTGAATTTTGGATAACATGCCACTAATCACATTTTATCTCAGACTGTGGGATTTGGAAATATTTGGATATCAGAAACTGAAGTAACACAAGTAAGTGCATTCAAATTCACTGCGGACATTTCCTTATGAAGAAATTCCCCATTGCATGTACTTATAATAGTTGCATCCTTACAAAATGTTTGATGCATTAATTGGAAATATCATTCTAAATATTATGACTCAAAGTGGGGTTTAATATGTCTTAATTATCGAGGGTATCATTGGTGTAAGGATTCTAAGAAAAGGACACACTTATTTCTAGGAGGGACAGGTCTCAATACCTTTCTAAATAATGGGATAAGTGTGGTACCACATAATAAACCTTCCCATGCATTCCAGGTCCTATCAACTTTTAACGCCACCAAATTTGCACTGACTTTAGGCAATTCAAGGATTTAGTTGCATTTAAAATTTATCCTTTCTAAGCACTTCATGTCATTTCTTAGCTAATTTTAACACACCATTATCACTACCATTACACTTCGGGTCCAAGCACTTCATGTCATTTCTTCGCTATTTTTCTACTGTTTGGATTAGCCTTCACCATGGGACAAAAGAAAAAGTTAGAGCCACATTCTCTAGACCCATTACTCAGGAATGCCATGATTTTGTAGGTGTTTTATGATTCTAGTTGGCTTGAATTCATATGAAAACTTGAAGGTTTTGATGAAAGTGTAGTGGATGAATTCCTGGTAAATTTTTAAGGTACTTGGTCACAGCTCAGAGGAAAGAGATTGGAAATTACTAGTTAGGTTGATTCTAAACTATCTCATTTAGCGGATTTTGGTCTGAAAGTGATGAAAAATGATCCCCTCATGGTATTACTTTCTCTTTTTTATGAGGATGGTGCAGCATACCCTGAAGTAATCCTTACCTCCCAAGGTGCTCATAAAGGAGTTATGAGGGAAAGTCTTCCTGAAATTTTGATAGAGGTGGATAAATGGGTTAAAAAATACTTTAAATGTGATTGTTATCACCGAATCACTGCACCCCTGTGCATGTATTTGAACTCACAGTGTGATTGGATAACATGGGTACTATCTCCAAGTTGTGGGACTTGCTACTTGAGACAGACCTCCAGAGAAAGCTGGTTCTTGCTCCTAAACTACCTGCCACAATCTACTCTAATGCAGGATAAGCTAACTGTTCTAATCTAAATTTTCAAGGGACCAGGGAGAGAGAATGCATAAAATGAAATCCTACGCTAAAGCGGTGATACACCAGAAAAGGAGGGTGGGAGAGTAGTCTCCAAATGTGTGAAATACAGAGGCAAAGTGCACACTAGAAGAGGTGATGACAGTTCACCATAATCTAGCAAAATGCATTCACAACAATATTCCAAGCATACATAATGTTAGTGAATTCCTGCAAGAACATAATAATAGACACAATATTCTTGTAGAAAGATAAAAGGGGCAAGAGGAATGCAAGAAAACACAGCAGGGGAAGATACATCCACAAACTTTGTATTTTATTGCTTCCTGGTATGCACAGTTCAATCTATTACAAGATAAGGGCCTGGATCACCATGAAAGGAGTCCACTACAAGGGCCTACAACACATTGGCTTCACAAAGCAATTTCGGTAGAGCTTTGCTACCCAAAAACTCTCTCCTTTACAATGAGCCCAACACTTCAATTTATAGAAAAATGAGAAGGAAAAGAGAAGGGAAAATGGAAATCCCGAAATCTGTCTTTCAACCACCTGTAAGAGGCATTAAATTGAGTGAAAAGCTTGTCCATTACTTGAAAAAGGCTCCCCATACTGTTCCATGTGCTGTAGCAGAGAAAGAATGATGACCATGCCTCTTAATTACACTCCCAGCTACCAAATAGAACACTGTTCTGAACCCGGCCACGTTTTCTTAAAAAACCAAAACAATTTCTAATCAAATCTGGAATTTCTTGAATAATGTGCATCGGTCTCAGAACCACAATTCGAACGGTATCAATTTTGTGCGATTTCGTTGAGAAATGCAAAAGTTATGGCCTTCTGAGTGTTGGCAGCTATTTTGGGTCTGGCAGGCGTTTTCTGTCATTTGACGGGAATGAGCATTGACTGACTGGAGCCGAATATGTTTCTTTTATTTAAATATATCTACCCTCATTAAAAATAAGAAATCATAGAGGACGTCGTGCTCGTTCCAGAAAGTCCGATTTTATGAAAATCGGAGCTCGGAGTCAAAAGTTATGGCCGTTTGAAGTTTCCGGACCAAACGTTGACTTTTCTTCCCTGCCTTCGGACATTTCAGCTTTTCGCGTCCCGCGCATTCCTTTGTCCCATTTGGTACAGTGCTGAAATTTCCCATTTCGGCCGAACTGCCCGGTTCGCGTACTTTTGGCCCGCTTGTCCCAACTGTTCCAGGACAAAAGTTCTCATTTCGGCCGGTTCAGCCGGTTCGTGTACTTTTGGCCCGCGCGTCCCAGACTATTTCGGGCTGCCTTGACTCATTTCGCCCGGTTCGGCTGGTTCGCGTCTTTTTTTCCCGCTTGTCCCAAAGGCGACCCTCTCAGCAGTTAGCCAATTTTTTCTCTTTTCGGCCAGTTCAGATTTCCGTGTCCCGCGCGTCCTTTTGGCCCGGATGTCCCATTTGCTTTCGGACCGTCTGGCGGCCTTTCGGCCGGTTCGCGCCCTTTTGTCCCAACTGTCCCAAATGCTGCGAGGACTAGGACTTAGCCATTTTTCACGATTTTTCCTGGCCCGAGCTTGTTTTCGCAATTTTTTTCACATTTTCTCAGAACTTATTCTCTTCTACTTGGACAGGGGAGTTAGAAAAATATGAGGGGACCCTAGAGACATGAATTTTTTTCCCTGACTCAATCTATTTTCCTGGGACTAAAGAATTTGACGCATATTATCAAAATTACCTTGAGGGTGAATTTTGGATAACAGTGATGCCCAACTATATTTGATAGGTGGATATTAACTTAAAATTTTCTTTCATTTAAAGAAAGGTTGCATCAACCCTATACTCAGGGTGAATTTACTGAAATATTTGGCTAGTCCAGTTATCAAAGTAGGCCAAAACACCAAGAATGGAGGAGGATAGGTAGCGCTAAAGCAACCAGGGCTCATTCAATTACTCTTCTCGCATCAAGTTTTTACAGGCCAAATAAAAGTCTCAAGCGGATGATTGTGGGAGAATGTTTGAAGCCAAAGCAGCTCAAAAAAGGGCCATCTTCCATACCTTGAACCACTATCGAGTCATCCTCTCACCCTCCACAAGAGATTATGGAAGAACCTAACAGTAAAAAATAGGAAGAAGAACCTCATACTAAGGAGAATGTGGAAAAATATGGTAGTCTAGTGAGCCCATCTTCTACACCTTCTACTTATAAGGGTAAGAAAACCTTGCCTCTCTATTCTTCTATTTCACTATGGCCATGACGGTCTTGTACGTTACATAAAATTGGAATTTCTTGGCTGGAGGTTTTTTATGGCGATTCTATTCCTATTTGAGAAGAGAATGACGAGGAAGAAACCATGGATATCCCTGATGACAAATCATTAGACATTATATTCACTACAACTATCCCTACCTTGTAGAGATCATATATGCCCACATCTTCAGAAATCAACTTAGTACCTGAAGCAAAGATTCCTCCTCTGGAATCAATTACAATGGAGATTGGTAGCCATAGTTTATGTGAACTTGATGTACCATAATGTTATTTGGAAGAGATTTCATTTCTTAAAGACCATTTGTAAGGTATGAAAGAAACAAATATATATTTACAAATTGAATTGACCCAACGAATAGTAGAAAAAGTTTCAAAAATCACATCTTTACAAGTAGAAGTTAACAACCTAAAGAAACGAAGAGATATAGGTCTTATCATTTTGAATGATATCAATGAATTATCTCTTCAGAATACATAATTAAAGAAAGAAAACAAATAATTAAAGGGAGAGATAGAAATCAGCAAAAATGAAAAATAGAAATTGCAATCTCTTTTGCACTCTATTTTTTCTTTAGCCTATAAGATCCTTTGTTGTAGGAAACTGTCTTCAACGTACAACATGTTTGTTTAGGAACAATTTTAATCTTGAAATTTATTGAGGTTTTGTTTTCAAGATCCTTATGAAGCTCTTCATGGTAATAACTTTCTATCCATTTACAAAACCAATACTTATGATATTAAGAATCTTCTCAATGAGTTCTACGTTCATAACATGTTAGTCCCTAATGTCCCTAACTTCATCATTATCTTGTTCATGTGGTATTTTCAATTAAAATATTTTCATTCCTTCCTACGGAATCAAATTGTGTGGGGTGAGCATATGGATATCTTCAATCAAACAACTAAAACGATAGGATTCTATATTCGACCTACACATAAAAATGATGTGGCTATACAAAATAACTTCAGATCTCTTTACAACCAAGATAGTATTGGAGAGAATACTTTGAGAATACTACTGAAATGTGTGGAGGACTTTGAAACTTTTAATGAGCAACACTTTGGGGAAGTAAGGAAACTTTGTGACAAGAGGTGGGACACCTTGAGTTTACCATTAAAGAGAAGAGAGGTTTTTTCCACCTAAAAAATTGAGTTGGAGTATCAAACGAGGAGATTCACTCATCACTATAATTCATCAATTATCATAAAATAATTATAAACAATACAGTGACAAATGGGTGGAACTGTAGGAAAGGCCACCTCTTCTCCTTAGCCTAACTACAACTTGGCATAATAATGCTTCCCAATCTATTGAGAGTTTCACATCTTGGGTGGAAGTAATTTCAAATACTCAAGGATGTAAAGTTACCAGGAATCAATATGCTGACAAATTTGAAGAGTATGACATGGCCCAACAACTTGGGCACAGGGCAGGGCATAAATGAGTTGCATTGGGACATTGCACATGTAAAGTGTAGGGCAAATGATGAGTACATTATTTGTCTTATTTGTATCATTCATATGAATGATAATTTGTCATGTAAACATGATTTGCTAATGCATGGGGATGATTTTGATAAGTATATTTTATTGTGTTTAATGCATTTCCTTGATTTTGCTCATGTAACCTGATTAACTGTATAACTTCCTACTAACTACCTTTGTGAGAGAAATGTGGTGATGTGTGTAACAAAATAATGAACATTTATTTCCAATACAATTAAGGAGCCCCATGTTTGGAGTTGGAGTGCATAAGCAGAAATTTTTTTCCATCTATCGGCCTATAAATATGGGTCTTGTTTCTAGAAGTCATATAGGAATTTATTAGGCTTAATCAATACTATTAGTGGATGAAATCAGTGTAGGTAAGTTTGGTGTATTATGTAACTAGTTGTGTCTATATAAAGATGCTTCCTTGAAGAACAATGCAATAGTTGGTAATATTTATAATCTGCAATATAGCTTGTTGCATTTAGTACTTTTCATTTCCACATTGAATATGTCATGGAACTTATTTTAATTAATATAAGGATATATCATTTTGAGAATATTCAGTTGTTAAGATTTCCTCTATCCCAAGGAAGAGAAAGCGCCCACTCGACCGAGGAGACAAGAGGTTGTTTACATTTACGTACGCATATAGTTTAGTGATAGGTCATAATCAATCAATTCCTTTACTACAATTTCTATTTCAGTGTGTTTCGTGCAATTCATATTAAAGTGCGTTTATTTTCCTTATTGAAATTTCCATTCAGAATGTGTGTTTCCTCTTATGCAAATTCTAGTTAGCGTGTACTTTTACTTTTACTATAAGTTTTAATTATGAGTGTGTAATTTCAATTCTACCTGCACATTTCAATTTGAGTTAGAATTACAACTTTAAGAATTTATTTTATCACAGTAAATTAATTCCGTAGATTTACATTGAGTTTTTGTATATTAGTAGCAAATTCAGAAAGATCTAACAGAAATCCCCAATAAAATACCCAATAATATAACTAGCTAAATAGGACTTCATTACATACATCCTAAGACACAACAGGCTAGTTTGATAATGGAACTAGTAGATTAATCTATTATTTAAATGATTGGAAGAATACAGCTGCCCATCAACAAGTATGGGATTTTCACTACGTATTTTTCATTATTAATTGTACCATTACAATTAGATCTATAACAATTAATATTACATGTTCCCAAAACATGTAAATATTAACTTCATCATTTGATATATATTTTTCATTATTGTTGATGTAAAATAAAGGAAAATTAGGAATTAAAAGTAGTGATTTGAAATGTGGAGGAATACACAAGCTTTTAAGAAGGAAACATCTAATGGGTATATGTTTCTCTAAAATTGAAAAAAAATATATAACAAGTAAAATTGAATGTGAGGATGGAAAAAGCACTAGAAGGAGTGAAAGAATAATAAATAGGTTCACCAAATTATTTAACCTAAATTAAATATGTTTGGTTAGTTAGCATAACAAATATTAAACCTATTAAAGTTATTACACCATCAAAATTTTCATTAGTACTTCAACATTCGTAATCTAACAATTTATGTTAATTTTGTACACACAAACATGCAATTAGGGAACATGCTAAAATAAAAAATAACATAAGAGGAGGACTGTAATTTTATTTTCTTCTTTTTAATAGGATAATATGGGTTGCAATCCGGGTCAAAAATTTTATAACAGGGATAAATATGATTCATCTTTAAATTGTGGCTATCGTAGCTCCACACGCACTTGTGATGTTTGGAAACAAAAAGTAAATAATAGTGTTCAATTACATAGTAACTATATCAAGTACTACTTTACACTTAAAAGATGATCTAGTTTCTTAATATTTTTATATTATTCCCTCTTATACATTCAATTACTCCAAAATGGTCATGTATGTACCATAAAATATAAGTTTCTTAATTTCCCACAGTAACAAAAAATATCTATTATATAAATATCAAAACCATAATTTCATATAATAACACACAAGTAACCATTAAATTAAAAAAGAGGTTAGTGGTGGACTTGAATGTACCTTGATATATTACCTTATATGAATTATTACCAAGTGATATACAAAATTTTCCACGTGACTGTCACAAATTCCATGTAGTGATCGTAAAGATCATATAAGAGTGAATTTATGTATACATTTCCTCGCTTCATGTTTCCCCTCTTTCCTTAGTGCTATTATTAGGTGTAAATAGATACACTTAAAAACCACCCTTTGTGATTGCTAAATAGAATTTAAAAATAGAGTGCCAAAATATAGTTCTTGTCGATAAATGTTTGATAAAGAAAAACCTCGTGAAGTGCGCTTGATGTGTAGGTTCCTGATAGTTATTGCTTTCAATTTGACACACTATTGGCCAGGCATGGTATACTCTTAACATACTTTATAGTTCTTTTAGAAATAAGTGGAGTCTATTACTTATGTTTTCTTTTTATATAGGAGATATTATGGTAGCTTTGGATAAGAATCAACAAGTATTTTCTAGAGGATATATTGGTAATTAAAGATGAACAAAGGAGTGCATTCAACTTACTTTTAAACTAATGATTTCATAAATTGAAACGAAGTAGGAGAGGAAAATAATATGAACATAATAAAATATTATTGTTTCTACTTAAAGGAAAAACATGTTAGAAAGAGACAAATCTATAAGACAATTATGTCTAGATCTAAACAGCAGTGTTCATGGAAGTAGAATGTGGTAAATCAATATTTGGAAAAATTAGATAAGATTTTATGATCTTTATTTGAAATGTTATAATTATTTTCGGTATTTGATTGGTATAGTGATAGAATTAAAATTACTTTAAATAATTGGGAGTTAATATGATAATGTTTTTAAGGTCTATGTGTGAGAACAAGTCTTACTTAATAGATGTAACTTATATATATATATATATATATATATATATATATATATATATATATATATCATCAAACACCTAATTTCCAAAGTTAGGTGTTTACATATATAGATATTGAGGGCTAAATAGTTTTATTAAGAGGACATGTGGGAATCCTAAAACTAATAGAAAGATGGCACATGACTTGTAACCATTGGTTGTTTTCAATATGTAAAGGAAAACTTAAGGGGAATAAGAAACAATTCTCTACTATGAAAAATGAGAAAAAGATTTCTCGATCATGAAATAAATACCATAGGTGCGTTGTTTCTTTAATTTTATCAATCAAATACTCACCTTACAACTTATAACACTACAAATGTAATGATTTATTCTTTTTTATATGATTTTACATAAATATTATGTGCACTGTTGATTTTCATTATCAATAAACTATATTCGTATAGATTTGTTACTTTCAGACATATGCCACAAGTTTTGTTTGACACTTTTATAAGCAGAAAATGAATTATGTCCAAGAATTTGTTGATGAGTAAGAGTAAAAGGTATATAATTTGCCTTTCATTTCTGGAAGAAAATTACGCAAAATGTGACTATCACCTAACGCGTCTTTCTCTTACTCTAAATATGTAACTTTTAAAACTCATATGAATTAACTATAGGCCCTAAAAATCAGTTTTTTTACCTTCTTTTTTTTCAAGAACAATCAACTAAAAGTGCTAGTAGAACAACATTAAATATTCATAAAATTAAAATTTATTTTTTATGTCCCTACAAATAGTCTTTTGTCTGAAACTAAAAGTTCCCGAATAATACTTTTTAGGCCTACAGTGTTTGTTGGCCAAAAAACTAGTTTCAATGATTGGGAGGCATTGGGAGAATTCACATTTGGTTATAAATTAGACATAAAAAATTTAACTCTAGGTAATGAAATGCACAAGTTGTAGCATGTAAGAATGATCGAGGTCATATAATTATTCATTTCTTAACTATGGATCACATAAAGATGAATTACCATGAAGAGATGTAAGGATAATGTATATATTAATCGTCAATAAAACAATGTACATTCGAACTTGAAAATCTATATATAAATATGTGTGTATAAATAAATTATATAAAAGAAATATCTCACTTCTTATTGGTATTACTAAAGGTGACATATCTACTAAAGGTAGAATTAATAAATGTTTGAGTAGTTAGTTACACGGATATCATAATATAATCATATATATGCATAATGAACATAAGACGTAATTCCATTTAATATTTAGTGTATATAAAATAATATTCCAAAACAAACTATTAAATTTACCATTCGTGGATTATATATCATCTTGCGAAAATCACAATTTTAAAACGTTGCAATATTTTTAATATTGTGGTACAATATTTTATAGTGTGGCATTACATTGTGATCACGTGGATGTGAGATTAACTCAATCACATCTTACAATTTAACGGGGCTAAATTTCACTTAAGTGTGACCCCAATTCACATTCATATATATATAAGGCACATCCCTCGCACTTTCCCTCACCCCATTCTATAACATTTTGCACTCACTTCTCTATTAAAATATTCATAAAATAAGATTTAAATCTTTGGTGAATTATAAAACATCAATGTGATCTTAACACCGAGACCTCTTAAGTAGCGATAAAGTGTTGGAAGCACAAGAGAATGTCATTTGAGCAAAAATAAATAATATGTTTACGGTGATGACATTACCCGTAGTACGTGGATGTTCCTACATTAAAAACCCGTTATTTTTAGTATTTTTCAAGGTGTCATTTTCAGACATGGGCTTGGAGTGAGGAGAATGAAATCTGACTGATTTACATATGAAATAAATGAGTTTGTAAGGGGTAGACTAGGTAGGCGCTAGCAGAGGGGCCCCTAAATCTAAAGATTATTATTATTTTTTTTTATTATTAAAATTTAGCATTATTTTTTTTTACCCAAAGTCTATATTAATTGATCTTTTTATTGATATGATTTTAAAGTAATATGAATATCATGTATATATATAAAAAATTATTATATTTTTTTTGCAAGTAAAAAATAAATATGTATATTTTTAATCTTATTTGATTTTGTTTGTATTTTTACCCATCTTCTGATGTAATTCAAGACAATTCAAGTGTGTAATTTGTTCTTAGAAAAGGTTCCATAAATACAATTGAAGCAACTAATTATTTATTCTCTATTCCTAATATTTTAGGAGAAATGTCACTTTTTTATGAAGGAATGAGTAGCCTTCGTCCAAATACCACTCTTCCAAACACCATGGGATTTACCTAACAATTTTTAATGTTTTGCAAGAAATGGTGGTTTGTTCGGTTTTGAGTCCCATCACCCACTTCATATTTGGTAAATAAGACGAGTAACTAACCTTGTATAAAAAATAGTATTTGTTGCATTCCGAGTACCTCCTGTGATTAATTCTCTCCATCCATGGATTATTACTTGTCCTTATTTGAAAATTTTATAGGATATTTTTATTCCTTTCGTATACCAATTTATCTAAACTAGTGATTTTTTAATTATCCTTATACAAATTTTTAAATACAATAATGTACAAAACATTTATTTATGTATCTGATGGGAAGAAAACTATTGACTACAATTGTAAGAAGGGCGTCCACTTCACTTATTGCCTAGGGCATTCCTAACTTTTAATTCCACTTTGCGAGTTTGTCAAAGCATAGGACCAAAACAAGAGAATCATTGTATTGGATTGACATTTGTAGACAATACCCATTTCTATGTTGAATGCAATTTATACACTTGTATTGTATTGTTTTAATCAAAGTGACAAAATCGGCTGTAGTGTTTTGGTCTTGTTTACTTGTATTTGTAGAACTATTTAATGATATTACCTGCTTTTTAAATTTACACACGCCAAATAATTAGACAATTCTAATGGTACATTGTTAGTGTAAAACCACCTTTTACATTTACACATTAAGATATAAATATTGAAAAAACTGCTCTATAAAACCAAAAAAAATCTATGTATTGATTTGGAACATGAGGTATCTGAATATGCAAATGCAATTGCAATTGTTGAAAAAGCTATCAAGATTTATTCTAGAATTGTTACAATCCACAGTTTTCCTTTGCTTGTACACGACCTAATCACAATAAGTATTCATGAAAAAACTTTATATTTGACGATACCCCATGAATAAAATTCCATGCAAAAGAAAAGTAGATATGAGATATACGAACAACATTACAAAGATAAAAAACTTTTCCGTAGTATCGAATTCCTGACAGAATTAGAACATTTAATCCGCTTATAATTCTTCTGAAAGGCCTGTTACATTCTCAAAATTTCGAAGGGGTAGACAGCTTTGAGTATAATTGCAATTCTATCCAGAATCCATCTTTCTTTTGTTTAGTTACGAAGGGACAAGGCATGTTACAGCACTATGGGAGAAAGCAATCCATCAAAACGTAAAGGTAAGGACCACAAGGTGCTCCTTATCGCATTCGTATAACTCCCTTCTTTTCCCGTACTTATACATGCTGTAGATTATGTTCCAAATATCTGAGAACAAAATAATAATCCTGGTGTCATGATTTATGTTTGATGGTCACATATTTATAATATTTCAATCCATCCTCGTTTAGACAGCTACAAATTTGTAAGTGTGCAAATTTCTAGTTTTATCTATGTCATGCTCATGATTTTCATGACAGATAGCAGGTCCAATTGACTAGAAAAAAAAAATGCCTTAAATTTTTTTTTAAACCAATGACTTTCTAAAGGATGCACTGGCTTAATAAAAGTATTGCTTGCACCACACTACCATTAGTGCAACTAAGGTTCTAGTATCTAGGGGTGTCTTGAAATACACCAAACATTAGTTGCACCATTCAAGATATGTTGAGTCTTAGTTACGTTCATTTTGAAGTGATAACCTTTGTAGCGAAGGGGGAAACCATGACCAACGCATCATTTTCACACATTCAAGTAGTTATTTATAACACCATGGTTAATGTACTATTAATTAAACAATGTTAATCCAATTTTCCATTCCAAGAGAAAAACCAAAGGAGGATGGATAAGATAGTCATGGAATTTTTGTAGTTAATTATATTGAGTTCTGAATCCCATGTTTCCCGCGAGTGAGATTGGGTACACTAGGTAAGGGTTATAGTTTTATTCTTATTGTAGTTGTAAGAGTATGACAAGGATGGAGATAAGAAGCCACAAGGATTATTTGTATTAAAAGGATGACTATAGAATTAATATCACAAATAAGTTTGTTAGGTTATTTTCCTTGTTTAATTACAATCTCATTATTAATCTGGGATGATAAAACAATCAATTTGTAAATCTGTAACCATAACTTTATTATATTAGTTATGGCTACCTAGCTAATCATGAACTCCCCAACAAGGGGTCAGTTTAGCCTAAATAGGATTTATCTTATTTCACTAAGATCTTGTTTAAGTTGAAAAATAAAAATAAAAATAAAAATAAAAATAAAAACAATTAGCTTGTTTTTCTATAAACATTCGTCTTATCCACCAAAGATCAAATTATTTAATAGGAGCATAAGATAATATCTTTGGCCACACATGAGATTAAAAACTATTACCATAATACAGTGTTACTACATTAGTAAATTAAATAAACACAGATCTCCCCGAAAAATAATCTACTAAATAAAATAAAATTAAAATTTTCATTTATAAAAATAAAGTATAAAGGGTCACGTAGTGAGACCCATCAACAAGTTGAAGAATTTAGCTTTAATGAAGACCATAAAATCAAATTATTCCACAACATGGATCTTAGGTAGTAGTTAAAAACCTTAAAACCCCTTATATTGTTCTATTACATCTTTATTTTATCTATTTCCTTCTCAATTTTATTATAATTTTGCATTTCCAAGTTTTTCTCTATAAGATTCACGGAGGCAAGTGGAGAAATGTTTATTTACTTTCCACTATGTATGTTGAATGGAGAGAATATATATATATATATATATATATATCACATTATGTTTATATTTTTTATCCGTGTTTTTAATAGTTACAAATTTCATCTTATTAATATATACTTATCCATTACATATATAAAATGTTATTCTAATCGTGATATAAAATAGACATAAATTCTATTAAACTGGGTTACAATATATATATATATATATATATATATATATATATATATATATATATATATACGACCCATAAATTCCACACGAATTTAGTCAATAATAATAGTTGGGGTTTTGATGCTGGTTTTGATAGGCTATATGCCTTTGTCCTCATTGTTTTGGTTCTTATGTTGTTTTACTCAGATTGGCACATCCGACTTCTGAGCCACTATTGTTCAAGGGTATAGCCCCTTTCATCAAAACTATTTGCCTATAATAAAAAATAATAATACTTGGGGAAGTACCCAGCCCCTCTCATCCTTGTCTATATTTTTTTCTTAAAAAAAAAAAAAAAACTTTACATGCATAAATAAAAGTTTTATGTTTTACAATAATATATAAAAGACCATATATATAGCTATGGGACATGACTGTTAAATTTGAATTGTTTTAGTTAGAATCATATAGAACATAATACAAATCCATTTTGTCTTTCAAAATAAGATATATTTAAAATCATTAATAAATTCATATTGTCTTATTTATATCACTAAATAAATATTTTTATTTAGATATAGGGGATTTATTTTATGATTAATTTCCAAAAGTAATGAAGAAAATTTACATAATTAACTATCATTTTATTTTGTAAGGTATAGATAATGAAAAAAGGTTGGGAATGTAAGATCGCATGAGATGTCCTCTATAGTCATTAATATTTAATAGTAACTTTCTATTTTTTTTTCCTTTTGTTTTGTTAAATATAAAACTTACTAAAAAAAGGACACATGTTTACAATATTCACAAATTTCAAAATTGACCTTTTAGCAACAAATAAGAGTTGCTAAGCATAAATTACTAGACATTTAAATTAAAATCCATGAGCTCAAAAGTAATTTTATTTCTTGTTGTGTTTAACAAGAAATATAATTCCTTTCCATAAAACTAGTGAATGAAGAAATGACTATCTGCTCAAAATTGAACTTTTCATTAAATCAAGATAAAAGTTTTTAGAGAAAGGGTTAAATCCTAACATCCACAAAAAACAATTCCAAATGTAAACTACCATTTCTTATTTTCAAAATTTAATTGGTAGTAGAATATAAAAAAACAAATTCCCTTTAATAACATGGTAAACCAAGAAATCATACAGTTAAGTTCTCTCAAACAAGTGTTGTACAAAGATTATTACGGAAGTTTCAAAATTTAAAATAGTATATTTTACAATCCTATGTTTATTACAATTTACATTAAGAATAAAAATAAAAATTTAATTATAAAATCCTCCCTAAAATGGGAATAACATGCCAATTTTTGGAATGAATCCTTGCATATCTTCAAGCAAGAATGCTAGCTCCAAGTCCATTTTCCAAAACTCCAAATAGTATAAGACAAATAAACCGGGTTGCGTAGCTAACCTATGGGAATCATTAGATGCCACTTCCCCATAAGGAGGTCATGTTATTCTCCCTAAAATACCATGGTAGAGAGAGGGATCATGCCTCCAAGATACACAAGGTGAGTGCAAAAATTAAATAGACCAATAAAATACATAAAGCAACCAAATGACCAAAAAAATACTAACAGACATACATGAAGAACAATGTTTCCCAAGCTGGGAAGAGGCTGAAATATTAGGTCTAAGATATCCATATTTCTATGCAACCAAAAGGGTTACAACCCATCATAAATGAATTACAGTCACCTAAACCCCCTTAATTCCTCTAAAAAAAATATTTCCCAAACATCACAAAAGGAGGAGGAAGTAATGATGGAAAATAAGGAAAACAAATAACATGCCATAACTTTATTACCATCCCTTTTATATTAAAAAGAAAATCTATAAAATATCATTTTACCAACAAAAATAAACAAGGAGTTGAGAGGATTACCTCTCAAGACAAACATTTCAAGTCCCATACTTTATGAACCACCTTGATAGGATTCATTTTTCTTTTCCCAAGCTTCGTATGAGCTCTAAATAAGGAATAAAATATCACCATGTCCCTCCAAGCTTCGAGCTCTTCCAAGTTATCTTCCCAATCTCTTCAAGAAAACAATGAGACCAAAAAGTCCCTGCAAGCTTCAAAGTGGATGTATATGAAAAGAAATCCAATAGGATCATCACTAATGATAGGGTGACATGTGT
This sequence comes from Taxus chinensis, assembly GCA_019776745.2. Classification (NCBI taxonomy): domain Eukaryota; kingdom Viridiplantae; phylum Streptophyta; class Pinopsida; order Cupressales; family Taxaceae; genus Taxus; species Taxus chinensis. The sequence continues at coordinate 807,753,605 of CM034149.1, forward strand.
CACCATCCTCATTCTCCTAACCAGAATCCAACAAGTCTCTATCATAAAAAAGGGAAAATAAATAATAAAGGAATATCCCATAAAAAAATATAAATTAAAAATAAACTAAATTTCATCCACTACTAATGAAAATCCTATTTCAATTTCATGCACTTAATAAACTATTGATTAGGGACTACTCCAACTTTGCTCTTGTTACACTTATACTTTTCTAACTCACAAACTTGAACTCACACTTTTTGATCCTTAATGTTTGACCATTCCTATCTCACAAACTCACCCTACACTCTACTCCTTTCAATTCCTTTTCAATCTACTTAAGGCTCACCCTTAAGCCCATAACTATTTTTTAGTTCTAACAATCTTAATTAGCTTCCCACTAGTTCTATACTTATTTAGGTGAGAACCTTCAAATCAAGTAGGATTTTTTTGCTTTAGAACTCATTCATCTGGATCAACTCATTCTTCATAACTCTACACGTCCACACAATTCAACTCATTTATAAAATTCAATAAAACAAATGAATAGTTTCAATCTTCACAAACACCACCCTTTTTGGCTCAAAAAACATTAACCCTTAGTCATGACAGGGATAGAGTAATCTAGAATAATTCAAGACAAAATGAAAAATTCTCCCAATACCCTTTGGGCCTAATAAGATTCCTAATAAATTTTTAAAGCTAATTCCTTGATCTTCTCTCAACACCCTTCATTGAATTCTAAGTAAAATTAGGTTTTACCAGTACTACTATTAATATTTTCCTATTCTAAATTTTTACTTAAAGGTTATTCAAGTAAAATGAGATCCATTTTAAGTACCCCAAACTCTATTATCTATGTGAAAAATCAAAAGGTAGTATCCTTTGAAAAATATCCTTCAAATATCACTATCTCAAATTCTCATAATAGGCATCATTGTCATCCAAATGCACTGTGGGTGCTTTGATAAAGAATACTTGAGTTTGGGGTAAAAAGGAGGGTCCAAAACAATAAAACTCCGCTTAAATGTCACCTTAGAATATTGTCTTAGGAATTTGGTATCTTAATTCCATTGTTGAATGAATTCTTCAACTCTATATCTTCCTAAACCTCATCTTACGGGTCTGCAAGGAAAAATGTCATGGATAACTTCGATGACAATAAATAAGCTAGTCAAATACCTTGAATAACCATTAAAATACCCCCTCAAATATTTTTAGACATCGAAATTCGGTATCGCTACCCCTGTCGTACGTGTTCACATCTTTTACCCTGATCACCTGTCTAGTTCCCTTTTTGTTTTAATTCATATTATTGTAAACATTCTCATTTTTCCCTCTTTATTTTAATTTATCATTAATATTCATCAATTGGGCACTAACCTTCATCTCATTATGTAATTAATATAAATTATTCATAATTTCCCTTCTTTATTATGTTTACCACCCACAAACTCGCTAGTTCCTAATCCCTACACTTTTTATATCTTTTATTTAATCCATTTTTACATCTCATTCACCCATATCACTTCCTTAAGAAATCCTAACCCTCCTAAATTATTTAAAGCACTTATCCCAATCTATAAAATCCCCATATCTTGTATAAATCATCCTTTTACTGCCTGAATGGACAGTTTCCTACAGTTGGCGGTGACCCACCTAGGTCACCGTCGACCCTTTAAGGCCACAATTACCTTTCTTCCCAAAGAGGGGAATAATAACAATTATCCTACATATTTGCGATCATATCTTTGAACTTGAGCTTTCTTGTAGCTACTAAAATATTCTTGGAGTCTTTTAGAGATTATTTTTATCACTTGTGGAGACTTTGGTGAGTTTATATTGATCTTATATTGGTTTATGATATCATTTCTTATCAATAACATTATTTTTTATGTCACTAACATTTTTCCAATCCAACTGTCATCATAGATTCATATCCAACTTCTTATTTTAGTCATTTTGTTTGTAGGTTTTCCTTCTAACCCAACCACCTTCAAAACATTTTAGCACTACCTAAGTCACTTTCTTTTCTCTCAGGTCTCCATCAACGCAACTCTCTTTTCTCATCCATTATTTCTTCCATATGTATGCCAGCCTACCTCTCTGTCTCTGTAACCATATTCATCACTTAGATCTTTCATTTTTCTTATTTTTCCATCTGGTTATATCCTGTCATCCTCCGGTCACTGCCAACTGAACCAAGTAACCATCAAGCTGTATCTTGCTAGCTATAAAATTCCTCTAAATTGTCATTTTCCTACATAGTGTTTTTTTCCATGTCTCATTCCTTCCTCTGCAGGTGTCTGTCTATGTTTCCTAGCCTATTTGATCAAGTGATCTACATTCATATCCCTCAATATTTTCATTTTCGATATTATGTCTAGACCCATCCACTTAGGTCTTTTTCAATCTTCCCTCTTCAACCTAGGTTGCTGTCGACCCAGCCAGGAAAAATTGATTTGTTTTTATTTAGATAATATGTATATTTTCTCATCATTTCTTTAAATTCCATATTTTTTTTAGCTTTATTTTATGCATTCTAATCTTTCCTTTATCATTGAATTTATCATATTGTATCAAATACGGGGGTTGACATCCAAATAAGGAAGTTAACGCTTCTTGGAACCAACTTTTTTATGCAGCCCCCTCATATGCCATCTAATCCATTTTCCTTTTAGTTATATTTTTTGTGCAGGTTCATCTAATTTGCAGTGATGAAATCTACTTTGCGCCCATCGTTCCATCACTATCAGCTTGCAAGTAACATTAAACCCTTGCATCTTCGAAGCTATTTTTTTCTTTAGTATCTACTTCACTATTATGATTAGGAAAGAGAAAAATTGGTCAACATTATTGGACACCCAGTGGCAACATCCTTTTAAGTGATTCTCTTATAATTTTTTTCATTTCATTTTCCATATTTCTTCCATTTTCCAACAAAATTTCAGGTGAAGGATTTACTTTTTCTTTTTTGTGTTGGGATCTTGGATTGCTTAGAGTTTCCTCTTCAATTAATTTGAATATCATATGAAAAGGAAAGGTGTTCTTTAGGAATTCTCGTTTTTGTCTTATTTTCTCCATTTTTCAGCGCATTTTCTCTTTATTGTGTTTCTGTTCTCATCAAAATTCCACATTTTGTTTTGGGATTAAAAATAACATCCTATATCCTTGCTTGTAAATCGAATATAAGAAGGGGTTGAATTTGTTTTATTTCACATTCTTTCACACACCAAAAAAAACACTAATTAATTCACACATCTAAAGACTCCCTACAAGGTGGAACTGATTTGGATTTTTTTAGCCAACAAGAAAACTGCCCCAATGTTCTGGTCACATTATAAATCCTACATAGATTCATGTCTCATATACCTTTGTGTATATCGAGGACTCCCCATCCAAGACTATCCAAACGAAAACTTATATTATTATTTTTTAGGTACCTTCATTATCCATTTCCCCTTTTCTTTTTCACATCTTTTGATTAATCAAGATAAAGAAAATATTACATGCTTATTTTGTTTACATTGATTAGTCAAACAATCATTTTCTATTTTTGTTTCATGTCAGTTATCACAGTCTCTTTATCTAGGAAAATGGAACAAAATCTTGTATCAAACAGTTCCATCATGTCATCCAAATCAACTTCCAATTTTTCCATTGGCTCATCCATGTGTATGGTTACCTCTTCCATGGTCACCCAACCTTTGATGATAAATGTACCTCATCAAGGACCTCTTTTTCAAACCACCAGCTATGATTAGACCAATCCTTTCTTACATAATCAATCTATCCCATCTACACTAACTACCCCTCCATCCAATACATTGGTTGAAGTTTTGGGGTCTCCCATAATACCTCATGGTAGTGTGGAGCTCCAATACCTTCTCAATGCCAATCCCATTTCCCTCCATGATTACCTTCTTAGGAATTCAACCCAATTTCCTATTGACGGACCACCTCTCTAACAAATATATGACTAGCATTACAACCCTGAAACAACCCAAGTTATTTCTTCACAAATTGTCTTTTTTGTCCTTTGATCCATGAGTGAGATCCCTATCATTGAACATGAGCTTGATCCATCCTCTTATCCTAATCCTTGACCTCATCAAACCACCAAACCAATCAAATCCATCCCTCACAATATACCTCCCATTAATACAACTATTACAACGTCCATTCCTATAATTTCTTCATCTACTATCACCACTTGTATTCCCTTTAAATCCTTAAAAAATATCAACCTTTTCTCATCATATCGCAATAACATTATCAATATTTACGTATCACATCCTATATTCATTCAAATTTCATGACTTCCCAACCTCCTCCTATGGGTGATTACCACTACATGATGCCTAATCCTCCCCCATCAACAATATCAACTTATCATCACCATCGCCACTCATCATATACCTCAACAACCTAGCAAATATCAACAATCACACCAATTCCCTATTCGTCAACATCAACCATTGCAAAAACTCATCCAATCTCAACTCATGCCCACACATTCAGCTGCATCAAGAAATTCTTCAAATACATACTCATCCACATGTCCACCAAAAACCCTAGCTAGATACATATCATGTCATGCAACCACAATCATTCACCTCTCATGACCTCATGCATTCCTTGATGAATAGGTTGGCTGGCCTAGAAATTGATACCTTATGTCCCAAAAATCACATTATCTTACGAAAAAAATTTCAATGAAACCATCCATCCATTATTCCTAATCAAATCTTATCCTTGTCATTGGGATATTAGAAAATTCACCAAGTTTAATAGTAAGGATGATCCCTAAAAAACACCTTCATGCATTTAGCCATGTGTGGTATCTCATTTCCCAGGACCAAGAACTCATTATTTGTAATTTTATTATCTCATTGGCTGGTATTGCATTGGATTGGTATAATGAGATCCCCTAACACTCATTGTTTTCATTTACCCAACTTGCGCAACTCTTCTTAGAACATTTATCAATCAAAATTACACACAAGATCACCATTACAAACCTATACACCATTCAACAATTTGATGATGAGTATATCATAGACTTTTTCACACAATGGCATGGAATCATAGATCAATTATCCTTCTCTCTCCATAGAAAAATCTCATTGAATTATTATCATGATTTTTTTGTGAAGCATATATCATCCACCTTCAAAATTTAATCATTCAAAACATTTGAAGAAGCATTCACTATGGCTCCTAAAATTGAGACTTATGCCCTTGAAAAAGGAAAACTTAAAATTAAATAAAACAAGAAGAAATATGAGTTTACTAAACCAATCTACATACAATAAAAAATCCAAGATCATGACCAATTCCATGGTTGTTATGTCTTTGTCTCCACCCACCTCTAGCACATGGCCTCAACAAAGAGCTATTAGACCAAACCTTAAATATACTCATGTTAGAGAGACATATAGTTTTAATATTTAATAAGTTGGTGGCGTTCCATCTAATAACACTTCCCCCCATTAGTTCATTCAATGAATCAAGAACTAACCCCGCATGGTATCGTGAGAACCACTATTGCAAATGCCAAAAAGTTTATAGATATGATATAGAAAGGTGTTGAAATTTCAAGGATTTTGTCCAAAAAATGCATCGATTGATGTGATATTCAAGTGGCTAACCCAAACACACCTCCAAAAAAACCAATTCATGTTTTTAAATAACCATATCTTATCATGCGCCTAAAAGTAAAAAACACTCCTCATATATCCCAACCATCTAATGAACACACCATTAGCACTATCAACATTTCCAACATAATTGATCAATATTTTACCCAAATAAAAAATCCACCTACTTCACAACCTATTACATCCAATTCATTTTTCTACATTATCTCTATACCTACAATTCCACAAAAAAATATCCCCATGTTTACAAAAATCATATCCACATATCCATCGACATATATTATTAATCCTACACTTAGATCTATTCCACCACTTGTAAGATCTACTTCATCAGATTTGACCACTACCTCATCTACATCTATTCCACCCCCACTTATCACATCGTATCTATAATTGAAACTTATCCTGATTACTGTTATCCAAAATTCACCCCCAAGGTAAATTTTGATAACATGCATCAAATTCTTTAGTCCCAAGTAATTATATTGATTCACGGTGAAAAGTCATGTTTCTAGGGTCCCCTCATATTTTTTTCTAACTCCCCTATCCAAGAAGAAGGGAGCAAGTTCTGAGAAAATGTGAAAAAATTGCAAAAAAACAAGCTCGGGCCAGAAAAAATCATGAAAAATGGCTAAGTCCCAGTCCTTGCAATAGTCGGGACATGAGGGACATCTGGGATGCGAACCGGCCGAAAGGCCGCTAGGCGGTCCGTGCAGCATTTGGGACATTTGGGACAAAGGGACGCATGGGACGTGGAAATTTGAACTGGCCAAAAAATGGAAAAAAATTGACTAACCTGTTGAAACAGGCAGTCTAGGACATCTGGGCAATTAGTACGCGAACCGGCCGGATCGGCCGAAATTGAGTCAAGGCAGCCCAGAACAGTTGGGCCGAAGGTACGCAAAGGACACGAACTGGCCGGATCGGCTGAAATGAGAACTTTCAGTCAGGGATGCGCGGGACAAAAGTACGCAAACCGGCCGAACCGGGCGAATCAGGAAAATTTGTCTGAAACAGTCCGGGACAGTTGGGACAAGAGTACGTGAACCGGCCGGTTCAGCCGAAATGGAAAATTTCATCACTGTGCCAAGTGGGACAGAGGGACACACGGGACGCGGATGGCCAAAGGAGCCGAAAGCCAATCAGATCACGCCACGTGTCACCGGTAGAAAAGGGACATAGAAGCCCATTTCAGGCGGTTCGGAAGGATTTGTCCCGTGCAGCATATGGGACAAATGGGACAAAGGGACACGCAGGACGTGGATAGCCGAAGGAGCTGAAGGAGAAGAAGAAAAGTCAATGTTTGGTCTGAAAACTTCAAACGGCCATAACTTTTGACTCTGAGCTCTGATTTTCACAAAATTGGACTTTCTGGAACGAGCACGACATCCTCTACGCCACAAAAACTGGATTTCTTAATTTTAACAAGGGTAGATATATTTAAATAAAAGAAACATATTTGGCTGCAGTCAGTCAATGCTCATTCCCATCAAATGACAGAAAACGCCTGCCAGACGCAAAATAGCTGCCCGCACTCAGAAGGCCATAACTTTTGTATTTCTCAACGAAATCGCACAAAATTGGTACCGTTGGAATCGTGGTTCCGATCCCGATGCACATAAATCAATAAATTCTAGTTTTATTATAAATTGACTGATTTTTTTAAGAAAACGTTGCCGGGTTCACTACAGTGTTTTATTTGGTAGTTGGGAGTGCAATTAAGAGTCATGGTCATCCTTCTTTCTCTGTTGCAACACATGGGACAGTATGGGGAGCCTTTTGCAAGTAATATACAATCATTTCACTCAATTTAATGCCTCTTGAAGGATAGATTTCAGGATTTCCATTTTCCCTTCTCTTTTCCTTCTCATTTTTCTATAAATTGGAGTGTTGGGCTCATTATAAAGGGAGATTTTTTGGGGTAGCAAAGCTCTGCCAAAATTGTTTTTGTGAAGCTAGCGTGTTACAGGCCCTTGTAGTGGACTCCTTGCATGGTGATCCAGGCCCTTATCTTGTAATAGACTGAATTGTGCATACCAGGGAAGCAATAAAATACAAGTTTGTGGATGTATCTTCCCCTGCTATGTTTTCTTGCATTCTTCTTTCCCTTTTATCTTTCCACAAGAATATTGTGTCTATTATTATGTTCTTGCAGGAATTCATTATCATTGTGTGCGCTTGGAATACTGCTGTGAATGCATTTTGCTAGATTATGGAGAACTGTCATCACCTCTTCTAGTGCGCACTTTGCCTTTGTATTTCACACATTTGGAGACTACTCTCACACCCTCATTTTCTGGTGTATCACCACTTTTGTGTAGGCTTTCATTTTATGCATTCTCTCTCCCTGGTCCCTTGGAAATTTAGATTAGAACAGTTAGCTTATCCTGCATTAGAGTAGATTGTGGCAGGTAGTTTAGGAGAATAAACCAGCTTTCTCTGGAGGTCTATCTCAAGTAGCAAGTCCCAAAACTTAGAGATAGTACCCATGTTATCCAATCACACTGTGAGTTCAAGTATATGCACAGGGGTGCTGTGATTTGGTGATAACAATTACTCTTTCTTCAAATTTACCCACACCAACCACATCGAATATTGTAACCACATCCACACCATCTCATCCTCCCACATCATTCTCATCATTTGAAGATTTTTTAAAACCACTCCAACTCACAAAAGACTTCAAATTATGTCTATATTACATCCAAAATATCAGACATCCCCACATCAAGCTAATATTTACCTTCTTTAGATCTCATCAAACACAAATTACCTCCTCCACCCATATCAACCACACAACCTTCGAATCCCCAGTTGATATCGATGTCGTTCCTTCCAAGGGTACTTTTGCATAAACAAAATCTAAGAATCTTGGTCTCTTTCACATCCCCATAAAACGATAGACATCCCTCTACCTAAGATCAAACAATCTAATGTCACACAATATATCTTAGGACTACATCCATATTTCCTAATACCATCCCCTTCATGAAAAAATACCACAATCAACTAATCAACGCAAACCAAAATCATCAAACACTTCTTATTCTAGAAACACCAACTATCACTAAATATGAATCCAGGACATCAAAACCTCAAAAAAATAGGACTAGACCTTCAACATCAATGTCACGCCACACATCCACCACTTATTCTAAATCCAAAAATTCTCACAAAGTTAAGGTACCTCCTTACACTTTGGTTCAATCATATGAGGAGGTCCTTCAAAACTTTCTTCAAATTTCCACCATCACACTTTCTCCTATAAAATCCTTATATCCAAACAACAATAAACCATATTGGTTTGAATCCAACCTCATTTTCCACATATGACCACACAACTAGACATAACCAAGAACATTTTAAAGCACTCTAAACCATTATACATAACATTATTGAGGAGGATAACCTTCTTCTTGAAGGAAATCAGTCCCCTCCTTCCACACCAATTCCAACATCCACATCATCAACTTCATCCACCAAAATGCATAATTCCCATCCATCGCATACATTTAAGGCAATCCCACCACCAAGTGACAATTACATTCAAGCATGGCCCTGCTTATTCATTAATGTTCTTAAGATATCCACTTGATATGGCCCACATGATTCTAAACCAATATCCCAACTAAAAAATCAGACTTTGTTTTCCATCCCCCCTCTTAAGGATTTTTCCTCAACCACGCCTTATAAAAACCCACGGTCTTCATCATCATCCCTTCTAAGGAGCCCACATCATCTCCATCATCATCATTAAAACCTAAAATATTTATCATAGCCACCCCCTAGGCCGATTGAAAAAAGCATTTTGAAATAACTTCACTAGGCCCCAGTTAAGATGTCACTTTACGAGTTCATCCAAAGCTCACAAGACCATAGACAGGATCTTAATGAAACTTTGAAACATATCCGAACATCTAGTGATGAGACTGAGCCTTTTGCATCTCTCGTAGGGCCACTTACGAATTTTACTTCCATCTCATTTAATGATGTTGAGATTATGGATATCAAACTAGAGGAACATAATCTTCCCCTTTTCATCATAGTTAGAATAAATGATACTTTCATTTGATGATTGATGATTGATAATGGGGAAAGTATCAACATCATCCCATCACATACCTTTGATCAACTAAAAATACCTAAAACCACTGTCGCACAAACACCAATGGTCCTTCGTGCATTCAATGATGTTATCGCTCATGCCTTGGGAATGGTTGTCATTCCTATCCGCGTTGGTGAGAAGCTCCTCCAAAAATTATTCTCTATCATAAAATGAGTTTTTTTAGTAAAATTTTCTTCTTGGAAAATGTTTGATTCGTAGCATGCATTGTGTCCCTTCTACACTTCATCACTTCATCAAATATGAGCACGAGGGAAATATTTTAAAGCTTCTAGGTGATAATCCTCCTTTCCAAGAATGCAACATGAACTATCAACCTAACGATGTCATCATTTCCAAGAATAAACCATCTCAACCATCCTTTCGCTCATCCATCCCTTCATCCAAGCTTCCAAATGATGATTCCCTAGATAAATTCATGGAAAAACTGAAGGTGGGGGGAGTAACATCTTCTTACGCGTAACGCACAACCTACACCTCATCACCTTCGTAGACCTGACAAGGATCCAATGTTCAGGAAATCATTCCTTTCAGCTAACCTCATCTTTGCACTAATCTCATCTATGGTGGTGTCAATTCCATTTATTCTCACATCATTGATCATCCCCATACAAGACCTTACACCGGAGGTTATGGATTCCTCAAAAAACCCTCCCTCACCCAGACCTATATTCACCATTGTGCATGGAAGGGATTTTACATGGGACGTTATGAGAATAGCACACATGATATTACCATTTACCAATGCCACAAACCTCATGAAATGTTTATACTAGTTTATCACGAGCAATCCTCTTATCCTATCCCGTGATCCACTATTTATCATGGACATGCCTTATCCACTTTCCAAATCCCATGAGGCCATGGATATAGATGATACCACCTTTATTACTTCTATATTTGTTTGTTTCCACAATCCTCCTGGGACTGATCACTTATCAGTGTGAAAAATTAGACTAGCTCCCTTCCCCTTCATCGTTCGTAGATGATACAAGAGAAATATTCTACAATTGACATTCTTCATTATGCTGACGATGATGTAATGATTTCCCATATGGGGTTATAATATTATTATCTTTATAATACCCTACCATATTACACATCCAATCTTCTCAATGAATCCACCATCAACATCAATAATGGCGTTCCTCAGAAACCTCACATCTTCAAATTAGCTCGATCTCTTTAGCCATTGGAGCTTGAGTATTTCTCCATATTCCTTTCTCATCATAGTTAGGCATTTGCATGGTATTATTCTAACATTCTAGGACTTAATCCTTCTATCGTTATCCACAACATCTTCACTTTTCCTAATGCCAAGCCCATGAAGTAGAAGCTTTGCCGTATGTACCCTCGAGTTACGCTCCTTTTCAAAGAAGAGTTACACCATCTTCTTTCTACCAACTTCATCATCCCCATTGACTAATGATAATGGGTTTTTAACATTGTACTCATCACAAAAGAAACTAGAAAGCTTTGTATATGCATGGATTTTGGATATTTTAACCTTGCTTTCCTGGAAGACCACTTTCCTACTTCCAAACATTGATCAACTTATGGATCTCACCATAGGTCACGAGATCCTTTCTCTTATAGATTCTTTATTTGGTTATAATCATATTCTCAATGCACCAGAAGACCAATATTAAACCTCCTTCATCAATCCTTAGGGGAAATTTTTCTATCCCATCATTCCCTTTGGTCTAAATTTTTTTTAATGTAACTTATCAGTGGGCCATGACTTACATATTTCATGATCTCATCCATAATACTCTAGAGGACTTTGTAAATGACAAATATTAAAAATCAAGATGATGATCTTGTTGTTCTCAAATTTATTTTTCAGTGTCTCATTTGTTTGTTTCTTAATCTTAATCAAATCAAGTGTGTATTTGTAGGGATGACTAGAAAACTCCTTAGATTTATCATCTCCATCATCTTGTTCCTAAAGTTGTATACTTCAATTAGGACAATAATTTCCAGAAGGATTTTGGTTATATTAAGTAATATCTCTTTTCCCCACCATTTCTTACACCTGGATGCGAAGGGGAGCCCTTTTATCTATATGTCTTTACTACTGATAATGTTCTAGGGGCTATGTTAGCACATCGTGATGACCAAGTATGTGAGTAGGTCATTTATTACATATTTACACCCTCCATGACTATGAGACTCATTATAATGAATTTGGAAAATTGTGCTACGCTCTCTTATTTTTCACTTCTAAACATCAACACTATCTTCTCAATCCTAAAAATTATGCCATCACTATATCTCATCTTCTCAAAACAATGCATTCTAATCTCTATCACAATGATCTCATTACTCTATGGATCATGGTCACGATTGAGTTTTTAACTAGAGTTCATCTCTCAAAAATCTATCAAGCACAAAGTTATCACAAACTAATTATCTGAAGACACTCTTCCTAAAATGCATCTTCCTCACAAGTAGTTTCCTGATAAATCCATTAATCACTTATACCATGAGTGTTATAGCCTTAAGATGAACCTATTCTTTGACGGCTCTAATTCTCATGAAGGGGGATGCGATGGCATCGTTCACTTTCCTCTTGGGAATGCACCTATTCCATTCGCAAATAAGCTTGAATTTAAGAGCACAAACAATATGGATGAGTACAAAGCCCTCATCTAGGCCTTACAACTATTGTGTTTTCAGGTTTTCACATTCTTGAAATTTCTAGGGATTTTGAGGCAAAATGATACCCTTTATAAATATAGAGATATCATCCTTATCCTCCTTGAGGTTTCCATATTTACACTATCCAAGTTGTTACTCGATCATCTAATAATTTTTTTGATACAATGACATCTCTTATAGCTCTCATCCCATGGACAAAAGAGTTATCTAAACTTTCTATTTTAATTCATCATAGTGATCGACCATTCCTTGAGCTACCTTGTGATAATCTTGTTGAGTTTGGTTCTTCATAAATATGGTATTCCAAGATCTTTGATTATCAATCACAATATTTCATTCCCACCGATCTATCTAAGAATCAAAGGAGGTATTCTCTTCAATACACTAACCACTATGTCATTATTTACAACATCCTTTATAAGCGTGGGGTTTGATGGCATTCTCCTTCAATGCCTTAAATACCATGAGTCTTCTTGCACTATCCAAGAGGTCTGTGGTGACATTTGCAGTGGACACTTTAGTGGGCTAGCTATTACCAAGCGCATTCTTCTCCTTTGTTATTATTGGCCTTCCCTCAATTATGAATGCTATGAGTATGTCAAAGAAATGTGTTAAATATTAGCAACAATCTAATCTTATTCATATTCATAGCCAAGCCTTAGATTTGGCATAATGTATTTGGCCCTTCTCACATTGGGGCATTAATCTTATTTGTATAATCAATCATTTGTCTTCACAAAAACATCACTCCATCATCACACCAACCGAGTATTTCACCAAGTGTGTTAAATAAATTCCACTCATCTCAACCTAATCTAGTCTAATTATTAAATCCATCTATCAACATTTTCCTCTTCGGTGTTCCTAAAAAAATAAACACGAAAAATGAAATTTCCTTTAAAAATAAAGATATCAAGAATATTTTTGAATCACTCAATATAAAACTTATCTTCTCTTCTCCCTACTATCCTTAATCTAATGGACATTGTGAATTGATTAATAAAAATATTATAAACATTTTTTCCAAGACTATTTATCATTCAGGTCGTAATTGGCATCTTCATCTCCCTTTTTATCTTTTGGTTTATTAGACAAGCATTCATACTTTTATGGGTGCTACACCTTTTTCTCCTTTTGACGACTCTAAGTCCATTATTTTTCCCTTGAAGTTAAAATTTCATCCTTTTTTGTATCTCTTCGTGACTTCATTTCTGATGAAGATTATTTCCAGGAGCATCTAGCGTAGCTCAATTTGTTAGAAGAATTTTTCCTTCTCCCTCTTGAGAATCATCATGTTTATCAAGATAACATAAATCATTCTTAAAACAATCAATTTAGAGAATGTGACTTTAATTTTATTGACCTCATATTTAAATAAAATCATAACGTTACTACTCTAGAAATGAACCAACGTGGAAATTTTTCCCCTAACTAGATTGGGCCATAAATTATCATGCATAAGTATGGTTCGGGAGCCTATCATTTGGGATCCCTTGATGGTAAACCAGAAGTGGAAGAACTTAAAACATTATACTTGTGACCATTCTATTATTAGCATACCTATCAGTGAGTAGTAAGTCATTTCCTTAGATCATTTCTCCATCATTAGCCTCTTTCATCTATCATTGTAATGATTTGGAATTAACTGGTCAACCGTCACTTTCCTAGACATGACCTTGAATATGGGCACCATGGCTCTGCCCATATCATTTTCCTCATAAATAGGTTATCCCTTATTGGTGAGAAATCCACGATCATTACATACATCACCCTCTTTTTTACCTATTGGAACCATGCTAAGTTTCCATGGGTGTCCCCTTTTCCATTCATTTTCCCCATCTAATTGATCTACCTAGCTCTTCCTGGATCTTCCCCATGTAAAATTTAAAATGTAAAATTCATGGATTCCCCTATAGAAATTCAAAAATAGATTATTCCCTCGAAGGACAATTTTCCATGTAAAGAAAAAGATAGAAAGAAAATAAAAATAAAAAAGAAAATCATATAAAATAGATCGATCCTCCGAAGGATGACTATCATGTATATCATTCTTGCCATCAAAAGCATAAATAAAATAAATTAGACCATACCCTCAAAGGATAGCTACTCTCTTATATCATGTCATCAAAGGATTCCTGAATTAATCAACCTTATATTACCATCCTAAAAAAGATACCCCCATTTATCATCTTTCTCATGGAAAACTTCCATTATTGATCAATTTTATCTTTCCCTTACCTAGAGTTGTGGCATAGACTTAGTGAAATAAAATTTTAAAAAACCCTCTTCCTAGACCCCTTTTTCTGTCAAAATTAGGTTTATGGGATTCTCTTATCCATATTTACCTCTTTGTCTTCTAATATAACTAACTATTGTCGATCATATGTTAACATGTGTTTTGGTCACATGTGACTTTCCTTACTTTGATCCCCATCTCATTTACCTCCAATGAACTTGGAGGCATCATTTCCTTATGAACTTCTTGATACAATGTAACATTGTTTGTATCCATAGGTCACTAATCATTGAGTTGTGTTCTATTCTAAGATATCCACAACTATCCTTTATTTCGGTTACAATAACATCTACTCTATCTTATGGTGGACTACATGAGGTTTTTGAGAGTGTGGTCTCAGCTGCTTTGGCTGTAGAATTTCTATCAACATGCTGCCAACATGCTGCTAAGGCAATGACTTCAGATGCAGAACAGAATAAAGATATTCACATTGGATCTAGAACCTAGGAAGATATTGTTAAGGTACCTCCTGAAAAAAATTTGGGCCCCCTTTCCTCTGCATTTAGACTGAATACTACTTTTAAAAGTAGAAAATATAAGGAGGGTTGTGACCCACATACAAGTGCCCGATGGTTGTCTTCATAGAGCTCTTGACAAAACAAATTTCACCCTTATTGGAAAGTTTTTGGGAGCCAGACCCAATGTTGATATTATCAGAAAATGGGCCATGGGATGCTCGAAGCCAAAAGGGGATTTAAATATCACCACAATGGAAAAGGGGTTTTTCTTAACCCATTTAAATCAAAAGGCAAATGTGGATTCAATACTTCTGGGTGGCCCCTAGTGTATTGACAATATGGTACTTTTAAAAAAAAAATGGTATCAATTGTTTAACCCTAATACGGAGAATATACATACCATCCCCATTTAGTGTAGACTCCCAGAACTGCCCTTTCATCTTTGGGATGATGATATCCTTCTCCATATTGCTAGATTGATTGGTTTTCCAATCAGGCTAGATGGGCGTACAAAAAATAGACCCAGACTTGCCTTTGCTAGATTTTGTGTCTCGTCAGAAATGGAGAAGGAGTTACTTGAATACATCATTCCTCAATCAAAATTTGGGTCATGGAAATAGTCAATATAATATGAGGCATTTCCGCTAAGATGTTATAAATGCCACAAATTAGGGCATTTTGCCAAAAAATGTCCAAAGAGCAAGAAGCAAAAGCATGATAAAAATTCGGATCTTCCTGAAGAGAAAGGCCTGAAATAGAAAATAGAGTCTGAAAAATCCTCTCAGACCGATATAAATACTATCAACAAGAACAAGAAAGATCAACATGCAAGGGTTAAAGACCGATGCATGCAAACGAATCTAAAAATCAAAGGGCAACAAAAAGGGGTTTTAAGACCATAATAAAGAGAACACCGGTCTATAGAAAGCTGTGGAGACTAAAAAACGCTCCATCGGGAAATGGTGAAGAAGTTGGAAAGGAAAAAAGAAAATCATCAGACAAAGGGTGAAGAAGCTCTGAAGGAAATGGAAAAAGATCAGGAAAAGATGCTTGAAAATACAAATCCTATAAAACTGAACAAGGAAGTGGATGAAATAAATGAAAATTTTTTACATCCATCTAACCATTTATAATGAAGAAGAGATGGGAAAATTACTCCCCTCTCTCATCAAGAACAGGTTAATCAGAAAATTACTTTGAAGAATACATAATTGAACAAGCTGAGACAAGAAAAGGATAAAGAAACTTCTAGAATCCATAGCAAGATATCTAAATGAGGATTCAAAGTTTAAGAAAATGGAGGATCTCATAGAGAATGAATACAACAGAGAATCCCCTTTAGTACAAAAACTTGAATTTGATAAATAAAAAGAAGAAGGAGAAATTACCCCTGCTTTGACAAAGATACTTTCTGAATGTGAAAAGGATGGATTCATCACAGTTCAACAAAAGACACAATGATTGAAAGGCTTTGAAGAAATCCTAGAATCGCTATATAGTGATAAAACGAAACAAATAGGAAACTGGGAAGCTTCCACTTCAATAATCATAAGAGCTACTACAAATATAGTTGTGAATACTGGAGTGATCTATGAAAAAGGTAGACCCTCCAAAAGTGATGTGAGGAAAAAAGAGACAGAGAAATAAATTATAGATGGTACTCAAAGTCTTTTGAGCCATCCGACAACCACCTCCCCAATTCTTTTTTAATGAAAGTTATATCTTGAAATGTTAGGGGGCTAAATGGAGGTCCTTAATGAAGAATGCTTAAGAAACTTAGAAGATCAAGCAGACCTAGTATCCTTCTAATTCAAAAAAACGAAAATGAAAACTAAAGTTGTTGAAGAGTGCAAAAATATTTTTTGGGAGAATGTTGCTTTCGCCACTTCTGATTCTCAAGGGGATTCTAGAGGTTTATTGGTCTTCTGGGACACTAAATTTTTTCATGCTAATTTGCTTTTCTCCTCTCAAAATCATTTAGCAATACATTTTAACAGTCTTGAGAACAATTCTAATTGTATTATTTCCAATATCTATGCTCTAAATACTGCTGCTAGTAGATGAAATTTATGGAAAGAATTAGCTTCGTTTAGAAATAATTTTGAGGATTCTAACTAGCTGATTATGGGGGATTTTAACACTCCTCTAAACCCTAGGTGAAAATTTGGAGGCAACTCTGAGTTCTCTAATAGCATGGAAGATTTTGCTAACATCATTTCATATCTCAATCTTACAGACATTGAACTTGATGGTAATCAAAACACTTGGTCTAACAGATGAATTAAAGAAATTTTGATTTAGGTAAGATTGGATAGAGCTGTCATTATTACTAATTGGATCTTAAATCAGATTTTTCATCTCTCCTCTTTACCCAGAACTAGTTCTGACCATAATCCTATTACTCTTAATTTTCTTCAATTGGTCTAAGCCTTTTCACTGTAACTTTAAATTCAAAAAGATGTGGCTTGAGAATGAGGACATTCTTGATAGAATTAAGGAATGGTGGACTTGGGAAGGGATAGGAACAACTCAATTAAGACTTTTTCAGAAGTTGAAAAATGTGAAGCAAAAGGTTAAAAACTGGAATAAAGAGGTTTTTGGCAACATCTTTGATCATAAATAAGTGATTAAGTGACAAATGGAAGAGTTTGAGATAAAATTTTCAATGAAAGGTATGACTTATGAGGATCACCAAAATGAAAAGAAACTTCTTGCTGAACTACATAATATCAATAGTCATGAGGAAACCTTTTGGAGAATGAAATCTAGAGCTCTTTGCTTAAAGTCTATGGACAGAAACACAAAAAATTTTCATTATAACCACTCTTAATCATAAGGCTTGCAATAGAATTACTGAAGTCTCCAAGGGGAATGGTACCATTACTAAGGATGTTAAGGATATTAAAGTTGAAACCCTAAAATTCCATGAGAATATTTTAACTGAGAACAATTCTTATAATGAGCAGGAAGCCTCCTTCCTTTTAGACTCCATTCCTAACAATTTTCTTCCAGAAGAGAGATTTAAGAGCCTTTCTAAAGCGGTCACCATTGAGGAGTTGAAAAATGATGTCTTTTCTCTATAAGGTGATAAGGCTCTGGGCCCTGATGGATTCTCTGCTAATTTATTCCAAATATGTTGGGATATATGCTCTAAAGATTTTTTGAAAGCTATAAATGAGTTTTACAAAACTGGAAATCTAATAAAGGAATTAAATAACATGCATATTTTGCTTGCATCCAAGAAGCTGGATGCAAATGATTTTAAAATTTTTAGACCAATCAGCCTGGTTAATGTGGTTTACAAAATTTTCACTAAAATTTTTAACCACTAGACTACAGCCTATTCTCATAGAAATTATCTCCCAACAGTAGAGAAGATTTATAAAAGGTTAGAATTATCTAGGATGGGGTAATTATTGTCCATTGAACAATTCATTCTATGGCTAAAAGAAGAAAATATGGGATGGAAATAAAAGTTAGATATGCATAAGGCATTTGATTAGAGTCTCTTGGAAATTCATGGATGAGGTATTGACCAAGTTTGGATTTAAAAATAAATTCACAAAAAATTGTCCAAGCTTGCATATCATCTCCTAGATTTTCAGTGGTTGTTAATACGGAGCCTATTTTTTTTTTTTGCTAGCAATAGAGGGATTCGACAAGGGGACCCCATGTCCCCTCTGATGTTCATCATAATTGCTGACCGTCTAAGTCATTCTATTACAAAAGCTATATATAACGGTATGATAAAAAGGCTTTCAACCTACTTCAAACAATCAGATTTCTTCCCATCAGTAGTTTGCTGATGACACTATTTTTCTCCTTATGGTCTCCATCATTTAATCTAAGGCTATCCAAACCATTCTCATATTCTATGAGGAAGCCCTGGGGTAGAAAGTAAACTTTGATAAAATCTCGGTATACTTCTTCAATACCCCTATTGAAAGACAAAAAAAGATTGCCCTCATTCTTGGTTGCAAAATCAACTCCTTGCCAGCTAATAATCTAAGACTCCCTATGAGTACTAGTAAGGTTTCTATTGAGGTTTGGAATGATTTTCTTAAGATATTTCAAAAAAAAAAAATTGCGTGGAAAGGGGCTATCCTCTCCAGCGTTGGTAAATGTATATTGATTAATAGCAATCTTCATAATTTACCCATCTATATCATGTCAATGTTCAACATTCCAGGACTAGTGGTGAATAGCATTGATAAAATTCAAATACACTTCTTATGGCATGGGACAAAAGAAAGGTTTAGATATCATTTAGTAGCATGGGATCAAGTTTGTAAGCCAAAAAGAAATGAGGGTTTAGGAATCAAATATATAAGAAATATGAATGTTGCTTTAATTACAAAGTCGGGTTGGAGGCTAATCAAAGAGTAGAAACCATGGACTGAGTTGATGAAAGTAATCAATCTTTCTAATCAAAACATGAATTCCTTTCTCTTTGACCAGCTGCTTCTAAATGGATCACTTTTCTAGAAACAATCTTCTTCACAATAGGCATATTCTCTCTTAGGGCTGTAGATGGAAACTTTGAAATGGTCAAGACATTGATTTCTGGCATGACATCTAGTCTGACATAAGTTGGGATACCATTTTTAGTTCAATTAAATATAACCTTATTATAAATTATGAAAATAAATTCAAAGACTACATTGAGGTGTCTGGTAATAGAAGGAACTTGAAGCAACTCATAGTTGATGAGGAAAATATGCAGCCCATTGTCTCTACCATGTAGAATCATATTTCCCTAATACATATCAGTCAAAAAGATAATAAGGATGAGATTATTTCGGTAGATTCCTTTAATGGAGAATATACAGTTAAATCTGGTTACAATTTTTTTTACTTTTATTAAAAGTGAAATTGATTGGCACAAGCTCTGCCTACTTGAGCTAACTCCTAAGGTAAATTTCCTCTAGTGGCTTATCATCAAAGGTAAGATTCTAACTAATGAAAATATTATTAGAAAGGGTTTTATCATGCCTAACATATGTTGCTTGTGCCAAGAAGAAGCTGAAGACATTAAACACCTCTTTCTGCATTGTAAGTATACTTCCAAAGTTTGGTATCTATTTTTTGATAATTTCAAGTGCAATTGGATTTTCCGCCATACTTGTCTATAGCCATGGAAACAATGGAACTCCCCATATAAGCATTGTGTGATCAGGAGGCTATGGCAACTGGTTCTCCCCCACACCATGTGGAGAGTCTGGATAGCTATAAATGATGTTATTTATAGAAATACCAGAAGGATATGTACAAAAGTATTTAAAGAAATTATCATTGCAATGAAAGACAAAATTGAAATATTTAAGCCTCCCAAAAATAAACTCTATCCCAATGAAGAGGAACACATTCTTATTGCTTTGAACATTGGCACTAATAGCATTAAGCATAAGGATAACAACAACATTGATAGATCTTTTATACGTTTGATTCAACCACCTACTACATCATACAAACTAAACTTTGATGGATCTTCAAAAGGTAATCCTGGGGATTTGGGAGGTGGTGGGGTGATCAGAGATCACAAAGAATACTTTTTTTCTTCTTTTTCTTGCAAGATGGGTAAGAAAACAAATCATTACTCGAAAGCTTCAGTTGTGCTATAGGGAATAATATTGGAAAGAGATTGTAATATTTCTAATATTATAATTGAGGGGTACTCGTTGAACATTATTAATTTGTTAAATCAAAAGAAACCCCCAAGCTGGTCTATCAGAGATTTCATTAATGAAGCTTTTGAAATTTGCAATTGTTTTGATAATTGTACGATTATCCACACCTATCGTGAAGGAAATAGAGTGGCCGATAGTTTAGAAAATATTAGTGTCAACAACACAATGCAAACATGGTTAAGTAGTGAACCTCTTCTAACTAAAGTACTTGATGACATCACTAAAGATATACACGATTTTTCACACAGTCATTAATAGTTACAAAAAAGGTGCCAAGGACGTGATTATTAATTTCAATGGTAAGTTTAATGATATTTTAAAAATTTTGCACACTTCAAAGGTCCCCAAAAGAAGAGACGATGTAGAGTCGAATGGAATTAAAAATTTTATTGTTGTGCAGGGTAGAAACAATACCAGCAAAATCGAGGGGGCTCCATGCAAGACCGAACCCATTCATGATCTAGCCTAGAAAAACGACACAATTATTTGGCATTATATACAAATGGGGGGTATTTAAAATATCAATGAAAAGATGTAGGGTTTTTACAAGGAAAGATTGATGAAATTCACAAATGGTTGGAGAAAATGTACTGTTGAGTATGGATAAGTCAGGGTCGAGATCTCTGGGGAACTCATCACTCAAGTCATGGGGTTGAACCTGGATGGACCCAAGTTTTTCAAAAAAAGAGTCGACTGTGAGGTTGAAGCTAAAAATTTTCTTGAGGAAGGGGGGCACCTGGAATTTACAATGGTTGGAATAAAATTGGCCTCTAGCCCTAAGCCCTTTGTTGACATAGCGCGGATGATGGTTAGGTATGTCACACTTGAGGGAATATATGGCACCATTCCTCTAAAGCATTTAATATTTCTCAATCATTTCCATAGGAATCTAACCATAAATTTCCCGCATTATTTGTTGAATTCCTTAGAGAAGTCTATTTTAGAAGTCCATAATCATACCTAGGTTGTACCTCTACACTAGGGTTTGATTCTGCTCATCCATCATCATTGTATCTCTTTCTCTCACCCTTTTCCTACTCCCCCTATTATTCTCCCTATCCCTATCGATAAAGGTATGGATTCTACTACTTCTAGCAGAAAGATGAAAGGAAAAAAGGCTATGGTTTACCTAACTTCTTCACAAAGGATTCTGTGTAGCCATAGGTATATTGAACTTGCCAAAAACTTATTACATATCAATAAACTTGTTGACGAATGTAGAGATGTGGATCTTCTTACCAAGGTTAGAAAGCTTGAAAAGGAAATTAAAGACCTTAAAAATGCTCCTAGGAATTTGGAAAAAACAAAAGGAAACAAGAAGTTACAAAATTCTGAGGACAATAATACTACTGTTGAGATTTTTAAGAAGCTCCTGTCACTTGATGCTAGTTTGGGAAATGCCAAGGGTCATCACAACTGCATCTTCTCTACAATGAAAGAGGTTTATAATTTTATGGAGTAGCACGTGAGGAGTGTTGGCATCCTTAGTGGCATTCCGGATGACATATGGGATTCTAATGAGACTCGTGACCTTCCACTTACTGAGGTGGATATAAATGATCCTTCTCATACCACAACCATTGCACTATTCACCTCTCTTGAGAAAATTAAGGGCAAGATTGGCAGGGCAGTCAAATAGTGTAGTGCCCAGGTGTCATTTAGCTACTGTGAAGTTGCTATTTTTTGGAGATTTTGTTGTTGTTTTCTTGCTAGGATGTCTTTTTTTGGATCCCTCTTTGAAGTATTTTTTTCCTTTTGTTCTTCTTTGGATCTCTGTTTGGATGGATCTTTTTGTACTCACTTTATTGATATATTGGGCTTTTGAGCCTACATGTTTAAGGCACTTAGCCTTTCTTAGTTGGGTTTTCTCCTTGTGGTATTTGGTTACTTGATCCTTTTTTTACTCAGGGTATAGTCCCTTAAAAACTATTTATCCTTAATAAAAAACATCTACTCTATCTAAATCCTTTGTGTGTTATCCATCAACAATCACACATCTAATTTACCTATTCTATCTATCATCGTGTATTTTTATCATCTATCACATTTATTTTTCAACTAAACATTACATGTTGTATATTAAAATATCCAACCATTGCATATAAGTTCACCATCATCATCAAATATAAAGTAAACATATAATCATCATCAACACATATCCACATCAAATCATCATAAATAAAATAATCAAAATCACAAAATTGACACACGCTAGAATACAATACAATCATATATCATATATATATCGTCAAAATAAATTGTATTAGTACATCATTGACCTATAAGGGTCCTTTGTCAAAGCAGAGATGTTATCAAAACCACTAAAGTTAACCTTAGAAATCGTAAAACCTTTCCCTTTTGAGGAAAGTCCATTTGTTTGTCTCTCATCCTCATCACCTCTACCTTGGCCCTCTCTTTAGTGTGGTTGAGGCACACTCACTATGCTTCTAGATGGCCTTGTTGCGTCTATCATTCAATACAACACGTACTCCCTATAACTTAGTTTCCATGACAACTTCTTGATCACAATCCCCTCATAATACATAGCCTTTATGGCTCATGATCTGTATTGATCCATGGAAATCATGCTATGAGGAGCCACATGGCCCACCCTCTATGATGCCACATGTGGATTACTTATTGACTCTGTTGCAAGTATAGTAATGAGATCTCCAAATCTGGCTCAATATGCCTTTATCTGCCTCTTATATCTATCTCTTTCTTGGATGACTCGATAACTATCCTACTCAAGGGTCTAGGATTCTTGTCACACAGTATCTCATTCCTGATGAGCGACATCCATCTCATTTCTCACCTTAGATAACTCTTCTTACAGTAATTCCATCTCTTTACTTTGTCCTTGATCACCATACCCATCTCTGCCTCAACGACAAAACTCCACCTCAATATCCATCTCCTCTTCCTTCTCATCCCCTCTCTCTCTAGCTACCCTATTCGACCAAGTAGTGGTCATTCACTCAACAAAACCTTTGTCAGCTCCTACATCATCATCATCATCCCATGGCCTCGATTCCTCCTCCATCAAGTCTCTCATATTAGAACTAAGAAGATATCTATCCATCTTCTCATGCTTAGAGGATATGGAATGTCCACGTACCATCTAAAAGACAAAAAATTTTCATCAAACCCTATAAGACTAAATGGTCTCAATCATCTCTGGCCTATGGCCTTATAACCACCATGTCCTCCTCATACCAACTGAATTTGCATCAGCTCTATGCCATGCAAGGAAGTATTGTTAGTGAGAAATCATAGCACCCCCAAATTACTTCAAAATATTTGCTTTTCTAAGGTAGAATCATCTGGTGTGATTGCATAACATGGAAATTTTCCTAAGGTGTGGGACCTTACAAATTGGAAAAGCTATCTAGATTGAAGGTTGGTTCATTATTCCTCTATTTAGGTGCATACGTATGGATTCACAAAGGACCTATATCTATACCTAGTATAAAAGTTTCCAAGGAGATAGGGATAAGAGAGTACAGAAACAATAAATAACTAAAATACAAGGTGATGCACAAAAGGAATGATGAAAACTTAGTTTTACTTCGACATGACCGAATAAAATGCATACAATGAACAAGCATAGATAGCTAGATCTGTAATGAGAGACCAAATCATAAGAAGGATCTAAGATCGATCACAAACATATTTTATTGCTCTATAGGTTGATATAGTTTATTACAGAATAGTCAAAAGACAGAAACGTATTACAATTTTAATGGAATGCCTTAACCCCACAAATTTTTTGCCAAAATGAGAAGGGAACCTACAAAACAAAGAATCCCACCACCAAATTTATATATTCGATCAAAGAGAAGAAAGAGAGAGAGAGAATAAGGAAAACGTGGGTCAATGCTCAAAAACCGTTGCTAATGCTTTTGGTAAATTATTCCCCCACATCCATCCTTTTACATCGATCCTTGGTTTGGCACCTTGAAGGAAGAGGAAACGACGGAAATAGATCGAATCTGATCTAGTTGTTGAGAATGATGATCCTGCATTGAAGGCTTGAAGACATTTCTCCATTTTTCTTCCAACTAACTTCCCAAAAATTAAATTTTTAGACTCCCATGGAATAGACAAAATCAAGATATTTCCAATGGTGTCAGATATACAATCTCTCAATCCCTGGGTCAAAAGATATGCCCCTTTGAAGTTTGAATCGATTTCGTACAAATGGGCTAGAATTTTTTTTGAAAAATTGGTCCCCCTTTTGGATTGGGACACGTGGCAGCTAGATTGAGACAAAACTCAGGTCCATGGGTCTACAATTTACATTTTGTCTTTTACGCAAAAAATGTAAAACCTTTAAAAAATCCTCGTAGCCCCAAAGTTCCGCATGAACACGTGACTCCTTTTGGTTGGTTTGGAAATGTGCTTCCATCTTTATTTTTGTTCCTTTTTGGTCAAAAGACAAATTTTCATCCTTTTCTCTAACTCCCTGCCTTGGCTTTGACTCGGATCTAAATGTTGATTTTTTCTTTGTACAGATTTGCAGGCCATTTTGTAACTTTTATTCCTTTTTGAGGTAACAAGGGGAAAAATCAACTTTTTCCCTGACTGCCCGCTTTCCCGTAGGACACGTGTCACTCTAGCTCTCACTCAAGAACCTTTTCTCAATTTTACCCTTTAAACAATGTCCTTAGGACACTTGGTAGATTCCGTCGACCTGGCTTATGCATTGACTATTCAAATAACTCTACCCCCTTTGAGGACAGATGGAGGCATCGTGCTTTATTTTTAAACTTGACCCAAAGTTTCCCTTAGAGGAGCATCGAGTTGACACTTGTCGGCCTCTGCTACTTTGTGGAATTTTAAATAGTACCTCCTACTTTTTGACTTTGGGCTACATGGCGTGCTCGCACTCACTTGGGTCTCTCCCTTTGGACCAACTCTTAGAAATGTGCTAGACTGACACTTAGTACTCTCTGCTGACACTTTCATACTTAGTCATTTTTTGAAGCTTTCTGCCCCCCCCCCGGCCCCTGACTCTTTTTGACCATTTTCTATGTGGAGGGATAACGCAAGTTTGAGCTCCCCTTGTTTGGATTCACTTTGGAGAAGCACCGTTAGGACATGTGTCTCTCTCCACTCCCTCCTCCATACTTAGTCATCTTTTGATCTTTTCCTAAACCGTTTCGATCCCAAGGACTTCAAATCTTCGTCATTCTCCCTTCTTCTTTCTTCTGGATTCTTTGTAGCATCTTCCCTTCTTGTCTAACACTGTTATTTTATAGTTTTTCCTACCTATAAATTGGAGAATGGATTTAAGGTGTAGAAACAGCCTGACAGAGTCATTTCTTTCTTTACAGGATCCTTTACTCTTTCTCCAACTCCACCACTTCATTGCTGAATCCTTTTTACAACCAATTTATAGGATCTAACTTAGTTTTCTGAGGTTCCTCCTATGTGGGGTCATGATTCGATCCAATATTTATCTTAGGGTGAAATATGGATAATAATTTGGTGACTCATGGGGACATCTACCTGCTCGATGAAGAGATCAGTTGCTTTTTCATATCTATTGGGCATGGAGTCAAGAATAACAGTCTAATACTAATTTTACCTCTGATTCACGAGCCCAGATGCATGTGCTCTCAAATTCCATAAGAAAATCTTGAAATAAATATTTCAAAGAGTAGAAAATTATTTTAATACAAGGTTTCATCTATTTCTCTGAATGAACTACAAAAGAGCAAAAAAACAACACCACGACTATGTACAAAATTGAAATCATACATTCTCCAAATGGAACATGCAAAGCATGCTAAGTACTTAGGATAAAAGTAATCTACACTTCAGAAAGACAATGTGTAGAAGCACTTAGAGGAAAGAGAAACTAAACTAATATGTACAGAGTGAGACTCCCCCTTTAGTAGCAGTGCTTAAGAAGATCCCATTCACTGGAATCTACAACTCTTCACCCTCCAATGTGGATGATTGGAAATAATTAGTACTTTTGCATCTTGTTATCATATAAGGGCCACTCTAGATGGCATCAAACTTAGAATGTCTCCCTAGTTTTTCTCGAGCTACATCCCATTCCAATACTAGGTCTCCTTCCTAGAAGGTCCTTGATTTTTCCTTCTTATCAAAACATTTCTTGACTGAAGCCTGATTATTCTCCAATTCATGGAGAGATTTCTCTCTAGTTTCTTCTAATTCTATCAGTTCTGCATACATGGCCTCCATTGGTCCAAATTCAGACATCTCTAGTTGCTTCACAAGCTCTAATGCTGGTAACTCAAGTGATAAAGGCAACAATGCTTCTTTCCCATAGAAAATATTGAATGGGGAGCTTCCTGTACATCTCTTAGGTGTTATTCTATCAGCTGATAAGGCCATTTTGAGATTTGTGTGCTAGGTCCTTTGATTCTAATCAATATTTCTCTTGATGTTCTTAAACATGTCTTTGTTTGTGGACTCAGCCACGCCATTACCTTGGGCGTAATAGTTTGATGAATTACTCAAATAATTCCAATTTTTAATAGCCCATATTGTGATCTTGGAACCTATAAATTCTAATGCATTGTCTGATATGATGGTGACGGGTACCCTAAATCTAGTCACTATCCCTTCCTAGAAATCCAGGATGTTAGACTCATTCGCTTCTTTGAGTTCCACTTCCTCGGTCCACTTGGTGAAGTAATCAGTTTCCATCAAAATCCATTTATGGCCTTGGCTTGAATTTAGATTGATGAATCTAATGAAGTCCAATCCCCATTGCATGAAAGTTTGGTCTACTGATATTGGGTGCAATGGAAGTGTTGCTAACCTATCTTTTTCTTTGATGAATGCACAATTCTTGCACCTTTTGATCCATGTGTAGCATTCACTAAAAAATCTGGGCCAATAATAATATTCTTTCATGATTTTGAGTGCTATCACTCATGGAGAAAAACTGGCCTCCAGCTGCTTCAACATGGAATTATTGTAGCACTCTCTTTACTTGATTTGTCCTAATGCATCTCAACAGAATGTCATTGATGTCTCTTTTAAACAAGAAACCATCAATAAGAACATATGGGATGACCTGTAGCCTGAAATGAATTCTTTTTTCTTTACTCATCCCATGAGGACACAGACCTGTTTGAAGGAAGTGTACCATTTCTTGGGTCCAACAAGGAGCAGATACATCATCTCTCCCTTCTTCTTGATCATCTTGTAGAACAAAAATAACCTCCTTTTTACTGTTTGTTTCATCTTCTAGAGAAAATGCTAGCTCCTTACACAAGCCCCTCCCATGAGACAATTTGGTGACGTTAATCTAAATGTCATATTATATGACATGAGTGATCCACCTTGCACGTTTCTCATTCAGGTACTCGCTGAAGAGGAATTTTTTGAATTCTATATGGGATACCAATAGTTGGATTTTGTTGTTTGACACCAAATGCTTAAACTTCTTCATTCCCCTTATCACTGCTAGGAATTGTTTCTCAATGAAAGAATACCTCTCCTCATAGTCTTCTAGACTTTGACTGAAGAAAGAAATTGGATGTTTTGAGCTTTCTTTGTTCTACTGAACTAGCATTGCAGAGATAGTGTCATTGCCACCAAAGGCATACAATATGAAGTCCTTGGAGCAATATGGGTTTACAAGAGTTGGGGCTTGCTATATAGCTTCTTTGATAGCTTCCAAGCTTGCCTTTCCTTTAACTATCCATCTGAATGTTAAGCTCTTCTTAAAAATCAATGTTATTGGCTTAACCAGAGCAACAAAGTTTGGGACAAATCTTTGAACAAAGTTGATCTTCCCCAAGAAAATTTGAAGATCCTTCATGTGACTTGGAAATGGCAGTGTTTTTGTTGCTTCAACTCTTTATGGATCAATTTCCAGACCCTCCTTAGACACAATGTGGCCCAAAATCCTACCCTCATGGGCCAAGAATATGGAATTTTTTGGGGTACAAAGATACCCCAAATCTTCTGCATATTTCAAACACTTTCCTTAGATGAAAAAGGTGGTCTACTACATTCTTGGAGAACAAAGTGATATCATCCAAATAGATCAACACTATTTTGTTGATTAGCCCTTTGAATTCCATATCCATGGCTCTTTGGAAAGTAGCACCAACATTAGATAGTCCAAATGGCATTTTTTGTATACATAGGTACCTCATTTAGTGGTGAAGGCTGTTTTGAATTGATCATCTTCTATCACCATGATCTGATTATATCCTGAGTAGCCATCTAAGAGAGAGAATCTCTCTAACCCAGACACTACTTGCAAGATCTACTCCATTGAAGGGAGTGGGTAGTGATCTTTAAGATAGGATCTGTTTAAATCTATGAAATCAACACACAACCTGCTTTCTCCATTTTTATTTTTGACTGGGACCATATTTGCAACCTAACATGAGTGTTTAATTGGAAATATGATGCTTGCCTCTATTAGCTTGTTTAGCTCCCTTTTCATTAGAGGCTCAATATGTGGGTTGACTGGTCTATGATTCTACCTGATAGGCTGAGCAGCTGGGTCTAATTCAAAACCCTTAGGTCTTCATAAATCCAAGCAAACACATTAAGGAATTATTGCAAAAGTTCTATGAATTCATACCTTTCCTACTCAGTGGGCACCTTACCAATTTGAAGTGTTTTTCCTTCTCCAACTGGGATTGACTCTGAATCCTCTTCTTGGATTTTTATGTTGGCTTTCTTTTTTCTGAATTTATCATTAGGATTAAAGATAGATTCCATTGTAACTAATCCTTTTGGAAGCTTGTTAGTATGTAGTTGTATTAAATGATTCTTGTACTGCTGCTCTAATTTGATTTGGTTATTAGCTGAGAATTAAACTTCTTACAAAAATTTAATGATTTGTTGATCATTTTAAAAAATTTGCCAGCATGTATTATTATATGGCACTGCTGGTATCACAACCACATGGATATGTGGTTGTCCTTTGTATTTCTTGATGTTTTACACCACATCATAGGATGCTCCAACTCCTGTAATCCTATCAGCAACTTCATTTTCTTTTCTAGGTATGGACACAATGCTAAAGGATTCAAAATCCTCCATAAGGTCCCATACTCTATTCTTATAGTTCTTGAGCAGGTCATTCTTGATAGCATTAAGTCATCTAACTTGATTGGAAACCAATTCACTATCACAAAACACATGTAAATTCTTGATCCCTAGATTTCTTTCCCAATGAAGACCTTGGACTAAAGCCTCATATTCAACAGTGTTATTTGAGAAAGAAAACTAAAATCTATAGGCTAAATAATACTTCATACCTTTGGGATACACAATCATATCTCCTCCCCCAACTCCTTCTCTACTCCTTGAACCATCAAAGAATAATTCTCATACCCCATTGTCATCTTTATGTTTTGGCTTAACTAGGGTAGGGAGAGGGTGATTCTCTTCATGTATAAGGTATACACCCAACTCAGATTCATCCATCTCCTTATAGGGGTCAAAATCATGTCTTTTACTAGCCCACTCATCTAGAGTAAATTATGGGATACATTCCAACTTGGTATCTGGTTCATTAGTGCTTAGGAGGTCTTCTTGATCAAAAGTTGAGAAGTTGGCATTAATTGGGCTAGGCACATAAGATTCAATATGATAGTCTACAATGGGTTCAGATATGATTGTGGCCTTTGCCCCATACCTTTTCCTAAAGAGCATATGTGACCAATCAGCATAAAGGTAGCCTCCAATTTTGGTAGTGAAGTCCCTAGACAGACACAAATAAAAATGTGATGGAAAATCTATGATGGAAATTTTTTGTAAGATATCCATATTAGGGAAGGAATGTAGAGTGAGGCTTAGATCTTTGATGATTCCCACAATGGTCAATGGTGTCCCATCTAATTGGACTACTCCTCTAGAGATGACCTCATATTAGAGACCCAACTGATCAAATATTTGTTTGGGCATCACAGAACTACTAGCCCCAGAATTAATCATACAATTATGCACTAATTTGTATCCAAAGATTAATGAGACTTAGAATGGAGGGGGTCTTAGGCTCTTACCTTGTTGTTCTCCTTGGTTCTTCTCAAGTTGAACTGCATTGGTAAGCACTCTCTCTTGTTGATTAGGGGGTTGATTTTAACTTGACCAATTTTGCATGGCAGTCTGTAACAGATCCCTCTACCCTGGAATGGATAATGACTCCCATAGTGAAATTTTCACACTTTTCCTCTTCATTTTTTCAATAATATTAAATGATATATCCTTTTATTACCCCTTCCTAGACACATTTCTTTCGTACACATTGGTTGTTACAACTAGTGCCTGAATGAATTTGGAAGGTGGCTTGGATTGGTTCTCCATGTTGGGAGTTACAATTCGAACACCAGGACCTTATGGAGTGATGGAAGGTTGAGGGTTATCTGAGTTTAGTGGTTGGCCTTCTCCAATGCTTCTCTTTTTGTACCATGTATTGGCAGCCACACTTTGAGAAGGGAACTGATTCATCCCAAAGAAGTCTTCAGCTTACCAATTGACAAGCACGGTCTCTCCTAGATGTTTAGCTTGATGAGCTCCTTGTTGTTGGTCTACTTCCTGACTATGATCTTGTGACACCATATTGGTTTGCACCATTAGATCCTGATTCAAAGCACCATTAAAACACATGGATTAGTTATGTGGCTGACAACATGGAAAACAACAATCATATTCCTGTGCCATATTGTTCTATGCAGGGACCAATGCCTTTAATGTTGAGGTTGTATTTGGATCATAAGAGCTAAAAGGTCTAGTTGCTTGAGGTTTTCCTTGGACTTTGAATCTGATTTGTAGTCTGAGGTGGTGGCCTATTCTACTGGTATTGGGGTCTAGTTTGATATTGAGCTTGAGACTGATATGGCCTGGAGCTCTTTACTTGCTACGTCTTGATGGTCATTGGTTCTTTTCCTAGGTTTTATAGTTGCTTCACCACTTCCTAAAGCTCTTTAGAGGTGCTGGATGAAGAATTGAAAGCTGAGGCTAGTCTTTGACTCCTGGGGGTGCGTATAGGAGCTAATGAAGGCATTTGGCTAGTATCTAGGTTTCCTATCTCAAGGTACAGAGACATGGATGGCTTAGGAGCTATTTTACTAGATTGAATCAAACGGTTATTAGATCCTATGGAAAGGCTATAGGTTGGTGGCATTGTAGTGCCTCCCATTGACTGAATCATCAGAGAAATATCAAAATTTAAATCCCTAAGAAAGTATAGGAAGGCACCTTCATTTGTGGGATTTACTGTTATTGGAATCCTATCCAAGGTTCGTTGGAACCTGAAGTTGAAGTCTACCAGCTTCTCATTGGGGGCTCTCTTGATAGTTGTTAGTTGATCAAGCAAATACAAGTTGTCATCTTTCTCTCCAAAGTGGTTATGGAGGGCTTTGCATAGCTGATTCCAATTTTGGATAGAGCCTACCTCAAGACTTCTAAACCATTGTGAAGCCTTCCCTTTGAGTGAACAAGTAAGAAACTTGATGACAATGTCCATCTCATGAATCTCATGGATTGTACAGACATTGGTAATATCTTGGAGATGATCACCAGGGGAATTTTTGTTTTTCCCCAGTGAACTATGGGATACTCTTTAATGATGCAATAGAAACTGGATATTTTGCATTCAAGGCGAGTGCACTACTGAAAGTGAAGTTAACGTAAGGATTTGGCTGAGCCATTTTGATCTTTCTAAGTAATCCTCTTGATTGATTGAATGGTGTACTGGGAGGAGGTGTTGAGAAAGCTCTCCTTGGTGGGGATATAGGCCTTTTTACTCTTCTTCCTCTTCTCCCTCTATCTGGGGATAAGTCTAAATAGACAAATACTCCCTCTTGTCTAGTTCTTGAATGTGTTTTTGTTCTTCTCTTAAACTTACTAGGACTGCTGAAACTAGTAGATTTGTTTCTTTTAGAGTCACCAAATATGCAATTTTAAATCTTCTTAAAAGCTAGAATGACAGAAGGTGTACATCAATTCCTAGTGTAATAAGATAGAGACATCTTTTTCCCATGCCAAAAATGTTAGTGCGAAATCACAGCACACCCAAAATGACTTCTCAAGTTTTTCTTTTCTAAGGCATAATCATCTAGTGTGATTGCATAACATGGAACTTTTCCTAAGGTGTGGGACCTTGGAAATTGGAAAATCTCTCCAGATCAAATTTTGGTTCCTTATTCCTTTGTTTAGGTGCATACGTAAGGATTCGTACGAGATCTATATCTATACCTAGTCTAAAAATTTCGAAGGAGACAGGGATAAAAGAGTACAAAAATAAGAAATAACTAAACTACCAGGTGATGCACCAAAGGAATGATGAACACTTAGTTTTCCTTCGACACGAACCAATAAAATTCATACAATAAACAAGCACAGATAGCTAGATCTATAATGAGAGACCAGATAGAAGAAAAATAAACAAGAAGGATCTAAGATAGATCACGAACATATTTTATTCCTATATAGGTTGATACAATTCATTACAAAATAGTCGAAAGGAAGAAACATATTACATTTTTAATGGAAGGCTTGAACCCCACAAATATTTTTCCATAAGGATAAGGGATCCTATAAAACTAATAATATCAAACCCTTTACAATGAATCCCACCCCAAAATTTATATATTCGATCGGAGAGAAGAAATAGAGAGAGAGAATCAAGAAAATGTGGATTGAATCTCAAACAAAATTGTTAATGATTCTACTAAAATGTTCCCCGAATTTATCCTTTTACATCGATCCTTGGTTTGACGCCTTGAAGGAAGAGGAAATGGTGGAAATAGATCAAATCCGATTTGGTTATTGAGACCGATAATCTTGCATTGAAGGCATGAAGACGTATCTCAATTTTTCTTCTACCTAACTTCCCCAAAATTAAAGTTTCAGACTCTCATGATGTATAAAAAATCGTGATCTTTCCAATGGTGTTAGATTTGCAATCTCTCGAACCTTGGGTCGAAAGATATGCCCCTTCAAATTTTGAATTGATTCCGTACAAATGGGTAGGAAAAAAATTGAAGAATGGGTCCCCCTTTTGGATAGGGACACATGGCAGCAAGATTGGGAAAAAAATCAGGTCCATGGGTCCATAATTTACATTTTCTCTTTTGCGCAAAACACCCAAAACCTTTAACAAATCATCACATCCCCAAAGCTCCACGTGAACACGTGGCTCCTTTTGGTTAGTTGCGAAATGTTCTTCCATCTTTATTTTTGTGCCATTTTGGTTGAAAGACAATTTTTAACCTTGTTCCCTGACTCCCCACATTGGCTTTAACTCGGGTCTAAATGCTGAATTTTTGCTTTGGTAGAGTTGTGAGCCATTTTGCAAATTTTACTCCTTTTTGAGGTAACAAGGGGAAAAAACAACTTTTTCCCCGACTTCCTACTTTCTCTTGGGACACGTGTCACTCTGGAACTTGCTTGAGAACCTTTTCTCCATTTTACCCTTGAAACAACTCCCTTAGGACACTTGGAAGCTTCCACTAGCCTAGCTTATGCATTGACTATTAGACTAACTCTACCCTCTTTGAGGACATGTTGAGGTAGTGCGCTTTGTTTGCAAACTTGACCCAAAGTTTCCCTTGGAGGAGCATCGAGTTGATACTTTTTGGCTTCCACTTCTTTGTGGAATTTTCAATGGTCCCTCTTACTGTTTGACTTTAGGCTACGTGGCTAGCTTGCACTCGCTTGGCTTTCGACCTTTGGACCGACTCTTGGAAATGTCTCAGGCTGACACTTGGCAATATTCACTTACACTTCCATACTTAGTCATTTTATGAAGCTTTCTTCCCGCCCCTTCATTCTTTTTGACCATTTGTTACATGGAGGGTTGGCAAAAGTTTGAGCGCCCTTTTTTTGGATTCACTTTGGAGAAGCTCCGTTAGAACACATGTCTCTTCCGCTGCCTCCTACATAGTTATTCATTTTTTGACCTTTTCCTAAACCATTTTGAGCCGAAGGACTTCGAATCTTCATCATTCTCCCTTCTTCTTGCTTCTGGATTCTTTGTAGCATTTTCCCTACTTGTTTAACCCTACTATTTTATAGTTCCACCTTCATGTAACTTGGAGAATGGATGTAAGGTGTAGAAATGGCCCAACAGATTCCTTTCTTTCTGTAGATTATCATTTTATCTTTCTTCATCTCCACAAATTCGTTGTTGAATCCTTTTTTCAACCAATTTGTAGGATTATGAATGAGTTTTCTCGGTTTCCTCGTATACAGGGTTGTGATTTGATCTAATATTTAGCTTGGGGTGAAATATGGATAAAAAGTATATATATGGCCACCATCTAATATGCTCTCCCTTAAGATTTTTAAACCTACCATTTTACCTTTTTTCATTCCTCAGTCCTCTATCTTAATTATTTTGATCAGCTCGCTATCTCAAGAATCCCACTATAAGCTCTATATGGTCCCCTGTGACCCATGGTAGCCCTTGTGGCCTTACAAATACAATGTCCTAATAGGCTCGAAAGTGTATAAGGAATCCTACATCTAGCGCTATCCTCCTCTCATCTCTATAAATATATAACTCGTAATATACCTACACTAGCAGAGTGGTACAAAAAATGAACATTCTTCGATGATCAACCATATCAGCCAATACACCTACTAATGTCCATAAAAATTGGGCTACTCCTTAGTTAGGAATCGCATAAACAGAAATGGCAAAAATCAACAAACAAATAAATCTAGTCCATGCATCCCCACAGCTCGTACCTCATCTCATAAGAGAACACTCCTGATGCAAATTTAATGTGGGGTGCATCAGGTCAAGACAACCATGTTAACATTACTAATATGTTATCCACTACAATTAGGAAAATTTATTCCCATTGTATTAATAGTCTAAGGATGTGATACATATCCCCCAAGTTGATTATCATCTCACATGTCCTTAACAAAAAGGTGCATGTATGTATATCCCACCTCTAAAATAAAGCAATCATGAACACCACATCTTGTAGGATCCTCTGATAGTGTTTTAATCCTCCCAATCGCATCGCCTATAATTGGCCCAACTAAGAATCAACTAGGTCCCCTCTGATCTATTCACATAGTGATAGGACTCAGTGTTTCAAATATAGGGTCTCTCTGGCCTACAATCATGTAAACATCAA
Organism: Taxus chinensis; assembly: GCA_019776745.2. Lineage (NCBI taxonomy): Eukaryota > Viridiplantae > Streptophyta > Pinopsida > Cupressales > Taxaceae > Taxus > Taxus chinensis. Next base: position 807,789,573 of record CM034149.1, read on the forward strand.
GAAAGCATCAATATTATGATCCTCATTTTATCCCATAATCTTTCTATCTATCAAAATCATTTATTTTAGCCATGGTTGAAGCAAAACCTAGCCAAGTCAATGTGCCTAGGGCTCAGTTGACACCTTTTAGAGCTACGTTGATGGTGTCTCTAGCCAGGTACCGCCAACCACCCTCAACACCAATCCAAATTTTAAAAATAATGCAAACACATAATAAAACATTTAAAATTTAAATACAAGCTAGGGTTTTCATTACTCACCATCCTATGAACCCTTAGGGGTTTCCAGGTTGCTCCTTTGGCCTTCATCTCTATTCAAATTGTTATCTCCTTTTATAAATATTGATCCCTTAAATTAACACTAGTAGACATGAATATTAAATTTCTTGGTAGACTTTTTGGGCTTACATAGTCATTAACTTAAGTCATTGTTTACCCCTTTGGGTTTTCGTTGAGCTACCTTAAGCATCGTTGACTGAATTTGGGCACCATCGACCTGGCCTCGGCTCATCTATTTTGTGATTTTTTGTTAGGGAATCATCTCTATTTATAAAGTCCACCTCTGTGGCTATATTTATTTCCCTTTATGGAATTTATATCCTTGATTTTTTGAATTTTTCCTTTTCATCCATTTTGGTGTCCTTTATCAAGACACATTAATTTCCATTCTCGTCCTTCATGGATGCATACCTTCCATCGATTCCTCATGTTTTAAGGATTTTGCATTACCTTCACATTAAGTGCACATAATTTTTATGTGCGCATATGAACTGTTTGTACCCACATCTTGCATTCATATTGAGTTATTTCCCATTAGATTTGATCTATTTCGATGTGATTTTTTCAAACTCAAAGGCCCCTAAAATAGTGTCATCATCTCACTGAATACTTTAACCTTTGTTTCCTTCCGATGCTACTCCTAAGATTGCCTCTTTTTAAACCTTTTGTTGAATCCTTATTTTTTAGGGAATCTTCCCTCATATCATCATTTTCCCCCTTCTTTTTTTACCTACTTTCCCTTATTCATTTATCTTTTTGAAACTCGTGACCAATTCCTTGTTATATCATTGATCCCTAGTTTGAAGGGCAGCACCTCATCAATAATCATCCATAATCAATAATATTTTTAATCCCTTCTTGTATTTGTCTCAGAAATTTCCATTGAAAAATCACTCAACAAAAAGGTGAAAATGTAGACACTAAAATTTGGTATCACTACCCCTGTAGGATGTGTTCACCTCTTTTACCATGATCATGTACCAAGCTCCCTTTTTATTTTAATTCATATTATTATTAACATTCTCATATTTCCCTATCTATTTTAATTTATCATTAATCCTCATCAATTATCCCGTAATCCTTATCTTAATATGTAATTAATATTAATTATTCCTAATTTCCCTTCTCTAGGTTTTTTACCACCCATAAACCGCCTATTTCCTAATCCCTAAGGTTTTCCTAGTGTTTATTTAATCCATTATTATATCCCATTCACCCATGTCACTTCGCTAAGAAACCCTAACTCACCTGAATGCTTTAAAGAACTTATCCCTATCCATAAAATCCTCATATCTCGAATAAATCATCCTTTCACCTCCTGAATTGATGGTTCCCTATGGTTGGTGGAAACCCACCCAAGTATCGTCGACCCTATAAGGCCACATTTAACTTTCCTCCCAAAGATGGGAATAATCAAATTCTCTTTCATTTTGGTGATCTTATCTTTGAACATGTACTTTCTTGCAGTTGTTACAATCTTCTTGGAGTCCCTTGGAGCTTATTTACATCACTTGTGGAGAATTTGGGGATTTTATCTTGATCTTATATTGGTTTATGCTATTATTTATTCTCATTACAATTATTTTTCATTCACTAACATTTTGAAGGTGTAACTGCCATCATTTTTTAAGATCCAACTTCTTCTTTCAATCGTTTTTATTTGTAGGTTGTCATTATAACCCATATACCTTCAACATTATTTCACACTACCTAGGTCCCTACCATTTCTGTCAGGTCACCATCGACCTAACTCTGTGTTCACATCTATTATACCTTCCAAATTCACACCAACCTTCCTCTATGTCTTTTTCAACCATATTCAACACTATGATATCTCATTCTACTTATTTGTTAGTCTAGTTCATTTCTACGATTCTTCGATTTCCACTAATTAAGCATAGTTGTCATCGACCTATATCCTATTATCCATAAAGTTCATCCAAATCCTCATTTTCTTGCATATTATCTGTTTCCCTATCTTAGACCTTCTTCTATATTTGTTTTTCAGTGTTTCTAGACCTTTGTGATCAACTGATATGCATTAATATCCCTCCAGATATTCATTTTTAGATTTCTATCCAAACCCATTTTATTTGATTTTCATCAACCTGTCCTCTACAACCTGGTTCATTGTAGAAGAAGTGAGGTAAAAAAAATTCTTGTCTGATTTACATCATATCTACACTTTTTATCTATTTCTGTAATTTCAAGATTTTGTTTAGCTTTAGTTTCTGGATGTTAATTTGTCCGTTATCATTGAATTTTTCATCCTTTATCAAATATAAGGGTTCACATCTGCATAAGAAAGTTAACACTTCTTTGAACGGAAAATATCACGAAGCTCCATCATACACCATCTAATCCATTTTCCTTTCATTTATCTTTATTGTGTATGTTCATCAGATTTATAGCGAGAAATATACTTTTTGCCCATTCTTCCATCACTATCATCTATTAAGGTACATTAAACTCTTGCATCTTTGAATTTGTTATTTTTTTAGTATCTAGTTCAGTAATCTTAGTAGGAAAGAGAAAACTTTATCAACAAGAGCTTTCTATAAGTTTTCAAGGCTTTTTACTAGTTATTTTAAGAGAAAAGCGTAATTTTCTGTTCGTAACCCTAGTTGAGGGTTGTTTGTTCCGATTTTTTCTGAGGAAACAAATGTTTATGATTTGTAGCCATTTTTTATCTTTCTTGATAGTTTTTGTTTTAATGTACTTGTGTTAACCTAGAACAACACTACCAATGTAAATTAATTCATAACATAACTTAACACTCTCTAAAATCTCGTTTTCCAATCACAGTGGACTAAACTATAATTAAATCAAAAAAGAAGATACTACCTCTAAATCCCAAATAATTAAGGAATCCGGTTTCAATGAAGGCACCAAATAGAAATATTTCTTCATCAACTTGAATATCTCTATCTTAAATTTTTTGAAATAATATTTCAATCCTTTCTAACCCTACTGTAGACACTAAAATTAGGTAACACTCCCCTTTGGTCACTCGTCAAATAAGCACCCTTCATCACATTCACCTAGCCATGGACGCCTTCACCCCACTAACATTAATTTAATTAATTAAATTAAATTAATTCATTATCCTCACTATATTTATTATTTAAATATCTTAATTTAAATAATATACACATATACACTTCACCTAGACACCTCACCAAGCCAACTAACCCTAAAACCTATTCTTAGTAAGTTGTCATAACTAAACGAGACTTACCTAAAACCTAAAAATCAATGCCTACATTCTCTCTAACCACAGTCCCACATGCTTGCAAGAAGCTCCCAGTCTAATATGTGGGTTAATGGCATGAGATCCGAGGAATTCAAGAGGATCTCCCTAGTTTAGTAAACCTAGGAGATCATTGCCTTGACCGACGCCGGCTACCCCTAACCATCGCCATTTAAGCCATAGAACTTCCGTCGGTTACCCTTTTAACCCCAAAAAAACCTTATTCTCAAGGTTGGAATAAGGTTGGAAAAAGATCAAAAAATTTGGCAAACATTAGCACATTCCATAGAGATATCACATCTTTTGAGAGCGAATTTCAACGAGAACACGTATGCAACGAAGAAGATCAAGCATCTTTTCCTTCACAGCCATCCCAACACTGATCTAATCTAACCAAGCAAAGAGGAATGTACATGCAGCCCATGCAGAAGATTTCCTTCAGTTGGTGATCACCTGCAGCCTTCAAACCTCTCATCAACACCTTCATCCCTCACTCACATGCATCCATAACTAGAATCCAAGTAAATAAACGTTATACTTCTCTAGTTCATTCCATTTCATCATTATATTATCATCTATTGTTTACCTAGCCACCTATTGACCTCCTCCTACACTCACCCCTCCATATACCGATTAAAACCTTGCCAATACCTACCTAAATAACCCAATACCTCTTCCTGACCAGCCAAAGTCCTTCGTGCAATCACAAAGGAGACTTAAATCTCGTTTTGTGTAATTACCATTTTTCCATAGTAACTAGCACCAGTTACATCTAACCACCGTCTATCACCCTTAACTTACATCAGTGTCTGTATTTTCCCATACAACCTAGAATAGTGACCTATCCACCTAATTCCCTCTCACCCTCATTCACCTGTGATCTACCTGAGACCTCTGTCTGACCTACAAAGATCTAGAACTAGTTACTTGACCATCGGATCCTATTCTAACCTAGCATGTTAGCTTAGATCTATTTATTATTGTGTTTTAAGTGAGATACCTAAATCATTTTGAATTATAATAGGTTTTACCTTATTTACCACATTAAATTGTTTAAAACAGTGGACTGACAACCATCTAGGAAGTATCACACTTCCTAGATCTAGTACATGCTAGGTAGTTCACTACACATATTTTTTAAATCCTTCTGGTGCTCTTACTTTGCATTACAGGTAGTTCCTCCTAGCCAAAAGGAATATCTCACAATCAGCTATGCATTCAAAAGTCATACGCACACAATAACACATCAACAAGCATTTGAACAGGTAATCCTCCTACACCGATTACCCTATCTGTTTCTTCAATACTTCAAAGAAATGATCTAGAATCATGAAAAACATTTTGGCATGCCCAGTGGGACCCATCCAGGGTTCCTTGCATATTCATTCATTCCTAGGAAAATTTGTGTGTTTTTTTCCCTTCGAAAGAGCATACACATTAATTTTCTTCCTTGGTAACCCACCTTTTCTTTCTATTTTCTCTAAAGGAAACTTTTCTTTTGGTGTAATTAAAAGGAACCATTTCTTCATGTTTTCTACATTGTAGTGAAAGAGCATCCCTCTTCCTCATCATATTATTGTTTCATTCAACTTCAAACTTCGATTTGGGTTTAAAAATAAGCACATTGCATTCTGATTTATCGTATTAGCTCACACTAATTGAGGGAAACCTATATGCTCGAAGTCATGACCAACTGATGGTTGACAAACGAATTGTAGAAATCACATCTCTCTCTCTCTCTTGGAGCTTTGCCAAATTTCACAAATTCAAAACAAAAACATATTTTTAAAGGGCATCTGTCCTGGGAATGCTTGTCAATGATTACACTAATCTAAGGATTAGAAGGTACTTCCCAGCTCACTATTCTGTCAAGTCATACTTTAGAGTGAAGCCTGTCCCAACCATAACATACCTAAAACATCACCTTTTAGATCTCCTTCTTTATAGGAAGCCATCCTCACCAAAAAAAATATATTTCACAATTCATGTGTCAGTCCTTAACTAGCATAAGCTAAACAAACATAATAGAAAAGACACTCCTAGAATTGCATTTTTATTAGTGTTTCTGCTTAGATTGCATTTTGAGGTGAGAGATCACGTTCTTCATTTTTATTGTTCATCCTTGCATGATTCTCATCATAGCTGGTGTATTTTGACTTCACCTGAGTGTTCCTGGACCATATTATCATCATTCTTAGAAGTTTGGTTCTGATTCTATATCAGATTTTAATTCACAACCACTTTTCTTTCATCACTGTTTCAATTTCACAGTAACCGTCATCGGTTACCCTTTGACTTTCCTCAATTATACCAAACCGATGGTGGTTCCAGGTCCTTTTGTTAACCTACCCAAAATGACATTTTATTCATTTTCTTCCACTTTTCACAGTCCCTGTCACTGCCATCATTTCCATTGACATTGTAAAACACCATCAGATTTTACATACCTGTCAGAATTGACCTTCTACCTATTTTTTCACTCACTGACCATTTTCTACAGTGACTGGTAGCGGTTACCCCTGACCGGCATCGGTTCGCCTTAACTGACATTGGTTAGCCTATTTCACTTTCCAACCACCATATGGTACCTAATCCACTTTTTGCCACTAGATTCACCTGTTCCTGCTATTTTCTGTGTCATTTATAGAGAAGCAGCCCTACCTGATCGGTACTAGGTTCACATGGTGCTGACCCGAAGATAAGCAAGCGCACTCATATTTCACGCCAGTTGTTAACCACTCCCACCTAGTCCTTCATCACCTTCGATTTTATCACCAGCTATGGATCCCATCCAACCTATCACTATCGCTACTGAAGATGAGGAGTTCGCACAACTCCATGACCAAAACCCTTCCGCAATGAAGTTTTACCTTTCCCACTCATCCAATCGAGATGCCTCGGGTCAGTTGACATACAGGATGCCCATATCTATCCCCCTGAATCTCACTCCTACTCCTGCATTAGCCCCATCTAGCACTGTATTACCCGTATTTACCTTACCACTAGTCACTTCATGGCTAGGTCATATACCCGCTATGAATGCCACGTTTTCCACCTCTATGGCACCTGCCAACATCCACCATACTTTCGACGAATACCCAAAACACAACCTTATCCACCCCTAATGTCTCACACATACCCATAGCTACACTACCACCTCCAGTGTCCATGAACTCTATCCCTTTCAGAACATGGTCCTTTCCATTCCACAATCATTACCCCCCCATTTCCACTAGGGTCACCACGACCCTTCCACCTCTGTATACATACTATCATCCACCTCCTATTTCATCTATTATTCCCTCCAGATACATACCTCCTATTTCACTACCTTTTTTTCAATTAACCTACATGACAGCACTATACATTAGAGTGCCACCCCCAATTATATGCCCAAAACCAACCCTCTCATGCTACAAGACGCACCCAATAATTGCAACCTACCAATGACCTAATCAAATTGATGTGGACAAGATGTAGACATTAGAGGCATTAGTTTCTAGCTCCCGCAACACTCTCACCTATGATGAGATTTGATATGATCCCATCCACCCATCCATTTTTATCCACCCATACCCCATGCATTGTAAAATTCCTAAATTCAATAGTAAAGAAGGACCCGTAGCAACATTTGATGTCGTTCAAACATAGGTGTTATCTGATCACTCACGATGATGCCTTACTCTTGAGAACCTTTCCCATGTCCCTCACTAGATCTGCATTAGATTAGTATAGTGGGTTACCTACAGACTCTATATTCTAATTCAATCAGGTAACCCTAAGCCTTCTTGGATCATTTCTCTATCAATATCATCAAGAAGGTTACCATGACTGATCTATACTCCCTGCATCAATATGAGGATGAATCTATCGCAGATTTTATCACTCACTGGCATAGCTTGATTAACCAACTTGCCTTCCGAATGCCACAAATGGAACTCATCGAGATCTTCACATTTCCTTGTGCCAAACATATCTCACCAACCTTAGAGGTCCAAACCTTCTGAATATTCAATGAAGCATTCACTATGGCATGAAAGTTAGAGATTTGGGTCATTGAAGAGAAGAAAATCCAATTACACAATAAGAATTATGCATTCAATTCGAATGATACCTCTTCTTCTTCCAAACAACCAAATAATTATTTAAAGGCTAAGGGCACTGCTAACATAGTGGTACTCAAGGCCATCCCAACTCATCGGTCAAATTAGGCTACCCCCTCATCTAATCTCTCACCCATCCAGACTTTTCAATTCAGACAAGAGTAGCGGAACTACACCCCAATTAAGGAACCTTAGTATTCTGTCTTAGAAAAGCTTATCAAATCTAGAGCCATCAATCTTCCACCCATAAAAAAAACACACTAGTTTTGACCCTTCTTCCCCCATGCCTGCATGGTATAAAGAACATGACTTATGTAACTATCATCGAGTAAAGGGTCATAGTGACGACAACTGCATCACTTTAGAAAATATTGTCCAAGAAATGCTCGAGAAAGGTGAGTTAACCATGGATAATCCTAATGCACCTACCAACCAAAACCTACACATCTTCAGGAAACCATTTCCCAACCATGCCCCTTCATCTGATCAAACCGGTGAGACCTCAACTCATGATACCCATACCCGTGAGGTCCATGATATCTTTAATGGCATATATGTCACCTCCCAACTACCTCACATTCCTTCCATAAAGGAAATCCTAGCCCCAACTTCTCCTTCTATGTTAGAACCCACAACACCTACTTCTCCAGCCACAGAGGATCACCTTTCATCTCCTTCATCACCTACGGAGGAGTCTTCCGCTAACATCGATACCATCTCAACCCTGGCTTCTCCACTTAGAGAACCTTTACCCACAGTACCTCCTCCACCCATAGAGGAGCACCTCTCCATTTCTCCACTTTTAGAGGAGCATTCCATCACCTTCTACACCTACCATAGACCTAGTTGACATACCTTTGCCTCTTTATGAGCATTCTCCATCCTCTACCCAAAATCCTGCAAACCTACTTTCAGCTCTCTTACCCATAGAAGCTAAAGCTAGCCAATTTCCCGTCTCTAAGACACATTTTAAGGGAATTTCCATTAGGTCCTCATCAACTCCAGCTACAAACGTGTCATTTTCATGTTTGGTTGATCACTTAGATTACGTGGATAGAGCCTTACTATAGGGATGCCTTTTGCTTCCTGCCTTAACGCAGATGCAGAGGTCACTTGCTAATACCCCCACTATCTACATAAAAATATTTTGACCAATTGAACCAAACACAAAAACCTCTATCAAAAATCCTTCCATGACACCTGTCATAGCTCAAACCAAACACTTACCCATAGCCCAATCCATATTTAAACTCAAACTGACACCTATGACATAATCCGTGACTAAACATATTACCACTTTAGGGGTCACCCCAACTACCTGCCCTACACATCCACCTATTAAACTAGATTTACCTACATCCTCCAAAGACAACACCACACCTACTATGAAACCCAAACAGAAGAACCATACCCATAGAACTCATACCCTAGCTGTGCCAATCACACCTACACTTGTTCCGTCCATCCTAGGATCTTTGCTTCCTAAAATGGTCAAGAATCCTCCACCCATCAATAAACCAAAAACACAACAACCCATTCCTTCCTCAAAAACCTTTAGCCTACCCAGATGCCCAACACGACTTACACCCACACATACAACATTTTTACCACCCATAACTCCAATACCCTCAGCTATTTCTTCACTAATCACTACACTTTAGTTCGCTATCTCTGACACCCCCAAGTATGACTCACGTCATCTACATTCATAGCACCCGTGTTATCCCCATGGGTCACTCACCATCTTCCCCCATATTCTTTTCCGTCTAGTCCTCATACACCCATATCACCTTTACCCAAGAAGGTGCAATCCAAAAACAAAATTCAAGTACCACACAATAAGACAGTCAAAACAACAACACACCCTCCTACCTGTTCACCTAACTATACCTCTACCTAAACCAACACGACCAATACCCAAAACCACGCCAACACCTAAAACCATAAATCGATCCATTCCTCCTCTTCCAAAGATCGTTCCTCAACAATCAACTACACCTACACCCAAACTGACGTTCACTTCCCATTGTGATCCATTAGTAGGGTCCTATGCCAAAATTTTAACTAACCTCCTCAAAACTTCTGTCATCACATTACCGCCACTCAGACCTTACGACCCCCTCACATCCAAGCCAAAAGGGTTTGATGATACTAAAATTTTTGCATACCATCTTGTGCCAGGGCATGATGTGGAGAACTGTAAGGCCTTGAAAACCATCCTTATCTAGTTGTGTCCCTTAGAAGCCAACTTTGATGATGACGAAATTCTCGATGAGGATCTTGCTTCACTGACGCCCATTTCCCGCACTTTCCACTCAAAAACCACAACCTCCACCCTCGCATCTCCTAGAGCCACCCCCAAGATTTGAAAGTAACATGGTTCACATCAGAGAACTTACCACGCCACCACCCAATTGGTGTTGTGACTAACTCACCTCACAGGGTTTTTCTTCTTCTGTAGGTTTTTTCCCTTCGTGTCATTATACCACTCACCCTACACCTTCTCCATTTCACTACTCCCATCAAATCAACATGATACACATCACTACACGTGCTCAGAAGGATAAGGGAAAAGAAAAGGCAACTGATCCACCAACTAATGCTATACCCAACATACCATCGGTACCCATACCTAAAATCACTATCTGCGGCCCCACGTACCCCATTTATAATGGCATCACATATCACACCATGCTTAAACAATTACAACAGTATCATCTCAAAATGTCCATACATAACCTCATCCAATCCTTGGAATCCCATCATCAAGCTCTCATGGAGGTTCTTCAATATATTGAGGTTTTACCCAATAACCCTACACCTGTAGCCTCCATTATCACACCCCATCATGTAGCCTCTCTTAGCAAATTACCACCTTCATCTTCACCTTGCCCCATTCACCGAATAGCCTCCCTTATCTTCTCAAAGGAAGAGATCGCACCACACCAAAACAATGACCCAAACCTAGCCCTCTTCATCTCTATCTACATGAATAACATATGGGTACATTGTGTGATGATTGATGGGGGTGCTATCATTAATATCATTTCATCCCATGCATTCGCTCAAATGCACATACCTAAAAATTACATGCATAAACATCCTTTCATGTTGCGTTCATTCAATGATGCTATCACCTCAACACTAGGCACCATTATCTTCCACGTTTGCATGGGCCCCTGCACTGTTCCAAAATTGTTTTACATTTTGGAAGGGTAATTCCAATATAACCTATTGCTTGGCAGACCCTGGATTCATTTCATGCGTTACGTTCCTTCCACTATGCATCATTGTGTAAAATTCTAACACTAAGGACACAATTATACCATTCCAGCTAACCCGTCACCTTTAAAAACATGTAACATGCTTTACCAACCCAATGACGTTCTCATAACTATTAAGCCATCTACCTCCACAACTGCTACTTCTTCACCTACACCTCCACTTAGCAGTACATCCGCTACTTCTACCGCACATAGCTCCTCCATTCCTACCACTTCCATAACCTCCACGACTGACCCATTAGCTTCCCAATCCATTAACTCCACCTCTTCACTGACCTTCGATATATCATCCATTCTAGCTACTTACATACCAACAACTGATCCCTTGGAAGGTGTTTTTCAACGCCTCACTCTAGGGGAGTACCACCTATATAGTGTCAACACATTCCTTACTCCACAAGAGTATGAAAGTCTTCACCAACACCCTCACTATGATCAATGCATTGGATAACATGTTCTCTATGGTCCTCCTCACCTTCCTACTAGTCTCACCTATGGGGGACTTGATACTACCACTTACACACCTGAAGCACTGCCATAAACTTTGCCCTTTTTTGTTGACTTCCAATCACTTATCAATCACCATTTCACCCACACCTTCCTACACCAATGTGCATGGAAGGGTTTTGGTTTTGGATTTTACGAGCAAGGCTGCCATACCATTATTCCATGTACCACTCGCAAACATAATGACCGTAGTAGTATCAGATTTCTTGAAGCACCTACCACAAAAGTCCGCATTGAACTTATTAAGGACACTAGCTCTTCTCCACCTTCATCACCACCCTCATCGATGGATTCAATGGATACTGAATCTATCCCTCCTAAAATTTTTTTTCATAAACACCATTTCTTTGGGGCCTCTGACTTATCAACGTGAGGACGAGGCCCCTTCCACTCTTCCCTTCCTGTATCTTGAAATGATCGATGACGATACACCTTCAATTAATGTCAATCAATGTCACGATGATGAATCTATACTCACCTACCTTGTTGAAGAAGACTCATATATTCATCAGTCATTACCTTTTGAGATGCAAACCATGTTGAATGAATTGACTATCGAGATCAACATTAATACTTAAGATGACCCGCACATCCTACAGATCAAACAATCTTTAGATGCTACTGAACAGGAAGCCATCACTTCTTTTCTTAGAGATCATAACCACACTTTTGCTCGGTCTTACGTAGACATGCTTAGTATTCACCCCACTATGGTGGTCCATAATATTGTAACCGTTCCTGATGCCAAACCCATTGAACAAAATATGAGGAAAATGCACCCTCACATTTCTCTTCTCATCAACTAAGAACATCAGAGCCTTCTTTTTGTTTCCTTTATCGTACCTATTGATTATCCTTTTTGGATTTCTAACATTTTCCCTATCACTAAAGCAACAAGAGGACTTCACATTTGCATGGAATTCTATGACCTCAAACTAGCATGCCCAAAAGATGACTTTCCCTTACCTGGTATTGACCAGTTGGTTGCCCTTACTGCTGGTCACAAGATGCTATCACTCATGGATGGCTTCTCGGGTTATAACAAAATTTTACTTGCCCAAGAAGATCGACACAAGACCTCATTCATGACCCCTTGTGGGACCTTTTGCTATCGAGTCATGCCTTTTGGCCTTAAAAATGCTAGTGCCACATATCAGTGGGCTATGACTTATATCTTCCATGACATCATTCATTGCATATTGGAAGATTACGTGGATTATCTCTTGGATAAATCTAAATGCTGCTCAAAACACCTAATCATCCTCAAAACCATCTTTGACCATCTTATTAAATATTGCATCTACTTTCAGCCTCAGAAGTCCGTCTTCGTGGTTCTCCCAGGAAAGCTCCTAGGATTTATCATTTCCCTCCATGGTATAAAGGTTGACCTTGATAAAGTCAAGGACATTGTCGAAATACCTCCACTTGCTAACCTTCAACAACTTTGTAGCCTGTAAGGTAAGTTGTAGTTTATTTTCCATTTCATTTCATAATTATCTAATCGATGTCAACCATTTCATCATTTTCTCCAGAAGGATGTCTCTTTTAAATGGGATGATGAATGTCACAAAGCTTTTGAGGCCTTAAAATAATACCTTCTCCAACCACCCATACTCATCCGACCTAAATATGATCAATATTTCTACCTATACATACCAGCTACCAATCATTCCTTGGGAGCCATGCTTTCTCATCGAGATGAGCAACACAGGGAGTATGTGGTTTATTACATAAGCCATACTCTTTTGGACTACGAAACCTGATACAACCATCCTAAAAAAATTTGGTGAGCCTTAGTTTTTGTTACCACCAAACTCCATCATTACCTACTCAACCACAAAACCTATGTTGTGACCAACACCGAACCCTTACACTTCATATACGCCAAACCTTATCAAAATCAGCATGCTACACATTGGATTGTGCTTTTAGCTGTTCTTGACCTTGAATTCATTCATCAAAATTCCATCAAGGGCCAAGCTTTCACCAACCAATCCACTAACGCACATATTTCCAGGGATCAACCCTCTAAGTTTTACTTCTGAGATGATTCAATTACTACCATTTCCCTGGATGAACCTCCTTACCAAATGACACTCTTCTTAGATGGTTCCAAGTGTCAGTTTGGGGGTGGGATTGGTATTATACTTATTCCTCTTGATAGTGAACCCATGCCTTTGTCATTCAAATTAGATTTTTAATGTACCAATAATATTTCTGAATACAAAGCACTCGTACTAGGTCTCCAAGCCGCCTACGCCATAGATGTCAAATCAATCAACATCTTTGGTTATTCTCAATTGGTCATAAACCAAGTCAATTGTCTATACCAATGTCATAATGAGATACTTCAAAAGTATAAACATCATGTAGACATACTTTTAACCATCTTTGATTGTTACACCCTTCAAACCATCCCACATTCAACCGACAAGTTTGCAGATAACATGGCCTTCTTAGCTTCCCAAATACCCACTCCACCCACCGATTCTACAATCATTATCACCATACAATGACTCCAATCAACTTCTTATTTACCTCACGATGTTTACTCAATCGGAATAGCTACCCCTCACCTGAGTGACCTTCGGTATAAACAATACTCTGACTACCTTTCTCTCTCCATCTTACTCGCTGATCTTACTCGTAATGGACAACAAGCCTTCCTTAAAAAGGTATCTCGTTACATCATTCTATGGGGCATCCTCTATAAGCATAAATTTGATGGTATTCTCTTACGATGCCTCACAAGTTTTGAAATTCCTTATACCATTAAAGAAGTTCATTATGGCATATGTGAAGGTGACTTCAGTGGCCTTGTTGTTGCTAATCGTATTCTTCACCCGGGCTATTACTGGCCGACCCTTAACCATGATTGTTACAACTACGTCAAATGTTGTGTAAAATACTAACAACATTCCAATCTTCATCATACACCCATTGATGCCTTACAGGTCGCTCGAGACCTTTGGCCCTTCTCTCAATGGGGTTTAGATTTTGTTAGAGAAATCAATCCTCATTCTTCCCAACACCATTAATGGATCATCACTAGTACCGAATACTATGAAAAATGGGTGGAAGCCATACCACTCATGTCAAAAAAAGTTTATAAAATATGTGAGTTCATTAACCACCACATCATTTGTCACTTTGGTGTTCCTCATCCCTCATCAATGACAATGGAAAAGAATTTTAAAACAAAACATTACAAAAACGTTGCGACACCTTTAGCATTCAACTTAGTTTCTCATCACCTTATTACCCACAAACAAATGGCCAAGATGAATCCAATAACAAAACCCTCAACAAGATTCTTATGAAAGTGGTTAATGATATTAGGAAGGATTGGCATACGCATATTCCTTTTTCATTATGGGCATACTGCACTAGTATTCATACTTCCACTGTGGCCACACCCTTTTCTCTGGTCTATGGTACAGAGGAAATCCTACCTCTTGAAGTCCAGATTCCCTCACTTCACATTTCTCTCCATGACATGCTCAATGATGATGACTTTCATCATGACTGTTTAGCACATCTAGAGTTATTAGATGAACGTCATCTTAATGCTCTAGATCATGTTCAAGTTTACCAAAAGCATATCAAACGTTCCTACGCAAAACGTGTTCATGAACAAACCTTCCAAGTTGGTGACCTTGTCCTAAAAGAAAATCAACATGTCACTAAAGAAGAAAAAGTAAACGGGGCAAATTTTTTGCTAATTTTCTTGGACCATACATTGTGACTCATACCTATGGATTAGGTGCTTACAATTTATCATCACTCGATGGTAAACCCAAACATGAGCCCCTTAATGCCTTACATATTTGACCATTATATTGTTGACTTTTAGTCTTAACTCAACTTTTGTCTCTTTCCATGCTTGTCCCATGAGCGCTATCCACTTCATACACCTCACCAACGATGAAAAAAGAATCATGTGAGTACCCATCACTTTTTATCTTCTCTTGAATATGTGTACCACGGCGCTGTAGATAACATGATTCTCATGGATACTTTTTGTCTACCTTTAGATGAGATCTCATGGCCATTTCACCTTTCCTTTTGAACAAGATTCTTATTACCCACCTTGGTCTTGTCCAAGACTTCAAGGCCCATACATTGGACCAAAATCCTTGAGTCAAACTTCTACTAAAAAGATGATGACTCCCTCACAAGGACATCTTCCTTTCGAAAAATTGCTGCTATAAATAGACTACTCCCTAGAAGGACAGTTATGTAAAGCTCTAAAAAAAATTAAAAAAAAAAGGAGAGCAACCGAAGCTTCCTGCATCAATCAACTTCATGAAGACCTCAAGGATTTCAATTTATTCATCCCATATAGACTTCCCACATCGATCAATCTATCTCAACTATAAGTCAAAACACTCAACTTTTTTGTCATGGACTTGCCCATTGTGATCTACGTTCTCTTGCTCGAACTGCATGCTACCTATACCATATGAAAATTACCCACTTTTCACCCTTCAAACCATGTCCACTCTCATTTCCTACTGCCTCAAGGGACTTCTTGGAACTTAGACATTTGGTGATCATGTGACTACTTTCCACCGTAGAACAGTCCATCATGCAATGTCTTTAGGGTCTTATGTTCATCACCTCCACCAAGGTATGATCTACTCTATATGATCCTACCTAACCAGGTGGCTTTATTTCCCCCTCTTATATTTTAACCATCTTTTTTTATTCTTTGATTACCTTATACAACACCTAGTCCTTGATGCTTACTTTTGGGGTAATCTTCTTCTTTCACCACAATCACCCTCACCTACATTGTTTTACCTATAATCTAACCACACCTAACAAAGCTAAACCCACAAAATGCCCAAAAACCTACCAATTCATTTTCATAGCCCCTCATATTCTTGCCTAGCTCATAGGAGAACTACATCGGCCTGAGCTCCCTTTTCATTGGGACTATGTAGGCAGCACTCCGAGGACATGGGGCCCTTGGAGGTTAGCTCTGCCATTTCACTACCCTAAACAATTCATCTTCCACGTTCCTCACATTATGGTACATCACACCTCACTTAGTTTCCCTCTTATACCCAAAATTGGAAATTAAACCACATACATAATAATTTGTTTCATATTTTAAAAATTACTCATAGCACACATTTGCAAAGAAGAACAGCAAAAAGAAAAAATAATACATTCCTATGCATAAATGTCATACTCGTATATCGATATAGTATGACTGCGATAGTATCCTTCATTACATGAAAGTTAAAGCACTAAAGAAATTCACCTAGATTGGGACTCAGCCATTGCCTGCACTCGACCCATATTCAATCCATGCTTTACCCAGCCGTGTTCTCGATATATATGCCTTTAACCTGAATTACTCCAGTTTCTATATTCCTCCAACTTCTAATCCATGCCGAGGACCGGACTCAACCATGCCTAGATTTTACCTGGAATCTTGGTATCCTTATGACGTAATCTTATACTACAATCGCATTCTTCTGCAACTGGGCATCTAATAATATTTGTATTCCTTGTAATTGGTCTAATTCAATTTGCCTATACCAACTTTAGGACCGTCCAAAGATGCCTAACTCACCTAACATTCAATGGCTATATGAATACTGCGAATCACATATTCGACGGTCATGGAAACTTATTTGTGGAGAACATGCAGATCGTAGTCAATGGATCTCATCATATCAATAAATGTATATCTGAACAATAAATCTTGTCTATCTCATGGATGAGCAAAAAGAACATTATCAATAAATCATCAGGATCACAGGCTGATTTGCAATACAATATGTCCCTGATCGACCCAAAGTAATAGTATGGTCTGCGAATACAATAAAATTAATGAATCAATAGCAAAATATCTCCTGCACGCAGCTCAAATAAAACGCATTGAATTTTCACAAAACATGGAATTATTCGGATACATCAAGTATTAGGAGAGCACAGGTCAGGAATCTTGGAAACAGAAAAATACATATAATGATGTAATTTAGCTGTTTCACATTTCAGGCTTTCTTGGCATGCAATGTCCTTCGTATGGTCTTTCATGACCTATACCCTTAGCCTAATGTGGACCCACTGCTCTCCAACCTCATCTATTTCATTGAATCACATCTTTGCCCGCTTACGATTTCGTTTTATCCTCCAAACTTTTATCACTTTTCTATCTATTTGAAATCAGTCCAATTTAATCACTTGACACAATAAAAAATGATTCCGGCTAGGAAAATGAGAAAAAAATTCTCTTGACATTAAACCTGACCTGGCCGATGTCAACAATCATTGAAACCAGCATTAGTCGCATGCCCCACCTTACCATTTTGAGTGATTTAACAAAATCTAACTATGTTAGTTGTCCTTTTCTTAACATTGGTCACCCTAACCTATGTATTGGCATAAATGATTAAACAAATGCTATAACACAAGTATCCTATTCTACCTTACCCAATCAAAACCCTAAGTGCATTTACCTCAAGGAAGAATGACCTTAGCTAGTTATCGCTAAAATCCTGAAGTGTCCTGATGCTGGAAAAATGGTACTACATTCCCTGTAACTGTCGCAACGACGCACTCAAAAAATTACCCAGAGCTTGTCCGGACTCGTTCCTGTGACCTAGATATTTGCACCTAGACCATCGGTATTGTGGCGTCTAGGCACCTCATGTGATCCCTATACCTGGGTGCCAGGTATCTGTACCTATAAAGCTGACCTAATGACCTTACCTGGATTATTGAAGGGTCGATGAAGGTTGTATACTGATCTTTCCTTCTTCTCGCTACCGTATACATACCTAAACATTCCCGCACCTAACCTACGTTGTCAAATCCTAGACCAAAAAAGATGCCTTGAATGAGGGGCCAATCACTTTATCCTCAGTTGGATCACAACCTGGTGATCTTACGAAGATGTAGTGTTGCACCTACATCTCTAAACCTAGATGTAGCATTCTAAATGTGATTATGTGTGCAATAGTGTCCTTACTTTTGCTACCTTTGACCCATGACCCATAACGCCAAAGATATACCCAAGTAGATATGGCTCCTAGATAAAATGCAAGCCAACTTCCTTTTCATCACATGTACCTTTTATCAAACCACTGACCAATTCTTCCTTCTGCCTCATCAGTTAGTGGTATGCAGATGTAAGAAGCCTTCACCCAGACATGGGGCAACCGCATCTTATGTATGTTAGCATAGCTTACCAATACATTTTTAGCCCTTAATAATGGTATGTACGATGTGTTTATATAGGTGTAAACACTACAATTAGGTCACACTCCCCTTTGGTCCCTCGACAAATAAGCACCCTTCATCACATTCACCAAGCCGTAGCCCCCTTCCCCTTCACCCCACTAATATTAATTTAATTAATTAAATTAAATTAATTCATTATCCTCGCCATATTTATTATTTAAATATCTTAATTTAAATAATATCCACACATACACTTTACCTAGACACCTCACCAAGCCAACTCACCCTAAAAACCTATTCTTAGTAAGTTGTCCATAACTAACTAAGACTTACCCAAACCCTAAAAATCAATGCCTACATTCTCTCTAACCACATTACCACATGCTTACAAGAAGCTCCCAATCTAATCTATGGGTTAACAGCACGAGATCCGAGGAAATCAAGAGGATCTCCCTAGTTTAGTAAACCTAGGAAATCCTGCCTTGACCGACGTCTGGTTACCCCTAACCGATCGCCGGTTAAGCTGGAACCGCCGTTGGTTACCCTTTTTACCCCAAAACAACCTTATTTTTAAGGTTGGCAGAAGGTTAGAAGAAGATTGGAAAAGTTGGCGAACATTAGCACATTCTAGAAAGATATCACATCTTCTGAGAGTGAATTCTAGTGAGAACATGCATGCAAGGAAGAAGATCAAGTATCTTTTCCTACACAGCCATCCCCAACAATGATCTGATCTAACCAAGCAAAGATGAATGTACATGCAGCCCATGCAAAAGCTTTCCTTTAGTTGGTGATCATCTGCACCCTTCAAAACTTCTCATCAGCACCTCCATCCCTCACTCATAGGCATCCATAGGACCAGAATCCGAGTAAGTAGATGTTATACTTCTCTGGTTTATTCCATTTCATCAGTATAGTATCACCTATTTTTTACCTAGCCACCCATTGACCTCCCCCAACACTCGCTCTTCCATATTACCCATTGAAACCCTACCAAATCCTACCTAAATCACCCAATACCTCATCCCGACCAACCAAATTCCATTGTGCAATCACAAAGGAGACCTAAATCTCATGTTATGTGGCATTCCTAGAATTTTCCACAGTAACTGGCACCCCGGTTATACCCAACTATCACTCGGTCATCCTTAACCAACATCGGTCTACTATATTTACCCATACAACCCAGAACAGTGACCTATCCACCCAATTCCCTCTCACCCTCATTCACCTGTGATCTACTTGAGATCACCTCTGTCAGACCTGCAGAGACCTAGAACCAGTTACTTGACCTTCAGATCATATTCTAGCCTAGCATGTTAGATTATTTCTATTTCTTATTGTGTTTTAAGTGAGATACCTAAATCATTTCAGAATTACAATAGGATTTACTTTATTTACCACATTAAATTGTTTAAAACAGTGGACTAACAACCATCTAGGAAGTATCACACTTCCCAGATCTAGCATACGCTCAGGCAGTTCACTTTACATATATTGTTTAAATTTTTCTGGTGGTCTTGCTTTGTATTATAGGTAGTTCCTCCTAGCCAAAAGAAAGCTCTCACAACTCAGCTGTGGATTCGGAAGTCATGCACGTGTGCAAAAACCCATCAACCAGCATTTGAACAGGCATTCCTCCTATGCCTGTTACCTTATGTATTTCGTTAATACTTCAAAGAAACAATCTAGAATCAAGTGAAACACCTACATATAAATTTGAAATCCACATACTACCCTTCTTAGAAAAATACAACCACATACTCATTAGTTAATTGCATGAACATAACAGTTAATCAAAATAACTCAAAATTTGAGAAACACAATGGGAATTCTCAAATTTATCCACAATGGATCCCAATGCATAAAACCTCGTACAACAAATCTATACAGAAGAATAATTGTTCCTTGACATAAAACACAGAGTAGTTGAAGATAATCAAACTTTTTCTCACAAATTTCACACATCATGGTGACTTCTTATCTTCCATAACAATCTAAAGATGTCTGAATTTTTTTTCTAATGGTGTATGTTCTCCTTAACTTTATGAAATGTCTCCAAATAACCTACTATAATTTTATTTATCTCTTCAAAAACATATTTTCATCTCTTTCAAGTTTAAAATCATTCAAAATCATATAAAAGCACACAAATAAATCTCTTACCAATCATAAATCCACACCACAAATGCAGGTTATAGATTCAAGATCTTATTCAAAAGTCATATACATAATTAAAACAATCCTAAACCATTTGTAACTAGTAAATTACACAAATAAATCCATTACCAATCATAATTCCACACCAAAAATATATGCTCAAGATTTAATATCTTCTTCAAAGGTCATATATAGATTAAAAACAATCCTGAATTGTTTGTAACCAGTTTGGCCCCACATAACTCTTCATTAAATTCCCTTAATTTGATTCTTGTTCGAATGGATTGAGTATTTTCAATTACAATGAGGATTTTATTTCCACCTATCTCCTTTAAACAATCATTTAGAACCTTTAGGTCATTTACAACAATAGTTTATAAGCATGGTTCATCATTTAGAGACCATTTATATTGTGTTTTATACTTTGACACTTAATGACATTTTTTATATCCATAAAAAACCCTATTATGCCTGATATCACACATTTCAAAGATTATAAGCCCCTAATAATGCATCACAACATCATGACCCACTCAAAATGGCTCAAAAATTTCAATATATCATTTAGGAGGGAAAATGTTTCTTTCAAATTTTGAAGATCCTAGAACAAAATTATCACATATAATTGACTTTTAGCAACCAGTAAGACCTTTGAAAATAATTACAAACCAATATTTGATGACATATTGACTTATTTACAAATATGGAGTTGATGTCCCTTCATCATACTTTAGGGGTAGGAATGATTAAGCCCAAATATTTACTTGTCTTCTTCTTTTTAAAATTTTTCTGCTTCTTCATCCTTTCTGTAATCTGACCTTTAACTTGAGCTACCTCTATTTTTATTTCTTCTATCATATGCTTCATCTGGTCTTCATGGTTCTCTTCATATTATTTCATCACATTTTCCTCTTTCTTTTGTTTTTGTTTCTTAGTTCTGACTTATTCATTTTCTTCATTATACAGTTCTTTCTTTGTTGTTGCACTCTTAATTTCTCCCTCTTGCTTCACTATCTCTTAGATATCTTCTTCCATCTTCTTGGTTTAATAATCTAACTATTTTCCACATGGGTTCATTGTGTTTATAGCATGATCCATTTTTTTTACCTCTACTTGAAATTTCTCCCATATTTCATAAACAAATACACTCTCTTGTTCACTTATTTCTTCTTTTTCTAGACTTATCTTCTTCTTTCCTTCACCTTCTATCTCAAGCTCATGCTTCATACTTGCAAATGCACACTTGCACAAATTGTTACATTCAAAAACATGAGAAATTTTTTCCCCTAGAAGTTATTCCTTGTGTTCCTTCACTTCACTTTTCACTCTCTTGAACTTTTCTTCCTCTATCTCTTCACACTAACTATCCTCATCATGCTCATCCATCTCAAGAGAAGAAAAAAATGTTTCTATCACTTCTTATTTTTCTTCACTCTTATCCTATTTCAACACAATCTCCTTAATAACTTCCTTTTCTTATTTCCTCATTCTCTTGTCAATTTGTGTCAGTCTTCTTTCATCTTATATTATCCTTGTTCTTAGCTTCTTTATTTTCATTGTTTCACAATAAATTTAACTGGCCACTTGAATCTATTCTTCATCACCATTCATGTATCTTATATGTTTTCTTTTCTCTCACTTTCTATAACATCATCAACTTTTATACCTCTTTCTTCAACTCTGTGATCTCTAGCTACAACCACATCTCTCTTTTCTTCCTTCTTTCTTATTTTTTTTCTCTCTATTTCCTCTTGTTCTCTCTTATTGTACCTCATTATCTCTATCAACCCATAAAGCATCTCTACTATTATTTCTTCTCCATCTTCACCATCTGTCAAGTATGATTCATGAGGCCTAATATCCTTCAACTCTCTTTCTCTACATGTTTTCCATGTCTCCATCATCTTGGCTATTATTCTATTCTTCTTCTCTTGTTCTCTTATATTTTCATGTGATTTATTCATCCTAACCTCTTCTCTCTTTGCTATTGACTTCTTCATCCATGGTGGCATTTTGTAACCATGGTCCATGATTAATTTCACATTTCTCTCTTCATTCATCTCCTTGTCAATATTTTATCTTTCTTATTCTACACTAAATCAAACCTCTTCTAAATTTTTTTCCTACTATGATACCAATATGATCCAAATCATATTCTAATTTCTTGCACTTGATAAATTATTGATAAGGAAGTATGCCAACTCTACTCTTGTTAAAATTAAACTTTTCCAACTCACACTTTCGTATCCTTTATGAATAGCCCTTAATATTTTACAAACTCACCTTGAAATCTAATCTCATTACCTTTTCCATCTACTTAAGGTTCACCCTTAAGCCCATAACTCATTTTTAGTTCTAAGATTCCTAATTACGTTCCCACAAGCTCTAAACTACTTCAGGTGAGAACCTTAAAATCGAGTAACGTTTTGGTGCTCTAGAACCCGGTGAGCCTCATAAAATGATTATTCATGACTCTACACCTCCACCCAAGTCAAACATCTATAAAATTAAATAAAACCAATCAATACTTTCAATATAACCTTTGTTCACCAACACCTCCCTTTTTGGCTCCAAGAACATTAACCCTTTGTCATCCCAAGGATATAGTACTCTAGATAAATTCAAGACAAACTAAAAAACATTACCAATACGATTTTTGCCCAATAAGATTCTTGATAATTTTTTAACCTAATTTCTTGATATTCTCTCAGCACCCTTCATTACCTTTCTATTACAATTAAGTCTTACTAGTCCTAGTATTGAGATTTTATTCTTATACTTAAGGGTTATTTAAGAAAAATAAAATCCATTTGAAGTACCCTTTAATATCTATTATTTTTTTACAAAATCACAAGATAAAATCCTTTAAAAAATACCCTTCAAATATCATTGTCTCAGATTCTCAAACTAGGCATCATTTTCATCCAAATGTAGTGTATGTGTTATGAAAAAGAATACTTGAGTTTTGGGTATAAAGGAGGGTCCAAAACAATAAAAATCCCCTTGAATGTCACGTCATAATATTTTATAAGAATTTTTGTATCCTAATTCCCTTGTTGACAAAATTCTTCAACTATGTATCTTCCAAAACTTCATCCTACAAGTCTGTCAAGAAAACTATCGTGCATAACTTTGAGGAGAGTAAATATTTTAATCTAATTCCTTGACCAACAATTAAAACACCCCCTAAAATATATTTATACAAGTTTTGATGGATTTTTATTTGTTCTTTTTTGATACAAGGGTAATTTCCACTCTGTAACCCTAGTTGAGGGTTATTGGTTCTGTATTTTCCCGACGAACCAAATTTGTATGATTCATAAAAAATTTTTTAACTTTCTTTGTTAGTTTGGTTCGAATGGACCTTTTTTAACCTAAAATTATTTTCATAATCCAAATTACATCATAACACAAATTAAAACTCTGTAAAATCTCACTTTCCAATCACAGTGGACAAAACTATAAATGACTCAAAATAGAGGATACTACCTCAAAATCCCAAATAATGGAAGACTAAGATTTCAATAAAGGAACAAAATAGAAATATTTCATAATCAACATGAATAGATTTATCTTAGAGGTTCTAAAATAATATTTCAATCCTTTTTTACCCTACATTTAAATTTGAAATCCAAAAATCATCCTTCTCAGCTAAATACATAAAAATAGATATTAGTGAATTGCATGAACATAACAGTTAATTAAAAGAATTAAAACTATGACTAACACAATGGAAATTCAGAAATTTATTCATAATGGCTCTTAATGTATAGAACTTCTTACGAGGATTCTATACAAAAGAATAAATGTTCCTTGACACAAAACGTAGGGTATTTGAAGACAATCAAAAAAATTCTTAGTAATTTCACACATCATGGTCACTTCTTCTTTTCCATAACCTTATGAAGATGTCAAAAGGTCTATTCTAATGGTGTATGTTCTCCTCAAATTCATGTAATACCTCCAAATGACCTACTATAATTTTCTCTATCTCTTAAACACATATATCACTCTCTTTCAAGCTTAGAATCATTCAAAATAATTCAAAATCACATAGATAAATCTATTACCAATCACAAATCCACACCAAAAATACATGTTTAAGCTTCAATATCTTCTTCAAAGGTCATATACAAATTTAAAACAATACTAAAACATTTGGAACTAGTTTGGCCCCACATAACTCTTCTTCAAATTCCTTCAATTTGATTCTCATTTGAATGGAATGAGGATTTTCAGCTATAATGATGCTTTTATATCAACCTATCTCCTTTAAACCATTATTTAGAACTTGTAGGTCAATTACAAATATAGTTTATTAGCATGGTTTATCATTTTGAGACCTTTTATACTACGTGCTTTTTACTTTTACACTTAATGACAATTTTTATATCCTTAGCCAGCCTTATTATTCCTCATGTCATAAATTTCAAAGGTTATGACCCCCGAAGAATGCTTTACAACATCGTGGCCTAGTCAAAATGGGTGCAAAATTTCAAAATTGCATTTAGGAGGGAAAATTTCTCTTAAGAATTTTGAAGATCCTCAAACCATTCTCTCACATCTAATTAACTCTTAGTAACAACTAGGACCTATGAACACAATTGCCAACAAACATTTGATGACATCTGGACATATTTACAAAGATGGAGTTGATGTTGTTGCATCAACTACCAAGGTGGCTCAAATAAAAAGCACATTAAAAATGATGTGGAAAAGAGGGACATAAATTGAAGGGAAATGCCCATTTAAGCCTTGAAATATATCCGCTACCTATAGGTAGGGTTGAAGGGGAACCTTTTGTTTTAAATGATACACCAAATGAAAAAAATGAAAACTTACAAATTCAAAATTTAACCTAAATTAGGATTTGGAAAAAGTAACAGATAGGGAAAGCTTTTCGGTCCCATCCAATTCATGTTTAAGTTTTCCCACACCTCAACAATAAATGTTAACAATAATAAATCACCCCTAAAACAAGTAAGAACTATTAGGCCCCTAAAGTAAATTAGAACAAGGGTCACACAAATTAACCAAAGTAGGTTCAAGAATGAACCACTAGGGGTATCTGCAATAATCACAGCACATAGACAAGGCCAAATTAAAATCAAGTAAAGGTAAATTTTCATCCTAGTCATGCACTTGTACAAATTGGTAGTACATCTCTGACTCCCATTTTATTCTATTGTCAACATGTATCCTATACACTTAATTCACACAACATGATACATACACAATATGATAAACCAAATGAAACAATTCTATATACATCGATTTGATCAAATAAATTTTGGAATTAAAACAAAAAATTTATATAATGAATTAATATCCTTATGGAGATAATGGCCAAAATAATGTACATTCAGACCATACACAATATAACCCATTGATATATCATCCCAATAAAATTCATCACAACACCAATGAACCAAGCAGTAATGGAGACAATTATGGAAATGTGTGTCTCAGACACAACCTTTCAAGTCAAGTTAACATATTCCAAATAGATATGACAAGTTTATATATATATATATATATATATATATATATATATATATATATATATATATATATATATATGAACAATAAAACTAGTAGAATCATTATCCAAAATATACTTCATGTAACCTTAGATCTATAATACCCACCACACTAAATAAAATCTAATTAGTGAGGTTAAGGACCGTATGTTGGATTTGCAAACACCGTATGTCATACTAAAAATAAAATTCCAAAAGAGATAATATACAAAATCATAGTAATTAAATCCAAGTAATATGATATTATGCACGTAAATGTATGAAACATTAATTTATCATGGATTCATTAGTCTAGAAAAGGAGTGAAAAATGTGGGCACTACATCCCCTAGGATAACACTTCCTCCTAAAAATTTGTGGGAGGGATAGGAATAATAGAGTCTATTAGATCCCTTTACTTTCACGTGATTTTTTTTCTTCTCAGAAAAAAAATGTCCCTTGAAAACCAAACTTGGCTAAACATTATCAAATATAAAGGAAATAAAGACAATTAGGAAAGAGTACCTAAGTTTTTGAAAGGAGGTTTGATAGTATACTTTTCAACACAAATTTCTTTATGGTTTATTAATAAAGTAAGACACTATGACATAAATTTCATTTTCTATGAACATTATTGTTATAAAGAATAATATAAAACATATGACATCTTAGAAGAACTGTTAAATTGTGTGTATAAGATCTCCATGAGTCCACCCATTATGTTATATACTTCAATTAAGAATGATAATATTTCCATTTTGTGTGGAATTCCACTTCATAGCCATCCTCTGTCCACATCAAAATAGACACCAAAAAATTCCGACCTTTAAATCTATACATGATTTATTATTTTTGTCATTACGACCCCAAGGTTAGAACCGATGGGAGATCAAAATATAATTTGACGTGCATATATGTTATACACATTTTCCATGTGTTTATTATCTAGTTATATCAATGTAAGGAATGAGAATAATAAATCAAACTTAGTATGTAATGGAGGTTACAAATTCACAAGGTAAGGAAAAATTATTATTGTAGTTAGTTTAACCAGTTAAATTATGTCATTTCTTTATTTTAGGGAATAATTAGCAATAATCTCATAAAAAAAATGTTATTTATCGATATATTTTACTTTTCCTCATATACATGGTTATCCAATTATATACCTAACTCATTAACACACTTTTTAAGTATAAATTTTGTAAGTATCCAATAAATGCACTCCTTTTTTGTATCCTATAAAATTTCACTACCAAGGATAAAAACAAATGTTAGTGTGAAATATCACCACACCCTACGAGTGAATGAAAAACCATTTTTCTTTTAGAAAGAGAAATAAATTATTATTTTCTATTTTTATATAGATATTATTTCTCCCTTTATGAAAAAATGTTAGAAAGAGGAACCATTTCCTAATATTTTCATTTTACTCATTAATTATCACAAATTGTGTCTCTTGAATAAATTTTTATAGGTTCATTTTCATTTAATTCACAATTTATCTTTTAATGGGTAATAAGGTCCATTAAAATTTCATTTCAATGATTACAAAGCAATCAAAGGTAAGCGCATGATAATTATACCAAACATAACATACCAAGCTTATATATGGATTACAAAGAGTTACAAACATTACCAATTCTCTCCACAAAATTTATCATACGTAACAACGAGACATTGGATTGAAGGATACATTATGGGGCCAAAAATTTTCTTGTAATAATTAGACAAATTTATTTCAGTGCTGGGAAAATAATTTCCTTATGAAATATCTCTAGAATAGGATCACTCAATGAGTGGATACCAGATCCATTAATTCTAAAAGCTTAGTAAAAAATATGAGTCTAAGATGACATACATAGATTATTATAATATTTTCACACTTTCTCACCGAGAATATACTCCCACACCAAGAATGGAGATAAAAAAAATGTACCCAAAATACAACCTTGAAGTCATATACTCGATACCAATGGCTTATAGCATGGTATACTTAACAAAAAATTGAAAGAGAGTATGACCTATATAAATTTTGATACAGGTCAACTTGACCAGAATAAACACATTTTGTTAAGCAAATTGACCACTAGAATACAAGTATATCCATATTTACTAAATAAAATTTATTGTCCAAAACTTTGATCGAGTACTAAAGAAGAATAAAATTACAAAGTTAGAACACTATGCTTGTCCGCGAGCCTTCCTATCCATAAATTACACTATCCTCCTATACACCATAATTGTGAAAGATTGAACCATCCCACATATAATCCATAAAGCCTAAATTAATTTCCATATCGATCTCAAAGGTGAATAATATCATCATAGAAAGCAAGGAGAAGCACAAATATTTTCCCAATCCATAGATCTATAGTGCATATCATAAATGGAAATCCACTGATCCATAGCGCACAACATAAAGTATAATCCACTAATCCATAATAGATAGAATAAATTATAATCAACTAATACATATTGCATAACATAAAATCTAATCCAAAGAATAGAATAGAGCATCATGATGGTCGTTAAACCAAAGAGGACCAAATATATCATAGGAATATCTCAACCAAAGAGGACTAAAAAATAGTATATCTCTCCACCAAAGGAGAAACAAATATAACTAGTGTCACTTCACCAAAGGTTTACTAAGTTTCTAGTATCAAAGTGAGGTACAGTCACTCCATGGTCCTAAACGTATAGATCCTCATCACCTAAAAATAAAGGACATGTCCTTCATCCTGAAACATGTAGCCATGACACCTTGGGCGTACCCACATATAATAAGAGAGAAAAATACAAATAAGATACAACAAGCTCACCAACAGGCATGAAAAATCCACATAATTTCATTGATGATAGTTTAGCGAAGTGGCCTAAAATAAGTAATAAAGATTTGAGTCATAAAAAAAAGATAAAATCCATGAAATATCGGCAATAAAAAACAAATCTCTAAGTAGTTGCATTAAAACCAATAAAAATATAGTAATAAATCCAAAAATAATAAGAAGATCCTCGAAACATTTTAATAAATAAATTAAATAAAATACCGGTCCTAAAAATTCAATCTTACTAATATAATGCATGAAAAAAATACATCGCAATTACTAAACAACATTTATTGGGTTTCCTACAAGGATATTAATAATCGAGTGCACATCTCCATAAGTATAAATAATAATGTATGTAATAAAATAACTGTCATGATTTTTTCTCTCCTAGGTGGAAATTTGTCTCTGATTAACTAAAAATATGAAATTAGGATTCTATATTCTATGTTAATCTAAATACGTATGCAAATGAAATTAATGATGTAAGTTAAAATATTGATGCTAAATATTTTAATTTGATGTTTAAAAGAAACGAAATGATGAAAATTAGAGGGATAAGGTACTAACCTAAAAATGAATTACCTCGTTGTGTGTTGGACTTGAATAGGCCAATGTGCGGACAGGACAAAATTCATAGATGCTACCCATGAAATTGTAGATGTTGAATCTCCGGCTATACCTAGGTGTCGAGGAGAGGACTGGGGCACCTATGGGTACCCTGGTCTATTATCTGGGGGATTTGGTTTGCAAAAAAGAAAAGAATCTAAAACTAGAAACATCGCCAGGTCTTCGCAGTGTCTTTATCTTTATCACATATCTGTCACAATATGTTCACTTATGTCATCATGATTCTAATAGGAATATTTACTTCCAAAACCCTATACAAAGAAAAAAATCCCCAAAAAAGAAAGATGCATATCAAGGGGTTAGATTGTCCTTAGCAGCCACAATCATGGACTTACTAAGTATTGTACTACATCTCAAACCCAATGTAGTTCTATGTGTGTGTGTGAAATAATTCCCTATGTGCTTTTGTGTCAATCAAACTGTCTGAAAGTAATGAGCAATAACTATGTGTAGAAATCTAGTAAAATGGTGGATGGAGTATAATAAACTTCCCTCCTATGTAGTGTGATGTAGATGAACCATCCTTGTGCCTTTCGATGGAGCTAAATGGACACAAATGGAACCTTCTATGGATGTAACCTTAGGTGATGATAATAGTTATTAGTGCTTGGTCCCTCATTATGATTTCATAACTGTATATTTATATGGTTCTCTTCTTCTAATTTTGTAATTAACCACGAAAATGATGACCACTACAAAGATAGAGAGCTTAAACAACTAGGAAGTGTTCAAAAAGTTGTAGAAAAGTGTAAAAAGGATCAGGGCATCCTCAATGGGACCAGAGTGCTTGGGGCATCACCAATGTGGTGTTGGGCACCCTAGTAAAAAACAAAATTATTCCAGATGGAAGAACAAATTGGGTGAGTAGATGGAGGAGGTTAGCAATGATGATAACAATAAAAGTAAAATGGTCAGAGAAAATAGGTGAATTAGTATTTTCTTCACTCAAAAAACCATAAGATTAGTATTATGAGACCGAGACTAAATAATTACTAAAGTACGTGATTGTTTTACTACATTTTCCCCCACTTTATGTTGGTGAGAACAAAGCTTGATAACGTAAAGTAGATAGAGATATGTACATGATGTTCCATGTATAGTGATGTAGAAAGCATACTGATTAGACAAAATGTGGAATGAGAAAATAGTGGATCATTGAGACTAAATATGTAAAATTACAAAAAGTGGTGAGAGTGAACCTAGGGTGGAAATACACGTGTAGTTTACGATGTGTGTGATGGGCCTACATGTTAGTATGAGGTGTGTGTTGCCACAAAATTTTGTTGTTGTTGTTTTCGATGCCTTTATTGTAGTTCTTGCTAACTACTTTATTCTCATATAGTAGGACATGCGAGGAGAATACAATCAAGAAGTAAAATTTGTATTTATTAATATCAAAACTAGATGTAAATATGCATGTATATAGTAAAAAACATGCAATCGAAATGAAAAATGTAAAACAAACATATGCACTTGATCTACGATGAGGGAAGGGATGAAGAAAGGATATCTTCTATTGTGAGTTTTTTACGTAATCTCACGCCACTGGCTGAAGTAGTGTGGACAGGAAATCCATTGTATCTTATAACCTATAACTACTCCCAAGAATGCTAAGGAAAATCATGTCATGTAAAATCCATTGTGTATGGGGTTTAGAGACTGGTATGAACCCACTCGCTGTATAACCCACAATGTCAGGGACAAAAAAATGAACTGAACTATACTAGTAGAAATCATTTTATACTATGTAGAAACCCAAATTACGCCCCCCTCCATGGGGGTGCATGGGACGTCGCTGATAGGAGAATACGGCCCCAAAAGAGGACCAAACACATAATTTTTTCCATAAACGGGGAAGGGAATGTGCTTGGTATAAACCAAGGCGCACAAAAAGAAATGGCAAAAATCAAGTGTTAGTACGAGAAAGCATGCATGTAATGAACAAGTGTAAGCTACGCACATAATATATAAGCTAGAATTATAATAAACATGCAAGAATAAAAATAATATACCACCAAAGTAGGTAACAAACATGGGAAATCACTCACAATGGTAAAAGACACTCAAGTCAACAATGGGTGGACACATACAAAAAACATGTTTTCACACCAAAAAAAGGGCAAGGCCCTCATACAATAGAAAACAAGAGACATTAAAGAGCATAAAAAAAAATTGATAGCCATGGAAGAAAATAATTCTGAAAAAAAATGTTGCACATGAAGCACCTGCTATCATCTTAGGAAGATAACCGATATTCAAATGTGTGTATAATCAAATGATGTAAAGTACTAATTACATAATAAACAATAACACCTGTAAGAGATGAATGTGGGTGCCCCAGTGACCCTTGGAAGAGAGGTAGGATGTGAGCATCCATGCTATGTGTGGGAGATCTGTATTAGTGATCATAACTAGAGAAGGGTGGAGATTGCATGTGTGTATGGTAAAGTTAATGGGATACAAGAGATCTATCTAACATGCATAAAAAACAAACATGAAAAATAAAATGTAAGAAAGAATAAAATAAACCAAGATATGCAACATTTTATGTATGGATGAAATGAAATGTAATATGGATTATAGGAACCGCATGTAACCCAAGTGAATAGAAGTGTATGCAGTGACGTCCATTTAAGATGCCCCCTCAATAGTAAATAATGAACTAGAAACTGTTATCCAAAATTCACCCCTCAAGGTAATTTTGATAACATGCATCAAATTCTTCAGTCCCAAGCAAGTAGATCAATTCAAAGCCCAAAATTATGTTTTTCGAGGTCCCCTTGGCCTTTTTCTAACTCTCCCATCCAAGAAGGAGTCCCAACAGGTTGATAAAATGGAAGAAATGCAAAAAAATAAGGTTACAGGACTGTTTTGAGGCATTTCGGGTCTGAAGGGCTCAGGTTGTACCAGTTCGGGTTGAACTAAGGTTCGTCGTACCAAGCTTGGGGCTGAAAAAACAAGAAAATCAGCTAAGTCCTAGTCCAGGTGGTCTTTGGGACAGTTGGGACGTCGGGACGCGAAAAGCCGAATCAGCCGAAAGGAGGAAAAAATTGCCTAAGTCTTTTGTTTCACTCGGTTTGGGACAGTTGGGAAAAAAGTACGCATGAGACGCGGATCGGCCGGTTTGGCGCAAGTCAATCCATTTCGGGCGGTTCGGAGATATTTTTCTCAGACAGTTTGGGACATCTGGGCCAAAAGTACGCGGAGGACGTGAAAAGCCGAAAGAGCCGAGAGCCAATGGAATCTCGCCATGTGTCTTCACCGCAAAGAGGGATAAGGAAGCCTGAATCGGCCGAAGCAGGAGATTTGCGTTTGGGACATCCGGGTGAAAGGTATGCGAGGGACGCGTGGGACGTGAAAAGCTGAAAGAGCCACCAATGAATCAAATCTCGCCACGTGTCTTCACCTCATCAGCCCGGCGGGAAAATTTTGAAAATTTTTCCAAAGGCAAAAAACAAAAGGGAAATGGTGAGGAAGGGCCCATGTCCAATGAAATTGTGCCATGTTGTAGTTGAGTGATGGAGCGCAGGGGAGACATGGGAAATTTTCCCAAAGTGAAAAATACCAAATTTTAAAGGACAAAGTGCGCCCCTCAGGCTCGACCCAATAAAATAGTGCCACGTGTCCAAGTGGCAAGAAATTAACGAAGGGCTCGAAATAAATTTTCAAAGGATGAGCCCATGGATGAATCAGAGCCCAACACGTGTCATCCAAGTGGCAGAGTGCGGGAAAATGTCAAATATTTTCCCGTTGATCCGTTTTGGTCTGTTTTTGCCCTAAATCTTCAGATCGCATTAACTTTCGATCCAGAGCTCGGATTTTCACGTTCTTTATATCAATGGAAAGCTGGTAAAATTCTCTACACGATTCCTAGGTCAATCTTGCATTTTGGTTCAGTTTGGAGAGAGAAAATTAAAAAACACCTCTGGTACATGATAATGGCCAGAAATGATGTTTCAACAACCAGCTTAAATGCAAAATATAGTTTGCCACTTTTGCTAGGGTTCTCACCTACCACCATAATGAGATGAATTAAATGCAACCTACAAGTGGTTGGGGTAGATTTGGATTTCCTCTCTCTTCCCTCTCTCATTCTTCCTATAAATTGTAAGGAGGGTCTTTTTTTAAAAGGTGGTTCATTTTTTTAGCTCTGCCCTCCCTTCTTTTCTTCTCCAGGGTTGAAAATAGAGTTCGAACCTCCTCCCCTACTATGTAATGGCATTTTTTGCCTTTTACCATTGAAATGATGTTCTGTGCAAAATTCTGAAGCAACAAAAAACGTGTTTTCGTGATGCATCTGTCCATCCTTGCTCATTCTTTGCTTGTCTTTCTTCTTGCCTCTCTTCATTGCAGGTATTTGTGCACGTTTGAATGTTCATTGTAGGTTTGAAGTTGTGTTCATGGAGTTTTGGGACATTTTCTATGTGAAATCTATCCTTGGGCCTGTGATGCATCTGTCCATCCTTCCCATTGCTCACCCTCTCCTTGTTCCATGGCAGTTTTGATAGATGTTCAACATTCTCCTTCTCTGGTGTATCACCGTTTGAGTGTATGATTTTGTTGTTTTTCCCTTTTCTCTCTCTCTCTCTGTCTCCTTGGCATGCTTAGATTAGATTTAGATTAGCTTGCTTGCACTCGAATAGCTCGTGGCAGGTAGTTTAGGAGCAGGAACCAGCCTTCTCTGGAGATTCCTTTCTCATTTCTGCAAGTCCCACACTTGGAGAAAGGATTCAATGTTGTGCAATCACACTGGATGCCTGATGATCAACTTAGAAACTTGATTTGCATCCAGGGGTGTTGTGATTTTGCAACAATAGTTTTGGCACACCCGGTGGGACCTTAGAGGTCTTCCACTTCATCTTTTGCACGTTGGTGTGTTCCTGTGAAGATTTCAGCCTTTGGAGGCACTTGCAAACACATCTGGCGACTCCATCTAATCAGCAAACCCATTTTTGAAGTTGCAGACCCATTTTCATCCATTTCCATTTTCATTCTTCTTTCCATCTCTTTCATTCTTTTCCATTCCATGAAGTTGTGCAATCATGACTTCATTTCCATCATGGAACTCACATTTACAACAGCGGCAATATATCACACCTCCAACATGTTTTACAGATCCTCCAAATCAGCATTTTGAACAAATTCAAAATCAGCATGCATACCCATATGAGCAGCAATGCCAAAATCAGTTTGGCTATGGAGCTTTCCAAATCAAGAGTATGCTGGTAATGAAGACAATCAGATGCAAGATGCTGGTCTGCTGGAACAAATCCAAAAGATGGAGGTAAAGATGGTGCAGTCCAGAGCAACAACACAAATGAGAGCTTTTAGAATTGGTTGCAGGACTCCTTGTCCATGGGGAGGCCCTTTTCCAAGACACTTTAGCCCTCAGGAGAAGCTGGACTTCATGATGACAACGCTGCCATTGCTTGCACAGTGGATTGAAGAAATAGAGGTGTATGAGAGGAGTATTGAGCAACCTTGTCAACGGGTAAGCACACCATCTCATGCTTTTCTTTTCCCTCTTTCCAATCTGTTTTATCTCAACAGTGTCAAGTTTTAAACTCTCCATCTGTTGTCCCAAGTGTTGAATCCATTTCTCCACCCCCTAGTCTTCCACCTCATCTCAATTCTTCTTTCCTTTTTCCTTCCAAACAGTCATCCCCTCCACAAGAACTAATAGAAATACCCCCTCCTCCAAAGAAACAAGAGTTTCTACCTCCACCACCACAAAAAATTTCCAAATCAATCAAGTTACAACCTGTCCCTCCTCTTGCATTTCCAATTCCATGTGGGGAAGAAGAAACTACAAAAAATGGCCATGAAGGACAGCAAGAAGAGGAGCCCAACAGAAAAGGAATGACAGACAACTTAAGGGTTTGGGCTGCCAAATTTGGGATGACAAAGATCCCCTTGATGGTTAAGCCTTCAGAAGAGATGGAAGTTGGAGAACAAATGGTGGTCAGGACTAATTTTGTTGCAGCAGAAGAAGAAGTCAGAAGAAGTTCTTGCAGTCCCAACTTGTCCTCTTAGAGCAGCAGATTGAAGAGTTTGACTTGACAAACTTCATGCTGGAGGAAGAGTTCTATCAAGAGCAAGATTGTCTTCAAGTAGAAGAGGAAGGAGAAGCTGCTCCAAATCTAAAAGAAGAGGAGCACATTCTAGTTGTGGAGGAGAAAAGTGCAGATCCAAGAGCTTTGAGCACAAAGCAGGCTATAGGAGAACCTTCAGTTCTTCTTTCTACTTCACCTCTCTCAAGTTCTAGTACTGAAGAGGAGTTTGATCTCTCAAACTCAATGCTGGAGTGTGAAAGAAACCATGGTGGTCAAGTTACAGATCAAGAAGACACCATGGAGGAAGTAGAGAATTTGCAGCAGGACAGCCATGAGGCAGTTTATCTGTCAGATTTGGAGGACTATTTTGATGGAGAAGAGCCGGTTGAGTTTCCACCATTCTCTCTTTCATCATCCACATTCCAAACACTTGAGTCTGCTGTCATGAAGGAGAACATTCATTTGCAGCAGCCTGCATCTTATAGCAGCTCTTTGGAACCAAGATTGGAAGATTTTAATCTTTCATGTTCTTTATTAGAGGAAGAGAAAGGACAGAGGAATTTCACCATTTCTTCCACACCATCCATTCAGGAAGGTCTACAAGAAGACTCCATTTTTGGAGTTGAAAATCAAAGCTATGGGCATATCAAATGGATCAGACCTTGCCCAATCAGGTATTTGGCTTCATTGGAGCCAAAAGAGAAGTCACAACCAGTCATGCTTGCTTCCGAGTATGAGGATGAGCTACAAAGTATCGAGGATCAGCTGTCATACCTCTTCAATCCAAATGTAGAGCAACTAAAAGAGGTATTGAATTTGCCTTCAGCAGATACCTTGATGATTTGGGTAGAAGACCAGCTTCTTGTTGATTTTCCACTCATCCTAACAGCCATGATCAGTGCCAAATCAATTGCATGGCTGCCACTTTTGAGAAAGGGAAGCTATTTCTCATAACCAATTGCAGGGTTTGTTTAGCTTGCCTTTACTTCCAGTTAGAATAGAGTAGGTAGGTTTTCTTTCAGCAGAATAAGTTCTTGTGCACACTCTGCATGTATGATTTTCAGTTTTGTACATAGTTTTTTGTGGTGCTGGTTTTGCTCCTGCACAGTTCATTCCAGTGGAATTTTGGTGAGAACAACTCCATGTCCGGTGGGATTCAAGTGGCTCAGAGAGGAGATTTTCAAAGTTTAGATCAGTTGTAGGTTACAACCCATGACTCCATGCCCAATGGATGCTTCAGGCAACTGGTAACTTCATCTAGCAGGCAGATGACCCCGCTGAGTCGCCCAAATTATTATCCAAAATTCACCCCCAGGGAAATTTTGATAACATGCATTAAATACACAAGTCCCAGGAAAATAAATTGATTTAAGGCAAAAAATCATGTTTCCAGGGTCCCCTCAGATTTTTTTTAACTCTCCTATCCTAGGTTGAAAAGAGAAAGTTCTGAGAAAAGGTGAAAAAGCTGCAAAAAAACAAGCTTGGGCCAGAAAAAATCATGAAAAATGGCTAAGTCCTAGTCCTCGCAGTAGTCGGGACATGAGGGACATCTAGGCGCGAATCGGCCGAAAGGCCGCCAAGTAGTCTGCAGAGCAAAGGAACATCCGGGGCCGTCGGGACGCGGAAAGCCGGTATGGCCGAAGGAGAAGAAAATCAACTAACTGCTCTGGGACATTTGGGACAAGAAGACGCGAAGGACGCGAACCGGCCGGTTCGGCCGAAACGGGGAACTTTCGCACTGGGACAGTTGGGACAAAAAACACGTGAAGGACGCGAACCGGCCTGTTCGGCCGAAACGGGGAACTTTCGAACTGGGATAGTTGGGACAAAGGGACGTGTGTGACACGGATAGCTGAAGGAGCCGAAAGCCAATCAAGCAACGCCACATCATCGACCAAATGAGGAACAGGGAAGCCCATTTCAGGCGGATGCAGAACTTTTTGTTCCAGATAGTTTTGGGACATCTGGGACAAAAAGATGCGGAAGACGCAAAAAGCCGGCAGACCCGCGGACCAACCAAATCATGACACGTGTCACACAGGGGAAAGGTCCAAAATTTCAAAGGGTGAGGTTTCAAGCACTGACCCGAGCCAATAAAAAGAGGACACGTGTCCAATGAAGCAGGGAAGCTCGGAGCCAGGGAAAGATTTGGAAAATTTGGCCAAGTTCGGCCAAAAAGCTAAAATTAAAGGTCTCCCCCGTGCCCCTGATGACCAATCAATGCATGCCACGTGTCCCATGTGGCGGGGGGCGCGGAGGAAAAGTGAAAAATGTTCCAAATCATCAAAAAGTCAAAGTTTTCAAGGAAAACCTGTGGGACAGGGAAGGAGAGAGAATTACGCATCCAATCAGCGCTTGACACGTGTCATCTAGGTGGCAGAGCGCGGGAGAAAATTTAAATATTTTCCTGCCGATCCGTTTTGGTCTGTTTTGTGCCCTAAGTCTTCAGATTGCCATAACTTTCGATCCAGAGATCGGATTTGCACGTTCTTTATATCAATGGAAAGCTATGGTGAAATTCTCTACATGATTCCTGGAGTTAATCTTGAATTTTGGTGCAATCTGGAGAGAGTAAATTGAAAAACGGCTCTGGTACACGTGTTCATGGCCAGAAAGTGATATTTCAGCGACCAAGCTTAAATGCAGAATGGGTCGCATTCTCCTCCAAATCGGTCAAAGATGGCAGCGTATGGGTTTGTAAGGTACCTCCATAATGAGCTGAATTTAATGCAATTTTTAGTCAAGGAGGAATGGGCTCCCATGATTTGGATTGTACGTCTCTCTGTCTCCTGGGCTCGATTCTTCCTATGCAATTGTAAAAGCCAGATTTGGCTCATTTTTAAAAAAAAATTTAAAAGGTTGTTCATCTTTTCTAGCTCTGCCCTCCCTTCTTTTCTTCTCCAGGGTTGAAAATAGAGTTCGAACTTCCTCCCCTACTATGTAATGGCGTTTTTTTGCCTTTTACCATTGAAATGATGTTCTGTGCAAACTTCTAAAGCAACAAAAAACATGTTTCGTGATGCATCTGTCCATCCTTGCTCGTTCTTTGCACTTGTCTTTCTTCTTTCCTCTCTTCATTGCAGGTATTTGTGCACGTTTGAATGTTCATTGCAGGTTTGGATCTGTGTTCATGGAGTTTTAGGACATTTTCTGTGTGAAATCTATCCTTGGGCCTGTGATGCATCTGTCCATCCTTCCCATTGCTCACCTCTCCTTTTTCCATGGAAGTTTTGATAGATGTTCAACATTATCCTTCTCTAGTGTATCACCATTTTAGTGTATGCTTTTGCTATTTTTCCCTTTTTCTCTCTCTCTCTCTGTCTCCTTGGCATGGTTAGATTAGGTTTAGATTAGCTTGCCTGCACTGGAATAGCTCGTGGCAGGTAGTTTAGGAGCAGGAACCAGCCTTCTCTGGAGATTCCTTTCTCATTTCTGCAAGTCCCACACTTGGAGAAAGGATTCAATGTTGTGCAATCACACTGGATGCTAGAGTGATCAAACTTAGAAACTCTGATTTGCATCCAGGGGTGTTGTGATTTTGCACTAACAGAAACATGTTTAGTTCTACCATCTGGAAATGGTCTACGTTGTAGATGCTTGTGTGTAGCTATTCTATCAGTTAATGTGTCAGTGACAACAGTGAGACACATGAATGTGATAGCCTTTGCACAATCTCCCATGCAGTAAGTTGATAGAAGGACTTCCATGCGGATTTTATCCTAACGTGGTACATGCTAATACTCCTCCATGACAGGCATAGGTGAGCTTCTTCAACCTGAAAGCATATATCACTAACCTACGTAATTTTGCATGATGATAGGTCAAGTCCATGCAGCTCTTGTCCATAGTGAGGTCTGATTTGATTTCTCCACTCATCTCCAGTCCACACATGGATTGATAAACTAGAGTGTGGCAGCAGCAGCTGGATCAATATCAAATTGCCATAGCACAGTCCAGCTACTACAGGCCGCTCCAATGATTATCAGATTCCTCCATGCAGTAGGTGGATATCTCCACTGTGTAATCAGCGCGATGAAAACTAAGAAAAAAATGCAAGCAGGTATAAACAAGATTTTTTTAAAATGTCCACGTGTAAAACAAAATGTTATGTAGTCATCTAGGATGCGCAGGTTTATGATGCTAAACTTGGGGAGAATAGGAGTTTCCCTTCATCCACACATGATGAATCTCCAACTTGCTACATGGAACAGTCCTGTCCTCCACGTATAGCCTCTTGTAAATGTTGAAGACATTCTAATCCATGCATATGTACATTAAGATGCAAGAAAGCTCTGATACCATGTACTATAGGACACAGTAAGGAGATGTAAGAATGTAGGATGTGAAAGTAATCTGGGTTTCACTGGTAGTATTTATCCCTATGACAGTCAAGTGTGAAGCGTAGCACATATATTGTGTCATCGGGAAATGGTAATGTGTAACTGAACATGTCCCCTAATACTGAAGGAGGAATATTTGGAGTGATTGGATGAGAGAATAATGGAATACACCATAGGTATGGAGAAAATAAAGGTGATAACTAGGATTGGGGGACTCTCCTAAAAATATAATGCTATTCAATGTATGCTAACAGAATTTTTCTTTTAGGATTTTGATTATGGTGTTATGGAGACTTAACAGCTCGCCAGCTTGAGCTTGGTACAAGGGATTGGGAAAATGATTAGAGTTTTGGAGACCTAATAAGTCGAGTTAGTGTCTCCTTGCTCTTATGTTATGGGTTATTTGAGCATGAAAATTATACATACCCATGGCATATTCCTTAGTGGTTGAATGTATTGAAGTTTGATACCATGTGCATAGCATGGTTTTACTTATGTGGGTTATTTTGTTATTTTTACTCAAGATCCATCATATGTCTTGATGGATTTTGGAGTTTTATTGGGGAAGAGGGCATGGGAAAACCTATATGGCTTTATGGTCAGGATCTAGAGTTCCACCTAGGTTATCTAGCAATTCATTTCACCTCATATTGTTTGAGGTGGGGAAGGTGGTTCATATGGTTTGAACTCCATGATCCCCATAGACTTGTAAGATGGAAGACACACAAGTCACAAGGAGTAGTAATAGTGATCCTCCCATAGGATTATTTTAGGAGAATGATTAGGAGGATAGAGGTCCTCAAAATGGAAACTTAGTTGAGCTATACCATCGTGTGAGAAAATGGTGTCATCACAAGTAGGATTAAATGGAATATGTTCCCAATATGAATCATTCATGAAAAGTGCGTAAGTAAATGGTTGGTGCACTAATAGAGGCAGTACATGTGATGGTGTAGGTCATAGAGTGATGTCCATACACTAAAAAATCCCTTGATAAGAATCATAGCAGTAGTTGTAGTAGGTGGGATAGAAGAGACAACAACTATGAAACAAATGACATCTTCAAGTGGTGGAAAATGAGGTGGTTTTCCCATAGGTTGGGGTTCATTTTTAGTATCAATGTGTAGAATAGGAAGGGTTGTATTCAGATCTTGCTCATAATATTGGAATGCATCACGGTCACGAAGTAGAGTATATTAAATACGTTCATGTATAAATTTGACACAATGATTAATGATAGAAGAAAAGACTTGCATGGCATGAAGCCATGGTATAGTAAGTAGACATTTATATGAGATTGGGAAATAAATGGAAAAGAAAAGGATGTTGAGGGTTTTGGGTCCTACAGTAACAGGAAGAAAAATGTGACCTACACATGGGCGTACTGAACAATCATATGCACAGAGTGAGAGGGATGATGGACTAACATCGTGAGTGGAAATACCTAAATTTTCAAGGAATGACATAGGATAGATCAAGGTTAGATCCATTATAAATAAAAGTGTGCTTAATACCCGTATTAAGAAACTGAATCATAATATGCAAGGGTGGATCATTATCAAAAGTGTTTAAATCAGTGAGAAGATTAGATTTAAATGAAAAGTGTTTAGAAATTGCATCTACAAAAATTTGATATACTGAGTTGGAATACATATTAGCATGAATGTGGGTAGTAGGTAGAATATATTGGACTCTATAACTTATATAAGGATCTGTAAGAAAATAATCAATGATATATATACTTGTGATGACTAGACTCTAGGATAGAAATAATGAGTATGCTAAAAGCGTGAAAGCATTCGGGTTGACTAAAATGATTAATAAAAAATTTGAAATCAGGATTCCATATTCTAAGTTAATCTAAGTAGGTAAGGTAATGTAATAAATGATCTAAGATAAAATACTAATGCTAAATATTGTAATTTGATATTTAAATGAAATAAAATGATGAAAATGAGAAGGCATAAGGTACTACCCTGAACATAACTTACCTTGCTTTGTGCTAGACTTGAACAGGATAATGTGTGGATAGGACATAATGTAAATATGTTAGCCTAGAAATTGTAGAAGTTTAAGATCAAGCTAGTTTGGGGCGCCTCAAATAGAACAGGGGTGCCTATAAGCACCTTGTTCTATGATCTGGGTGTTCTGATCTAGAGAAAAGCTCAAAATATGAAACTGACATTGTCACTAACTCTTCAAAGTGTCTTTATCTTTCTCACATAGTTTTCACCATATATTCACTTATGTCACCATGAATGCGATATGTGTTAGGAAATAAGAGATAAAATATGTAGAATAATCCCTTACAAAATCACAACAGTAGAAACTAATATGAAGAAAATATTAAAGATCTAAAAAAAAAGTGCAAAATAAATAACACAACACAGAGAGACAATATTTAACATGGTTCACCCAATTTGGGCTACGTCCACCAAGAATCACTTATTCATATTTTATTACAAGCCTCCAATCTCTCAATACAATACCCAGATCCGTTTGCAGCTATGCACAACAAACTCTACAGAATTCACACCCAAATTCAAAACACATCTGCAATACATTTTCTTGTATATGTATCGTATGCATAAGACCATATAAATAGACAATTGCTTAAGCAGTTTGATACAAAACCGTGGGTATGAAAACCATGGGAAAAACCTGTGGGTATCAAAACCATGGGCAAAAAATTGTGGGTATCAGAAAAATGGGGTACCGAAAAAAAACCATGGGCCCCAAAACAACCCATAATGGTTACCCATTACCCGTGGGTTTATAAACCACCCATGAAAATTTGCTTTGGGGGCTTCTCCCCGGAATCCCCCTAACCCACTCACCGGCGAGTGGGACCTCCATAAAAATACCTGATTGTAACACATAGAAGGTGTACCACACTCTAACATGAAAATAGGCTCCACAAACATAACAATCTCCCACTTAGAGACTGATTTCCACTAAGCAAGCTTCTCAACCCTTCACTATCATCTATGAAGGCCAACAAAAGATGAACATAGCTTTATTTTATCCCTTGTGACAACCTTGGTCATCGTGTCTGCAGGATTCTGACTGGTATGAATCTTCTCCAACTTCAACTTATCTTCCTCCAAAGTTGTCCTGATGAAGTGATATCTCAACTATATATGCCTCATCCTGGAGTGGAAAGCGGAGTTATTAGCTAGGTGTATAACACTCTGACTATCACTATGCAACTTACATTCCTCCTGCTTATGCCCCAACTCCTCAAGTAATTTTTGTAACCAAATCATCTCTTTGCTTGCCTTTGTGGCAGCAACATACTCAGCCTCCATGGTTAACAAAGCCACAAGCTTCTATAGTTGTGAAATTCAGCTTACTAATGTCCCAGCTATAGTGTAAATATAACATGTTGTGCTCCTCCTGTTGTCTACATCTCTAGCCATGTCTGAATCTACATAACCACATAAAGTGGTGTCTGATCCATTGTAGCATAAAATTGTCCCCATCGTCCCTCTAAAATACCGAAAGATCCACTTTACTACTTGATAATGCTCTTTACCTGGATCACTCATAAATCTACTCACATCTCCTACTGCATGGGAAATATCAGGCCTAGTGCATACCATAGCATACATCAAAATACCAACCGATGATGAGTAAGGTACCTTAGACATATGGTTTCTTTATTGCTCTATCTTGGGACACTGCTCCTTTGATAACTTAAAATGGCATGCCAAAGGAGTCCCAACAGGTTTAGCATCCTGCATGTTAAACCTATTCAATACCTTCTTAATGTACTCTTCCTGAGATAAAGTTAGCTTCTGTTCCTTCCTATCTTGAGTTATCCTCATACCAAGGATTTGTCTGGCTGCCCCCAAATCCTTCATATCAAAGGATTCACTTAGTTATTTCTTGAGTACTTTTATTTCCTGCATGTTTTTACCTATAACCAGCATGTCATCAACATACAAACATAGGATAATATAACTTCCATCCTCAAATTTCTTTGTATACACACAATGGATAGAATGACATCTAATATAACCTTACTCTATCATGAAGGTATAAAACTTCTTATACCATTGATGTGGAGCTTGTTTCAAGCTATACAAGCTCTTCTTCAGTTTACACACCATCTCCTCTTTACCTTTGACTTCATAGCCCTTTG
Source organism: Taxus chinensis (assembly GCA_019776745.2). Classification (NCBI taxonomy): domain Eukaryota; kingdom Viridiplantae; phylum Streptophyta; class Pinopsida; order Cupressales; family Taxaceae; genus Taxus; species Taxus chinensis. Next base: position 807,833,868 of record CM034149.1, read on the forward strand.
GTTGCTGCATATATAGTTCCTCCTCCAAATCACCATGGAGAAATACAGTCTTTACATCTAACTGTTCTAAGTGCAAGTCTTCTACCACCACTATTCCAAGAATAGTTCTAATAGAAGTCAATTTTACTACACGAGAAAAGATCTCATCAAAATCTATACCTTGTTTCTGTGTAAACCCCTTAACCACCAATCAGACCTTATATCTTTTCTTTCCTCCTTATTCATCTTTAACTCTATACACCCACTTGTTCTGCAATGCTCTTTTTCCTTTTGACAACTTCACCAAATCCCAAGTCTGGTTCTCCATGAGAGACTTATGCTCCTCATCCATGGCTTTCTCCCACTTCTTACTGGCATCTACCTACATTGCTTCATCAAAGCTCTCGGGCTCTCCACTATCAGTGAGTAATAAATAATAAACAGAAGGAGAAAAACATTGAGGTCCTTTTCTTACCCTAGAAGACCTCCTCACTGTAGGATTTTGGGGTTCCTATTGAGTCGGTTCCTGAACTGATTCATGGGTCACTGTCCCATCTGAAATATCCTCTACCACTGCATATTCTTTCTTGGATTCCTCCCTGTTTTCCTGCAACTATTTCTTATACATGACTTTCTCATTAAAGACCACATCCCTAGACCGAATGATTTTCTTTTCCTTAATACTCCAACATTTAAATCCAAAGTCATCACCACCATAACCAATGAAATTACATTTTTTTGATTTAGCCTCTAGCTTGGTCCTATCATCCTTGTCTATATGAACAAACACCTCACATCCAAAGACTATAAGAAATGAATAATCAACTTTATTACCATACCAAGCCTCCTTAGGTATGCCTCCATCCAAGGCACTTGACGGTCCTCTGTTTATCAAGTACATAGCTGCTCACTACTTCTACCCAAAAAGAAAGTGTTATCCAAAATTCACCCCTCAAGGTAATTTTGATAACATGCATCAAATTCTTTAGTCCCAAGCAATTATATTGATTCAGGGCGAAAAGTTATGTTTCTAGGGTCCCCTCATATTTTTCTAACTCCCCTGTCTAAGAAGAAGAGAGAAAGTTCTGAGGAAATGTGAAAAAATTGCAAAAAATAAGCTCAGGCCAAAAAAAATCATAAAAAATGGCTAAGTCCTAGTCCTTGCAATAGTCGGGACAGTTGGGACATCTGGATGCGAACCGACCGAACCGGGCGAAATGAGTCAAGGCAGCCCGAAACAGTTTGGGATGCGCAGGCCAAAAGTACATGAACCGGCCAGATCGGCTGAAATGAGTCAAGGCAGCCTAGAACAGTTGGGCCAAAGCTACGCGAAGTACGTGAACCAGCTGGATTGGCCGAAATGAGAACTTTCAGTCAGGGACGCGCGGGACAAAAGGACGCGAACCAGCCGAACCGGGCGAATCGGGAAAATTTGTCCCAGGTGGTCCGAAAGCAAATGGGACATTTAGGCCGCGAGTACGCAAACTAGCCGGTCCGGCCGAAATGGGAAATTTCAGCACTGTGCTAAATGGGACAGAGGGACGCGCGAGACGCGAAAATCCGAAGGAGCCGAAAGCCAATCAGATCACGCCACGTGTCATTGGTAGAAAAGGAACATGGAAGCCCATTTCGGGTGGTTTGGAAGAATTTGTCCCACACAACACTGGGACATTTGGGACAAAGGGGACGCGCAGGACGTGAAAAGTCGAAGCGGCCGAAGGAGAAGGAGAAAGTCAACGTTTGGTCCGTGGAACTTCAAACGGCCATAACTTTTGACTCCGAGCTCCGATTTTCAAAAAATTGGACTTTATGGAATGAGCACGATGTCCTCTACTCCAAAAAAACTAGATTTCTTATTTTTAATAAGGGTAAATATATTTAAATTAAGGAAAAGTGCTTTGCTCCAGTCAGTCAATGCTCATTCCCGTCAAATGACAGAAAACGCCTGCCAGACCCAAAATAGCTTCCCGCACTCAGAAGGCCATAAATTTTGTATTTCTCAAATAAATCACACAAAATTGGTACCATTTTAATCTTGGTTCCGAGCCCGATGCACAACAATCAAGAAATTTCAGATTTGATCAGAAATTGATTGAGATTTTTAAGAAAATGTGGTTGGGTTCAAAACATTGTTTTATTTGGTAGCTGGGAGTGCAATTAAGAGGCATGGTCATCATTCTTTCTCTACTGCAGCACATGGGACAATATGGGGATCCTTTTGCAAGTAATGTATAACCATTTCACTCAATTTAATGCCTCTTACAGGTGGTTGAAGGACAGATTTCAGGATTTCCATTTTCCCTTCTCTTTTCCTTCTCATTTTTCTATAAATTGGAGTGTTGGGCTCATTGTAAAGGGAGAGTTTTTGGGGTAGAAAAGCTCTGCCAAAATTGCTTTGTGAAGCCAGTGTGTTGCAGGCCCTTGTAGTGAACTCTTGCATGGTGATCCAGGCCCTTATCTTGTAATAGACTGAACTGTGCATACCAGGAAGCAATAAAATACAAGTTTGTTGATGTATCTTCCCCTGTTGTGTTTTCTTGCATTCTTCTTGCCCTTTTATCTTTCCACAAGAATATTGTGTCTCTTATTATGTTCTTGCAGGAATTCATTAGCATTGTGTGTGCTTGGAATACTGCTGTGAATGCATTTTGCTAGATTATGGAGAACTGTCATCACCTCTTCTAGTGTGCACTTTGCCTTTGTATTTCACACATTTGGAGACTACTCTCACATCCTCCTTTTCTGGTGTATCACCGCTTTAGTGTAGACTTTCATTTTATGTATTCTCTCTCCTTGGTCCCTTGGAAATTTAGATTAGAGTAGTTAGCTTATCCTGCATTAGAGTAGATTGTGGCAGGTAGTTTAGGGGCAAGAACCAGCTTTCTCTGGAGGTCTATCTCAAGTAGTAAGTCTCACAACTTGGAGATAGTACCCATGTTATCCAATCACACTGGATGCTTAGAGTGATCAAAATAGAAATCTGATCAACATCCAGGGGGTGTTGTGATTCGGTGGTAACAGAAAGAGGTTGTCCTACATGTAGCTTCATGCTCCTAGCACATTCCATTATTGTTTTTTTCATCCTTTATGATACCACATTCTGCTGTGGAGTTCCTGGAACTATCTTTTACCTGCGGATTCCATTCTAAGAACAATAATTATTAAATTCATTACTACAATACTCCCCTCCATTATCTGACCTGAGATATTTAAGCTTAAGACCCATTTCATTCTCTACCAAGGCTTTCCATTTAACAAAAGTGTCAAATACATTAGATTTTTTTCTAATACAATAAACCCAAATTTTCCTTGTTGCATCATCAATAAAAGTAACATAATAACTTGAATCCCCAAGAGACGGTACCTTGAGAAACCTTACTCGCTTTTGTTTCCCATATATGCAGTCCTCACAGAACTCCAAACCTATTTCTGTATATCGAGGAAAATTCTTCTTTATGATGTCCATGCCCTTATGGCTCATATGACTGAGCCTATAGTTCCATAACGTTGTATCTACATCTGAAGCCAAAAGATTACAATCATTAGTACTATCAGTGGATAAATACAAGGTTCCAACCTTCTTACCTCTTGCCACCACAAGAGCACCCTTGGTAACCTTCCAATAGTCAGCTGTAAATATCATAGTAAAACCATCACTTCCCAATTGCCCGGCCGATATCAAATTTCTCCTTAATGTAGGCACATGTCTGAAATTCTTCAATAGCCATGTATTCCCATTCTACATCTTAAGCTGAACATAACCTTTTCCAACTATACTACAAATCTCATCATCACCAAGAAAAACATGCCCAAAATCCCCTTGAACATAATCAAGAAAATAATGCCTATGTGGGGTAGCATGAAAAGAAGCCCCTGAATCTAAAACCCAAGATTCGGTAATATTATGTAAAGAAAGAATCAAAGAATCCTGGCATACATTACCCAATGCCACATTTGCCTCCTCGTTTTCTTCTTGTTTTTTCTTCTTGTCCCGAAGCTCCCAATAGTCCTTCTTTGCATGCCAATATTTTCCATAGTTCTGACATACAATCTTGCCCTTGGATTTTGACCTTGCCCAATCTTTTGATTTTCCACGGTCTCCTCTATTCTTTTGTCTCCCTCTAGTTTCCACTGTCAAAGCATTCCCTGAAGTAGAAGATTCCCCAGATCTTTTTCTTCACATTTCCTCACTTAGAATCAACCCTACAACATCGTCAAACTTCAACTTCGAGTTAGCTAGAACCGAGTTTCTTACCGCCATTACCATGTTATTCCAACTTTCAGAGAAAGAGCATAGAATTAATAAAGCCCTAACTTCTTCATCAAATTCTATTGTAACCAAAGATAGCATATTCACAACCGTATTGAAATCATTTAAATGATATGATACTGAACTATTCTCAGACATCTTCAAATTAAACAACTTTTTCATTAAAAATATCTTATTAGAGGCAGAGGGTTTTTCATACAACTTCCCTAATGCATCCATCAGTTTTTTTGTAGTCTTTTCCTTTGAAACATTAAATAATTCTGAAGATGAAAGACACAGCCAGATCATTCCAAGTTCCTTCTGATTCAACAAATCCCATTCCTCATGTGTCATACTAAAGGGTTTTTTTCACCTTCTCTAATAGCGGAGTATAAATATCCTTCTGATAAAGGTAATCTTCCATCTGCATCTTCCAAAGACTTAAATTCTTCCCATTGACCTTATCAACCCTAGATATTTCATCATCTGACATAGCTCCCACTCAAGATAAAAATTTCCCTACGATTCAACACTTCAACAAACCAAACCAGGCTTTAATACCAATTGTTAGGAAATAAGAGATAAAATATGTGGAATAATCCCTTATAGAATCACAACAGTAGAAACTAATATGAAGAAAATATTCAAGATCTCAAATAAAAGTGCAGAATAAATAACACAACACAGAGAGACAAGATTTAACGTGGTTCACCCAATTTTTGGCTACGTCCACCAAGAATAACTTGCTCAGATTTTATTACAAGCCTCCACTCTCTTAATACAATACCCAGATCCCTTTAGAGCTATGCTTAAAAAACTTTATAGAATTCACACCTGAATTCAAAACACATCTGTAATACATTTTATTATATATGTATCATATGCATAAGACCATATAAATAGACAATTGCTTAAGAAGTTTGATACAAAACCGTGGTTATCAAAACCATGGGAAAAACTGTGGGTATCAAAAACATGGGAAAAAAACTATGGGTATCAAAATAATGCGTACCAAAAAAAAACCATTGGCCCAAAAACAACCCATAATGGTTACCCATTACCCATGGGTTAATAAACCACCCATGAAAATTTTCTTCAGGGGCTTCGCCCCCAAACCCCCTTGACCCACTCATCAGCGAGCGGGACCATCGTAAAAATACCCGAGTGTAACATATAGAAGGTGTACCACACTCTAACATGAAAATAGGCTCCAAAAACATAACAATATGAATATCTACATGAAAAATCCCATACAAAGCATCAAATCCCTAAAAACAAAAATGCATATGAAGGGGTTAGACTTTCCTCAATGGCCACAATGGTGTACTTACAAACTGAGTGTTGCACTACATCTTAGACTCAATGTAGTTATGTTTGTCTGTGTGCAATCAAGCCCTAGGTGCTCTTGTGTCAGTCTCCATTTATGAAAGTAGCGAGAAATAACTACATGTAGAAATATAGTAAAATGGTGGATGAAATAGAATAAACTTCCCTCATATGCAGTGTGATGTAGATGAACTAGCCTTGTGCCTTTTGATGGATTTATATGGATGCAAATGGAGCCTTTGATCGATGCAACCTTACGTGTTGATAGTATTTGTTAATGATTGGTCCCCAATTATGGTCTCATAACTTTATATTTATATGGTTCTCTTGTTCTAATTTCATAATTAAACCTGACAAGGCAAACCACTAAAAATATAAAGACCTCAAATGACTAGGAATGGCAAAATAAAATTGTGGAAAAGTGAAATAATTCTCAGGGATCCCTAAATGGTACCAGGGCTCATAGAGCACACTAGTATGGGGCTATGTGCGACATTCAAAGACAAAACCACACCAAATCACATAACATACTGGGTGAGTGATTGGGACATTGGTAGTGACAAAAACCAACAAATTCAAATTACCAAAGTACATGGGTTAATTAGTACTTTCTTAACTAAAAAAACCATATGGATAGTATCATGAGACTAGGACTAAATAATGTCTAAAGTACTTGATTTTGAGATTACATTATCCAAAGCACCAAAAAATACCAATATGTGTAGCCACTATCAAATGCCATAACCAAACGTCTTAACCATTGATGTTATTTGGGTTAAGAATGATTAACCAGTCTCTATATATTTTCCATAATGATATCTAAGTATCACCCATTATACCATTATTTCACATAAGTTATCAAAATAAAATTTACTATTTATAAGAGATGTTATATGTGGAGTTTTCCCCCATTCCAATACCATATCCCAGAACTAGGAACCCACAAAACAATCTTTTTTCACAAATACTTTGTACCAAACAAAAAGGAGATCACAAGAACACCCTAATTTCCATACATCTCCCAACAAAAATAATTAAAATGACACACACATCATGACAAGTATAAACAAAAAAAATCTAATTTATCCTAGAGGTTCAAGTGCATGAACCTTTTCTCTTATACAAACTATCACGCCCATTATTTTCATGACCCAAAAAATCATCCAGTTGACAAGTAAAAAAATGGGATATTTTTTTTATTTTAAGTGTTGGTTAATGTATAACATTGTTTAACCAATATTATTCTAAAAAAATGACCTTCTACAGATGTAATTGCTCCATAAAATTATTACTTGCACCTCATTATCATTATTCACTTGATTAATGATAGATAATTTTATGCATATCTCTACCAAAAAAAGGGGTCTCTAAAACGTTATTAAAATGTTTTGCGCAACTAAGGTTGAATTATCTATTGTGCAACACATGCCAATTTCCCAAAAGTAGGGCATGCTAGCCTCCATACAAGTGCATGGGAAATGCAGGAAGTGTGCCTCGAAGATGCAAAAGGTGAGTGAAAAAATGATAAGACGCCAACCATATTCATTAAACAACTATGTTTACAACAAATAACTAACACACATATATTAAGAACAATGCTTTTGAATAAGCAAATACGGGGTAAATATTAGCTCCACGATATCCATACTTTCACGATATCAAAAGGGTTCCAACCAATGCCAAATGACTCCAACTCACCTAAGCCTCTTTAATCCCTCCAAATTTTATATTTTCCCTACATCCTAAAAGGAGGAGAAATTAATGAAGAAAAATAATGAAAAAAAAAAATCTTCCAACACTTTATTACTATTTGTTTGATATTAAAAAGATAATCAAGAAAATAATCATTTTACTAAGTAAAATAAACAAGGAATTTAAAAGCTTACCTCTCAACCAAAACATTCCATGTCCCATAATTTATGAACAACCTTTATACAATCCATTTTCATCTTCCTAAGATTCCTATGAGATCCAAATAAGGAATACGAAATCACGAAGTCCCTCTAAGCTTCTACCTCTTCCAAGTTCTCTTCAAAAACTCTTCAAGTACAATATGAGACCCAAAAGTCCCTCCAAGCTTCAAAGTGGAGGTATATGAAAATAAATTCATAAGGATTTTCATATATGAGAGAGTGATATGTGTCACCCTCATTATTATTCTAACATGACTCCCATCAGTCCCTATCATACAAAAGAAAAAATACATAATGAAGGAATATCCCCAAAAATCCAAATAAAAAATAAACTCAATTTCCTCCACTACAAAGGTGGCCTAAATAACAAGAACCTTTAAAATAATGTGGACAAGAGGTGATAAAATGGGAGGAGAAAGCACATTTAAGCCTTTAAAATGAAACACCACCCATAGGTAGGGTCCAAGGGGTCCATTTTTGGTGAGAATGAGACCCCCACCAAAAAAAAGAAATGCTTACAAATTCCACTTTTATCACAAATTACGGTTTGGAAAAGTGACACACACAGAGAGGTGTTGGGGCCCAACCAACTCATGTTTATGTGGTCCAACACCTCAAAGCAAAAGGTTAACAATAGTAAATCACCTAAATCACAAGTAGAAACCATTATGTCCCTAAATTAACTTTGACTAAGGGGTAGATAATTTAACACAATAGGGGTAAAGAAGAAATAACTAAGGGTGTCCAAAATAATCACAATAAAAATAAAAGGCCAAATAAAATCAAATTAAAGGTGAAGTTTTTTCCCAGTCATCCTCTTGTATAAATTGGAGGTGGATAACTGAGACTCATGTTCCCCTATGGTAAACATGTATCCTACACACTCAATTCAATTGTCTTCATACCTACTTGATGCAATAAACGAAATGATATAATTCTATACACATCCAATTGATCAAATAAAATATTGAGCTAAAAAAATCAAATTCATATAATCAATTAATATCCTTATGGATAAAATGGACAAAACAATATACGTTTTAGAACATATAAAAGATAAACCATTAAAATATCACTTGCATTATGTACCTCACACACAACATGTCAAGTCAATTTAGCGTATTCAAAATAGAGATTATAAGTTATATATATATATATATATATATATATATATATATAAAATAAAAATTAACCTATATAGGAGTTATCTAAAATATAATTTGTGTAACATTAGATCAATCATACTCACCATAGTAAATCAAAACTACCTAGAAAGTTTAAGTGTAGTAGGTCAGCTTCATGAACCCTATATGTCATCCTAAAATCAAAACTTACAGAAGATATAATATACAAATCATAGCAATTTAATCCAATTAACATGATATTATTCACAAAAATGTCTCAAACGTTAATGTATCATACATTTAATCTTCAAGAAAAGGAGTGAAATTGGTGTGCACTAAAATCTAGTTTTTTTACTGTTGTAAATATATACACTATATATGCGTGGTATAAATATATGTATTTAGTTTTATATGTAAAATTGGGTTTGAATCCATAATAAACTATTAACAATGACACGTTATTTTGATCAGATAGATATTCTACAATATCACTCAGTAGTGGTTGATGCAGACAAGGCAAGGGTGCTCTGTAAAGAGTCACCTTATAGTTTGCAGCCTAAAAAATATAAATAGAAGAATAACTCAACAAAAATAATATGTATCAACATAAATATTAAACAAAAAATAATTTTTAACAAAAAAAAGCATTAAGATATATTATTGATTGAAATAACACCACACACTGATCACTAATGATTCAGCTTTAGATATAATATTTTGACATGTTGAATCCTCCGTGTATTTAAATTCAACACAAGTGTCATGCCTTAAATTAGTGTAGAACATTGAATATTTTTTACACCATTACTATGGATACACATCCATTAAAATTATTGTAAGAGAATTAAGTTACCATCTACACTCTAATCATTGTAGCCACTAGATCACGCACTTTGGGTAAATTTTTAGTCTTAATATGAAACTAGTCATATGGTTGTTAAGTGAAAAGAGTAATAATTAACCAATGTCTTTGGCCAGTTTGTATTTTATTCTATTCCTAATTTTTATCTTGCATCTGTACTTTCCCAGTCTGTACCTTCATACTACGTTTTTCCTATTATGATTGGGGTTCCCCAGGTGCCCTTGTTCCCTTTGGGCACCTTGATCTCCTTTGCACTTTCCTCTTACTTTTTGGAAACTTTCTAGCTGTTTGAGATTCTTATATTGTTTGTGGTTATCATTTTCGGTTTTAATTATGAAATTAAATAAAAATAACCCTATAAATACAAATTTATTGGACCATACTCAGGGAACAAACACTAAGAACTAGTTATCTCCACCTAAGGTTACATCCATCAAAAGAATCTATAACTACATATGCATCCATTTAGCTCCATCACAAGACACAAAAGGGTGGTTCATATACATAACAATTCAAAGGAGGGTATTTTATTATTTCCATGCACACATTTATTACATTCTACATCTATTTATTTTCCCCCTACTTCACAAAGTGTGACTGGCACAAGAGAAACCTAGGGAAAAATTACACAAATACATGTAGAAATACATTGAATCTAAGATGTAGTGTAGTGCTCAGTTATAAGTCCATGAATTTTACAACTAAGGATAGTTTGACCCATTCATATAATGCTAATTTCTCTAAATCTTGACTTATTCTTGTCTAAATAGTTAAAAAATAGAGCCAATATTAGAATTCAAAATTACTAGTTTTCGATTCCAAAATGTTAAATATTGGAATTATCTAGACTCCAAAATCTCACATATTGGAATCCAAAATTTCATATATTTGAATCTAGAATCACCTATATAAAAATACAAATTCCCATATATTGGAATCAAAAATCACATATATTAGAATTTACTCTACTCCAAAATCATATATACTAGAATCTAAAAATGAAAATATTAGAATCTGACATTGATATGCAAAATAATAAATAGAACATGTTTCGGTTCTATAGGGGCTAGCGACCACATGGATTTAATTTTTCCTTTGGAATAAATGTTCTTATTAGTTTTAAAATTTATATAAGATTAAACTATTCTGTTGTTGTGAAAATCGTTTAATAATTTCCTGGAATCTCACATTGATCTACAAACCCAAAAATATAAAAAAATTGTGTTATATGAGCTAGTGGTCGCTAGCCTTTAATTTTTGCTTTGGAATTAGGTTAATGTGTATTTAAAATTATTTAAGATTAAACCATGCAGTTGTATGAAAAATCATTTAATGATTTCATGGAAGCCGACATTGATATGCAAAACCATGAATATAACATGTTTCCTTTTTATAAGGGCTAGCGACTGCTAAGATTAATTTTTGTTTGGTAATACATTTCTTAACAATTTTCAAATTTCCTTAAGATTAAACTATATAGTTTTTGGAAATATCATTTAATGATTTCAAGGAATCCAACATTGATCTGTAAAACAATAAACATAACATGTTTCTATTTTATAAGGGCTAGCAAAAGAAAGTTTAAGGGTTTGTAGAAACTCAAGAACCTTACATATGAAGATAATATCCAAGCATAAATGTGCACCTACCTCATGCAATCATAAAATGTCCTCCCTGTTGATGAAATTAAAAAAAATAATCCCCTTCTAATCCATTACCATGTAGACACATGTGATTTGTCTAAACGACTTGAAAATATCGTGCTAATTGACATCCCTTATGGTCCTTAGATAGACTAGTAACTCTTAAAAAATTTCCATCGTTTATGTCTTGCACTCTATCAGCAAAGAATTACACACCGGCATTGAGACTAGGAGGCACCCAACAATCTAGGAAGAGGCAGCCCTACCAACGATGCTTCCATTGAAGGTGATGCCCTCATTGGCCTTATCTATTGTTAAGGTGTCAGTGGCACTAGTGGGGGCAAGATCGTTATAAGGGAGTTTTAATATGTAGTGATCACCCTTCTTACTACAAATATGACAAACTATGAGCACCACATTACTGTTAGAGCCAAAGATGGAAGAGAATGCATCTCTTCTAGACTCGTAATCATCAGCCTTGGATCCCTGCAGGTGGGGTTGATTCAGTAGGGTTCCTAGTTGGAAGCGACGTTGAACTTTTTCCACTCATAGTTCTCGAGAGTGCACTTATTAAGGTGCAATTGGACACATTCTAGACCCAAATGGTAGTGGTGTGAACCACCTTCTGGCCTTACTAGTTGAACTTATATTCGATGATATTCTTTTTCAATCCTAATTTTATTCTGTGGTGGATGAAGAAATTTGAGATCTTCATTATATTCCTATTCAGTCTCCCTACATATCACTATGTTGGACGTAATCACTTTCATCCCTAACTTGATAATTCTACAAATTTTATAAATCCCAATTCATTCGTACTAAATTTTATGGGATCGTAGACACTCAAATTACCCTAAAAATATAAATAAATAAATGTGTTCATTAAAGTAGATACCTATTGATCGTAATCAATGAATGATATATTTTTTTTTACGACAACGTATGATTTATAGGGTTCATCAATCTCTTTGCGCATGTTAACAAGACATTGTTATGAGAAATTATTACTTAATAAAAGAAAGAAACCACCTCAAGTCCTTTATAGTGCATCTATGTATCTAATACATATTTTTTTACAACTTAATTCTAAATCATTATACTAAATGAGGAAACTCCATATAAAAGGAGAATTTTTGTATTTAGGTGAAACACAACTTATCTGATCAACACTAAAAACCATACTAAACCTAAAGTGAAAATATGTAAAAGACTTCATAGAAAGAAGGAAAGATGCCTTAGAGTGTCCCATTCGACTCTGGAAATAGGATTATCATAACCATAGGTATTTTGTATATTTATATCTCTCTTAGCATCCTCCCTCTTGAAAAATTAAATAACCAAATCCCTTGTTAATTTTTATTCTGATCCATGGGCATGTAGACATGCATGATGTGCTCAAACACATTGAAAAGATTGTGCAAATTGAAATCCCATGTGGTCCTAGGGAATACTAGTAACTCTAATAGAATTTTCATTTGAGAAGGAAAATTTTGTTACCAGAGCGGTCCAACTTCCCCTGATACTGGGAGGCACCCAACAACAGAGGAAGCAACAATCTTGATAGTGATGCTTCCGGAGTACGTGAAACCTAGGAAAATTTTATCCATTGTTAACGTGTCTGTGGAACTGGGTGGAGATCCTTCTAAGGTATTTTTATGTGCATTGCTTTCCCTTGTTAATATAGATATGAAAAACTATGAGCACCGCACTTCCCTTGGAGTGAAATAGGTAATACAACCCATATCTGCTAGACTTAGAATTTTCATCCTTGGATCCCAGTGAGAAAGGTCACTCTAGTAGGGTTCCTAGTTGGCAAAGACGTCGAACTTGCACCACTTGCAAAACTTGAGAATGCACTTGTAATGGCATGAGATAAAACCCATATTCTAAGAGAGGAATAAATACACATTATCATTGCCATAAAATTTATAAACTCAGATTCAAATAGACCAATAAAATTAAATTTCAAAAACTTTAACATCCCCTTAATAGTTATAAATGTGTGATGACATTCATAATTAACCCCTTGCATCACCTTCTTCCATCCTTGCGTGCCTCAAAATAATGGACATAAAATCACTAAGGAAATTATCCTCGTGCACCAAACACTCAAAATACAAATTTAAAGTGTCCTTACTCCCCTTATTAGGAGGATATATTTTTTTATTTGAATATAAATACTAAATAAATTAAGAATTCTTTTCTAAAGGTAGAATTATGATAAATCATTTTAAGAATTATTTGAATTTTATTGTAAAACTATTCATCACACTAAGATGCTAAATTGACTAACTAAATCATACCAAAAAAAATCATTTACATGATATCTATGAATACACTAATTGTTGATGTGGTTGAGTATTTTTTAATACCTAAAATTCCTTAAACGGATGTGAGAAATTTATGTGGTGGACAGTTTGAAGTCGAGAGGATAATATGAATTTAAAAACTAAAAGTAAGAGAGTTCAAGAATAACGCTCGCAAGGTAATTCCAATGTAGCTTATCTAGATAAAATTAACATTAATCAAATTAGAATTCACCAGAAATAAAAATGTTATGGACACTTTTTTTATATTTTAACATATGTATTATCAATTAAATCCTTTATTGTATTATAAAATTACTAAATATAGTCACACGTATTATACATATTAACATTATTAAGATAGTCACACAAATTATATAGAAAGTTGTTCTCAAATAAAGTAACGGGAAAATTTCATAATTTTATTTGTTATATAGTTAAAAAAATTGACTAGAGCTATGAACCAGAGGGTTGATGGTTTGCCAGCTTACAAGTATCAAAATATTTTATAGATGAAGGGATACATACAAAAACAACAAAACTAATAGGAAATACTGTAATTAATAACGACAAAATGTATCATGAATAAGGAGACCTAAAAACATTATAGAGTCCTGAACATAGAAAAGAGGGGGAATGATAGAGAAACCCTATGGCTCCACCTCTAATTGTTCCACTAAGAAAAGTGTTGAGATATAGTCGAGAAAGGAAAATGATGAGCCAAAAAATGTATTCAACTTTACCACGTGATCAGGAAGCAGTGGGCTTGTTTTTGTGTGTGCGATTAGGTCCAAGGATGGCACTATAGAGATTAACAACCAATGAGATCCAAAGATGCTTTTAATAGAATCAAACAATTAAAGGAGGGCTTGAATTTTAAATTTCAAGGCATCAAAAATCTTGTTGTCAACCCAAAAAATATACGAACAAGGATATAAATTTCCAAAGAGACTAGGAGGGAATACTTCTACCACAGCTTTGGCCAAACCTAGATGATGAAGTAGGTAAATGAAATAGAATGTCACCACCATGACCACTACCGTATCTACACATAGCAACAGAAAATTTAACACGAAGAAACCTATAATCTCAGAGTTGACACAAGTTTTTCTAGTGCTTTGGAGATAATCGACGTCTATAACTTTCTCATTTGTATTAATAAAAGGTGTGGAGCCTATGTGGAAGACATTACAAAGATGAGTAGAAGACACATGATAGAGGAAAGCCATTTCTAGCTTCTTCTTGTGCAAGAGGATGAAAGGAGGATAGGTAGATGTCATGAAAGGGAAGGGGAAACCAATAGATAGAAAGATGAGAAAAAGAGTGAGGGAAGGTGAAAGCACAACCCAATTAAGTAGTCCCTCGACTCATGTGAGGGAGGTCGGCATATAAAAAAATTAGTGAAATCATCAAGGTTTTTCCATGCATTGGATAGATTATGAATAAAGTCTTTCACTAATTTATGAACACACATTATAGAAAATAACATTACTATAGATAGTCACACACATTATACAAAAAGGTTTTGTTATCAGCTAAATTTAAGGGAAAGTTACATAATTTTACTTAGGTTATTCATTTAATAACATCAAAGATGTCTCCACATCATCTTTTGTATCCTTCAACATTTACAACATAGGCCACAATTCATCTATCAAGTAAAATTGTAATATTCATTATAGGCCACAATTTATCTCGCAATAGGTGTATTTCTTACAATTGTAATATGCATTACACTTTCTCTAAATGGTGCTAATATTTTTGAGAAATATGTTTTGATTCATGGATCCTCGATAAATGGTACATTTGGTAATGATCCAATCTTCTTCTATAAATATAAACTTGATGTTTCTAACATATAAGAAAAATTATGTATCGTACGAATGAGGGCATCATGTCATTAAAATTTGAAATTTTTGTCGATGTGCACACAACAATAAACAAAAAATATTCAAAATAACAATCTGAAAAAAATTAATCAATTTTTTTTGTTCTATATGTGCTAGTAGCTACTAGGCTTTATTTTTTATTTGGAACAAAGTTTTATCATTTTAAAAATGTGATTAAGATTAACATATGAAGATCTGATAAAAAATCATTTTATGATTTCAGGGAAGCCAACATGGATTTGTAAATCAATAAACATAACATTTTTTATGATTTATATGGTTTAGCAGCCACTAGACTTATTTTTTTCTTGTAAATAAGGTTCTTATAATTTTCAAAATGTATTTAAGATTAAACCATCTGTAACTAGGAAAAACCCTTTTTTTTATTTCGAGGAAGCCAACATCCATCTGAGAAAAAATAAACACTATATGTTTATTTTTTTATGTGCTAGAGGCCACTAGGCTTAATTTTTATTTGGAATAAGGTTCTTACTAGTTTTCAAATGGGTTTAAGATTAATTTATGTAGATATCGAAAAAATGGTTACTTTTTTAGTCCATCCTGATGATATTCGATGATCTTCTTTTACCATCCCAATTATATTTGGTGGTGAAAGGAGAAATTCCAGATATCAATTATCCTCTTATTCAAGATCCTTAAATATCACTCTATTTGATGCCATCACTGTCATTCCTAACTCAAGAAATTAGTAATTTCAGGAAATCCTCATGGGTCCATAGTAAATTTTAATGGTTTGCAGACACTCAAATCACCATACAAATAATAAAAAAAACATGTTCGTTAAAGTGGATACCTTTTGATTGAAATCAATAGTGGATACTCTTATTTATGAGTGACGATGTACAACATTGCACAGGCCATCAATCTTTGCATGCATGTCAAAAAGAAACTCGTATAATAATATGTTTCTTAGAAAAATGAAATAAGCCAACTCAATTCCTTAATAGTGCTTCTATGTATTTTCTGCATATTTCAGTACAACTTATTTATAAAAGTGTGTTCTTTTAAATTATGGAATCATTATTGTTGGGGGAACCATATTATAACTCATAGAATAAGTAAATATCATCGCGCATCACAATCCTTCAAGAATAATATATCTAAAACCTACACCACCCACCATAGAGATAAAATCAAATAATGAATGACTTTACAGTACTTATTTCTTTCACATGATTTGATAAGAAGAATGTTAGAGACAAAGTGAGTTTGGTCTTCATTGAATTACTATTGAACTAAATGCAAGATAAAATCTTTATTTTCAAGTACTATGTTAAGAAAAATTGTTCAGGATATAAAACATTATGTGAGGGTAAACATAACTAACAAAATCATGCACACTTATATGCAAAATAGGTATCATTCTCTTGGTTGTGCATAGTAAAAAAACTTCTAGTTAGGGGATGAAAATAATTTAAAAAATAGTATATGTTTATAGGAAATGAAGTGTAACATGAAAACTGTAGGTTTGGATTTAATAAGCTTGCAATTTCTTAGATAAAAATACCTATGTTTCGAAAAATTTAGAATTACATTTATTCTACTGTAGTGTAGTATTAGTCTAAATGTCACTTACAAAATACAAGTTATGAAGAAAGACATGTTTCATAATTTTCATTAAGCTCGGTGGAAGACATGAAATAGTACAGAAATCCAACATCTTGCATTTTCTTAGGGAAAAAAATATGTAGAATACAAATCATCTAGATTAAATTCTATACTTAGCAAATTATTTAAGAAAATAAAATGACCCACTTGCCTTAAAATGTATACTCTCGAAACCAGAAATTGATATCACCTGAAATGGTTCAAATACGGGCATATTAATTTCAAACACAAATTTTTTGTAAGTACAAAGATGATTTCTCAACAATATACAATGAGAAAAATTTCAACAAGAATTTGAAAATTTTAGATTTGATAGGTTTTATTTATTGAAAATAAATAAATCATTATACTCAATGAGGAAAGTTAGAATAAAAGGATAATTGTTGCATTCAAGTGAAACACAAATGATCGTATTAACACTAGAAAACCTACAAAACCTAAAGTTGAAACAAGTAAAATACTCCATAGAAAGAGGGAACAATGTCTAATTTTAATTCTTCCTTGCTTAATTTTTTCTAAAAAGTATACCTTAGAGTGGTCTTGTTATCCAATTTTGCCCCTCGGGAAAAATTGGACAAACAAGAACTTGCACGTAACAAAAAATGGAGGATTTGTTTCAGTCATGAAGGCTTGCTTTTCCAAGTTTTTCTAAAAGGTTGAAGCAGGAACGACCAAGTTGAAGAGATTTTGGGAAAAGAATAAGTTTGAAATATAAAATTTCAGACTTTAGAGGTAGGCTAAGGTGTATTTCGGGGACTCAACAACGATAAATGGTTGTGAAACTTGAAACTCCAAAAGTAAGAAATTTCATACTTTTGGGTTTCGGAGATCTCGTAGCGCCAAGTTGAAAAAATGGAGGAAAAGTTCTGAAACTCGAGACTTTGAAAGTCTGAAATTAAAGAATTTCAGGTTTTGGAGTTTCAGGGAATCTCGACAGGACAAAGCATAAAAAGTGAGCAAAAATACCAAAATCTGAAACTTTGAAAGTCCAAAATTTTAGAGTTTTGAGTTTCAGAGTTTCAAAAATTCAGGATTCAGGGTTTCGGAGACTTCGGCGACAAAATTAGAAAAGTGACCAAAAATGTTAGAAATCCTGAAAGTATGATTCCCAAAAGGGTTTTGATTTTGGAAGTCAATGTAGGTTTTTGGGTTTTGGAAGACTTGAGCCGTTTTGAAGGGTGAACAATAACCCAAAATCCGAAGTCAAAATGTCTGCAAATCCAAAATTTAAAACTTTCAGGTCTTTCAGAGTTTCAAAGTTTTCGTGTGCCCAAGAAGGATGAACAATGTTTCAATCTATGAAATGGAAATGTCTGAAAGTCTGAATTTCAGGATTTCAAAGGTTACATGCATTTTAGACTCTGAAAAGGACGATCAAAGACTTGCATTTTTTAGCAGAATGACACGTCGACCTTCAGATGGCCATAACTTGTTACTGAGAGCTTGGATTTGTAAAAGAAATGAATTTTTGGAAAGCTTACGGTCTCCTCTACACAACTAAGGTATGGGCTTCCTTAGCTGTTTAAAATGAGTTGGACTAAGTTATTCAAAATGAAGAAATACAGTCCACCATTTTTCAGTGTGTCAGGCTTCTAGCCTACCAAAATAATGAAGGCATGGGCTTCCTTTCTTTCCCAATACGGAAGAGTACGTGGAGGTATGGGTTTTGTCATGGAACCCATCATTTTTATAGGTGAATTCAATGGCATTTTGGGGTGGTTGAAGAAATAATTTGAATTATTCTCATCTCCTTCTCTAATTTTTCCTATATTTTGTAAGGAGGGGCATTTTTCTAAGGGTTAGACAATTTGGATTCCCACCCTCCCTTCTTCTCTTTTCTATAATTTATTTTATGGAGTTCAAACCTCCCATCAAAATTGTGATGAAATTTTGTGCCTCTTTGCCATTATAATGGACTGTATCAATTTTTTGGAGCAATAAAATAAGTCTATGGATGATTTCAATAGTCTATTGTGTTAATTTCCTTCATCTGATCTCTCATTGCAGTTTTGGTTATCTATACATGGTGGTTATATTACATTTTAATGGTTTGTGTTTAAATGATAAGAAGGTATTTAGAATTCCTTTGGTACATAACCTTTCTTAGTTTAGGTTTATTTTCTTAAATCTTCTCAACCCTGTATCCTTGGCAAGTTATAGTAGAATTTAGAGAAATTCCTCTACAATTTGAGTGTGTGCATATGAATAGAGGAATAATAATTGAACTTCTTCTGGAAAGCTTCCTAATTGTGAAGTCCCAAACTTTGGGAAAAGCTCCATGTTATGCAATCACATTGAGAGTTGCAACCCATCAAGGTTCTGACATTTAAGGCTGCTATGATTACGCATCAACAATTACATTGAACTATAAGAATAAAATTATCATAACCATAGGCATTGAGCTTACTAATATCTCTCTGAGCATCCTCTTTATTGATAAAATTGAAAAAACTAAATCCCTTACTAATCCATCTTCTGATCCATGAGCACCTAGAAATGTGTGATGTGTATAAACAACTTACGAATCTCATGTACATTGACATCCCTCGTGTTCCTCAGAAATACTTGTAAGTATAACAAAATTTTCATTTGAGATGTCGCATGCTTTCACTGGAGTAGTCTAAAGCACCCCTAAGATGTGGAGGCACCCATCGATAGAAGAAACGACAGGCCCTCTAGCAATGTTTCCACTGGAGATGATACCCTCAATGACCTTATCCAGTATTAAGGTGTTTGTGGTACAGACGGGGGAAAGATCCTTACAAGGGAACTATTATGTGCAGTGATTTCCCTTTGTACTACACAAACAAAAAATTATGAGCACCAAACTATAATTGGAGAAAGACAATTTGAATAAGGCATCTCCACCAAACATAGGAATCATCAACCTTAGATCCTAGTGGATGGGGTTTCTACATTTGGGTGCTTGGTTTTTAGTGATGTTGAGCTTGTGCCACTCCTAACACTTGAGAGTGCACTTGTTAAATGATTTCATGCAAGACAACATTGATCTTAAAAACCATAAATATAACAATAAACTGATCATGTTTATTATTTATCCATGCTAGTAGCCGCTAGGCTAATGAATTTAAAGATATGTAATCCATCTTTTGATGTGCATGGTAGTGGTGAAAACCACCTTTTTCCCCTAATCGTTGAACTTGTAATCGATGATCTTGTTCATCCATCCTGATTATATTCACTAGTGGAAGAAGAAAGTTTAGATCTTCATTAACCACCTATTTAATCTCCCTGCATCTCATTATTTCATATGCCATCACTTTCATCCCTAACTCATCAAACAAGAAATGTCAAGAAATCGTAACGTTTCCAGAGTAAAGTTTAAGTGTTTACAAACACTCAACAACCCCACACATGAAGATAATAGCTATCCAGAAATATGCACCTCCCTCATGATATCATAGAGTATCCTCCCTGTTGATGAAATTAACAAAACGAAATCCCCTTCTAATATGTCTCTGATCCATGTCCACAAAGACACGAGTGATGTTTCTAAACGACATGAAAAGCCCTTGTAGATTGACATCCCTCATGGTCCTCAGATAGAATGGTAAGTATAACACAATTTTCATCATTTCTTACATGCATGTTTTCGTCGGATTGGTCCATGCTTCCCATGAGACTAGGAAGCACCCAACAATGGAGCAAGCAACATCCCCACTAGTAATGCTTCTGCTAGAGGTGAGGCCCTCATCTAGATTATCCATTATTAAGGTATCTCTCGTACTGGTGTGACATCCTTGCAAGGGAATTTTGATGCGTATTGATTTCCCTTCTAACTACAAAGACAACAAACTATGATCTCTTCATGAAAAGAGGGTTCAAAAACCCAAAACAAAAGGATCACAAGGGATGAAAAAAACATACACAGATGTGCGAACGACAGTGTGAATAGATCTTGGGAAGAATGAGAATTAATAGAAAGTGCATAAAAAGATTCGACAAATGGGAAAAACCTCGTTAAGCCATTAAACTATCACTGTATCTCATAGATCCAATGTGTAGTACATATAGAAGGTTCTTAATAACCCCTAATGTTGCATTCATGACAACTCAAGTGGAGAGGGGGAGTTATATTCCCATAATAGAAAAGTAAATCCAAATGAGACATATCATACACTGACATGTAAAAGAATCCCATGATGACTCGTAAATGACACACAAACCTACGATCTCACCTAAGTGAGATGACTCGCCCACTGATGTGGAATGATGAATCACACAAAAAATTCCCCTTCATCGTAACTGAGAATGAGGTAGAAATTCAGAAACAAGAAATGGGTTCTGTGACAAAGGATGATGAGGTACCGATGTAAAACAAATAATCCCAAGTAGTGAAGGAAAAATGAATGGGAAAAACATCAACAATAAGAGAAAAACACACTCTCTAATCTAAGAAAGATGCCAAGGATGGGTATCGGCCAAAGAAAAACGTAAAAAGATACGCAGTTACAAATGGGAAATATATCAGAAGGAAGAAGAAGAGAGAAGAGGAAAGAGCAAGATGCAATGGAAGGATATGAAATCTGTAACTATGGGAGGTATCCCAGAAGAGTGTTGATGATGTAGTTATTTTCCTCTCTACTGAAGAAGAGCCAACCACACCAGACTATGTTCCTACCCTTAGGAAGGATAGAAATGACGTGCTGGAATTCCGTCAACTCTACGAAGGAAACCCAAGGCAACAACACAAAGAACTATGAGTCTTGTCCATGGAAGTGTGACATAGGACTAGTAAGTGAGTGCTAAGGAACCAAAGGTAATGCCATGTGTACAGAACTGTTAGAGTGAATAAGGGGAACAACCACAAAAAGGATGTCGAAGTGATGTCAAGGAAACAAAATAACCCCCACGATAGAAAGAGGATCCACAAGTAAGGTTGGATCAATTAAGAACTATTGAAAAGTTGAAGTGATAAGAGTCCTAAAAGGGGCACTCCCAAAAAAGGAGATGATAAACTCCTACAAAACACCTTTAAAAGGATGAGGAACTTGTAGTGCCTCAGATGTTGGCTTTGTGAAAATATGACCAAGGTCGGGAGTATAATCATCCGAGTGAAGGAGCTCGATAAAAAGAAGAGCGATGTTGGATAGGTATAAGTCATCCAATGAAGTTAGAGGAGTTGAAGGGACCTGTCAAACTAGAAGTGGAAATTAGGAAGGTGGAATGAATGTATGAGGCTAAGCTGGAGACTGCACAAGGTCTGATGGGAAGTGGGAAGTGTCAAAACTCTTTGGAATAGTGAGATGAGGAGAGAAGTCTTCTATAGTAGTCTCAGCATCAGAATTGGGAGTATAATCCTCATCATCAGAAAAAGAACCAAATGATTTTGTGTCAGAAGAACCACCATCACACAAACAACAAGAGAAGATAATTGTAGGAGACTGCTCTAAAGATTTGCTTCAAGACCAAGGTGAAGCAACGTGGTACTCAATGGAAGCAAAACATTTAGTGAGAATGTCGTCAACTGAGCATTCAAGATGCGCGGGAGCACAAGGGGCAATAGTAACCTCTGTCTTACAGAAGGGGTCTCTAATTAAACATGATTGTGAAGAGTGAATACAAGCATGAGCATGGTAAAAAATGAGCTCTGTAGTGGCAACAGGTGAAGGGTCTCCATAGAGGGACTTAAATATGCTCTAGATGTGGTGGGGTGGATCTGATTCTGCCACATGAAACTAGAGAGGTATAGATATGGACATTAGTAAGTCACCACAAACATTTTTTAAAGTGTCAAGAAGGTTCTCAAGATGATGATGATCAATGGGTGTAGGAACCGGCCCAAGAAAGAAGTGGGAAAGACCGTCGTAGGCGAAGTATCATTCCATAGAAGCATGAAAAGCTAAATAGTTATCTCTCCCAATAAGAACTAGCAGATGCTATAAGGAAATCATGTGACACTCAAGTCTAGAAAGAGTACCCTCCATGATACAGAAGGAAAAAAAGCAAGCTACACAAGAAAAAGGGTGTAAGAATGCAAGATGTCAGAGTGAACTGATAATTTGTTTGCAAGCAACACATAACTCGAGAGAAGTAGTGATAACCCCCTATGTCTGCGGCATTGGATTATGTGTGACTACAATAGGGTGTGTACATGTGACGTTGGATAGTTGAGCACTCACCTCGCATTAGGTGAAAAGTGCGCAAGAGTGGAGGCCACAATGAAGTCCTACTCAGTAGCAGAGGAACACACGTAAGAAAACACAAAAGCACGCAAGATAAAAGTTACCAACACTACACAATGTGAGACAAATGATGTCTCACAAAGAAAAATAGAAGGCTCTCTTTCTACAAGGCTATGTTAGATGTGTGCACTAGCCGCAGGCGAAGAAGAGCACTACAATAGATGAGCTGAAAAAAATAACCTGGAATGCACAATAACCCTATACGTGGAGCCCAGAAAAATATACCTCCTCAAAATAATTTTTAATTTGAGTTTTTCTTTACACTATTTTACAATAAATAATAAACAGATAAAATGTGAAAAAATAAAAGGTGGCAGGTCAAGGGAGGTCCATAGTGAAAAAGGGCAATGGGGCTAGCTAGCTTGGCAAGTTGGCTCAGTCACCTCGATAAGCTAGTCGAGTTGGCTTGGTTATGAGAGATTGGAGGTGTGGGCGAGTGGATCATAGAATTTCTCATAGGAGGTAGCTCATTGGGTCACCGGGCACGTGGAGGCCGAGGAGAGGAAAGGCCTAAGAAGAACACATGACGAACGAGTCCAGTGTGTTGGAGTTGTTGAGTGGGAGAGACTAACGTTCAAGGTGCAGACTTCCAATTCAAATGACGAAGTTGATGTGTGCATGGACACCACGAAGAGTGGGGAGGAAAAAACATGGATAAATGTAGGGTCGTTTCTGAGTTGTTAGAAGCACAGATCAGATGGGTATATGTGACTGAGCCATTTGAGTTGAAGCTGAAGTTTCCAATGCATGTCGGTAAAAGAAAAAAAATTTGCCAGGCTTGAAACAATAGAAGTGTTAAGCAGAGAGTGCCACACAAGATCTGCACATTGATCTTAGGAAAATTCATAGCCAACTCGAGCCCAAATGGAAATACACGAACCAGGTCACAACAAATATCCACTAAGGGAAAGACAAACCAGGAGAGTCGGGGGAGATCAGAACCTACTGATAGAAGGAGATGTAATCAAGGCAGCGATATGGGTTGAGGCAGCAGTAAGAAAAATCTAACGTCTAAGGTGGTAAAAAATATGACAAAGTGTGGAGGGAGGATTCCTAGTGAGAAAGTCTAGCAAGGTCACATGAATCAGCTAGGTCAGTCAGCAATGGAAGAATAGAAGTAAAACTAGGGAGCTTGGGAAACTGAAACGCAGTGAATTTAGAGGCTAACGCTAGCCAGATAGGAAAGCACGTCAGTCTGCAAAGAGGTATGATGTCGGTACAAAGTAGGAATAACCCACACACAGAAAAAACTAAGCACAAAAACAATTAGGAACATGCCTTAACAAGGCTCGGCTCGATCCAGTAGAGAAGTACATGACCACATGAACTGGGAAGAGCAACAATTATGCCTGGAGTAAGGGGAAGTAACAAAGAGTCAAGGATCATGACCAAGGCAGAAATAGTGTGAACAGTACCATACACAAAGGTTGATGATGAAACCTCAAATCCAAAGCAAAATGCCAACACGTACATAGATGGAACCAGATACAAAGTAGACTGAGTAGAAAAACATGTAGGGTGAGTTACAACAGCGAGAGGGGGCCGATTTGGCCCTTAAAGCCACACTTAAAACTTCTAAAAAAAATCTCAAAACCTTCACATAGAACTCACATCTGCACCTAGAAACGCAATAAACCTCAAGAAAACACCTCCAAATATGTATACAACCCTGGAGAATCGAGTGGTGTAAGGAAATAAAATTGAAAATCACCAAAAACTCAAATGACAACCTCAAACACTTGAACAAAAGATCGCAACCCACGAACAACACAAATGGAGGTGTAAACACCCAAAATCAATACAAGAAGAACATGATCAAAATATCCATTACGACACATGCAAGAGAATCTGTTTATCATGATCAAAAATTGGGAAACACACGAAAAAGGGTTTGGAGTGCACAGATCCACAAGATCTTCTCTGATAACATGAATGAGGATTTGAAAACATGAAACATGAGGATCATAAGGGACAATGTGAACATCCACGGATATGCAAACGACAACATGAAGAGCTCTCAGAAGGAGTGAGCATCAATTGAAAGTTCATGTAAAGATTCAAAAAATGGGGGGAACCTTGTTAAGCCACAAAAATATTGCTCTATCTCATATATCCAATGGGGTTGTTACATATAGAAGGTGTTTAGTAACCCCTAGTGCTGTAATCATGACAACTTGAATGAAGAGGGGGACTTACATTTCCATAATAGAAAAGTAACTCCAATGATGCATATGACACATTAAGCCATAAGAAAATTCCATGATGACCCCTAAATGATGTGTAGACCTATGAAATCACCTAAGTGAGATGACACACCCAATGATTTGGAATTGTGGCTAACACTAACATGCACTACAATTGGAGTATATAGAGAGGGTGGAAAAGCACATCTCCATCAGACTTTGAATTGTTGGCCTTGGATCTCGACTGATGGGGTCGCTCTAGTAGGATTCCTTGGGCCAGTCGCTGGTGGTCAAGAGTGCACTTTCTAAGGTGCACTTTGGAAACTTTACGAATGCACATGGTAGATGTGCAAACAATCTTTTGGCCTTACTCATTGAAATTCTATTCGATAATCTTCTTCGTCAAGATTGATTATATTCGACGCTAGCAGAAGAAATTACAGATCTTCACTATCCTCATATTCAAGCTCTTTGTATCTAAATTTTTATGACATCTTCAATTTCATCCCTAACTCAAGAAATAGGAAAATTTGTGAAAACCTCATGCAACCGAAGTAAATTTTAAGGGTTTGCACACACTCAAATCATGCTACAAATGAAAATAAATAAAATCTGTTTATTAAAGTGGAAAAAAGAAGGGCCTGAATTTTCACTTCCCATGACATCAAAGATCTTGTTGTTAACCAAGAAAGGAGAAGGACAAGGATACTTTATTGGAATAAATAGAATAGGAAGGTATACTTTCTGCCAGAGCTTCAACCTAACTCACATGATAACATGGGTAAAATGAAATGGGATGTGACCGCCATAGACCAATGTCTTATCTACACACAACATCAAACAATTGAAAATGAAGACGTCTAGCATCTCAGATTAAACACAAGCTCTCCCAGTGCTCTAGAGATAATATAAACCTAGTAATTTATCCATTGCATTAATAACACAAATGGAGCCTATGTGGAAGACATTGTGAAGATGAGTAGAAGACATGGAAGAGAGTAAATCCATTTTCAACTTCTTGTCATGCAATAATATGAAAGGAATAGAGGTAGACGCCATGAGAAGAAAAGGGGAAAATATAGAGTAATATTTGAGATTTATGAGAGGAACATAGGTAAGAACATAGGTTTAAACTTTCTCTAAATGGTACTAATATTTTTGAGAAATATGTTTTCATTCTTGGATCTTTGATAAATGGTACATTTGGTCACGATGCAATTTTCTTGTGTGAATATAATTTTAAAGCATCCAACATCCAAGCCAAATTATGTGTCATAGGAATTAGGGAATCACGACATTAAAATTTTACATTATTTACAATGTCCACACAATAATAAACAAAAAATCTATAAAATAATGATCTGCAAAACATTGAAAAGGAAAAGGTTTCATTATTTATTTTATTTACTAGGAATAATTTTTTATTTGGAACAAGATTTTATCATTTTTAAAATGTCATTAAGATTAAAATATGAAGATTTGGTAAAAAATCATTTTATAATTTCAGGGAAGCCAATGTGGATCTAGGAATCCATAATTATAACATGTTTCTATTTTATATGGTCTAGTGAATGCTACGATTATTTTTTGGATTTGGGAATAAGGTTCTTATAATTGTCAAAATGTCTTTAAGATTAAAACATGCATAACTAGGAAAAAAAAATATTTTCTGATTTCAGGCAAGCAAACATCGATCTGCAAAACAATAAACATTCTACGTTTCTATCTTTTACGTGTTAGGAGCCCTTAGGCTTAATTTTTGATTTGGAATAATTTTCTTAATTAGTTTCGAAATATGTTTAAGTTTAAACTATGTATAATCTGGGAAAACTCATTCTTTTATTGATCCATGATCCACGATTGTCTCTTCATCAGTAAAAAAATAAGTTTTTCTTTTAAGAAAAAATTGATAAAATGATTGTGCACTATGAATCTTTAATAACCTTAAGTTAGTTATTTTATTCCATAAAAATGTACAATACAGAGATGGATTTGGAAGGGAAGTATATATATTTAAGTGCTAATGGTGGGTTTGAAAGTTTTCAATGATCTTACACATGCTCTTGTGTTCTCCTACATGTTTCAACCATGTATATAATTTAGTGTAATTTTTTGAATTACTCTTATAGTTTTCCATAAAATATCCAACATGTTGGGGGTTTGGCTACTAATTTCTTATTTGAAGTCATGCAACAAGAATATTGCATCATCTATCAAAAGTATATTTTTTTTCACCATAGACATTTCAATAAATGACTACTATCTTTTGACTGGTATTTGTTTTGTGCTTACATTAGGTGGCATCCCTAAATGAACCTAAAGTGTGTATCTCACACCTAACTAGTTTTTTTTTATCCACATGTACTTCACCATTGATGAATCCATAAATGAAGACCATAAGGCAGTGTTAAAATATTTTGATATAGTATTTATCAAGTCAACACTAAATTCTTCAATTCAAAATTATTAATTATTACCGTATGTAAAAATATGGAACCATATTACAAGGTATTTTTATGCAATACCAGAAATTCCAAACAACAAAATCTTCAACTCCCAAAACTAGCAACTTTCTTATGCTTCCTAATTGGTTCTTTAAAACCAACTCAAAATAAATATAATCTTCTCAAAGTGATTAAAAACAAGTCAACATAGTATTGTGATGATATTTTATTTTGGGTAATTAAAAAAAAAACTTGTAAAAATATAATATCAACTCAATCACAGTGAAGAGATAAATACTGACAAATTGTAATTTTTTTAATCTCAACATACAAAATAAAGAGTGAACATATGACTATACGATATGAAATATCATTATAGAAAACATTTTTAAGTAATTAATAGTTATATAATTTTCGTTTGCTGCAAAAATTTTATTCCCTCAGCATCACTCAAACCCTAAGACAATATCTGTGATATGTTTGTGTACAAATTTTTCTTCAACAACTTATCTTAGAAACAATTTTCCCTCTCCTAAGACAATATATGTGATATGTTTTTTGGACAAAAATAATATCCTTTCTACTCCATATCTTTTGATGATCTTTTACAATAATTTCATATTCTACACAGCAATTTTCTGTTACCCAAAAAAAAGAATTGGTTTGAATTCAACCATTAATTTTTTTTTTCAAATCCTTAATCATCTTTTCAACTTTGGTGGAAGAGATATAGCTGGAAAAAAATCTCGCTTCAAATTTTGTTTCTAGTATGTTTGATAATTTCTTGAGCCCACCTCACAAGTTGATAGTCTCCTTACAGAACTTGATTAACAACTCCTTATCAGATTGGTTTTTCTCATAGAAGTGAATCCTCCAAATCTAAAATAATAAAATAATCATGTTAACAAATTAAAATAATAAAAAAAAAAAATGAATCTTAACACTTAAATGATAGAGATTTTTTTGAGGATTCCCTCACACTCACCCTATGCAAGTTCTTGTTATGCATTTTTATATTCAAAAAAATAATATTCAATTAAAAAGAAAATTAATTCGAAGAAAAAAAATATGTAATAGAACTTGGTTTTATACAATATTGCATAGATGTAGTTGTATTAGCGACCACTAGGTGTAAGGCATTAATGCGTGGAGTATGTTTACATTGACATTCTCTGATGGGATTAGTGACCGTTAATGGCCAACTGCACAAATTTATTTATTTATTTTCAATTCTTGGCATTTCATTGTTAAATAATTTTAAATACTTGAATCAATTCAAAATAAATATCATGTCGACGTAATTAAATGTGTGATATTACTTGCTTATACTCAATGAAAAAACCTTTTATGGATAATATTACATAGGTATTGATGTATCTTAATGACCGCTAGGCTAACCCATTATTGCTTGGACTATGTGTAGGAAAATATATGGAATGAATAATTAAAGAAATACAGATCCAAAAATAAACAACTGAGGATTATAGATTATAATGTATAGACATTAATCAAATGTTTACATATTAATATAATAGATAACAGATTATAAATGAAAGAAAGAATTAAAATTAAATGAGATAAGAGAAGACAAATAGAACACTAAATCTAAGTGGAGAAACCCAAAGGAAAGATCTCCATTGAAAACATTGTCCTGTATTAAGAACTTATCAATTTAACCCAACACTTCCACTTCAGTCCTCGGTCTCACAGTAAACACTAAAAAATTTCTGCTTCATTTGTATAATAACTTGCATAAGTGGTTAGATCTTAGATCAATTGGTCTATATGCTCATTAAAAAAAGTAAGATCGTGCAGTTGTTTAATGTTGTGATGGGTCTTACTATTTATATAGGATTGGCGAGCGGTTATACTTCTTCACACTTTTCTAAGTTGTGAAGGCCAAGTAATATTATTAAAAATAATTTTTAAGACAAGGGGCTATCTAAGTGGTTATTCCCGCTTTAGATTAAGACCCCAACACTCCCCCTTAATGTTAAGTTGGGAAGAGAAAAAAAAGACATGCGAAGTTTACAATTTTTCTACAAAATTATTTATAGATCTTTGAATCAAAGACAGTGATTCAGGCTAGCATGCGAATAGGTAGCATAACTTGCAGAGGCCATAACTTTTGATCCGACTGTTGGATCGTCCTGAAATTTTACAGAGTGGTAGATATGTATTAGTACTATGTTGGGTTCAACTTTGCTTGCAAGATTGTGCCCAATTTGGCACATTTTTGGGCCCGGATTCCTTCATCTAGTGGCCTAAAATTGGCTCTGTAATGTGTTTTTCCGCTTTTGACTAGGTCTTATAACTTGAATAACTTTTGTTGTGCATGTTAGAATAAGTCCAAATTTCATGTGAGCCATAATTTATGAATGCATATTTGGCACGCAAAATTTGGGTTCCATCCGAGTTGTTTTGCTAGTAGGTAATTTTTGGCATTTTAGGGTTTTTGGCATTTTAGGGTTTTTGGAGTAAACATGAAATAAAAGGAGGATTGTAATGATGTAATTTATCAGTTTGGATTCCATAATGAGAAGTACAGCTATTTTGAAGCTCTTGAGTTTTATTTGCAAAGCTCCGTTTATGTGTGTTTTTGGAGGTATTTCAACCTCTTGCAGTTGGATTCACATCAATTGGTATCAGAGCAAGATTTTGATCTTGCCAAAATAGTTAAGGTAACATATTACATTTTTCTGTGTAATTTTTTTTACCTCTATTTTATATGATCATTGCTAGACACGGGGAGGGGAGGTTATGCCCAGATGAATAGGCATATGTAGGAGCTACAGAGACAAGTTGTTGAGCTCACAGGAGAAGTTCACCCACCTTCGAAGGAGACATGCAAATGGGGATGCAGACCCAAATAGTGATATTGAAGAAGAGACCTCCATTAATGAATGAAGGAGGAGATGAAGAATATAATGAGAGAGATGAAGAAACCTTAAATGAGAGACCATTTGAGGAGAGATTGATCCAGACTTTAGAGGTAAAGGATGACGGCATCAAGATTACTGTTCCTGATTATGGTGGAGGGTTACGACCAGAGGAGTTGATTGATTGGTTTGAATCACATGGAAAAAGTTCTTTCAGTGGAAAACCCTTTTAGAGGAGAAGAAGGTTAAGTTTACATGCACTAAGTTGGCCGGACATACATTGATGTGGTGGGATCACCTACAAAATGAAAGAAAAAGCAATGGAAAGGGAAAGATCTGAAACTGGAATAAAATGGTAAAGAAGCTAAAAAAAAAATTTCTTCCTATAGATTATGCTCAGACACTCTTTCGGAGATTCTAAAACCTAAGACAAAAGGATCTCCGCATTTAGGAGTATAATAATGAATTTTACAAGTTGTCAATCAGGGTGGAACAGGGAGAGTCTGAAGAATAGAAGGCTACATGGTACATAAATGGGTTGAGTTACGCCATACAAGATAAGATAAGTATGCCCCAGATCTATAGCTTGGATAATGCTTATCAACTCGCATTAAAGGAAGACGAAAAGAACAAGAGGAATAATTTTATAAGAGGTATGAAGAGAGGTCCATCATCATCTCCAATGAGAGGCAGGGGTAGTTTTGAATCTACAAAAGGTGAATCCTTTAACACAAAAGGGCATGAATATTCTAGTCAAAGCCGTGGTAACTACCAAAGAGGTAGGGGGGTTTTAGAGGGGAAGAGGGTTATAATGGAGGACATGGGTTGGAATAGCCTCCAAAGGTAATATACATGTTACAAATGTTGTGAAGAGGGGCGCAGATATTTTGAGTGTCCGCATTATCCTACACAAGATAGATGGCAAGGGGAACAACCACAATTAAATTTGGTTGACGCTAAAGAGGAAGAAGAATTGGAGGTTACTGACAGACTTGGGTGAAACCCTCATGATAAGAAGGATGATGATTGTCCCAAGGAAGGAGAAAGAACATGATGTTGTTGGTGTTGATTCAAGGCTACAAACAAATATATTTCAAACAAGATGCATCTCCAGAGGAAAGGTATGTAAAATTATTATTGATGGTGGTAGTTGTGAAAATATGGTTTCAACTGTAATGGTTGATGAACTCAATCTAAAATGTGAGAAGCACCCATATCCATATCGTATATCATGGTTCAAGAAATGAAATGAGGTAACCATAGATAAAAGATTCCTAATAAAGTTTTCAATTGGGGATACCTACAAGGATGAGGTGTGGTGTGATATTTATCCCAATGGATGCATGTCATATATTATTGGGTAGACCTTGGCAATACGAAAGAAATGTTACACATGATGGAGGGAAAAATACATATACCTTTTGGAAGGATGGTGTAAAGGTGGTCTTGTTACCCTTTAAGGAAGAAGAGAAGAGTGAGGGATTATTGGATACAAAAGAGTTTGCTATAGAAATGGAAGAAGCTAGATGGTGTTTTGCACTAATGTAAAAGAAGGTGGAGAATAGAAGATTTTAATATACCTGTTGCTGCAGCAAAGGTACTAAAAGAATACAAAGATGTCATACCAAATGAGCTACCACATGGGTTACCTCCAAAGTGAGATATTCAACACCATATTGATTTGATCCCAAGATCAGCCCTTCCAAACCAGGAAGCCTATCGGATGAGTCCAACACAAAGTGAAGAGTTGAACAGACAAGTGGACAGATCTAATATAAAAAGGGTTAGTGAGAGAAAGCATGATTCCATGTGCCACTCCAGCGCTATTGACTCCCAAAAAAGGATGAATACTGGAGAATGTGTGTAGACAGCAAAGCCATTAACAAGATCACAATCACGTATTGGTTCCCAATTCCATGATTAGATGATATGATGGATGTGCTAGCGGGAACCCAATATTTTAGCAAGATTGACCTACGGAGTGGGTACTACTAGATCTGAATCCATGAAGGGGACAAATGAAAAACTACTTTCAAAACAAAAGAAGGATTATACAAGTGGATGGTGATGCCATTTGAGCTATCTAATGCACCCAGTACATTCATGAGGTTAATGAACCAGAGTACTCAGAGAATATAATGGTAAGTTTTTTGTTATCTATTTCAATGATATTCTGATATTCAGTAAGACGGTGGAAGAACACTTATTGCATATGAAATTGGTGTTATACTTGTTATGTAAGAGAGAGTCTATATGCAAACTTAAAGAAGTGTAGATTTCTTCAAAAGAGTCTTGTTTTTTTGGGATTATGTCATATCAAGGATGAGTGAGGGATGGATGAAGAAAAAGTAAGGGAAATTTTGGAATGGCCTATTCCAAGGAATGTGACAGAGGTTCGTAGTTTTCATGGATTGGAAAACTTTTTATAGGAAGTTCATCAAGAATTTCAATAGCATTGCTGCACACCCATAACAAAGTATACAAAAGGGAGGGAGTTTGTATGGACCAATGTAGCAACAGATAGTTTTGAATAGTTGAAGAAGAAAGTGTCAGAAGCACCTGTTTTGGTATTGCCAGATTTTAGCAAGGTCTTCGAGGTTGACTGTGATGCCTCACATGTCAGGATTGGAGTTGTTCTGAGTCAAGAAGGACGACCTGTTTTGGTATTTCCGTATTTTAGCAAGGTCTTCGAGGTTGATTTTGATGCCTTGAAGTAAACACACAGAAGAAACTAAATAGTAGGCACATGTTGGGATTAGAGCTGTGTTGAGTCAAGAAGGACGACCTATGGTATTATTTAGTGAAAATCTAAATGAAGTCAATAGGAAATATTCTACTTATGATGTGGAATTTTACGTTATTGTCCAGGCATTCAGGAACTGGAAACATTACCTGGTAGCAAAGGAATTTTTGCTCTTCACTGACCATGAAACCTTGAGGTATGTAAACACACAGAAAAAACTAAATAGTAGGCATGTAAAATGGGTTTCATTTTTGCAAGAATATACTTTTGTTTTAAAACATAATTCTGGTAATTAAAATCAAGTTATTGATGCCTTGAGTAGGCATACAGTCCTTTTGACAACAATGGAAAATAAAGTACTAGGGTTTTAGGTAATTAAGGAATTATATGAAGGTGATCCATATTTTGGTGATGTTGTGAGACAACTTAAGGAGACTAAAGTAGGTAGTGATTCTTTTGAGTATTTGATATAAGATGGTTAGTTGTTGAGGGGGAAACAATTGTTGCATCCCTATTGGTTAAATGAGAGAAAATATTATAAGAGAATTGTATAGTGGGGGGTTGGCTGGACACTTTGGTTATTAGTAAGACAATTTCTCTTGTTATAGAAAAGTATTATTGGCCAAAGGTAAAGAGGGACATAAGTAGGATTGTAGCAAGATGTAGAGTGTGTCAAATGGCTAAGGGCCATGCATAGAATACTGAGTTATATATGCTATTGTCTATCCCTACAAGGCCATGGGTTGATCTGAGTATGGATTTCGTGTTAGGGCTTCCTAACTCACAGCAAGGGAATGATTCTATCTTTGTTGTAGTTGATAGATTCTCTACGATGGCACATTTCATTTCTTGTAAAAAAACTAATGATGCTTCCAGAATTACAGATTTGTCTTTTCAGAAGTGGTTAGATTGGATGGAATTCCAAGAACAATCACTTCAAATCGGGACCACGAAGTATTTGAGTGACTTTTTGGAGGACTCTATGGAAGAAACTTAGGACACAGCTATAGTTTAGTAATGCATATCACCCCCATACTGATTGGCAGACAGAATTAGTGAACAGAAGCTTGGGAAATCTCCTACGTTATATAGTTGGAGAAAATCCAAAAACAATAGGACTTAGCTTTATATCATGGTGAGTTTGCCTATAATAGCTCGGTAAACAGGTCAACAAGGAGGTCTCTTGTTCTAGATTGTATATGGTAGGAATCCCAAGGGGGTCCTAGACCTAATTATTTTACCTAGGTGAAGATGAAGCTAGTGATGATGCAGAAGCATTTACATAACACATTCTACAGTTGCAAGATGAAGTGAGGGAAAAGTTGAAAGGGAGTAATGCACAATATAAAACAGTTGCAGATGCTAGTAGGAGAGTAAGTGTATTTGAAGAAGGAGATATGGTGATAGTTTCATCTTAGAAAAGAGAGGTTTCCAAAGGGTACATATAATAAACTCAAGTATAAAAAGATTGGGGCCATGTAGGATTCTGAAGAAAATGAGTGATAATGCCTACAAGGTAGAACTACCTGAAAACTTTGTTATCTCACCAGTTTTAAATGTTTCTAAGTTATATAGGTTTCCAGTTCATGATGAACATGTTGCAGAAGAGGAAGAAATAAACTAGAAGCAACAGATGTCAAAGAAGAAAAAGGAGAGGGTAATGCGTGTCTTGGACCAAAAGACAGTCACTACTAGGCATGGGAGCTATAACAGATATTTGGTACAGTGGGAAGGTTTGCAGCACGAAAGAAAATACTTGGATTCCTAAGTGGGAGTTCAAGAAAATTGACAGTGAAAAATTAGATGATTTCCATCAATAGAATTCACAGAAGCTGAATTCTTTTCAACAAGGGGAGAATGATGCAGGAGCATAACTTTGCAGATACCATAACTTTTGATCCAACCATTGGATCGTCCTGAAATTTTACAGGATGGTAGAGGTGCATTAGTACTACGTTGGAAATCAACTTTTCTTGCAATATTGTGCCCATTTTGGCACGTTTTCGGGCCCAGATTCCTTCTTCTAGTGGCCTAAAATTGACTCCGTAATATTTTTTTCACTTTTGACTAGATCTTAGAACTTTAATAACTTTTGTTGTGAATGTTAGAATAAGTCCAAATTTTGTGTGAACCCTAATTTATCGAAGGCATATTTGGTACGCAAAATTTGGGGTCCATCCAAGTTGTTTTGCATTTTAGGGTTTTTTAGGCATTTTAGGGTTTGTTGGCATTTTAAGGTTTTTAGAATAGACATGAAATAAAAGGAGGATTGTAATGATGTAATAAGATTAGTGTGTATTCCAGAATGAGAAGTAAGCTATTTTAAGCTCTTGGGTTTTATTTGCAAAGTCTGTTTATGTGTGTTTTTTTAGAGGTATTTTAACCTCTTGTAGCTGGATTCACATCAATTTCCCATCCAAATTGAGTGGAAATTATAAAATAAGGCCCTAACAGTACTCATTTTAGCTATAAGAAATGTCTCAACATAATCAATAACAATTTTTTGAGTGAAACCTCTACCAATAAGTCTAGCTTTATGTTTGTTAATACTACCATCACCATTATATTTTACTTTGTATATCCACCTAGACCCTATAATACTTCACGGCTCGGGTTCATACAAGGTAATTAATGCATGGTACATATGATGGCTTTTGGTCATTTTTTAAGGTTAATAGGATTTGAGTTTTCTAACATAGATTGAGCCCAATTTAATTTTCTTATCTAGGAAGATAAGAGTTTCAGAAACATCTATAACATTAAAACATCATCATGACCATTTACTAAATCAGAATCAAAAACATCATTTAGAAGCATTTGATGCATACAAAGTGGGTTGTCATGATCCACTCTTAACAATTAACCCAGGTCTTTTATAATAAGTTGTTAAGAGGTGGCATTGTCAGGCATAGTCCTTCTCAATGGAAACTCTGATAGATCCAACAAAGAATGAAACTTGTGAAAATTCACATCACACCATGGCTTGATGAAGATATCTTTAACATAATATCTAATGTTGAACTATATTATTTATAAATATCAATGTGGCCTTCACATAGATAAGGAACACTTCCTTTAGCTCTTATGTGTATCACTATCAACAACCTCTTTAGCCATATGGTTATTTTTTTTCTCTAAGTGATGCACCTGCATAAAAATTTGCATGTAAATCAAGATGCATATCTTACACAGCATCAACATGGTTACAGTCATGATAAACAACATAATAGTCATATCAACTAACAAAATGATATGATTAAACAATTAACCATGTTACATTAAAAATAAGTTCAAAATTTTCAACATATGATACTACGAAAACATTAACTAGATGCAATCAGTATTGAACATCTCCAATACAAACAAAAAATATATCCCTAAGTGTCATTTGATATGCATATGATTAATATTTTAGTAATCACATGTAATGTTATTCCAAAAATCATATAGATAATAAAATATAAATAAATAATTAGATCATATACGAATAATTAAAGTATTCAATGAAACCATGATCCACTATGTGGATACTTTTTATGGATTTTTGTGGAATTTTCTTCAGAAAAAAAAACCATGTAAGAACCTTGAAAAATATATTCGTAGGTAGAAAATTTAAGATTAAACATGTCATATATGATTAGTTTTTCATGAAAGAAACATGACCAATAGATATATTTAAAGAAATGACCAAAAACAAATACACAAAAAATAATTTAAATTCAGTATAATGTATTAACAGGTGAAAGCTGAAGTTTATATAACTACTACATTAGGCTCTATGATCATTTTCTTCATCTTGATGTTTGATATGATCTATTCCATTTAATTTTAACACAATTTAAAGTTTCCTAGAACTAGAAGATTAAATTTGACATCTAAATGACCGTCATATTGTCTTGATGTTTTGGTCTTTACCAGGGGTTTAAGAGACGGTCATTTGACTATCAAATTTATATGAAGCCAAAACTTGTTGTGTATTTCCAGAATGTAAAACTCCAGAATTTCTTCTGTATAATATTAGGGAGTGTTAATATTTTAACCATAACATGATCTTATTTAATTAACAATGAAGACAAAGTGTCTAGATTAGGTAGATCAATTTCATTCTTATACTTAGAG
Source organism: Taxus chinensis (assembly GCA_019776745.2). Lineage (NCBI taxonomy): Eukaryota > Viridiplantae > Streptophyta > Pinopsida > Cupressales > Taxaceae > Taxus > Taxus chinensis. The sequence goes on from CM034149.1 coordinate 807,871,362, forward strand.
TTAAGAATTGAAATGAAATTTCTGAAATTTTCAGAAATGTTAATCTGGATTATAAACTACAGAAGCTTCCCTTGAAATAATTCCTAGTTTTTGACATTTATTTAAGGTTTAATGTTCTTAATTTTAGCTAAACAGTTGAAAATTTTCTCATCCGCCTTCCATGCATGGCCTCTAATTATTTCCATGCATCTGCAGGCGAGTACATATGACCTATATGCATAAGGAATTCATCTCTAATGCTTTGCAATAGGATAGAAAAAGCTTCTTGAGATCTCTGAGAGAAGGAGCTAATTTTTTTAGGGGCATTTTATCTCCTTGTGGGATGTTTTCCAATACTAGTCACAAGATCCCAGAGCATACTATAGTTCATTCCATTCAAAAGATGAGACTTATCCAATGAAAAAATTGTAGAAATGGTCATTTTTAATGCTCATAATGACAATGAAAACAATTAATGTTTTAAAAAATGAGGCAAGGAAGCCGAACAAAGACAAAATACTAGTTATAGATATTTTTAATAGCTATACCAAAGGAAAAAATCAAATTTAGATTAAAAAAACAACTTGATTTTGTCGAATTTAGATCAAATTTATAGAAGAAAGATCGGGGTTCAAGTTACAAGAGCTTGGGGATCTCTCTATCAATTCACCTCAGTGAGATAAAGGATGAGATACACGAGCTAAAAAATATCTTCTTTAATAAGTAAAATTTAGTTAGTAAATGGCTCAGAACGGGGTCGTTATTCGACAAAGCCCCCTTACTAAAAAATACATTATGTGGCACGTGTCGGCTTTAAAATAGATCCTCAAGCAGATTTGACGATTTAAAAAATTAAATTTATAGCCTCTTTGGGTTTGAAACCAATTCAATAAACAACGAAAAAAAATAAACAAACATGTGTCAATATGCGTAGCTTTAAAAGATAAAACAAATACACATGTCACCTTTTAATTACCTCACATTTCGTAATGTAGCTAATAAGACAAAAGAAAATTAATTAAAATACAAAATCATATACAAGTTTATTTAATTAATTGGATTCCATTTCACACTCTAACAAAATGCGGAAAACAATAGTCTAAGTCAAACAAATCACTATATCAAAAAAAATAATTGTTAAGTTAAAGAAAAGATTGAAACCCTAACCATTGATATGTGTGAAAAGACAGTTCCATCATGTTTTCCAAGTCTACAAAATGTGAAAAGTGTGAAAAAATAAAATATGTGTCATTTCTCAATTCGATTAGGCTTCATAGTTCATAGACTTAAAATATCCTATGGAATAAAGAATTTTTTTTTGGAAGCCGTGGTATAAAGAGAACGATGGTAAAACCATGAAAAAAATAGAATATGACACCATGGGAGCTAAAAAATGTGTCTATAAATTAGTGGTTCACACTTCATCAAGTCTTCCAAAAAATGATAGAAATATACGTGTCCAAATGCTACTAAATCACGCTTTGCAATGTAATCGAAAAAGACTAAGTCAAAATAGAGACACAGAGCCTTTTTAATGGCTCACATTTCAGAAATATAACAAATGTGATAAGGTGCCAAATTAAAATTGGATAACAACTTACATACAAATAAATGACTGATAATATACGAAATGTGGAGCAATTCTATTGTCTCGGATTTCACATATTTGACAAATGAGACAAGTTGGACAATTGTAAGTTGATAACAATTGCCACAAATAAATGACTGAAAAATGTAAAATGCAGAGAAATTCTATTGGATCAGATTTCTCAAATCTCCTAAAATTGAGAAGGTGGAAAATTTAAATTAAAAACAACAACCACCAATAAACGACTGAAAAATGTAAAATGTGGAACAATTCTATTAGCTCGGATTTCACAAATGACAAAGGATAGTTAAGCCAAGTCTGACAAGAAGGAGAGACACATAAATATTTTATTTGCTTGTGGACTAACACTCACAATCAGATAAACAATATTCTAACACCACGAAGCAAGATGGAGCTTTTTTATTGGCTTAGGCTTTATAAAAATCTGACAAATGTGAAGCTAGATGGAGCAATATGATTGGCTCAAGCTTCCAAGTCGAAAGAAGTCAGAAAAGTCAATGACAAGAGCACCGTCATTAATCCTTGTTGTTAATTCGCATAGGTTGAAATTGAATCTCGATAATGAAAACATTACATTATGTTTCTCTGTTAGGTTAACTTGTTTACTTTCTCATATTGCATTATATTTTTTATGTTGCACTGGAGTTAGGCGTCTTTTCCTTTCTTGTATTGCATTGCATTTTGTATGTTGCATTGAGTTGGTGTTTTTAGCAATGGATATTTGTTCGTATATCAATTTTCAATGTCATACTACACTTGTTGTTCATTCTTTCTTAATAAGGACCGATGATGAAGATCATTAGCAATATGCTAAAAAATAAAGTTATTTAAAAAGGCACTAGATGGATGTTAGCTCATTTAACCTCTTCCTCATACTCCTTTTCTTCTCTATCCCCTTTCTTCTTCTCCACACTATTCTATCTTTTGTTCTCTTTCCTGTCATCTTTTCAATCGTCAATCAAGTTCTTCTATCACCAAATCGACAATCGAGGGGGCATCCTCCATTCTACTCATTTTTCTTCTATCCCTTCAAAATTTTCTACTTGTTTATACTTTTCTACTTTCTTTGAAGTGACATCTCTTACGTCACCCAAAGAGGGGAAAATGTAGACACCTAAAGTATGCTTAGACTTAGCATTTCATCCAATCCATTCAATTAACGACACTTCCTTAATTCCCCATTATGAACCCCACTCTCGGATGCCCATTCACGAAACCTTCTCTAGTCATATTCCTCCTATAATCATCTTATTTGGCTAAGATCTCTTTTATTAGCTAAACATTCCTCATTTCCACCATTCAGAACCTCCCTAGTTCTCTCTAGACAACTTCTATTGGCTTCCTAGGATATCTATCAACAAAAAATGGTTAAACAGACCCCTCCTAACTCTCAACAAGTCTCTAATCACTTGCTAATAAAGTTTAACTAAACTAAACAAAGCTTAACTAAGTCTAAAGCATGTTTATCCTAATCTAATCTAAAAGTGTTTTTTGAGATTTATTCCCACATGCACCCAAATTCCAAACTCTTCCAAACTAGAAACTATAAATATAAGCCTAAGTATTTCCTTTCAAATGGCCCCTCTCTTTTAAGCACTTTGGAAAGGAATTAGAAATCATTTGTGATATATTTCAGCTATAGAACACTTGGATCTTGGCCATACTCCATTGTTGAGAGCTCCTCCATCTTGTATCTAACCATTCCAAATATAGTTATATGGGAAGATCTAAAGTTTGGCCATGTAGCCAACTTGGAGAGATCTCTTCACTATGTTTGGGAGTAAACAACACACAATTTGATTGCTTAGAATCTAAGTAGGTTCACTTTCATTAAGGTTTCAAAAGAGTAGAGAGTAGCTTTATCATGTTATTTTTTGATGTTTTTGTCAAAGTTATAATGTTTTCATGCTAGTTTATTTTGTTTAGCTCTTATCTCATGGTGCATAGTTGAGTTAGCAAAGCTTTGAGGTTCTTTAGCCTCATTCCATAGCTTTTGAACTTTTTCATTGCATACATTTGGCACGCCCCGATGGGACATGAAGTCCATTATCCATTAATGGAGTCTTTTGAAGCTATTTATTTTCAGTTTTCTAACCACTTTCATGATTTTAAGAATAAATAGCTTGTTATTTACATGATTTCAGTTTTTACGACATGGCTAAATCATTATTAATCATGTATATTTTGTGGGTTTGAGTTAAAAATAGACTTCTTTGACTAACCTATAACCTTTTTTCTTTTGAAAATATTCAAATTACGTGATTTTTGTAGGTTTTACAGGCAGTGTGTGTAGGTGTCATTTTGGGCTGCGTGTGTGTTGAAATAGGCACACACATGTTAGTATTGGGGTGCATCTTTTTCAAACTGTATTCACCATAAATCTTCCAAAGGCCATAATTTTTTTCTCTTGAGCTCAAAACAACTTTGTTTTTGTTACGTTGGAAAGGTATTGAAGAGAAATACGGAATGAAATCATAAACTTAGGATTTTTACTTACAAAAAATTTATGGTTTACATTATTAGGTAAATAGTAATTTTCTAATGTATCTTAAAGTTTAAAAAATTGTTTTCTTCACCATTCTAACACTTTGAAATTTTTTTTGACACTAATCAGTTTGTTGTAGGGTTTTTGTTTTTTTATTTAAGCTTGTATAGGTTAATTATTTTCATTTCTTAGCTTGAATAAAGCTTGTGAAGTGTGTATGATCTCTCCTCGCGCCTTTTTGGTGATCTTGGAGATCAAAAACACTTGTTATATGATGCTAAAAAATTAAAATAGATTTCATATGATTTGTCTTAGTGGAATTTTCACATTGTGTATGCTCTTCCTTCGCGCATTTTTTTGGTGATCTTAGGATTCAAAAGCAACATGCAAAATCTCTTTTAATATCATGATAAGTTATCGAAAAATACTAACTCCTTGCATATAGGACCTAATGCTTGTCAAAGAAAGGAGGAGATAAGAGTAAAAAAAAGAACCTGCTAAAATGTGTTGTCGTACAAATTGCCAAATGATGTGCTACTTAAAATGACATTTAAGTTCAAAAAATAAAAAACACACCATTCCCCTTCACACTGTATTGCAGGTTTTAGAAAAGGGTACATTCCTATCCACTCAACTAGGAACATAACCCCTTTGGCATAACGCCTTAAGCTATAACAATGGGGGTGGTTTGAGGAACCCTAAAGTAATCCACCGTTGAGTAATCTCATGGATGAAAAAGGAAGTGCTCCACTTACCCACTTGACTAGTATGCCTTGTGAGATTAGCATCACAAGTTATCCATATGGTGACCCCAGTGACGGTACAACTAAACACACTAGTTTCTCATTATATCAGAAGGGGATAAAGTAAAGCCGAGATACTCCCAAGATAGTCATTGTGAATATTTGGGTAAATTGAGCTCACTTAAGATTGCTTGTGACACCTAGTTGAAAGATCCTATTACAGAGGTCATTCAGTCTTAGAGCCCACTTTACTAGTCCATTATTGTGTCTTGGCCATCACAAAGTGATAAATTTTTTGGATTTAAAGCCTTGTTTTTCAAACATGGTAACGAATCAATTTAAGTTATATCTAGTGTACCTTGTCATGAAATTAAAAAATGTATCACTTAGCTTTGTTTCTTTCTCTCCTTCGGACGAGGTTAAAATCTACCCAAGTGGCAGCTTACTTTATTTCCATATTTTTATCTACACCTTTGCATTCTTTTTTCCCATTTAGGACAAGAGAAGGCATATTTCGGTAGTGTTGTCATAGATAGTGTTCATGACTTTTTCATCTGTTTACACTCATCCATGTTTGCGTCTAAGTTGTTAATCATCTAAAGTGCATGGATGCATCCTTCTATCTTTTATGGCCATTTGATCTTGATTTCAAGATCATCATCATAATTAGGAATGATTCATAAATTAATCTCCCTTTGACGTGTTACCTTATTTGTATTGTCTTGACACAATTAAGATACTTATGTCACGTTTTTTGTAAATGTGATCTAAGTATCTGCATTGTGGCATTATGCTGTGCACATTTTAACACATCCTCAGTATAACTTGACTTGGTTTAAATTTGAACATTGCTCCAAATCTTGACGTTTTTCTCTTACTTTGTTTATGTCATTTTGATACCACTTTGGCACTAATATCTCACTTCTTCGTGAATCTTTTTTAATGAGTCCAATTGGTGTGGTTATGTTGCTTACATTTGTAATCCTCGCCCTTTAACATTTAAGCCTTTTTGGTTGTTGAACTTGTCATGGTATCCTTTGATTGGGAGTCACATCTACCCTTTGTTAATATTTTTACCTTGTTCATTTCAAGCTTGACGTAAATATTGACATTGTGTTGATCATCTTTACATTGAACTATCACTTTTCACACGCATTTACATATGGTGTATTTGATAACAATGGTATATCTCTGATACCAAATGATAGAATAGAATAATATTGCAATGACCAAAGAGGGATAGAAGCCTCAAAATTATTATTGATCATGAAATCAGATTACATAACAATGCAAGAGCTATAATATTTATAGATATTAGACATCCTCATATGGATAGACATGACAACCTATTAGGCACCAACTACAAGATGATAAGAACCTTCTCACATGCACATGTAATTACTACTAATACCAATATTGAATGCAAGTCACTAAACTAGAGTGCACATGTTGTGCATTATTAAATAAAATACAATGCAATAAATATGCTTATGTTAAATTATGCTAACATTCCCCCCTTAATTTTGCATAATTTCCATTGAAGTGGAGAGGAACTCTCTGAACAGTGTGAATATTTCATGTGCAAGTGACTTAGTGAAAACATCTACCTTCTGTTTAGCTGTAGGACAGAACTAGAGCTGTATGTTGTGCTTCAAGACATGCTCACGTATGAAATGAACCTTTAATTCAATATGTTTGGTTCTCTCATGAAATACTGGATTGTGAAAAAGATTCAGAACTCCTTCATTATCAACATATAATGAAGTATATTTCTCTTGTGGTAGACCAATTCCTTCCAGTACTCGGCGGAGCCATATTGCTTCACAAACTAATGTACCTGTAGCTTGATACTCTGCTTCTGTAGAAGAGTGAGAAATAAAGTTCTATTTCTTGGTTCCCCATGATATCAAACTAGGTCCCATAAAGAATATTAAGCCTGATGTTGACTTCCTATCATCCATGTTTCCTGCATGATGTGAATCTGAATATCTTGCCAAGAAGAAGTTATTATTCTTCTTATACTCTAGACCAAGGTCAACTGTACCCTTTATATATCTCAGTATTCTCTTTACTGCTTTCAAATGACATATTTTCGGTTCTTGCATGAAGCATGATAAATAGCTGACTGCAAAGCTGGTATTTGGTCTAGTACATGTCAGGTAAATGAGACTCCCAATCAACTAGCAATAGAGAGTTACATTCATCGGTGGTGATGGATTGAAATGAGATAACTGAAGTATTGCTTCCATAGGTGCAGTAATAGGATTGTAGTCCATCATCCTAAATTTCTCGAGTTTTGTCTTGCTGTATTTAAATTGTGACACAAAGATATGATTCTCATCTTTCCATACTTCCAACCCAAGACAATAGTGCATGAGCCAGAGATCTATCATGTCAAACGATTGATTAAAATCCTTCTTTGTTGCATCGATCATCTTCACAGAACTACCTGTAATGACTAGATTTTCAACATAAACAACCACAATGAAAATCACCCCCCCTTGCTCTTTGAGGTAGAAATTGGGGTCATAAGGATTCCTTTCGAATCCATGACTTATGAGATGCTCATCAATTTTGATGTACCATACCTGGGGTGTGTATTTTAGGCCATATAGAGATTTTATGAGTCTGCAGACCATCATCTCTTTTCTTGGTATTACATAACCCTCTGGCTGAGTCATATAGACTTCTTCTTGCAAATCTCCATTAAGAAAGGCACTTTTCATATCCATTTGGTGGACTTTCCAACCAAATTGTGTAGCTAGACCAAAGATCATCCTAATTGTCTTGATCTTGGCTTTGAGAGAAAATGTCTCCTCATAATAAATGCCTTCTTGTTGTGATACCCCTTTGCTATAAGCCTTGCTTTATACTTTTCAATAGTCCCATCTGATTTGTACTTAGTCTTGAATATCCATCTGCATCCAATGGGTTTCTTCCCTGGTGGAAGGTCGACGAATTGCCATGTGTTGTTCTTCATCACTAACTGATACTCTAAATCCATGGTATCTTTCCAAGATTTTGATTGTAGGGCTTCCTGAACTGTAGGTGGCTCAACTATTTTAACAACTCTGCTCATTAGGGCATAATTGACCTCTTCATGAGCTTGACTACTGAGTTCTACGTCCAGGATTGGATGATGTGCTAGGTGCTTCATCCAAATTGGCATCTCTTATTAATTGAGTATACCATTTAGGTAACTTCTTAGCTATTCCATTCGCTTTTGGTGGATCTAAGTTTTCACCATCATCCAATTCCTCACTGTCATCTTTAGTGGGAACATCAAATTTTGTCTTCATAAGAGGTGTATTCTACATGTTTTTTGAGTCGTTGAATGGAGCATCTACTGGTTTCTTCTCAAAGAACTCAACATTCCTACTTGTGTATACTTTCTTTACTTTCGGATCCCATAATCTGTACCCAAGTGCTTCTTCACTATATCCAATGAAAATCAGTTTCTCATCTTTCATATCCAACTTGTTCCTATTCTTCCTGGGTATGTGCAAGCTAGCTTTACACCGAAATACTCTTACGTGTGCAATTGATGGTTTCCGATTTGACCATGCTTCTTGATGTGTCACTCCTTTAAGAGCTACTATGGGCACTCTATTCAACAAATAGACTATAGTTCTTAAAGCTTCTTCCCAAAATGTCTTTGTTAAGACTTGAGACATCAATCATACATTGCACCATTTCCATGATAGTACGATTCCTTCTCTCAACTATACCATTTTTCTATGGTGTGTGAGTAGGATGAATTTGTTGATGAATCCCATGAGCTTCTAGGTAAGTCTTGAACTCATTTCTTGTGAATTCCCCCCCTCGATCTGAGCAAAGAGTTTTGATCTTGTGACCAACTTCATTCTCAATAAGTGCTTTGAACTTCTGAAATGTCTCAAAGGCTTGACTGTTGTTTCTTAGACAATATATCCACATCTTTCTTGAGTAGTCATCAACAAAAAGCATGAAGTATTGACATCCATAATGACTTGGTTGCATGGGCCCGTAAAGATCAGTGTGCACCAAATCAAGCTTTCCTTTAGCTCTATATATGTTCTTCTAGAAGGGTACTCTGTGTTGCTTTCCAACTAGGTAATTGTGAAACTTGTTAGTGTTGTGCTTGAGTGTAGGCAATCCTTTCACCATGTTTTCCTTTTGAAGTGTTTGGAGATAGCCAAAACTAATGTGACCATATATGTGATGCCATAGTTCTATAGATTGTGTGTCTTTGGCCACTAGAGCTTGATCATCCTTGTGGAAAAAATCAAGTTGGAACATACGTCCCACATTGGAGGCTCTTGCTATAATCTTGGAACCTCTTGACTTATCTATTATCAAGCACACTTTTTCTCCATTATTACTGTCAAAATCCAACTTCAAGTTGTGATCAAGGAGTTGACTAACTGATAGCAAATTCTTGGTCAACCCAGGTACATACAATACATCTATGATTTTACAGTTATGCTTTCCAAAAGGTAGTGAAATGTTTCCAATCCCCTTGACACTATATGATGAGTCATCACCTAATGACACATGGTTCTTTTTAGGTGAGTCACATAATGTGTAGAACCAATCCTTGTGTCTAGTCATGTGTCAAGTTTCACCCGAGTCAACATACCAGATATCTTTTGTGGACTTGGTTTCTTTATCAAACTGAGCAGAATACATGTGGTGTCCTTCATCTGAATCATCATCATGTTCGGCAATGTACCCTTGTTGTTTGGGTTTTCTTTGCCAATTACCATTTTCTGCCCTTGATAGTTGTTGTTGTTGGACTTCCCTTGATTTTAATTTTTCTTACCCTGTTGGTTATTGGGTTTTGAATTGCTTGATGAACCCTTTTTGTAGGAATTGTACCAACAATCTTTGATGTCATGTCCCCCTCTATTGCAAATGGCACACTTATTGGTGTTGTATTGTTGACTTTGGTCCCTTTGTTGACTTTGATTTTGTTGGAACTTCTTGTGTTTGGACTAAAATTTCCCCTTTCCTTTATGATTGGAAGATAATTCTTGCTCATCTTCATGATATTTTTTTTTAATTGCATCTTCTTATTGGATTAGATTTACCAACTTCTCAAAGGTGGGTGTGTGTTCACTCATATTGATAGTTGTCACAAAGATTCTGTAGGAAGGAGGAAGTTCTTGTAACAAAATTGGTACGAGGTCTTCATCACTTAACACTTTTCCCAATGCCAATAGAGAATCCCTCAAAGTAGAAACTCATCTCAAAAAAACTTCAACCTTCTCATTGTGCTTGAACTTGAGAGTATGCAGTTGTGATAGTAAGTTGAGGATGGCATTCTTGTTCTTTACTTCATATACTATTCTTAACTTACCCCATGCATCCTTAGCTGATGTGGCATCTCTACTATAAGGTTGCACATCATCTGTTATGCCAAACAAGATGATCAACTTGGCCTTTTTATTGGCCCTATCGAATTTAACTTGTTGTATTTCATCATTAAGTGATCTTGTTGTTGTTCCATCTACAACTTTCCATAGGTCTTCAAACTCAAGTAACATCTTGATATTCAGTTTCCATGCAGCATAGTTGTCTCCTCTAAGCAGTTGTGAATCTGGCAAGATGAACTTTGGTGTTTGTGCACCCATTTCTACAATCTGAATTTCTGAAACTCTAAATTTCTAACAAAGGTTAAGGCTCTTATCATTACAGGTTTATGGTCTCCCTCTCAATATACCTTTAGACCGATATACCAAACCTTTCTATATACACTCCCTTTCGATATACCTATCGGTACATGGAAGAAGCTCACCCTTTAAATATACCCGTCAGTAGGGAAAGAGGTGTTAATGCACGTGAAAGAATTTAGTACGTGGTACGTAGATAGTACAGAGAGGGGTTTGTGCAAGTAAAAACAGATGGGAGTGCTCAAATGTGTGTGTATTATGTCCTTATTACTCCCCATTGATTTTATAGGGTTGATTCCCAGATGACTTTTAGGCAGCTATATTAGGCTTTAAGTGTAGTAGTATTCACGACGGCATCACCCATAAGTGCTTCGCAGAGGCACCGTATATACCGAACGCTGCTATGAGATCAAAGATCTTGTGTGATAGAACCAAACATAAAATAAAAACTTTGCACTTTTTTTTTTGCACTTTATGCACCAAGATTAGTAAAAAATGCTCCAAAATTACATCAAAATGAAGTTTTTTGTGTCCCTCCTCTTTAAAAAAAAGGGTCTAGAATTGCAAAATACACAATTTAGGCCAAAAATATTTTTTTAACCCCCAACAGGTGTTTTTCCGCTAAATTTAGTGGTGGCTCTAAATGTATTTGGTGAGCTTCTAAATTTGGAAATCTCCAAAAATTTAGTAATTTCTCAAATTTTTCCATAAAAAATAATTTAATTAAAAATATGGAGAGAGTGGGAATTGAACCGCTGACTTGTTTATTGCCAAGATCCAAACAAACAATCTGAATATTGTTTTCACCATTTCTCACAAACCGTGATCTGCATTTTTCTAAAATTTTGACAGCAGAATCATACAAGATTTTTATTGAAACCCAAGAAATTTTAGAAGAGATAGAATCTTTATTTTTGAGATCTTACCAATTTACCAGCTAGATCTAATTTTTTTTCAGAAAAAATGATCTGAATTGTACAGACTTTTCGTCACATGTAGAGGCCGAATCTGAAGATGATGTAAACTGCAAAGTTGTGTGCCTGCTTCTTATCTTTCTAAAAAAAAGAAACATCAATATGACATTTTATGAAAAAAAATTCGCATTTTTTCTAAGAGCTATCTGCTGGAATTTTGTTGACGGGGACTGCTTCAACCTTTGCTCCCAAATTCTTCACACCTCCACTTTCAGATCTGATTTTTTTTTTCACTCTTTTTTTTTGCTTTTCAAGATCTTTTTATTTTTTTAAAATATCTCCAAATTAGAAATATTCTGTCAATATGTTGGATCAATTGGCTATGCCAATGACTAATAAAAAAAATTACCTTCCAAATAAGTGGATTGGTCAAATTGTAGTTGAGGGATGCTTGGAAGGAATGGAGGCTGCGGGATACTTCAATGGCTCTCCTTTGATGTAGATATTCTTCTCCAATGGATCCTCTCCAATAGTGCTCCTCTTCAATCTTTCTTGGATAGAACCTTCTCTGATACCAAATGATAACAATGGTATAGCTCTGATACCAAATGATAGAATAGAATAATATTTTAATAACCAAAGAGGGACAAAAGCCTCACAAATATTATTGATCATGAAATCAGATTACATAACAATGCAAGAGACATAATATTTATATATATTACACAGCCTCATATGGATAGACATGACACCCTATCAGGCACCAACTACGAGATGATAAGACCCATCTCACATGCACATGTAATTACTACTAATACCAATATTGAATGTTATCCAACATAACAATATTGAATGCAAGTCACTAGACTAGATTGCACATGTTGCACATTATTAAATAAAAGAAAATGTAATAAAATGCAATAAATATTCCTATGCTAAATTATGCTAACCGTATTTCCTTTTTTATTGGTTTTTTGTTTCACACTAGCATGATTGTTCCTTGTGATCATTCATCTAAAAACTTATTGTTCTAGGACAATCCTTTTCTATCTCATCGAGATTGTGTCATCATAAAGTCTATTTTTCTTAGACCTTCTTCAAAAAATCATGCACACATCTCCATACTTACGAAATGTATAGTTGGTTTCCATTATGCTACCAAAATCGACATGTTAGTTCCTACCCTTTGAAGGAGTTCCATAACACTATCTAGATCTAGACATTTCTTCTTAAGAGCTGCTGACAATGACTGACTATCACATGGTTTCTCACACTTACTACAATACAAAACCTAGGTTTCACAATTCAAATAAGAAGATTCCCATTACAACTAAGCCTAGTTTGGTTCTTTGTGCTAGAAGACCCATTCATGCACCCTGTTCGCCACCATCAACTCATAGTCTTTGGTATGATTTGGATACTTTTGATCCAAATTTTTATTTGGGTTCCCCCCACTCTTCTTCTTCTGATTTAGATCCAAAATACCATTCAGAATCCAAATCTTTTTCTAAAGACTCGGATCCCAACTATTGTTTGGATACCCCTAGATCAATACTCAAATCATGGTCAACCATTTTTTCACATGACATTTATTCCACCTCACCTCAACAACATCTTCCTCCTTTGAAGACTCATGTGACTCCAAGTTCTATCAATCAGACATCTGATTTAGTTTTTGAGTCATGGTCTCCCCTTTCTTCACAAGAACTCCTTCATCAATCACCTCAACAACATTTTCCTCCTTTGAAGACTCGTTCGACTCCAATTTTTTTCAATCATATATCTCATTAAGTTCTTAAGTCGTGGTCCTCCATTTCTTCACAGTACCTTCTCATCAATCACCTCAACTACCCATTCCTCCATCAAATAATTGCATGACTAGGATTCCCTCTAGTGAATAATTTAATTTGAATCTTACTTCGTAACTTAACGGATGGCTATGTGATCCTATTTTCTCTCCCACATTATTTTTTGTTCTAGAAAAATGATCTAAGTACAACACTAAATCATCCATTCATGAGACACTTTCCTCCAATCTTACTTCCTCTCTTGAGTCATCTTCTTCTGTCAATCAATCTCCCCCCCACTTATCGGACCTGTTTCTTCTATTCAACCTTCTATGGCCAAAGAAAAACAACCTATATTGATCTATTTTTCTCAGAATGAAGAAATAATTATAGTACATGAAGATATCCCTCTAGAGGATTACAAACAAGGATTATTTCTAGAACTCGATACACTCACATATTGGGGAAAAAAAGTTGATTCCTTTATATAGAACATAGAGGAGGATCACTAAATTCATGGAAATTGATTCTTCTTCTAGAATTCCATCTTCACCTTCTTCTGGCATTCCATCTTCACCTTCTTCTGAGCATGATGACATGTCAGGGTCTAGCACTGATCCATGGCCTATCTTCTCATTACCCAATCATTCCTTATCTATCATCATTTCTCAATAAAAATAACACCTTGCGTCACCACAAGGTAGCCCATTGTCTTCGTCTATACTTGGGCCACATCCTAGTAGCCCTCCATTTTCTACTTGTGGGTCACCTCTTGGTAGCCCATTCCCTTCTATTATTGGGCCATGTCCTATTAGCCTTTCATCCTCTTCTATCTATGAGATACCTCTGAGTAGTCCCTCCTCTTCTATACTTGGGCCACACCCTAGTAAACCTTCATCATATTCTTCTATTCTTGGGCGATGTCCTCGTAGCCCAATTTATTCCATCTTAGGGCCATATTCTATCAGCCCTTCATCATCTTCTATCAGTGCCTCACCTCCTAATATCCTATCCTCTTCAATTCTTAGACAGTATCCTTTTCATCCATCACATATTTCTTCTATTAATGGTTTTGGAAAGTGTGCATTCATTTCTCACATCACTTCTAAATGTCTGCGTTCACTTTCTTCTCCTTATATGGATCAAAAAATTCACATGTTATCTTATAAGAAACCCAAACAAGTTCATTACCAAGCTCAGGTAAAAAATTTCAAGAGCTCTAAAACTCCTAACACTTCTAATGATCTTAAAGTTGTAAATCAAATGTGATTCAAGAATGCACATCAACGTAACCATCATGTATGGCACAAAGTTTAGAAACCTATGGATAGGTAACTCAAGCTACCGTATACAAAATCCTTGGTTTAGGATAGATCACAGTCATTTGTTGAGTTTGAGCTCACCATGATCATTGAGTTCAGAGAAAACATTACGCTTGATAAAAAAACGTGCCTAGTCTCACTTATTAAAGAAGTCACAAACATTGTTGTTGGATCTTACCACACAAAGTTAATCTGTTGTTCCCACCTTTCCAAAAACTATCAAAAATCTAAATAATTCAAAAATACAAAAACATTGAGAAAACAAAAGAAAAATCAAAGGTACAAAGAACAATTATTCCAATCAGGTATTACGTACACATGGATGTTAATTATTCTCTTTCTTATCATTCATGTGTAAGGACTTTTCCATTTTTATCCCTTTACTGATATTTTGGTTAGCCCTTTCACATGCATTTTGTGACATTTATCTCTATGGTATCTATTTGACCTTGGTCTTTTATCACCTTCGTAAATTAAAGAACAACTGACCTCATAAAGATCCTATCACAATCAACATCTAATAAACTTGTTGTGAATAAATTGTGGACATATTTGTTGACACTAGCCAATGTCATCATCAAAATTACTTCCATATCCTTCCATCAAGCCATCAGTGGTTCTTAACCCCTTGTCAAACAAGAGAGCTGAAATAAGTTTTTAGAAAAACCAACAAAAACAAAATCAATCAATCAAAAACTGAAAAGATACAAAGAAAAATCAAATTGATATATTACTCTCTGTTGGGGTATTTCCAATAATTTTTATCAGGGCTATGGATGCCTAACTATAAGTAGAGAAATGTTGCGATTATAATCAACTACATCTCCATCGGGGCTATAGACATCTGGCTTACAGCAGAGCAATGTACAATTATCCTTCAATCCTTCATTCACAAATCACCTATCACCTATCAAAGTAAATAATTCCTACACATTGGCTAAGGTGTCTTCGCTTTTTGTCTATTAAATCTTCCCTTCAAAAGGAAATTAATTTCCACATGCACACATTGGATATCTATGAGCAAAGAAGGATCAGTATGTTACCAAGGGTCTTTTTTTGGACCTTATTCAGATTCTTACTTTATTCCTTATCTCATCTCACAATTTGTGCCTATGGCTAATCACTTCTTCATCACAAGGCTTCTAAGCTACATTCATATCATTCACATCATTCTTCTATTTTTTTCAGAACATCCATGTGTATAAGATTATTTTTTTTCCATTTTTTTCAAACACCTTTGTCCCCTTTCAATAAAAAATCACCTCCTTCCTTTCTATCATGTGCTTTTAGGCCAACTTACACTAGGGGCATCCTTGCTTCTTCCCAGCACTTCATTGGTTTACGTTCACCAGGATGTTGAACCTATCCATAATGCCCTTGGGTCCCACTTGTATCTATGAAGATTTTTCCTTTGAATACTCCCACCTAATTGCTAGGGAATTTTTATATCTTCACCTTTCTTATACACATGACATTATACCCTTATACATCCCATTCATCACTGGGGCATCCAAGCTTCCTTGTCTTCATGTACATAGTTTCAGAAACCTTTCAAAAATTAAAAAAAAAGCATTCACATATGTTAGAAAAATAAAAACATTCAAATAGGTTTAAGAAAAATTCTAAAAATTAAAAATCATCCTACAAAACATCACTATTTGGTTCTCACATATTCAAGTGTGCAAATCACGGATCATATTGATCTACCTCCTTCAACAAAAGCTAATATGCTTACTTCATCTGTAATCTAGGGCATAATGAGTTTGCTAGTATTGTTTCGTAGTGAACATTTATTTATCATAGGACCAAAGTGTCCTCCATTATTCTCCTTACATGTATCCTTTCTTGGGGCACCATCATTAACCCTTGTCATTAATTCGAATAGGTCGGAACTGAAGCTTGATAACAAAAACATCACATTATGTTTCTCTGTTAGATTAACTTCTTTACTTTCTCGTATTGAATTATATTTTGTATGTTGCATGGATTTAGGCATCTTTTCCTTTCTTGTATTGTATTGCATTTTGTATGTTTCATGGAGTTGCTGTTTTTAGCGATAGAAATTTGTTCATGTAATGATTTTCAATGTCATACTACACTTTTGTTCATTTTTTTTAATAAGGACCGATGATGAAGATCATTAGCAATATGATGAAAAATAAAGTTTTTAAAAAAGGCATTGGATGAATGTTAGCTCATTCCATCTTCCTCATACTCTTTTTCTTCTATATCCCCTTTATTCTGTTCTCTTTCTGTCATATTTTTAATCATCAATTGAATTCTTCTATCATAGCATCGAAAATCGAGGGGGCATCCTCCATTCTACTCATTTTTCTTCTATCCCTTTAAAATTTTCTACTTGTTTATGCTTTTCTACTTTCTTTGAAGTGATGTCACTTGTGTCACCCCAAACAAGGGAAAATGTAGACACCTAAATTATGCTTACACTTAGCATTTCATCCAATCCATTCAATTAACGAAACTTCTTTAATTCCCCATTCTGAACCCCACTCTTGGATGCCCATTCACAACACCTTCTCAGTTGTATTCCTCCTATAATCATCTTATTTGGCTAATATCTCTCTTATTAGCTAAACATTCCTTATTTCCACCATTCAGAACCTTCCTAGTTCTCTCTAGACCACTTCTATTGGCTTCCTAGGCTATCTACCAATCACAAATGGTTAACCAGAACCTTCCCAACTCTCAACAAGTCTCTAATCACTTGCTAATCAAGTTTAACTAGTCTAAACCCTAGTTAACTAGCCTAAACCAAGCTTAAATAATCATAAAGCATGTTTATCCTAATCTAATCTAAAAGAGATTTAGTCCCACATGCACCAAAATTCTAAACTCTTCCAAACCAGAAACTATAAATAAAATCCCAAGGATTTCCTTTCAAATGGCCCCTCTCTTTCAAGCCCTTTGGAAAGGCATTAGAAATCATTTTTGATAGCTTTAAGATATAGAACATTTGGATCTTGGCCGCACTCCATTCTTCAGAGCTCCTCCATCTTGCATCGATCCATTCAAAATATAGTTAGTAAGGGATGGTCTAAAGCTTGGCCATGTAGCCAACTTGGAGAGATCTCTTCACTATGTTTGGGAGTAAACAACACAAAATTTGATTGCTTAGAGTCTAAGTAGGTTCACTTTAATTAAGGTTTGAAAAGAGTAGAGAGTAGCTTTATCATGTTAGTTTTTGATGTTTTTGTCAAAGTTATAATGATTTCATGTTATTTTCTCTTGTTTAGCTCTTATCTCATGGTGCATAGTTGAGTTAGCAAAGCTTTCAGGTTCTTTAGTCTCATTCCTTAGCTTTTGCAACTTTTCATCACATACAATATGTATTAGTTAAAATGAATTAAACTAATAGAATTGTTTAAATTCATGTTAATCAATGCACCTTTTTTGAAATGATAATAGTACTTTTTTAAAAACATTTCTCTATCACATGATTCAATAATAAAAAACGTAGATAGACTTGAGCCAACAAAGGAACACAATGTAACATTACCACCATAAAGCACTATAATACGAGAATTTTCAGAAGTGAGTTGAGTGAACATATGACACCAAAACTCATAAGATATCTCAGACAGAAAATAATGTGTCTTTCCTCATAGAATGATTTCACTTGAATTAAAAAAATTCTTGCGGAGGTTGGTCCATATAATCCATGAATATTTCTTCTCCATCCCCATCAGACAACATAAAAATTATGCACATAAATAATTGTGTACACAAGACACAAGCTCATAAAATTTCAATTGCTATCATAAAATTTGTAACATATTTACACAACTTATTTCCACCTCTCTTTAAATTTTTGCATCTATATTTTTATTGTGTATATTAATGTTTTAAAATAAGAAACATGTAAGAACATAATCATAAAAAAATTTAGCAGACTATATCGGACAACTGTAAGAATGTCCATTATTGGATCGGAAGTTATTAAACTAATTTTTTTTCTAAAATCTCCAATCACACATTCTAGATTGATTGGATTAGTTAACAGAATAGATGATATTGTTGAATTGAGATGGAAGGGATATGCACATTGACAAGTAAATTCATCAGTGTCTTCCATCCTTTCTATATTTTGTTCTTTCATTGAAATAATGCAGTTGTGTATAATTATTTGAGATATTACTGGGAGAACCTCTGCAACTTCAGCATCAATTATTTATTTTCTGATTCTTCAGTTCCTCCATAATCACCATTTATTTTTCCTTTCTTCTATTCTCCCAAGAGTACACACAACTAGTGGTAATGAGATTCATGCAGATAAAAAAATTCAACAATATTCCTTTTTAATGGATTCTACCAATATAATATTACTTAGATATTTTTCTATCATATATTTTATAAATTTATCTCTCATTCTTCTATCATCTTTTACTCTTTGGTAGTAAGAATCAAAATTCTATGTTATGACACCTACTTCAATAGATCCAGTTACCCATACTTTCCATTAATGTACTTTATCTAATCAAATTGAGATCTCCTCATCAGTTAATACCCTTGCAAGATGTAAGGAATTCACCATGAACCTTGCTAGTGATGTTTCTTGAATGTAAGGTTTTTTATCCTTAAAAGGAGAACAAGAGAACCCAACTGATTTAAATAACTCAAAGGTTGTTTTCCATTTTTTCCATATGTCCTCAGGTAAAAATAGAAATTCCACTCTTTCAAAAATACTCTCCATCTTAGCCACTTTGGGAATAGCAAGACATTGCTTCTCAAAACACTGCATTAGAAAGAGGAAATAGTATATTTACTCTCTGCATATTACAAAAATTAAATTCTAAGTACACATGCCATAAAATTAAGTTTCATTAGCTTCAACTCATATTTATTTGAGTTTCCCACTCTGAGCCTCCAAAGACATCTTATGGATCTCCAAATCATTAAATCATTGGAGATTATATCAATAGATTTGGATTTAATCCATTTTTTGTTTACCTCATTATGCTACTTGAAAATATTAATAATGTACTCGCTAGGCCCATTAGAAAACATAATGCGAGACTTTCTATTATACAACTTATTATTTAATGACTTCTATTTCCTTTAAGATAAATTTTTTTTTTGGGCACAAATGGTTTGTTGGCCGTCAATAATGTAGAATTACACATCACCTCTTTTCAAGTCATCTAGATTCTCTAGTTGCACAAGTTTCTTTATAGAATATAAAATGTAAAGAATAATTACATCCCTCAATTTAGGAATACCATTAATCAACATTGAATGGAAAATAAGGTCTAAATTCTCATCATTCATAGGATTGTATTGATATTCTATAGGTGTTACATGGCACCTAGAAACTTCAACTGGAAAAGTATCACCATTAAAGAAATACAATTTTAATTGTTCAGTGGTTGAAGATTCTTATTTCTCAAATATATTGGTTTCTTTCTTCAATAATAAAATGGATTTGTTATTATTTTTAGTCCCTTGAAAATTTGAATTAGTGGGATATATCTCTAATTTAGACAAATAAAATCACCTTCCTGTTGTAAATAGCTTTGCATGCTTTAGTGGAGAAAGTATATTTCTTCTATTCAAATAATGACAAAGAGAAGAGGTATTATCGATTCTAAATAATTTTTATGAACAAAAAATTCATTTTATTATGAATTTCAAGTGCATTTTCAGAGCCTATTTTTTTTTGGTTGTATGAACTTTGAATAATTCAAACCATATTTAGAACAATAACAAGTCCTACTTTCTCTAGAAGCCTTAATTTACAGCTTATTGAATAATGAAACTTCGAACACCATGTCAATAATAAGGAACTTATTCATTTCAATATAAATGTGTTCAACCTTAATACACAATGTTTGTTGATCAATAAATTTTTAACTTAGTACCATATCGACTTAACTGACAATGTCTTCATCAAGAAAAGATAACCACAGATCACCATGGTAATTTATTGGGGAATGCATTTCTACAAACCATTCATTGTATCTCTTTTTTATATCCTCTTCTCATTTAATCAAAGCAATTTACATGAATAGAGTGTGACCAATGGAAGACATATTTCATGAAAAAATAAATTAAACAAATTAATAATTCATAAGTAATTGGGAAGGATAAATACTATTTTTGAGTAGTGTAATAGTGAGGAGATGTTGTATTTTTATTTCATTATTTTCATAGAGTAAAATTCAATACGAATGGATATTTATAGCTTAGCAGTTTCTAGGTATAATTCAACCCTCCTTTAGTAATAAAAAACAAGAAACCGTTACTAATTTTTTTGTCATGCGTTGCACTAAGAAATTTGAACAATTAATCACTATTAAATTTGGTTTGTTTCAAGTTGTCAAGTTGTTGCTAGAAGTAAGAAGGAAGATAGACAGATAGTACAAGTGAAATGATTTCATTATTGACTTCGGAGGCGAGGGTTTCAAATTTTGTCTCACCCATATTAAAAGGAAATTTAGAGGTGGTTCTCGACGTGGATGACGAAAACAAGGCGGACTGGAGCACTGTTTGTAGGAAATCTTTCCGCGGTTTTCGTGGAGGGGGGTGCGCGCCAAGGCACTTAGGATGGATGTAATTTTTCTCGTCGGCGCTGTTTCTTTGTTGTTTTCTTGCTGGGTTTTACGGGTTTTAGTGCTGTCTTTGGTAGGTTTTCTTCCTACTTACGTCCTTGTTGTTTTTGACCTTTTTTTCTTTTTCTCGCTTCGGCACATCCGGCTTCTGAGCCTTCTCTGTACAAGGGTATAGTCCCTTTCAAAAAAATATTTTCCAATAATAAAAAAAAAGTTGTTGCTAGAAGTGAATTCTAACAGCTGCTAGCATCTATAAATTCTAGGAAATATTTCCATTAATGTGAAAAACAATCAGTATAGTTGTAGGATAGAGGAGCTAAAAGTGGATTGATCGTTATCTTCCCATCACTCTAAAAAACAAAATTGAGTTACAATAAATCATTATGGAAAGCTAGAATCCAACAAGGGTGATAACGGTCAAGAATTGAATATTTAATAATAAGAAATCCTACATGTCATGATGTGATTGGTTTTTTCCATTAGAATCCTTTTATATTTCTCATAAGATATATCATTAATATCAAATAATTTAAATACGCTTATATAAAGGAAAATTCCTGCGACCGCTAGGCTCAATTAGTAATTGAAAGTAATGGTTTCCCAATCTCAAGCCTGAATATTTTATTATTTTCAAATTAATGAGGGAATAAAAAACAAATCATGGACAACCATGACATCATCTAGGATCCTAGGTGTCACTAATATACATAGTGGTCACTAGGTTTAGAAATACATCTTCATCTACATGTATTCTGGAAAATCATAAATATGTGTCTTGTCTTCAAATATTTGGTGTCTTGTCTTCTATTGGAATATCCAAGAAAATAAATAAACATCAACCCTAGTGGTGGCTATTATTGGAACATCATATTGTAAAATATAAATAAATTAATGGAACTAAGTTCAGTATTTAGTCTATTTGTTACTAATTGTCATGTATGCAAGAAGACAACTATACTATAGTCCGCTAACCTCAAATCTTTGTGATGTTACGAAAAACACTACTTAATAATCTTCTACCTTAGCAGCCACTAGGTTTATAATCTGATGTGATAGACATCGAATATCAAATTGAACCTAGCATCCATTAATCTTAAATTTTCTTTTTAATTATATGTATTCATGAAGGTCATAAATATTTTACTTGTCTTTCTGATTTTCCTCCCGCTCTATGCAATTCTATTTGACCTTAGCGTCTGTTAGGCTTCAAATCTCATTTTAAAGTAGGAATGTCATTTAATATATTTCAAATAACATGTTTTACTTAGATGCCATTAGGCTGAAAATTTCATTTTTAATTTTGTGTATTTAGCAGAGGCGGAAATATTTGTATTGTCTTTGAATATTTGTTATCTTCGCTTGTCTTAGTAACATTAAAGATGGGTTGTAAGAATCCACCTTAATGGTTTCTAATCTTGTAAAATTTAAATATAATAATAAAGCATAGGTGCTTTTTCATTTGAGTCCTTATTACTTGTCCTCCATGCAAGAAAACAAATATCCTAGCAGTCATTAACCTCAAGTTTTTTTAATTTTCCACCAATGCTATGTAATTATCTTTAACCTTATCGGCCATTAGGCTTCAAATATGATGTTAGGATAGGAATATCATGTAATATATTTTGAATAGCATATTGTACTCAGATGCCACTAGCCTTAAATTTTTGTTTTAAATTACTTGTATTAAGGAAAGTCGCAAAAAAGTTTTATCGTCTTGGAATATTTGTTGTTTTCTCTTGTCTTGGAACATTAAAGAAAGTTTGTAAGATTCCAACCATAGAAATCACTAGTAATTGAAGATATTATTGTAAAATTTAAATATAATAATGGATCATAGTAATTTTTTCAATCGTAGTCGTTACTACTTTTCTAGTATGCAAGACAAAAAATATCCTAGCGGCTGATAACCTCAATTCTTTGAAATTTTCCACCTACCGCCATGCAATTATCTTATACCTTAGGATCCACTAGGCTTCAAATATAATTTTATGCTAGGAATATCATGTAATAGATTTCCAATAGCATGTTGGACTCAGAGGATGCTAGGCTCAATACATTTTTTTAGATTATTGTATTAAGGAAAGTTGGAAATATTTTTATTTTCTATGAATATTAGTTGTATTCTCTTGTCTTGGAACATTAAATAAAGGCATTAATCATCCACCATAGTGGTTCCTTTTATTTGAACATAGTCTTATAAAATTTAAATATAAAAGTGGAACATAATTAGTTTTGACAGTCGATTCATTACTACTTTCCTTTTATGCAAGATAAAAAATATTATTATGGCTGCTAACCTCAACTATTTATGATGGTTCCATCCATGGTATGCAATTATCTTAGACCTTAGTGGTTGCTAGGCTTCCAATATAATTTTAGGCTAAGAATATCATGTAATTCATTTGACTAGCATGTTCTACTCAGATGTCGCTAGTCTTAAAATTTCATTTTTAATTATGTGTATTCAGGAAAGTAAGAATTATTTTTCTTGTCTTGGAATATTTGTTGTCTTATTTTTTCTTGGAACATAGATAAAATAAAGGTAGTAATCATCCATCCTAGCAATCACTAGTCTTTAAACATAGTCTTGTAAAATTTAAATATAATAATGGAGCATAGTTAGTTTTTCATTCGAGTCATTACGTTTAGTGCAGAATCACAACACCTAGGAATGTCATCGGTATCTAAGTGGGGCATTCAGTGTGATTACACAACATGGGACCATCTCTCAAGTTTTAGGACTTGTAAACCTGAGATGGCCCTCCGGAGATAGCTGATTCTTGCTTCTTAATCTACTTGTCACAAGCTACTCTAGTCCAGGTAGAACTAACCTAATCCTAATCTAACCTTTCCAAGGGGAAAGGCAGAGAGAGAAAGGGTGAAAGAGAGCCTACACTAAGTGGTGATACACCAAAAAAGGAAATGGATGATCACAGATCTTACTTCCTAAAGTGGACATAGGTGAGCAGAGGAGAGGGTGGACAAGAAGCACCACATACCAGAGAAATAGTTCACATAGAACACCACTTCAAACCCATTTAACACATCTCTTAGAACCTATAATAGACATCATAAATATGCACAGTATACCCTATAATGATGAGAGGCAAGAAGAGGAAATAAAATAAGGATGGATAAAATGCATCACAAAACATATTTTATTGCTCCATGAGTTCACACAGTACATCAACAATGGGTAAGAGGAAATAAAATGCCATTATAGAGCCATGAGAGGAGGCTTAGACTCCACATTCTACCCTAACGAAGAAGGAGAGATGGGGGGGAAAAGGGAAAAAATGACCAACACTTAGAAGACACCCCTCTTTTACAATATATATGAAGAATAACAGAGAGATGAGGGAATAATTTGAACTCTATTCCAACCACTCCAAGAAGAGAATTGAATCCTACTCTAAAAGATTAACCACCAACCCTCAATGCCCCATGAAAATATGCCTACAAATTTTCAAGTCTTCCTTGATGTCTCTATTTGGTGTGTTGAGGGAAGAAGAATGGAGGAACAAATCAAATCATGATTTGGTAGTTAGAGAAATCAGATTCTGCATTAATGGCCTAAAAGATGTTTTCAAATATTTCACACACCAATCATGTTACAAATAATATTTCATACTTCTAGAGTATAGAGGATGTCGAGACCTTTCCAAAAAGTATTCTCTCACCCAAATATGAGTTTCCAATCAAAATATATGGCTTTCTGAAGATCAGGGTCATAGGCTCACAATATTTAAAGATTTTTTCCATATCGGGTCCACGTGGAAGCCTCGCACATATTGAAGATTCAGCCCTTTCCTTTCACTCTTGAAAATGTGTCATACTGGCACATGGTGGCTTCCGTAGGCTCCTTGGGATCCTTTATATTTTTCCTAATTACTTCTTGCTTGGTGGGGCATATGTTTGAACCTGGACACGTGGAGGTTTTGCACTCATTTGGAAGTTATCCCAAGGCTTTACCTTTGAAGTTACGTAGTTGAGACACATGGAGGCTTCCACTTCCCTTTATTATTTAGCCAATTCAAGGCTACGCCCTTTTCGGAACCTGAGACATGTGGTGGCGTGCACAAGTCTGAGTCTCCATTTTGGGTCACACCTTTGAAACTATGCTGATGCGACAGGTTGCACCATCTGCCGTCTCTCTACACTTAGTCATTTTTGGGCTAGCATTGTCCCATTTCAAATCTGGCACATGAGGAGATCCTGCACTTGTTTGAGATTGGCCCTTCAGATGACCTTTTGAATTTTCACCTTTGGGGCACGTGGCACTCTCTACTGGCTCAACCCCATCTTGATTTTTTAACGGCTGGTGAGACTTTTTCTCTTACCCCCTACTATGTGGAAGACCGACACTCATTTTCAGGACCGTTTTTTGGATCTAAACTTTTGTGTTATGCCGAGATGATTCGTGGAGGATTCTGATGGCCTCTCTTGAGCTTGGAATTTTCAATGATAGACATTCTCCTCCTTTTTTACTTTGGACGCATACAGGCATATCACTTGTCTGGGAATTACCTTTTTCTTTGACCCTTGAAGATGCTTTGTTTGGACACATGGAGGCTTCTTCTGGTCCTCTATACTTAGTCATTTTTAGCCCGCTCTATCCCTTTTAAAATATTGTACATATGGAAGTTTGGTGCTTGTTTGTGGTCTCCTCTTTGGACTTAACCTTTGGATAATACCCAAAGAGGCATGTGGAAGCTTCCACTAATTCTTCCATACTTAACCAATTTGGGCTCGCTCTGGATTATTTGTAAATCCTGAAGACTTTAAGGTTTTCTCTATTTCTCTCCTCTGAACCTCTAGTTTTCTTTTGTGTCGTTCGGCCTCATATTTGACCTTTTTTCTCCATTTTAGAGCCCTCATGTAACCAAACTAATGTATTTGTAATGTAGGATCGTTTAATGGAAACGCATCTTAGAATTCTTCGTGTGCACGGTCGGCTTTGATCAACCTTTTCAGGTGGCAAAATTGAGATAACAATTTGGTGAATCATGGGAACATCTACTTGCTAGATGTAGAGACCAGTATCCTTGTTACATCCATTGGACATTGAGTCATGAAAGATAGCCTCGTACTAATCTTGTCCATGAAATGGGCTCCTCGATTGCTTGCATTTGCTAACCCTGAGCCTTCCCCAGAAATAGAATGGCTCAAAAATGATTTTAGTTGCTCTTAATTTGTCTCATTTGAAATCAGCAACTGTACAGGAAACTATGAGTCTCCATGCTTGCTAATTCTAAAGGGCTTGATGCATGGTACCTCTAAAGAAATGAAAACAAAACATAAGTACAAATACAAAATCATACATGCCTCAACTGAG
Source organism: Taxus chinensis (assembly GCA_019776745.2). Taxonomy (NCBI): domain Eukaryota; kingdom Viridiplantae; phylum Streptophyta; class Pinopsida; order Cupressales; family Taxaceae; genus Taxus; species Taxus chinensis. Next base: position 807,897,753 of record CM034149.1, read on the forward strand.
ACATGAAGAGTGTGAAAAAGAACTTCTTCTGCTGAAAACAAACCTAAACCTACTCCTACACCACCCAGAGAGAAAAGGGACTAAGACAAATCTAGTGACTAACATGGAGAAGTAGGATAACTTCCTTAAAAGAGTCAGCCATGCAAATTATTTGACACTGAATATGGCTACCTACATAAGTGAAAAACTAACTATAAGCCGGTCCTCCACCCCAATCATCAATGTATCTACATCAACTAAAAGTACCTCCTCAAGTTGATTGGTATTGGACTTCTGGAGGTTCTAATGGTGACCATTGGTGCTTTGAACCTTATCCTCTTTCTTTGAAACGAGCATGACTGGTGGAAAATCACTTGGCTCCAATGAACCCAAGTCCTAGATAGGGCATAGTGTGATCATTTGGGTGTGCCCCTTGCTCTAAATTTCAACTCCAAGAATGGATTCTTCCGGTTGACCTTCCTTGGTGGATGATGAGAGAGGGATGCCAACATCCTCTTACCTTCTCCCTTCCTTCTCCTATGAATAACATGGAAGACTTATATCTTCAAACCTTGGTTCCAGAGGGACGTTGTGAGATCTAGGTTATTTTTCTCGAATGATCTCATTCATGGTAGAAGGTAGTCATTATTTTTGTAGAGTAAAATTCAATACGAATGGAAATTTATAGCTTAGTGGTTTCTAGGCATACTTCAACCCTCCTTTAGTAATAAAAAACAAGAAATCGTTACTATTTTTTGTATGTGTTGCACGAAGCAATTTAAACAATTAATCACTATTAAATTTGGTTTGTTTCAAGTTGTCAATTTGTTGCTAGAAGTGAAGTCTAACGACCACTAGCATCTGTATATTCTAGGATATCTTTCTGTTAATGTAAAAAACAAAAAAGATAGTTTTAGGATAGATGAGCTAATAGTGGATTGATCCTTATCTTCCCATCATTTGAAGAAACAAAATTGAGTTACACTATATCATTGTGGAAACCTGGAATCCAACATGCATGATAACGATTGAGAATTGAATATTTAATAATAAAAAATATTACATGTCATGATGTGATTGGTTTTTTTCATTAGGTTCTGTTTATGTTTCTCATAAGATATATTGAGAATTTGAAATAATTCAAATCAGCTAGTATAAAGGAAAATGCCTAGTGACCGCTAGGCTCAATTAGTAATTGAAAGTAATGGATTCCTAGTCTCAAGCCTCAATATTTTATTATTTTCAAATTAGTGAGGGAATAACAAAAAAATCATGGAAAACCATGGTTTCATCTAGGATTGTAGAGGTCACTGTACGCCGGAAAAGTGACAAGTGAGCGTGGGAATCTACAAGTAACTCTTCCATGTACCTGACCTCCCGAGGTCGTGCCGAGACAGCAGGTATAGAATATGCGTGGGATGCAAATGAAGTAGTTAGGCAATCTAATGTCTTCGACACGCACTAATGGAATTTGTGAATCCAAGGAAAAGAAGGCCCTTCTAACTTGGACTGGTGTGATAGATCGATCAGCAAGGATGATTGCTCGAAGGCTCTAATCAATATTGAGCTTTGGCATGATTCGATCTATGGGTTGTGGAATACATGGGAAATGACCTGGGATAGTTTCGTGTATGTCTCCAGATAAGGTCATATGGTGGATGGTGGAATACAATTTACTCTACGGATGATTCTTTGGCCTAGTCCAAAATTCTCTAGCTTCGTTAGCCGCTATATCTAGTAAGGAAAATTGTTCGATGATGATGGGTGGAAGTGGAGTGGATTGGAATACTAGTGTGTGTAGGCCAGTGTTTATATCTGATTTATTTATGGATTCATTAGGATGTGGAATTTGTGGGTCACAACTGTAGACTCTTTATTGTTGTGGTCCTGTTATGGTCATATACGAAATCAAGTCCTAATTCCTAGTATCCAGTAATCGTACGCTTTCTCAAATTTTATGTTTAGGACCAATAACTGTGCGATCTTCTAAGAATATCTCACAGGTGTTCATGCAACCTGGATCCTTAAACTAGTATCTATGTCTGTGAGAGTGTCTCCTGCACCTAGCTGTGGGACCAAAGGATCACAACCAAAGGTTTGTTCTCTTTCGAACCCTTCTACATTCATGTAAATGTTTTGTCTAGGGAAGTCTGTAGTTACGTTGATTTGACCAAAACGTGTGTACTTGGTCATCTTCTATGTTTAACCCTCTCAATTGAGAGCTGATCAGTTGTAAATTTGTTGTTGTTTGGAAGACATGTATTCTAAGGTTCAGGTCTATGTCAACTATTGCTGTGACGAGGTTGGGCTGAGGCACGATTGGTTCAAATACGTATTCCTTAGGCTCCCTAGGTCCCGTGATTGTCATATAAAACAAAATATAAATCTAACTGTAACAAAACAAATTTTAACCATCTAAAACATATATAACTTATATTTTTGTTTTTAACTTTCTAAGAAGAAAAGTAGCTATTTAAACGTATCTAGAAATAATAACTAAATAACAATTTATAACAAACAAAATAACCGAGTGTAGTTATTTGTCTGTGCAATTTGTAGATTTATTCTAAATAATGAAATAACTTGCTTGATCTATTTGTGCAATTTATCGATCCTACCTCAGAAGTGAGGAGTGAATCATAGTTTCTTAGAAACTATCAATCCCCATAGCTTCCCTGGAAATATCGAGAATAGAAAGTACTGAAGTGAAGTAATTAACTACTTTATTTGATATGATTCTAACTAGAACTTTGAAAGTTAAAACCTGGATTCCGCAGAACATTGGCGAATCTGATGGTGTGTGTGGTCTTGTCCCCTCAGTGTGATCTCCTTGTTCTTTCGTGTTCACATGGATCCAGAAAAGCATGTAATGCTAGCATCGACAGAAGTAGATATTGGGCCAAGGACAACTCAGAATGCAGAAAGAATATAATGCGAGTAGGAGAGGGATAGCACAAGAGTACAGAGCTTGGCTTATGCAATTCCTACTGGGATTTACTGCAAGTCATGCAACATAAAGCGTCCAGAACCTGAAACTATCCTGTTTGAAGAGAAAAACATACAACTTTAATGGCTTCCTAAGCTATTCTACCCCAATGGATTTGATAAAACAACAATATTGTTTGCACAAGCTGGATATGTGGCTTACCAACAGTTGAACAATGCTAACTAGACATATAATGAACTAAACCAAGCACTCTAAGAAAAATGAAAGCTAAGTCTATTGCAAAGAGAAATTCAGAGACAAACTTTAGGGCCATTTGCTTGAGCACAACCAATCTATTTATAGGAATTGCATTCACCCAAAGATCAAAACCAAACTGAACTCTCAAACAATAAACAAAGGCAAAACACTATTCTAGGGGAAAAAAAACATAAATGCAAGCCCAAGTCGGCAAAGAAAAGCTAGTGAAACATTGATCTTTTACCTGAGTCACGTCAAAACACTTTCTGGAAAATGCGTAAAAGACCACCGCTCTGAGCAGGGCGGCAGTTACAGGATCGCTGCCCTGATTAGGGCGGCAGTCACGAGACTGCCGCCCAGGCAGGGTGGAGGTTTCGTCACTGAAGAGAAAAAGGCCAAGAAAAGAGAGGAAAAAGGAAAAACAAAGGACGCAGGGGCTAAGTGGGGCATGTGGGATGTTAACGCATACTTTGAGAGCTTTTCTGAATCTCGAACACCTTGCGAGGAGACCTGTATCCTCATTGGGGCATTTTTTACACTGTTCTGATAGTACAGTACCTTCCAATTTTGGGTACGTACATATTGCCCCCTCGGAGAAGTGTTTTAGCCATGAAGAGGCGTAAAATGGTGGGTCCGAGTATGGCAATCCCAAAATGGGAAGTTAGAAGTTATACCTGACACATCCGTGTGTTGAAATGACGCCATCCGAAATTCCTGCTACCTGTAAAATGAAAAGAGAACTCAAGTGCAGATAGATACAATAGTTTGAAAGATAAACACTAAGAATAACAGGGAATGAGAACGTACCATTTAATTGGGGATAAGAACTTACCTCCATCAGCGCTCCAAACCTGTGAAAAATTCATTTTGAAACGAAACATGGTGCTATATATATGAAAGTGGGCCCATTTTCCTATTCATTTACGCGAGTTGATTTGATTGATTTTGAGCTCTGGGTCCCACGGTGATGGTTTCTTGCATGAGTAGAGTCGAAACGTCCGTAGCAAGATCGTGATCATGCCTCCACATGTGGAACACCGACCTCAGCAATCACTGGTTAGTTTTCTTCAGTTTATTGTTTTTCCCCCCTTAATTTTGAAATGCTAAATACTCTGTAATGGGGGGGTCATTTTTGAAAATGCTAGGTTCAAAAGGTCCACCTAGGGGGGGCGCCTACTGGGTAGGCTTTTCTTTTAGTTAAAATGGTCTTTTCTGGCACTTTTTAGGCCTTTTTAGGTTAAAAGCCCGCATGGGTTTTCGGACCACAACCGCCGCTCTGGCCAGGGCGGTGGTTTCATGACCGCTGCCCTGTTCAGGGTGGCGGTTACACAACCGCCACCCTTAAGGCGGTGGTTACAAAACCACCTCCCTACCCAGGGCGGCGGTTTTGCACAGAATGCAAAAAGAACTTGTTTTTAAGATTGTGTTTGTATTTTTAGCATTTCTACGTGTTTTTATGACTTTCTCAGTATTGTTCAGATACTATCTTGCTCTACTTTGTGTGTTTTTGGGTGTATGCAGGTGAGAGAGGAGTACATCCAATGGAGCAGAGAGAGAGAGTGTGATTGGCTCTCAGGGGTACTAGATGCCCTCTCACAGGACGAGGAGGACACACTTCAGAGGGCTGGTATACTGTGCATATCACGCGTGCCGCATGTTGCACCATCTAGTCACATCCTTTGTGAATTATTCTCTTACTGGGATGCAGATCGAAACACCTTCCGATTACCAGGGGTCCGTGGCGAGTGGACCATTACATTAGAGGATGTCTACTGCATTCTGGGGGTCTCGATTATAGGGAGGTGACTCACTTTGGAGACAGCTGGCTCACGGGCACAAATTCCACAGTGGGTGACTTATATGGGAGATGCAGCCATCTCCATGGGGTCAAAGAAGGGGCTAAGAGTTCGATCCATTCCTTCTCTGCCAATCCCCGTATTTCGTCAGGCCATCATGGGGATCCTTACCTCGAGATTGATCGGGGACAAGGGAGGGGACACATTGTTATACTGCTAGGCCCCTATCATTACACAAATAGAGGGGCATGGCCAGATATACGCTTGGGGTACAGATATTCTTGGGACCACCTACCATGATCTATATAGGGTGGTGCGTTTACAGGGGCAGTCACTGAGCCACCCGACCCTAGTCATGAGTTCGGTTTATGAGCACTTCATCCCTTATGGTAGGGGTGTGGAGGTAGCAGATCCTGGAGCTGTTAGGGCAGCGAGATGGTCAGACATGTTAGTGCTTAGAGCACCTCATCAGCCAGTTGCCTCTCTAACTACCACTGATATGGAGGTGACACCATTCCAGACCATGGCTAATATATGGGGTGAGGAGGCCCTTACCTTGATTTCTTGCTCCACGATAGGGTAGTTTATCGATCGAGTGGGACGAGTGGAGGTGCATCCCTTTGGCCGAGTTCCTCAGTAGTTTGGCCTTCCATACACAGGTATGCTCCCCTTAATGGCACTAGTGTACAGATCAGTTCGTGAGGCCAGAGGGGGGCCTAGAGGCTGAGGTTTGACAGTGATTACTCCTGGCATTCCAATTATAGCCAGGAGGATAGTTTGTGCTAGAGGGAGAGCCGGTGCGCCTCGGGCACCTTTGCTTCAGATTGCTGCAGGTCCTACTCATAGTAGCGATGACCCTATTGATATTGACTCCGAGTCCGAGGAGTTTACAGAGGGAGGGACAGAGGAGGAGACCAAGGACAGCGATCCTAAGTGGCATGACACTCAGGATATCATGCAGGTAGAGAGGGCTGAGCAGAGCGTAGAGAGGGACACTCTAGTTTCAGAGGATCCACTCTTTAAGGGCCATGGTGGAGAGGATGAGTCCGTTGCAGGGTGACATGTTGCTCTTACCACAGGAGCAACCCCTAAGTCAACAGCGGCATCCGCGGTAGGTGCCGGCCCCAGTGATCAATCTTGGAGGCCTGTGGATCTGAGTAAGTTACCCTTTCTCCCTTTTAATGCTTATTTGTAGGCTCTTCTTAGTTTCTTTTTTATATCTTTTAGCCTCTTGCTTAGTTTCTAATTCGTTTTCTCCTTTGTTTGTAGAGACTGTTGATGAGTGGCGGGATTTGATCCACAGGGTATGTACCGATTCCCTAATGATCCCCATGGATAGGACCCACGCAGAGTTGTCTGTGGACGCTGGGGAGCCTTCAGCAACTGGTAGGCATACCGATGTTTTTTCTCCTATTTGGCACGTGGCCAGGATGGTGTTTTCCCTCCGCACTAAGTTAGCGGGCTATAGGACAGCTGAGTGCCTTATGAGGAGTCATTCTCGTGGTGAGGTTGCGGCTGCCCCTAGGAATCCTGAGCCCTCCGTACATTCAGAGCGCCGGCGTAGCCAGAGTCCTAGGTGTGGTCGTGCACCTTCGGAGGGGTTGCGTAGGGATTGAGAGGCCACTTGGCTCTCGTGTATTTTTATATATTTATTTGTATATCATGGGCTCTTTGAGCGTTTTGACCATGCTTAGTGGATGATGGCATTGTATATAAATGTTGATCATTTATATATATGCATTTGTTTTGGATCAAAATCTTGGCACTCATGGTTTCTTTTCTATTTCCAGTTTCTTTGTGTATACTACAATGTATGTTTATATGCTTTTTAGAATGTATGCAATGGAGAACAAATGATGCAAATGTTTGTTTCCTTTTGTATTTCATGATGCTGATATATGACAATGTAGATACAATGTGATTTTGAATCTTAGCTTCCATAAGCAATTTTCGATATCTCATGTTTGTTTTGCAAAGTGATGAATATAACCAGTATGATGAACAGATTAACTTGCCCCACTCCTAACTCCACACAACTAGTAAGATGCGAGGGCTCATCACGGAGAGCTATAAAGGGCACAAGTTATGAGGTGTAGTTGAAATGATAGTGATGAAAGATAGACAAAGCTTTAGTGGAACCAAATTGGAAGCTACAAGCTTACTCTACCCGAGTGACTTCATAGTTTAGAATGCAACTTACTTTGCGGTTTATCTAGACTTAGATTTGTTGATGGCCACATAGTAGACAAAATCTCATTTTTTAGGATTTTAACTCTTGGAATTGTGAACATCTGATTCATTCGTTTTTGACTCAAAGTTTGAATTGTTTGTTTATGACTTTTAACATTTGCTTTGTCAAGAGGACCCCCTGTACTTTGCCCCATGCTACTAGTAAGAAGCGTGGGTTTATCACCGTGGGAAAGGTATAGGTGAGTAAGGGCATTTCCATCATTTCCCAACCCTACGTCACTAGTAAGAGACGCAAGCTCATCACCAAAGGTTGGTGGGGCAAGGAAATGTGTAAAAATAAAATTTTCTGTTTAATCATTTGTTGACTTGTTTTCTTGAGTAAAATGTTAGTATGTGCTTATTTCCAAAGAGATATACATATGGGATAGATGTGACACCCTGAAGCTTCTAGAACAGACCATAGGTAAGGCACCTATCCTAAGAAGAAATCAAAGTGAGAATAAACTTGCAGATCTTGGTATGGTTACCCTTAAGACTTCGTCATGTCTGACTTTATTTGATAAAATGATTCTGAGATGATTTAATGATATCACGAAAATGGAGAGGTATGATTAGAAATTTTATGCCAACAACATCATGAGTTTGTAATGAATTACTTTGAGGATAGATTCCTTTATCACCATTTATGTAAGAAACAAGTGGATAAAATTATCTTAATCTATATGAAGATGCAATGTAGATAATTATGCGTAGAACCGCTTTAGGTGCAGGGAATTGACTGTTTCACCAAATTCCTCACTTGCTAGTGTACATAAGAGGTAAGTACCATTTCCGTAGTCTTTCATGACTCGCTACGGGCCCAACCATTTGGGCCAGAATTTCCTTCCTTCCCCGGTCTTCTTGTCGATCCGGCAGTCTAGCCTTAGAACTAGATCACCTTCGTATATGTCGCGTTCATAGACCTTCTTGTTATACTGCCAGCACATTCAGTCAACATAAGCTCTATGCGGCTGTTCAGCATCTAACCTAGTTTCATCTAGGCTTTCTAGTTGGGAAAGACGTGCTTCTCTATAAGCATCTTCATCTAGAATCCCTTGTAGTGAAATGTGGAGACTGGGTATTTCGACCTCAAGTGGGAGAACTGCTTCTGCCCCAAATACTAGCGAGAAAGGAGTTTCTCCCGTTGGTGCTCTTATTGAGGTTCGATGGGCCCACAAGGCCGGATATAACTTCAAATGCCAATATTGTTTGTTTTCTTTTACCGTTTTAAGGAGAATGGCTTTCAGTGTCTTGTTTGTCGCTTCACCCTGTTCGTTGGCTTGGGGGTAATACAAGGAAGCTGTATGATGGCTTATCTTAAATTTATTGCATAGTTCGTGAACCTCTTCATTCTTAAAAGAAGTTCCATTATCAGAGATAATGATTTGTGGGATACTTTACCTGCAAATGATTTGGTTCAAAATGAACTTGACGATTACAGAACCAGGTATAGTAGTAAGAGGCATAGCCTCTACCCATTTGGTAAAATATTCAGTGGCCGTGATTATAAAATTATGGCCATCTGTGGATGAGGGAGAGAATTTCCCTATTAAGTCTAGAACCCATGTAGAAAAGGGCCATGGAGTATCAATTGGTTGCAGAGCTTGTGCCGGCATATGAATCTCATGGGAGAATTCTTGGCACTTATGACACCTGCGTACAAACTCTATTACGTCATGTTCTAGAGTGGGCCAGAAATAGCCCATTCGATGTATTTTTCGAGTGGTGGCATGGCCACCGAAGTGGCCTCCACATATTCCACTATGAGATTCATGGATAATCTTCTTGGATTCTTCTGTATCGACACATCTTAGGAGCATTCCATCGAATGCTTTTCGGTAGAGCACTTGCTCTATAATGACGTATTTAGCTACGATAATGCGTAACCGCCTTCTTTTTCACGGTGTAACTCCTTTTGGGTACGTATGGTCCATGATATAATTAATGATATCTGTGTACCAAAGGCACTCAGAGATAGAGGGTCAGGTTTCGATGTAGTATACGCACTCATCTGAGAAGTCTAAATCTACTAAATCACCTCTATCTAATGGGTTGTCAGCTAACCAATTTGCGATGATTTGTCCTTTAACCGACTTGTGATTTACAAATGTTAATTCGAATTCTCCCATTAAGGTTATAAAACATCCAGCCTTTTTAGAAAAGGACCCTTGTGTGAGGAAAGTTCGTAAATGGTCCGTTTTTACCATGACCCTTGTTTCTTGATTCAGCATATAGTGTCTTAGGTGTTTAGTAGCAAAGACTATGGCAAGGCATTCTCAGTCTGCCTGTGTATAACGTGTTTCATAGTCAAGCAGTGTTTGGATGATGAAATAAATCACACGTTCTATCTTGTCATCGTCCTCTTGGGCCAACATACAAGCTAACGAGACATTGGTAGCCCGTGAATATAAAATTAACGGGTGATCTAGCTTTGGTGGCATTAGCGTAGGTGGTGATAATAGGAAATGCTTAACTACTTCAAACACTTCATTATAGTCTTTGGTCCAATCAATGATATAGTCTTTCTTGAGTAAATTGTTGATTGGATGAATGGCGAAGCTTAAGTCCAGGATAAATCTCTGGATTACACCTAGTTTTTTGAGAAATGATCTAATTCCAGATTCATTCAAAGAGTGGGACCATTTCGAGGACATCCCGAATTTTGGTTGGATCAACATCTATCCCTCGTGATGATATGATGTAACCCAGGAGTTTTCCTCCTGTTACACCAAAGACGCATTTCTCTAGATTTAGTGTGACTCCGTATTCTATTAGGCGTGAAAGAATGACGCGGAGTACTTCTGGATGGTCACAACGCTTCTTGGCCTTAGCTAATAAGTCATCTACGTAGGATTCCATGATTTTATGAATTAAATCGTGGAATATATATGTCATAGCTCACTGGTAGGTAGCACCTGCGTTCTTGAGACCGAATGGCATAACAGCGTAGCAATAGGTTCCCCAAGGAGTTATAAACGTAGTTTTAGCCTGATCTTGCTTAGATATTTTGATTTGATTGTATCCTGATAATCCATCCATGAGAGACAAAAGTTCAAATCTGGCTGTTGCATCAACAATGACATCTATGGATGGTAATAGGAAGTCATCCTTAGGACATGCTTTGTTGATGTCTCGAAAATCTATGCAGATGCATATCTTTCCATTCTTCTCGAGAACGGGAACGATGTTAGATACCCATTGGGAGTAGTCGATTGGCTTGATGAATCCTACTTGGAGGAATTTTATTACCTCTTCCTTTACCATGAGAGCTACCTTGGGCTTCATGGGTCTTGATTTTTGTTTAATTGGCTTTGCATCTGATTTAGTGACGAGGTTTTGCACCGCAATGTGGGGTGTGACTCCTGTCATCTCCTTATAATTAAATGCAAACACCTTCTAATGTTATTTGAGGATCTGAGTATGTATTTCTACTTCTTCTGGGGTTAACGAGGATCCTAGTTTCAATATTCTCAGTTCATCTTCTATCCCGATGTTGACATCGATTGTTTCTTCGATCAAAGAGGCATTACCTTCTTCGAACTCAGGTGGTGCTGGAGGTAAATCCAAATCATCCCCATTTTCTACTACGTATATGTTAGGTTCCATTTGTGAGGGAAGATCCATCACAGGATTTCCGAAGTAGGAAGACGGATGTGGAATTAAGGATAAATCTAGCATATGATAGGAGAGATGTAGTCCTGCATAGGCTTTTAAGTAATCCAAAGTAGCCACATCACTATCAATACGGTCTAGGACGGTAGATTCACTTCTGCTTGAAAGGGGATTTGTCATTATTTTTATCAATGGTTCATCATGAATGGACACCGTGAACTGGGTATCTTCTAACTCATTGCTTGGAGTAAAACGTGATGCTGAAGTTGCTATTGAATCGGCGAGAAGATTTTTCTGTCGTGGGATCGCTTCAATAGATATGAAGTTAAATGCATTACTTAAATCTAATATGGCTTTAGTTTTGTATACTTCAGAAACCTAGTTTGTCACTAATTGCGAGTCTCCTAAGACTCTGATGTTATCAATACCAATTCTTTTGGCTAAGGTGAGGCCAAGGAGGAGGGCTTCGTACTCAGCGCCATTGTTTGTGCATTCAAAGTTTAGCTTAAAGGAAAATGGTAGGACTTTCTCTTTGGGTGAAGTAAGAATTATACCTGCCCCCACTCCATAATGGCATTTAGCTCCATCGAAATGGAGAGTCCAATATTTAGCTGGGAGTATAGATGTTGGGATATCTGTTGTGTTTGCGAATTCAACTCCTACCATGTAGAGGTCCTCTGCTGGAAGGGAACCAACACCTAGGGAATATCCTATGCTTGCTGAATCAAATGGTAAGAACATTGGTGAATCTTGTTCTATTAACTCAACAATTTTTGCTGTAGTCCCTAATGATACCATTTCTATAGCCTTATCTTTGGGGGTTGGGGTTGTTTTGGCTATGCTGATAGTTTCAAGATCCATTGTAGTTACCAACTTCTCCTCTGGTTTTGGGTCAGTGGGTTTATTAAGTTGGTTTGTTGGAAGTTCAAATTCTGAGTGCACACTTGGTCTTTTCTTTAAATCAGCTAAATGTAAATCGAAAGGTTTTGGATCACCTTTGGCAACAAATACCTTTCCTAGATGCAAGAATCTTACTTCTTGAAATAACATAGAAGGGATTGCCTTCATTCGGTGTATCCATGGTCGGCCGAGTATCATATTATAGGTAGTTTCCCGATCTATAATATAAAACTCAGTCAGGATTGTTTTGGGTCCTAAGGTGACCGGCAGTATTATAGTTCCTATCGAAGTGGCTTTAAGCCTATCATAGCCTCTCAATGTATTTCGAGTGGTGGAACAGTTTGTTTCCCCATATCCTAGTTTTTGGACGAAAGAGAAACGGACTATGTTAATTGCGGCCCCATCGTCAACCATTGCCCGTTTTACATAGTTATTATAAACCCATACTTGTAAGTGTAAGGCTACATCACCTTGGCATGCGATCTCAACATCTGTAGGCATTTTACTTATTTTGAATATGAATTCAACATCCTTGTCCAGCTGTCCCGGAGGGTGGATATCAAAATCTACGTGATTTACTTGTGTTTCAGGAGGTGGAGTGATGTTAATTAGATGACCTAGACCTAATGCTTCTAAAAGAGAAGCTTTGTGAGTAGGAGAGTTCTTTAGTAAATCCAAAAATGAAATGTGCGAGAAGGTCTTTGTTAGGTCACTAATTAAATCATAGGTACCCACGGGTTTTTCTACTATTTGTTGACTCTTATCCGTTTCTGGCAGATGACTTGGGCTCGGTTGAGAGAAATATTCTCGTGTTCTTGTTATAGCTTCGATCAATAGTTCAACGTCTAATTCTACCAAACTGGCTATCTTGGGTCTCGGTTGACTTCCTAATTGTGGCGCTATAGACGGATTTAGTGAAGTCGAGGCTTCATGATCATTATTTCCCCTCATTGCACTTTTGTTTGTTCCAGTTGGATTCAGCCTGTTGCTATCATGATTTGGGAGTGGATCGTTAAAGATCTTGAGGGGAGCATTCTGAGGGGAAACTGCCCCTGCAAGCGTATTTGGTGGTGATGACACGGGATCTGCCAAAAACAAATTTGTGAAGAACTGTCTTTGTTCTTCTGGCAAACGTTACATGAATTTATTGTAGTCACGGCATGTTCTAGTATCACGAGCCCAAATTTTGTGGAAACCACAATAAGAATTAGGATTGTAATTCCTGTTTTGTTGGTTTGGTGTATATTGTGGCCTAAAATTCTGATCAAATTGTTGCCTATTAGGATTAAAATTTTACATTTGTTCTTTCTGGCTTTGGTTTTGATAACCAAATGAGTTTTGTCTTGGCCCTTGTATAGGATTTTGCCTTTGTTGTTGTTGTTGTTGTGGGTGGTTAAAATCCACTGTATTGATTGTCGGGGTAAAGTTGTTGTTTCCCTGATTGTTTGTTTGTGATGGAGTATTGACCACATTTACCTTCTTGGGCTGGTCAGTTACTCCATCCATTGTTACACCCCGTTTTTTGTTAAGGATTTTAGGTCCTTGATTGACGTTTTTGGTAGTTGTAGTGTTCTGGTTGGAGGTGATTAACCTCCCGTTTGCTCCATATGTCTTACGACCACTATCTATCGCTGCTTGGTCTATTCGAAGAGCACTCTCAAGTACTTCATCGTAAGTTCTTAGCGGGAACTTCTGGACTTCTTCCTTCACCTCTCTGCTGAGAGAATGAAGGAATAAATTACATAGTTCCATCTGATCCATGTTTGGAGCACTTGCTGAAGAATAAATAACTGTATGCCACCTCTGGATGAAATGGGCGATAGATTCATTGTTTTGTTGTTTGATGTGTAAGAATTCCCTGATTCCTATTCTCAATAGTTTTTTCATGTCGAACGCCTTAATGAACTCTGATACGAGTTGTTTAAATGAATGGATGGAGGCTTCAGGTATTCTATAATACTAGTCGAGAGCAATGTCTTCCAAGGTTTTGGGGAATATTTTAGCAACAACCCCATTCCAAGGGAGTAATTCACGTATGGCTGTAGCGTAAGCTTTGATATGCACGTTTGGATCTCCCTCACCTTTGTACTTGGGTAAATTAGGAAGGGGTCTTGGAAGCATGATGCTTTGTATGGCGAAGTCTAAGGGCTCTTTTAGATATTCTGAATAAGTCCCTATCGCATAGGTTTCGACCATTGATGGTGGTTGTTGAGGGAGTGATGGTGGGATGGGTTGTTGATATGGTGCAGCGTATGCATTGGTAGGGGCATAGGGAAGTCCCTGCATTTGAGCCAAAATTCCGAGAGAGGAAAACATATCTCCTTGTGGTGATTTGGAGTACATGTTTAAGTATGACGGGGTATTATCTAGTAATGGATTGTTTGATACTAGACCAGGAGGAATAGTGTTAGAGATGATGGGCCTTTTTGGCATTTGTTGCGGATACTGAGGAGGCATGCTTAACGTGCCTACTCCTGTGAGGAGATCTACTTGGCCAGAGTGGTATGGAGGAATGGAACTTCCTGCTTGCATGAACTGAGAATTTTGACTTGCTTGAGAAAGTTCTAACCCTCTCACTTTTTCTACTAATGTTGAAATGACTTCATTTGGTGAAGTCACGGTGCTTTGCCTTAGCGGCGTTTGTTGTATACCCTGGTGTTTTATAGGCATGTGATATCCTGCTATGAATTGATCGCTATCTTGCCAAGTTTATCTGAGAGTATTTCCTATATGTAGTGGCATAGAGGTATTTTCTTGAAAAGAGATCTCGGGTTGTATTTTTAAACCTCCTACAGATGGGTACATACCCCGAGAGTGTTGTTCACTTCTAGGATAACCTATTGAATATTCATTATCTAAGACCAAGTATGGGTCAGATTGTCTACTAATTTTTGGTCTAAGTAGCATCTGAGGAGACGAACTAGATTCTCTGGTAAACGTCATATTGTTCGAGCCTGAAGGCTCTGTTTGTTGCGTTCGAGGGGGTTGATCTAACTCCTCAGTTTGAAAAAATGAATTATATCTGATTCTTGGGGTTTGTGTTGACAACTGATTAGTTGAATAGTTTTCACCCCATACTGAGAGCGAGGGTGATGATTGCCTATTCTGTTGGGCATAGTATGCCTCAAGACCCAAGAGGGGTCTGCCATATGCATCGAATCCCGACATATTCGGGGGGTATATGAATACCCGCAGAATAATGGGAAGGAGAGAAGGTGATTGAGATAAGATGAAACTTCTCAAAGAGAATGTGAAAGAGTTGTTAGTTCACATCGGGTTCACCAATTTTGTACGCCGGAAAAGTGACAAGCGAGCATGGGAATCTACAGATAACTCTTCCGCGTACCTAACCTCCTGAGGTCGTGCCGAGACATCCAATGGGGATAGAATATGCGTGGGATGTAAACGAACTAGTTAGGAAATCTAATGCCTTCGACACGCACTAATGGAATTTACGAATCTAAGACAAGGAAGGCCCTTCTAACTTGGACCAGTGTGATAGATCGATCAACAAGGATGACTGCTCGAAGGCTCCAATCAATATCGAGCTCTAGTGTGATTCGATCTATGGGTTGTGGAATATGTGGGAAATGACCTGGGATAGTTTCTTGTATGTCTCTAGATAAGGTCATATGGTGGATGGTGGAATACAATTGACTCTACAGACGATTCTCTGGCCTAGTCCAAAATTCTCTAGCTTCATTAGCCGCTATATCTAGTAAGGACAATTGTTTGATGATGATGGGTGCAAGTGGAGTGGATTGGAATACTAGTGTTCATAGGCCAGTGTTTATATCTGATTGATTTATGGATTCGTTAGGCTATGGAATTTGTGGGTCACAACCGTAGACTCTTGGTTGTTGCGGTCCTGTTATGGTCATATACGAAATCAAGTCCTAATTCCTAGTAACCAGTAATCGTACGCTTTCTCAACTTCTATGTTTAGGACCAATAACTGCCTGATCTTCTCAGAATATCTCACAGGCATTCGTGTAACCTGGATCCTTAAACTAGTATCTATGTCTGTGAGAGTGTCTCCTGCACCTGGCTATGGGACCAAAGGATCACAACCAAAGGTTTGTTCTCTTTCGAACCCTTTTACAGTCATGTGAATGTTTTGCCTAGGGTAAGTCTGTAGTTCTGTTGATTTGACCAAAACGTGTGTGCTTGGTCATCTTCTATATTTAATCCTCTCAACTGAGAGCTGGTCAGTTGTAAATCTGTTGTTGTTTGGAAGACTTGGATCCTGAGATTTTGATCTATGTCAACTATTGCTGTGACGAGGTTGGGTTGAGACACAATTGGCTCAAATACGTATTCCCTGGGCTCCCTAGGTCCCGTGATTGTCATATAAAACAAAATATAAATCTAACTATAACAAAACAAATTTTAACCATCTAAAACATATATAACTTATATTTTTGTTTTTAACTTTCTAAGAAGAAAAGAAGCTATTTAAACGTATCTAGAAATAACAACTAAATAACAATTTAAAACAAACAAAATAACCAAGTGTAGTTATTTGTCTGTGTAATTTGTAGAATTATTCTAAATAATGAAATAACTTGCTTGATCTATTTGTGTAGTTTCTCGATCCTACCTCAGAAGTGAGGAGTGAATCATAGTTTCTCAGAAACTATCAATCCCCACAGCTTCCCTGGAAATATAGAGAATAGAATTTACTGAAGTGAAGCATTTAACTACTTTATTTGATATGATTCTAACTAGAACTTTGAAAGTTAAAACCTAGATTCTGCAGAACAGTGGTGAATCTGATGGTGTGTGTGGTCTTGTCCCCTCAGTGTGATCTCCTCATTCTTTTGTGTTCACGTGGATCTAGAAAAGCATGTAATGCTAGCATCGACAGAAGTAGATATTGGGCCAAGGACAACTCAGAATGCAAACTGAATATAATGTGAGTAGGAGAGGGATAGTGCAAGAGTACAGAGCTTGGCTTATGCAATTCCTAACAGGATTTACTGTGAGTCATGCAACATAAAGTGTCCAGAACCTGAAACTATCCTATTTGAAGAGCAAAACCTGCAACTTTAATAGCTTCCTAAGCTATTCTACCCCAATGGATTGGATAAAACAACAATACTGTTTGCACAAGCTAGATATGTGGCTTACCAACATTTGAATAATGCTAACTAGACATATAATGAACTAAACCAAGCACTCTAAGAAAAATGAAAGCTAAGTCTATTGTAAAGAGAAATTCAGAGACAAACTTCAGGGCCATTTGCTTGAGCACAAGCAATCTATTTAAAGGAATTGCATTCACCCAAAGATCAAAACCAAATTGAACTCTCAAACAATAAACAAAGGAAAAACACTATTCCAGGGGACCAAAAACATAAATGCAAGCCCAAGTCGGCAAGGAAAAGCTAGTGAAACGTTGATCTTTTATGTGATTCACGTCAAAATGCTTTCTGGAAAACGCGGTAAAGGACCGCTGCTCTGAACTAGGTGGCGGTTATAGGACCGCTGCCCTGATTAGGGTGGCGGTCACGAGACCGCTACCCAGGCAGGGTGGCAGTTTCGTCACTGAAGAGGAAAAGGCCAAGAAAAGAGAGGAAAAAGGAAAAAAAAGGACACAGGGGCTAAGCGGGGCATGCGGGATGTTAACGCATACTTCGAGAGATTTTTCGAATCCCGAACACCTTGCAAGGAGACCTATATCATCATTGGGGCATTTGTTACACAATTTTGGTAGTACAGTACCTTACAATTTTGGGCACGTACAGTCACTAATGTACATAGCGGTCACTAGGGTTAAGAATACATCTTTGTCTACATGTATTCGAGAAAATCGTAAATATGTGTCTTGTCTTCAAATATTTGTTGTCTTGTCTTCTATTGGAATATCCAAGAAAAGAAATAAAGATCAACCCTAGCAGTGGCTAGTCTTGGAACATCATATTGTAAAATATAAATATATTAATGGAACTAAGTTTAGTATTCAGTCGAGTTGTTACTAATTGTCTTGTATATAAGAAAACAACTATAGTACCGACTGCTAACCTCAACTCTTTGTGATGTTGCAAAAAGGCTACTTAATAATCTTCTACATTAGCAACTGCTAGGTTTAGAATCTCATGTGATATACATCAAATATCAAATCGAACTTAGCATCCACTAAGCTTATTTTTTCTTGTTAATTACATGTATTCATGAAAGTCATAAATATTTTACTTGTCTTTTTTAATTTCCACCCGCTCTATGAAATTATTTTTTACCTTAGCATCTATTAGGTTTTGAATCTTTTTTTAGAGTAGGATTATCATGTAATATATTTCTAATAACATGATTTAATCAGATTCTGCTAGGCTCAAAATTTCATTTTTAATTATGTGTATTTACGAAAGGCGTAGATATTTGTATTATCTTAGAATATTTGTTGTCTTCACTTATCTTGTAACATTAAAGATAGGTTATAGGCATCCACCCTAACAATTTCTAGTCTTGTAAAATTTAAATATAATAATGGAGCATATGTAGTTTTTCATTCGAGTCCTTACTACTTGTCCTCTATACAATTAAAAAAATTACCTAGTGGTCGTTAATGTCAAGTTTTTTTTATTTTCCACCCACGCTATGCAATTATACTCGACCTTATCGGCCGCTAGGCTTCAAATATGATGTTAGGATAGGATTATCATGTAATAAATTTCAAATAGCATATTGTAATCATATTCTGCTAGCTTTAAAGATTTGTTTCAAATTACGTGTTTAAAAAAACTTAGAAATATTTTTTATTGTCTTGGAATATTTGTTGTCTTCTCTTGTGTTTGAACATTAAAGAAAGGTGGTAATAATCCACCCTAGCTATCAGTATTATTTGAAAATATTCTTGTATAATTAAAATATAATAATGGATCATAGTTATTTTTGTTACTAATTTTCCTGTATGCAAGACAAAAAATATCCTAGCAGCCGCTAACCTCAAGTATTTGAAATTTTCCACCCATATTATGCAATTATCTTATACCTTAGCAACCACTAGGCTTCGAATATCATGTTATGCTAGGAATATCATGTAATTTATTTCTAATAGCGTGTTGTACTCAGAGTTTTCTAGGCTTAAAATTTTGTTTTAAATTATGTGTATTAACGAAAGTTGGAAATAGTTTTCTTTTCTAGTAATAATTGTTGTCGTCTCTTGTCTTGAAACATTAAATAAATGTATTAATCATCCACCCTAGTGGTCGTTACTATTTGAAGTAGTCTTGTAAAATTTAAATATAAAAATGAAACATAATTAGTTTCTCAGTTGAGTCATCACTACTTGTCCTGTATGCAAAACAAAAAATATTATTATGGCCTTTAACCTTAACTATTTGATATTTTCCATCCACGCTATGAAATTATCTTAAACCTTAGTGGTTGATAAGATTCAAATATAATGTTAGGCTAAGAATATCATCTAATTGATTTTAAATAGCATGTTGTACTCACATGTCGCTAGTCTTAAATTTTCATTTTTAATAATGTGTATTCAAGGAAGTTGGAAATATTTTTCTTGTCTTGAAATATTTGTTGTCTTATTTTTTCTAGGAACATTAAAGAAAGGTAGTAATCATCCACCCTAGTGGTCACTATTATTTAAAGACAGTCTTTTAAATTTTAAATATAATAATGGAGCATAGCTATATTTTCAGTCAAGTCCTTACTACTTGTCTTGCTTGCAAGATAGAAAATATCCTAGCGGCCGTTAACCTCAAGTCTTTGTGATATTACACCAAATCTAAGTAATTATCTATGACGTTAGTAACCCTTAAACTTTGAATACCGTATTATGCTTCGAATATCATGTAATAAACTTTTAATATCATGTTATATGACTGCTAGGCTTAAAATTTGGTGTTGGAACTTAGTTCATTTTTCATTTTTTTGTTTTTAGTAGAGACGTTAAACATTATCTTCAATGCAAGAAAATAATTATCCTAGTTTCCGCTAATCTCAAGTATATGTTATCTTAGACCACAAAGTGGAATAATCTACAACCTTAGTGATCGCAAGTCTTCAAATATCACGTGAAAGAATTTGAATATAATATTGGACTCGGTGGCTATAATGCAGAGAATTTCATTTTGGAATATGTGTATTTGACAAAATTGTTAAAATTAATATTTTCTTAGAATATTTATTGTCTTGGAATATCAAAGAAATAAAGTAAACATCGACCCTAGCAAAGGAAACAAATATCTTAGTGATCGATAATCTCAAGTCTTTGTTATGTTGTACCAATGCTATTGAAAGGCTTGTGTAGATTGACATCCCTCATGGTCCTTAGACAGACTAGTAAATCTAAAAAAAATTATATCGTTTATGTGGTGCATAATATCACAAGAGTGGTCCATAATGCTCCATAGACTAGGATGCAACTAGAAATAGAAGAATCCTTATCCCCACCAGTGATGCTTATGTTAGAGGTGAGGCCCTCGATGGCCTTATCCATTGTTAAGGTGAATGTGCCACCGAAGGAGGCAAGATCCTTATAAGGGAATTTTGATGTGTAGTGATTTCCCTTCTTAGTTCAGTTACAAAAGAATATGAGCACCAAACTAACCTTAGAGATAGAGGTGGTGGACAACACATCTCAACCATACTTGGAATCCTTGGCCATGGATTATGTGTATTCAACAAATTTGGAAATATTTTTCTTATCTTGGAATATTTGTTGTCTTCTCTTATCTTCAAACATCAAAGAAAGGTAGTAAGGATCCACCCAAGTGGTCTTTAGTATTTGAATATATTCTTGTAAAATTAAAATATAGTAATGGAGAATAGTTATTTTTTCAGTCCAGTGGTTATTACTTTTCTTGTATGCAACACAACAAATATCCTAGTTGTCACTAACCTCAAGTATTTGAGGTTTTACACTAGAGCTATGTAATTATCTTCGAACTTAGTGGATGCTAGGCTTTGAATATTGTGTTAGGATAGGAATATAATGTAATAAAATTTGAATAACATGTTTTACTCAAGGGTTGTTATTCTTCAAATTTCATTTTTAATTCTGTGTATTTAAGAAATTCAGAAATATTTTTGCTGTCTTGGAACATTTGGTGTCTTCTCTTATCTTGGAACATCAAAGAAAAAGAGTAAGAATCCATCCTAGTGGTTTTTAGTCTTTACGTATAGTCCAGAAAAATTTAAATATAATAATGGAGCATAAGCAACTTTTCAGTCGAGTCGTTACTACTTTTCCTATTTGCAAGATAGCAAATATCCTAGCAGATGTTAACCTTAAGTCTTTGTGATGTTCCACTAGAGATAAGTAATAATATTTTACCTTAGCCGTTGTTAGGAAAAAAATACTATCTTATTCTTGAAATATGATGTAATAAATTTTGAATAGCATATTGTACACAGTGGTTGCTAGGCTTATAATTTGCTGTAGGAACTTAGATAAGTTTTAATTTTTCATTTTTTTGAGTAGATTCGTTACACATTATCTTTAATGCAAGATAATAATTACCCTATCGGATTCTAATATCAAGTCTTCATTTTTTTATACCAATGTAGTGGAATAATCTAAAACCTTAGAAACTACTAGTCTTTGAATATCACATGCTATACTTCAAATATCATATTGAACTCGGTGGCTGCACTGTGGAAAATTTCATTCCAGGATATGTGTATTGTGGAAAATTGTTAAAACTAATCTTTTTTTTGGAATATTTATTTTCTTAGAACATTGAAGAGATAAATTAATCATCCACCTTAGGTAAGGCAACAAATATCTTAGCGAATTCTAATCTCAAGTCTTTGTTATGTTGCACCAATGTTATTGAAAATCTCGTGTAGATTGACATCCCTCGTGGTCCTCGGATAGACTTATAACTCTAACAAAATTTACATCATTTCTTCAGTGCATGCTATTGGTGGAGTGGTCCACGTTGCTCCTCAAACTAGGAGCCACCTAGTAGTGGGGGGAAGTAGTAGCCCCATCACCAATGCTTTAGTTGGAGGTGAGGGCCTTAATCGACTTATAAATTGTTAATGTGTATGTGGCACCGGAATAGGCAAGATCCTTGTAAGGGAATTTTGATGTGAAGTGATCACCCTTCTTATTGTAGATATGATAAACTATGAGCACCACACTACCCTTGGAGATAGAGATAGTGGAGAACGTATCACCGTCGGACATGGAATCGTCAACCATCTTGGATTACATGTATTCAGGAAATTCAGTTATATTTTTCTTATCTTTGAATACTTGTGGTCTTCTCTTGTCTTGGAACATAAAATAAAGGTAGTACACATCCACTGGAGAGGTCGTTAGTATTTGAATATTTTCTTGTAAAATTTAAGTATAGTAATGGAACAAAGTTAGTTTTTTAGTTGAGTCGTTACTCCTTGTCCTGTATGTAGGACAACAAAGATCCTAGTTATTGATAACCATTTTTTTTGTTATTTTACACCAAAGATATGTAAGTATCTTCAATCTCAGTGGAGTCTAGGCTTTGAATATCATGTTATACTCAGAGCCCTCTATTCTTAAAATTTCATTTTTAATTACATGCATTCAGGAAAGTAGGAAATATTTTTATTTTATTTGAATATTAGTTTTCTTTTATTGTCTTGAAACATAAAAGAAAGGAAGTAAGCATCCACCCCAATAGTTGCTACTATTTGAAGATAGTTCTGTAAAATTGAAATATAATAATGGATCATAGTTATTTTTTTATTCGATTCATTACTACTTGTCATGTTTGTATGACAAAAAATATCCTAGCGGCCACTACTCTCAAGTCTTTGTGATGTTCCATCAAATCTATGTAATTATCTTCAAATTTAGCAACCTCTAGGATTTTAATATTGTGTTAGGCTAAAAATATAATGTAGTAAACTTTGAATAAAATGTTCTACTCAGCAACCTCTAGGCTTAAAATATTTTGTTGGACCTTAGTTAATTTTTCATTTTTCATTTTGTTAGTAGAGTCGTTACACATTATGTTGAATGCAAGATAATAGTTATCCTAATCTCCACTAATATCAAGTATTGGTTATGTTACACAAACATAGTGGAAAAATCTATGACCTTAGTGGCTACTAATCTTCAAATATCACGTGCTAAACTACAAAAAAAAATTTTTAACTCAGCTGCCATAGTGCACAAAATTTCATTTTGGAATATGTGTATTCTAGAAAATCATTAAAATTAATCTTCTCTTGGAATATTCATTGTCTTGGAACATCAAAGAAATAGAGTAAACATCCACCGTAGGAAAGGCAACAGATATCCTACTGGCCACTAATCTCGAGTCTTTGTTATGTTGCACTAATATTATTTAATACTTTTTGACATTAACGACAGCTATGCTTCGAATATCAAACTAGGAGTCAAATATTATAACACAAAAATAATATAATAAAGGTCGTTAGCTCAATTTTCAGGTGATTCATCACTAGTTATATCATATGTGAGTCAACCATTATCTTAGCGGTCGCTAATCTCCATTCTTGTTTGAATAAATGTCTCAAGGAAAATCTTTAATAATTGTCTTTTCTTGGAATATTAGTTTCCTGGTTTTGTTGTGTAGTACCTAAGCAATGTTGTAAACATCCATCTTAGTGGCCATTAGTCTTGGAATATGGTATTGTAGAGTTTAAAGTTTTTTCCTTTAGGTTGGCTTAGTTATGAAGTACGTCGTTGCTAATTGTTTTCTACATGAATGATTTCAATAAATAATAATTATACCTCTGTGGAAACTTTGTTAAACAACATGTTTTTGAATTGAATTTATAAAATGGTACATAAATATATGATTACAATCTTGTATATATATATATATATGCAATAGCATAAGGTCCACAAAATGAAATATATGTTTGTAAATAGAATGATTAAAATTTATATTTATTAATATTTACAAGGACATATAATGTTCTTACTTTTTATTAAACATAAAAAGCTTAGTAAATATATCACATTTAACTATTTCTATGTGGGAAAATAGATATAATTAACTATAAATATCTATGGGGTAATAATGTAAGCATTGAACATTGAAATAATTAGTCATGACTATTTATTTCATATTAAAATATAATTAAATGAGGTGAAAGTTATTACCTAAACTATACAAAATAAAACCATTATGATTTTTAAAAAATGAGTATGTGACTCATGTTTTACGATTGGGGATAGATGCCACCACTTACGGGAAAAAAAAACACAAGAAGGAGAATGAAAATTCTATAAAAATTTAACTAAAGAGACACATAGAAGGGCGAAAAAGGGACCCCGTTTCACATACATGAATATTTGAGATAAAGTTGAACATAAAAAAAGGGATTTTTGAAAGAGTAAATATCGTAAAAGGGATTAAAATTTATTTATTCATGGTAGGACAAAAAAATATGGTTTTAGATAGAGCAATGCATTTCTATAAGGAAATTAAATGGAATTATAAAGGCGGCAGGGGACAGGCATGGACAGATTGTGGTGAAAAACACAAGAACTAGGGGAATACATACCCACTTAAAGTTCACGCCATCAAGTATGATACACAAACAATATCATAGATGTTTTAGATGAATACTTGTTTTAGTAGTATTTTAAATTTTTACGTGCTTGATAATGTCTGTTAAATCTCTTTATTCTCTCTTAAACAAACTATCTGCGAGATTCTATCCACAATCTATTTTTCTTGTCACTTTTGTTTTTTTTCCGTTGTGGGCCTCTTGATCTATAATCGTAACCATGATCTATCCACAATAAATATTTTTTGACTTGTTTATGCCCCCCTAAATAATATTATAATGATTGCCTTATCTTTCTACTCCAAAAAGGGGCTAGGAATCGAGCACTCAAACTAGTAAATTAGTCCTTGCGCATGTTATATTCTAATTTTAAGAGATAATTTTTTGTGATTTATAAATAAAAAATTAATACTAAAATATATTTCTCTAGTGTAATTAATTTTTTCCCAATACATTCAATGAAAGAAATTATGAAAACTGAAAAAAGGGCGATTAGGAAATTTTTAGAATTTGAACTTCCTCTTCATAAACTGAAAGTGTGGGATTTTGAAATTTCAAATATTTTCATTTACTGTGGAGGATTTAAAATATTAAACTATCAATATACCCCTCATTAATATTTTCATTTAATTTGCGAGATAGTATGGGATACGAGGAACTCAAATTTCTTATTTCTACTTTAGAAATAGGTGGAACAATGATAATTAATTATTCGTAAACTCACGGGAAAAGGACAAATATTAATTTAAGAATAATAAAAAACCATTTAGAAAGTATAATTTCTCAGATCCATGTAATTATTATAATTTTAAAAAAAG
Organism: Taxus chinensis; assembly: GCA_019776745.2. Taxonomy (NCBI): domain Eukaryota; kingdom Viridiplantae; phylum Streptophyta; class Pinopsida; order Cupressales; family Taxaceae; genus Taxus; species Taxus chinensis. The sequence continues at coordinate 807,922,766 of CM034149.1, forward strand.
ATCCCTTTAACAAATTATCATTTTGTCAATATACAATTTTTTTTTAGCATTAAAATAGTGTGGAAATAATATTTCTCAAACATTTAAATTAAGTATTTTTGAATACAACTAAATTCAACGTGAACTATTACTTCGGAATAATGTCACCATATATGGAATGGCTATGAGTCACCATTTCATTAGTTACCTTTTTAATGTGATTTGCTTTATTGGTTGGTTTATATTTAATTTTTAATTTTTAAAATGATATGTGCTCTCTTTAATTAAAAATAATAATGGTACTTTACCATTCACGGTCATTGGATCATACACAGTAATTGACACATTTATTATTATTTTTTATTGAATGTGAATTTGATATGTTTAAAATATTGTGCATGTTAATTTTACAAAAATATCCATTAAAATGTGACATCTTGCAAGTTTTGAACCAATTAATTACATAATTATATAATTGACACATTTATTAACGAAAATTTTAATTAGTGATAGAATTAACAAATTATTTTTAGCTATAAAAATCTACCATGTTAGATTGTAACTGTAATCCATTAAAATGTTGACATGTGCTGTGAAATTTCTAATATATCTTGTGATCATCAATATTTTGGTGTTATTAATGCTTTACTATAGAAAAACTAAAGCATAATTTTATACTTCACAAAAAGTGGAGAGTATCTTACAGATAGGAAATAAAATAGTAACCAATTAGAACGATATTTTTGCAGCAGATAATTTAAAGTAATAAATACATATATGTTATAGGGGACCAAGATATTCTTTTAATTATGTGTTAATGAAAACCTATGCATGTTGTATGTTTTCCATCTAATTTTTTATAAGAAGCCTATCGGTCACTAGCTTCTATGAATCCTAGGTTTCATTTCCAATAATGTAGATAAATATCTCTACAGTTTTGGATGACTAGTAATTTTTCATTAAATATAATCATATCTTATTGGCTATACAATCCCTTCAACAGCCAAGTGCGACACTACATACCCTTGAAAGATATCACAACTTCTCTATTACTCATAATATTTTTTGTGTCTAACCCATAATTTATATTAGTTCTTATCTAGTAAAATAATTAGCGACCACTAACCTCCATCACTTAAACAATATCAATCAAATAGTTTGTATGAAATAAAATGCTTAGTGACCAAGAAGCTCAAATAATTTTAAAAAGGAATGATTGTGTGAAAAATAGGCTAAATTTTTTCTTTATTTTAACATAGTGCTAGAATAACAAATCATAGTAATAGATATTAGTGGTCGCTAAGAAGTTTCCATAATATATTTCGACGACAAATATATGACATATGGAAAAAATTTATTGTCGAAAGCTATGGAGGTATTTGCATAGTCAAGGAAAATATTGTTATTACAAATGTTTTCATGGTGCTCATATAACTTCATAGTGACTTATATGCACACACCCTTGCATCATTTATTTTTTTTAAACATCAGTGGCAATAAATGAAAAATCTTAGAAACCGCTAACCTCCACTACTAATTAGAAGGAGTAGATTAGCGACCAATAGGCTCAGCGGATTTTTAATTTTGAATATAGATATTAAACAATAGTTCTTAGTAATATATATTATCGGTCATTAATCAATTTTTATAATTTTTCTAGATGATAAATATATGAGATATGATAAAATTTTACTGTCGAAAAGTATGGACGTCTTTGAGAAATTAATGGATTAGCATCCTAGAGGTTAAACGATTTATTAATTTCAAAAATAGAGATAAAAAATAGTTCATACTAAAGAAAAATCTTAGGGAACGCTAAGCTTGAATACTTAGACAATATAGCGCTCTGAGCTTATTGATCATTATTTTTTGAGCAAGGAATAAATTAAAGGACTCTAAGGTAAACTATTTCTTAATTATAAAAAAGGAGATGAAAAAGAAAATTGTATTAAAGAAAATGCTTAGCAACCACTAATCTTGAACACTTACAGAACATAGCGCTAGAAAAATAGATCATATGAATGGATAAAGTGTAGGTGCGAGTAATTTTCCATGTCAATTCATATAAAAAAAATGCATAGAGAATATTAAGCTACATTACTTACTTAAAGGAGTGGTTTGGCGCTCAATAGGCTCTATTGTTTCTATTTTTAAAAAATATTGACCTAATAAAAATCACTGTCTACCTTAGCGACACAGATATGAGTTACAACATAATGATAGAAGTAAATATTTTAAATGAAAAGACTTATCGTGATCATATTTGACCTATATATTAACAAAAGTAATGTGTTAAACAAAATATTCCTAAATAATTTACTAAAAATTGAGGGTGAATATGAACACGAATCATGCTTAGGAATAAATGATCTGAGTCTGGGAAGAAAAATTCATGTTTTATGTTTACCAAACATTATTCTATGAGAATTATGTCAGCCAATAGACTCTATATTGTCAACGAATCCATTTTAAAAATGCAAAAAGTAATCAGAACAAGTTTCTTTTCATTATTTGTAATTATATAAATTCGTTGGACTATCCCTGATAGAGCCAAGTACTTGAATACATACCTTTGAGAAGGTTGATGCCATATGTATTTCTCATTTAATAGATTGTTCATAAAAATTAATTCATATTTTTTCATATAAACAGAAACATTTTGCAACCAATAATCATCATTAGTTAATGAAAGGGGAGACTTTTGTATTGCTATAATCTATAGTTTTGTGTAATAAACATAACCACATAGTATGGCAAGGTTAGATCATCGTAACAGATGTACATCATTTAAACATGAAGAATTATCCTTTCCATCTTGACCTTGCATATTTTCTTCAAATCATCCATCAAAGAAAATAGACCTGAATAATTAATAGCAGACACAGGGTGGAGGTGAGCAAGATTCTCACACAAGATTAAATGAAAAACTTATATTGTATTGATCTAATATTTCTAATTTACTATTGTTTTATTTCCATTTATATGGTTTCTATTATGAGGATCCCCAATTGTGTGTTTGATAAAATAAAAAAACTTTAGTTGTCTATCTATTGAAAGTATGTAACAAGACAAAGAAAATACCAATTGTTAAATGGGTCGACATTTAACTTTTTAAATATTACAGGCAAGTGGAGATTTTGAACTAAGAAAATAAAAAATATTGGTCTAATTGCGAAATGTTTGCAACACCCTCTCTCCAATCCTTGAAGCATGTTTTGCAAGATAGCCGTGAAAAAATGGTGACCTATTTCCAGAGGCTAATCTCATAACTAATAACATGACTAATGACTAGAATTTTTGTAAATTAATAAATGTATAAATCAATAAATTAAAATGTTGGAACATTGTTGGTCTGTGGCTAATGAATTGAATAATAATGAATCAATTATTTGAGGTGACTCTTATATTATTGCTAACATCAACATTAAAAATATTGTGTGAATAAAATTCCTTTTTTATGCTTTCATTAATTGCACGTTGGACCTTAAATATTATATATTGGGAGGATACTAAATAGGTGGATTTTATAGAAAATCGAGGGACTAACCAAGTGTTTTTTGATAAGATTGGTAATAAATATGTTTATTTTCTAGACTCGCCACCTTTTCAACTAAATTTTTATATTAAATCCCCTAGCAAGCTTGTATTAATTATAAGCATGCGATGACATAGTCACTCCATATATTGAACAATTATCTCTCTCTCTCTCTTATTTTAACACCTTTTAGGTTTATTTCAATGGCTCTCATTTCCTCTATCGTGGCATTTCCAATGTTCCCTTTCATGCAACTTTCCACATTGATTCATGAAATGGGATTTTATACCAAATTTTCATGTCCTCGTTCCAAATCCATTTTTTGAATTGAATCAAAGAAAGACATTGTTGCTATTGAAGGATATCTTGGAGATGATTATCTTTCTCTTGAGGGACATCTTATGTTAAAATTATAAGTTACTACGATGTTCATTTTTCATTGTGTGATCATACATTCGATGAAGGATTGGGCTTTGTAGATAGGTAATCACTAGATCAAACCAATGTATAGAGTTGGCATGCAAGTGGAAATGGACAAAAACTCAAGCGCATCCTGGCCATTGATTTCTCACACTCATTATATACAAGATTTTTTTTACGGACATGGTCATTTTTTAATATTTTTTCAATTTGTTTGACGTCCTAATGTATGTTTTGTTTGGTGTGTTCAAATAGGGTGAGAGACCAAGGGCGGGACCTAGTTTCCTCAACTTTCCTGACCTAGATGATATGTTTTCTCTGCTGCAAAGGGAACCGACATGTTGGTTTTTTCTTCACAAGAAAGTTCATTAAGCGTACAATTTTTTAAAGATTCGGGATGCTACTGGAAAAGAGAATCATTTTTTGTAACCATGTGTGGAAACCATTTTCATCCTCCTTAATGTTGAAGTTACAGAGATGTCATCTGATTTAGTTAAATACTTTATTCTAAAATCCATCAGTTTGTATCTTAGTTTTTTTTTTTATATATCATTTCTAGTTCCATTGTTATCGAATCAACTTTTCTGTGTTACTGGTCTGGTTTTTTAGTATTCCCAAGCACCTGTGTTTTTAACATAGGCCCTTGCATTTTTAATAAATGTATTGATGGATGGTTTGGGTTTTTAGATTAATTATATTATTATATCTTTACTATAAATGAAAAGGGACCCTTCAAACCCCCCATAGTTATAAAAATCAAGAGATCATTAATAAACATTTTTATTATGTGTTGCACTAAGTAATATGAACAATTAATCACTATTAAATTTGGTTTGTTTGAAGTTATCAATTTTTTTATAGAATTGAAGACTAACAGCCGATATTATCTATATATTCTAGGATATATTTATTTCAATGTAAAAAATAATCTATATAGCTTTAGGATATAGGAGATAATCGTTGATTGATGGGTATATTCCTATAACTTTAAAAAAAATTAGTTACAGTACATCATTGTGAAGAGATGGAGGTCTTTACTATCGAAAGCTATGGAGGTATTTGAGGAATAAATTTAATTCTCTTGCCCTAATAATAGAAGATCATGTAAAGAACTCTATTTATTTTGTAGAAACCTCTTTAACAATTTTTATGGGGAAATTTCTGTCATTAAATTTTTTTCATGTTTTCCTCCTGACAGGTGTAGATATAAGAAGAAGTTTTCTTTGTGGAAAAATTTAGTTTTGTTTCTAATTGTTTTTGGATATCAGCAATTATCCAATGTAAGAAATAGTTGTTTTATTTTATATAGCTTAGGTTTCAAAGAAATTCTTGTATTGTTATACAAAATATGGAAAACTTTGATATTATGATGTTGTATAATAGAATTGTGTCCTAATGCAATGAAAAACATGTATCTCAAAACAAAAAATTGTTTGCATCTATTTGGGTTCAATACTACAATTGTGCATAATTATAGCTTTGAACCATTTAAATCATCGAAGCTCATTTACAAAAGTCTCTGCAAAAAAGATGGAGCAATGTGTTAAAACTAACATGGCTAGACATGATTTCATATTTTATAGATTATTAGACAACAAATCAAAAAGAAATATCTTATTACAATTTCTTTTTGGAAACATCTATTTGTTACATTTAGTTTCTCCAAGGTTTTTCATACTATACATGAACATGGATTTTTACATGTACAATGATATAATAACAATCACAATAAATCTAAAGGAGAAATATGTAATTGTTTATGGTGCTACATGAACTATTTATAAATGTCATCTAAACAATTACAATCCAATTACTATGAAGTGAATGTAAAGTCCCTACCCACCAAGCTTTCTTGCATTTAAAACTGATGTGGAAATAGTTAGAAACATCAAGCATCAGAATCTTGAGAGTCTGCATCGATATTCGATTTATTCACTTGGAAACTTTTTGTTTTATGATTATATTGTAAACATAATTTTTTGGGACAACCGACCTAGCGAGTAAAATGATTATGTTATGAAGAAAATAGATTTGTACATTGTAGATTCATATTTTGAAATAGAAACATCAAATCAATCTCTAACCTTCATATTAAAATGGATTGCTAGAAAATATAACATGTGTTTTATTAATTTTATATTTTTGTATAGGATCATCAAAGAAGATTAAGCTAGACTGGAACACTCAGCTAAATATTTTTCATGGTTGGTGCTAAAGAAGGATAGCCATATCTTCATTATGAGTGTAACCCATAAACTATTGTTAGGGATATGATGACTTGTAACATTCTTTTGGACTATAATTTTGATGCACATTTGTTAGACTTTGGCATTTCCAAGTGCATTTTCATGGCCAAAAACAACACCTCTACCTATGTTATGGGTACCATTGGTTACATTGACCCAAAATATGCAATAACATCAAGGCTTAATGAGAAATCTTATGAATATAGTTACGTAATTAATCTTCTGGAGTTGTTGAATTGAAGAAAGTTGTGGCTAGTAACTCAAATATGCCAAAGGTTGTAAGATTTATGTTTGTTAATTTTCATTTTGAGTTTACACTTTACATTGTTTTAAGTATTTTTTAGGTTTTTTGTCTGGATCATTGAGCAATCAAATGTAGATGCAATTGTCTTTGACATTGGAAAGTGAACCCAAATTATATCAAAATTAGACAACAAAATAGTAATGAAAACTGTTGATACATAAGTTATAACAACCTGCAGGGATCTTGGGATTGTAATAAAGACTTTTGGTTGGCCTTGATTTTCATCAAGAAATGGAACTTTGATTGACCCATCATACATTATGTTGCAAGAGTTCCATAGTTGACATCGGTAGTTCCTGCTCCTACATAATTTCCTAGTGTATTAATGAACCAACTAACCTCTAGTAATAATTACAAGAGGTATCTGGATATATATATATATATATATGTAAATGGTAAGAACATTAATGTTAAAGGAGTAATAAGCTACACTTAGGCATTTTTTTGTGATATTTAGCGAGGTGATTTCAAAACACACTATTTGAATGGAACAAAACTTCGACAATGTTGCGATGGAAAAAAAAAGCATCCCTAGGAGTCCTCTCTATCTCAGGGTCTACTTTTCTCAATGGCTAAGCCAACTTCAAAGTAAACAATGACCACTTTTTCCTGTTCTAGTCCATAATTTTTTTCATAGTAATTCAGACCACTCATAACCCTTAAAACAAACACAAGTGTGCACAAATTTCTTTTTGTAGGGGAAAAATTGGGTTTTGGGAATTTTTTCGTTTCCCACTTGTCCAATAGGATTGTTTTCATCATATCTAAATCAATCCACTTCCGATACTAGTAGTAGTAAACTCATTTTCTACTACATGCTCATATATACTAGTCTCTATTTTTATGGCACCTCTGCTTCTACTTTGCTCAACACTACTTGTATCCAAAGCGGTAGTCTGGTTCAAGAGGCAACAAATGTATTCATGTTTTTTGAAAATAAAATTGTCCACAAAAGGCGACCACTCCTCATATAAGATTTGTAAATGCATATGTATGAATATGTAACAAATTCAAAATGTACAGATAGAATATTTCTATCTAAAGATGATGTCAGATCATTTGTGTTATTCTGAGCTACTTATATCATCACAAAAGTTAGATCATGATAGGATATACTTTGAGTTCGTAGGAATTGGTATCCATTCATTCTCCAAACCTACATGCTTAGCGAAGAGAAAGGAGACATGGAGCAGAAAAATATACCTCTGATTTGAACCTATAAATTATTTTCATATTTACTATGTTCTCTAAAACATGCATCATTGATTTGGATTTTAGAATATATTAAAATAATATTCCAATCAAAGTCCTTAAGAACAAAAAATGCTAAGAGAATGGACTACAAAAGGGATACCTGTGAAAAAAATACTAGAAAAGTGTAATACCACACTAAGGGGTGCGATTAAAATTTAGGTCATTCACATGGAACAACATTGGGAAAAAGGAATCGGCATTTCTTGACTCGCAAAAAATACAATTGTGGCACAATGAATGTTTTGATAGATGTAAACTATAAAATATTGGTTCAATATAACTCCAAAGGCATAAGACTACGTTTCTAAACACATTTTTCTTGCATTATGTCAAAGGATTATTTTATTTTCTTGCTGATAGAAGTGCCCCATCATTTATATGGAAAAAGGAATAATTTCCAAGTATAAATTCTAATAGCTTTCACTGTAATAAAATTTTTCATATACATAAACTCTGAATTATGTTCATTTATTTTATTGATTAATCAAAAATATAGTTTCTTTTAATAAAAACTAATTAACTTAATGCCATGTATAATATAAGAAAACAATACTTGAGTTGTTATGAGGTATATTTCGGGGTGAGAGTGTAATTTTATTTTAAGTTCTACCATAAAAAAATAACACCACTAGCATTTAAGCCCAATGTAAAATTTAAGGATGCACATAATAAACATTGAAATTGCGAACCTCACACTTTGAAATTTTGATCCAAACACTTTAGAATTTGAGGCTCGTAGTTTCAAAGTTTGAGGCTCGCACTCTAAAAGTGTGAGCCTCACATAGTATGAGGATCATACTTTCAGACTGCAAGGATCGCACTTTCAAAGTGTGACGATACAAGTTTTAAAGTGCATGGCTTACACTTTCAGAGTGCGGGGCTCCCACTTTTAGAGTGTGAGGCTTACAATTTTTGAGTGCAGGGCTCGTAAGTAATATTTATTTGTAAGGCTCGCAACTTTGAAAATGTTTTCTTCTAGTTTCAAAGTATGCGTCTTGAACATGTATAAAATTTGAAAGTACGAGTCTTGAATATTTGACAATGCGATGCTTTCCCTTTGAACCTTATTATTGTAGGGATTTATTATTATTTTTTATGTTTAATTTAATACAACACGGTCGTGACTTATAATAGTTAGTAGCTTCTAACCTCACATCGAAGGAACTACACTTTCATTTAATACAATAGAATTATGACTTACAATAGTTAAAAATAGTTATCCGTACATCAATTCTTTCGCACATTCATTTAATAGAATGGGCTCATCCCTTATAATAGTTACCGAATGCTCACCTTACATCGAGGATTTTACACGAAGTTATTATTAATTTTTTTTATTAATCTAATGATCTTAAGCCTTATAATAGTTAGCATCTACTAGCCTTACTTCCAACATGAAAATATTAAAAAAAAATTGGAATCTGATAATACTAAAATTGGAAGTAAAATAAGTCCAATAATGACAGTATTGGAATCCAATCTTGTTACTAAAGGAATAAAACAATAGTAATAACGGAATCCAGCATAGAAAATAATGGAATCAAATATATGAAAAAATGGTGATAGATTTATTCTAAAACATGTAATATTTGAGTCCAGATTCACTAGAATACATCAAGATTTAGTGAAATAAGCATTATATGCATCTTCCCTTTTTACGGTTTTAATTATTTGTTTGGGATATTGTAGGTGATTATTCATTTCACATCTATAGTGATATTGGTGACCATACAGTGACATTCACATGACAAGAAGAGAACATAAGGTGAACATCTTATGACACCTCAAAGAAGGTTTTTGGATCATTTATGGAGACGAGAGCACCTAGAATAAAGACTAGGGAACTCACGGGAACCCCTATCCCTCTCCAGGTACCCAAATATAGTTAGATAGCCTGGATCTCCACTCTTTTAGAATCCTATGTGAAAAAATCCTCCTCATGTTTATTCGGTCTCCACTACGACACAAGCCCCCGACATTATCAAATAAGGTAAACCCTTCTTAGTTATTTTTAGATTATTAGGGTTTTACATTTCATTTCTTTGGTTTTATTTTATTGTTTTATTAATTTGTTTATTCAGTTATTTTAGTGCTCCTATAGCATTAGATTACACCTTAATATTCACATTTTAGTTGATGATTTTGGTGAACCTGAACTCGATCTTCACACTCTTAAGATCCCCATTATTTACTTTTATTTACTTTTTCTTCCTACAATCTTATCCTCATGATTATATTCAACCATTCTTATTTGCATAATCAAACTGATTGTATAAAATTACTCAAATCATATTTGGTTGCTACCTATATTCCTCCACACACATCACTCGAATATGTCTAGAAAAAGTTTACTTTGGCTTTATCTTCTAATAAGGATAAAATCACTTTCATATTAGATTGAACTACCTTCTCAAGAAATACTAGGGCATGACCCCACTAAATATGGGTTAGGATATGAATACATATGCCATTATGGCTTCTCCAATACAAAACTAGATCAAAAAGACCTTTTAATAACAACACTTGGATATTTTCTCTCTAATAAATGTTGATTTGAGTATCATCCCCCACCCATCCCTCCTTCAAAAGTATATACTACATTGCACATCTCTTCACTTCCGCTCATCCATTCAGAATTAATTAGTGATAGTTCCTACACCATTTGCAATACTTTAGACACTGTTTTTTAATAATGATGTTCTCTTACAACACATGGGGTTTTATGATCAATTTCCTTCCTTTCATGATAAAAGGCGTTATCCACCATCACTTCAAACTACCACCTACTTTAGAGATCCTGATACACCTGCTCATGAAGCCAATTTTCTTGACACAATTCCTATAGATACATACATTGAATATTGTTCTTCCCTGATTATTGAAGGAAACCATCTAATATAACATAAGAACATCTTATAATTCGTGCCATAGATTTGTTAGCTATCTCTCTTACGACTAGTGAGAAAAATGATATCAAACAAGTATTGCAAAATTTCTATGACATTTTTACATGGGACAATAGTGATATGCCAGGTATTGACCCCTCTATTGCAATTGATAAAAAATTTGTTAACCCTGTGTGAAAAATCACTCAACCAAAAACATTGTAAAATGCACCCAAATCTGGCACTCTTAGTCAAGGAAGAAATCTAAAAGCTACTCGACACTGGTTTTATTCGAGCTATTGATTATTTCGAATGGGTATCTAATATTTTACTCAAAACGAAACTAGATGGCCATATCTTTTTGTTGCATATATTTTCACGATTTAAATAAAGCTGTGTTCCAAGAATAGTTTTCGCTTACCTCATATCGACAATATTCTCAACTCTATCACTGACTATGATATCCTCTCTTTCATGGATAATTTCAAAGCCTACTATCAAATAAAAATCAACCCCGCTAATCAAGATAAGACTTCTTTTACCACACCTTTGGGAATTTTCGTTACAATGTCATTCCCTCTAAGCCTAAAGAATGTCAAGGCCACTTATCAATGAGGAAATGATTCATATATTTCATGATTATGTTCACAAGATTATTGAAGATAACATTGATGAAATATTAGCTAATACTATACATAAGTCACACCCAATCAAGATAGATACACACCTTTTTTGAGTTCTTATGTCAATACCACATGTGCCTAAATCCCAAAAACTGTGTTTTCGGGGTCACAATTGGTAAACTACTGGGATATGTAATCTCATAACCATGACATTGTAATCGACCATAACAAGAATAAATCCATAGTCGACATCCCTCCACCTAAAAATCTACATCAACTATGATCAATACAAAGTAAAAGTCAATCTATTCACAAAATTCATTGCACAACTTGTTGATAAAACTCAACCATTTGCATGTCTCATGAAGAAAGATACTAAATTTGTATTAATGCCTCTGCTAGCTGACCAAACTTTCTTATTGTACATTTCTACCATGTTTAAGGGCTTAGGGGCTCTACTCGAACAAGATGACAACTCTAAGAGTGAAAGATAAATATACTACATTAGCCGAACATTTGTCTCTTATGAATGTAACTAATTTTACATAAAAAAAAAAAACTACCTTGGAATTTTTTTTCACACATAAATGGAATCATTATCTCCTTAACAATGAGGTGCATATCATCACTAAACCGGATCCTTTACCATACATCTTATCCTGTATGCCTTTCTCGGGGCATATAACATGTTGGGTTATGCTTCTCACTGAATTTGATTTTAGGATTACACTGTAAAAATTAATTAAAGGCGAAATCATTGCTAAAAAATTAGGCCGTAACACCCATTCTTGATGCATCTCATATTTCATACTCCTTCCGTGTGATTTCACTACCTATGCTATTGATTTTGACACATGGACAATGTAATTTTATGGGACTCATTCTCAGTCTGACGTAGGCTCCAGGATAGTCTTCATCAGCCCCATTGGGTGATCCACTCCCCTTTACATATCAATTAGGATTTTCATGTACAAATAACAACACTGAATGCAAGCCCTTATTCTCAGCCTTCTCAATGCTCAAAAAAAGTTCATTCACAACCTATGCATACATAGCGATTCTCAACTTTTTATCAATCAATTAAATGATACATATAACAGAAAATATTTTCACTTAATCCCATACAGAACACTTGTCAAAGATCTCTTTGATACATTTGAGTCTTACACTATTACTGAAGAGCAAGCCGATATTTATCATTACACACTTGCGACATCCTTCCATTTCTGATTTACCTCATGGATCTTATGCCGTCACGTGCAGTCCTAACAATAAAAATTGGTTTACTCTCATTTATAATTTATTATATAAACAGACCCATTCCTTCTAATATGCAACCTCATGAAGCTCATGATTTGCAACGTGAAGATAATCATTATGTCATTGTTAGAATAAAATTATTTAAACATGGACTTGACGGTCGAATCTCACGTTGCTTAGGTATTTCCAATATCCCTATTGGAAATTTCAAAATTCATGAAAGCATGTGCGGAGGTCATTTCTCAGGAAAATCTATGTCCCAAAATATTTTACATCAAGGATATATTTAGCCTACCACGGAACATGATTTCCTCGAATACGCTACTTTGTGGGAGAAGAGTAAAATGTATAGGAACCTCCATCATGGACCTTCGTATGACCTCTAACGTGGCCATTATTTCTTTGTGGAGTTGACCTCAATGGCGTGATAAATCTAGAATCTACTAATGGATATAGATTAATTATCACTGTTTTCAAAATAATTTACTAAGTGGGTTGAAGGAGCCCCACCACGAAAAAATAATTGGCACAGACATTTTTGGTTTCCCCACCACTCATATCATTACGAGTTTTTCATTCGTTCCATCCTATATTATTACAAATAATGGATCCCCGTTTAAGAATAAGGATGGTAAAAATTTTGGTGCCAACTTTAAAATCAAACAATCATTCAATACCTCTTATTACCCACAAGGCAATCGCCAAGCTGAAGCTACCAACAAAAGCTATTATCAAATTATTACGAAATACAATCGCTGCCAGTGACAACGACTAGCACAATCAACTATGTTATGATTTATGTGCTTATCGTACTAATGTGTGTATAACTACTAATGCAACTCCTTTTTCCTTGGTTTACGTTACTAAGGCTGTTATCCCACTCGAATTTGAAATACCCTCTTTATGTGTTTCTCTCAAGTGTATACTTAAAGATGATACATATAAGGAAAACCACTTACATGAGTAAGAAATATTAGAATCATGTCACATCCAAGTACTTGAACATATCCGTGTATACCTTTCTCGCATCACACACAAATAAAACCGTAAAATTCTTCCTCATGAATTTAGCATAGGTGACCTAGTCTTAAAAAAGAATCAAAATAATACAAAATTTGATGCTTCTCTTAAAGGAAAATGTAATCATAAATTGACTTGGTCCTAATATTATCACTCGCAAACTTGGTGGTTGAGTTTATCGCCTTACCATCCTTTTCGGGTAAACCACTTAAAAACCCACTCAATGTCATGCATCTAAAAAAATACTACACTTAAAGCAACAATCATTACCTGATGATACACACTTGTGCTTGGGTTAAAACTTGGCTATTGAGGGAATTATATACACATGAACCTCACACATTGCACTATCAACATTGCACATCTTAAAATATTCTAAACTTTGCATCCTACATCTTGTCCTACATACATCATACAAATTTCTACTCATGCCTCACATACTACACCATAACTACTACATATTGTGACATTTTCACACATCATGCACATCATCTTACATTCTTATATCCTTCACCTTACATATTACATCTTGCACATCCCACGTCTATTATGCCTCTACATATCATTAGGTCATCTACCCATCATGCATTACATGTTATACACCCTAATATGACACATTACACACTTCTTCACATTCTCTTCTATGCGTTGCACTCATTACCCAAAGATGCACACTCTAGTCACACGGTCCATACTAGACTATTTAGGGTATACATACCACAAATAGACATCATCACCCTTACACATGGCCATCACTCAATCGTTTCTCATGCGATCATACCTAGATTAAGTGATATACACTTTAGGCTACATAGGGTCACTTCTTTTAGCATCATTTCATCGATAGGCTTACACCATCACTTTCACTTGCATCATTTAGTGGTATAAGATTCTATGATACATCACCACTCCTTTTCTAATTCATATTTTCATGATATATGCATTTAGGATACAACATCACACACAACTCATATTTATGTCGCATATCATCACTACACACTCATCACGACGTGTTGTACACAACACATAGTTTGACCATTTCCCGATAATGATACTCTCATTTATGGTTCATTCTTGACTGTTGAGGGGGCATAACTAAATGAACCTCACTACATACAATTCCATTTACAAGGTGGGAACATGTGACTCCTATCATTCACATCTGAATTCGATTCCATCCATCCCTAACATACTGAATGTTTTTATGGTTGCACTTACTATTGTCTTGCACTTGCATTTTACATGTTTGCACTTTATTACACATGATAGATAGATATATTTGTATGTAATTATCATTATCATATACACATACGCACGTTCACCTTACTTTCTAGTTGTGATTGCACTGACTATACAGGGATAATACACGTTGCATGGATGTTTGGACTACACTAGTCTCACCCCAAAGCGGTTCTTAGAGGCATTCACATTCATACACTACATGTGCTATTGTGTCATTTTTTATTCATAGCACACTAATTTATTGGTTTACACACTACTTTAACATACATTTGTATCTTTCTAACATGTTAACAGGTGTTTCATGTGGAACATTTGTTCATGCAGGGATATTTGTTTCCATACTTGTTTGTTACACTATGTGTACTATTGCTTATTCTTTTTTTCGGGATTTTCCCTTTGTCTTGTGTACAGCACTTGTTTGTTTGTTGTGACTGTGGCCTTGATTATCCTGTGACACTGTGAGTTGTGTTCCATATTTGTAACCCACATTTTTGCGAGTCTACATTGTCTTCTTGGGTGTTTACATTATTTTCTTATGTTCTAGCTTACACATTCTTTTTTTGGCTTACACTTGTTTTCTACATGTTTGTTCGTACTAAAACTTGTTTTTTAGCTACATTGTTTGTTTATGTATTAGTTTCTATCAAGCACATCCCCTCCCCCCTGCAATGGCACAATTTTAATATTTACGGTTGGTACTCTTTTGGGACTGCATTCTCCTATCAACAATGTTGCATGCACCCCCAAAGAGGTGGGGCATCATTTGGGTTTACACACACTACTGGTATAGTTCAGTTTTCAGATTTTTGTCCATGACACAATGGGCTATACATAGTGAGTGGGTTCAGATCAGTCTACAAAACCCCATACACAATGAATTTTACTGGTACAACGCATCCTTAGCACATTCTAGGGAGAGTTACACGTTAAAGGATAAACGCAGAGCTTCTTCTCTACACTATTTCAACCAGTGGCGTCAGATCACCCAGAAGAAATAGAAAGTATATAGGGATCTCTTCACTCTCAGGAAGCAGCTTATAGGTTAGAGGATAAATCAAGATTTTCTTCCTTACACTTCTTTGGCCAGTGGCATGATATCATCCACAAATATCTCACACGACATCGACATGATCGCTTTCTACACCCTTTTTCTCATCACAGAATTAGGTGCACATGTTCCTTTTTCATTTTCATGCTTTTATTTACATGATTTTTATATACATACATGCATGTTATTACACATTACAAATACACATGCATATTTGACTACTTGATCGTCTTCTCTTTTGTAGTTCCATCCATATGGGAAACAAACAGTCAACAACACACACATAGAGGGTACACCACACACACATGATACTAACCATGCAAGCTACACCACACACATTGGAATCTACACATGCACTTTCCTAACCTAGGTCCACTCTCATCACTTTTTACTTAACTTTTGCATATTTAATCTCCACGAACTTCATGTTTTTTTCACTCCACTCTTTTTCTAGTCCCTCGGCACACATTCTACATCACTCTACATGGATATCAAGTGTGCATCTCTATCTAATTTATGTTAGCAAGCTTTCAGCTCACCAACAAAAATTAGGGGTAAATGTAGACATAACATTATGCACTTTGAGTCATTATTTAGTTCCGGTCTCATACTAAAATTCATTAGGTTCTAAGTGAAAAGATTAATAGTTAACCCATGTATTTAGCCATTTTTCATTGCTTTCTATCGTTATTTTTTATCTTACACCTGTACTTTCCTGGTTTGTACTTTCATACTGTGTTTTCCTATGTCTGAGTTGGGTGCTCTTCCCGGACTGGGGGGCCCTAGGTGCCTTGGTCCCCTCTGGGTTCCCTAACCCTCTTTGTACATCCCTACCACTTTTTTTCTCTTTCTAGCCATTTGTGCTTCTTATATTTTTTGGTGGTCCACCTTTTCACAATTAATTATGAAATTAAAGCAAGAGAACCATATAATATAAAGTTATGTGACCATAATGAGGGACCAAAAACTAAGCACTTACTATTACCACCTAAGGTTGCATCCATCAAAAAGCATCTATAGCTACATTCACATCCATCTAGCTCCATCATAAGGCACACAAGGTTGGTTCATCTGCAACACACTTCACAGGATGGGAGTTTATTATTTCCATGCACACATTTATTATATTCTACATATAGTTACTTTCTCACTACCTCACAAAGTGTGACTGACACAAGAACACCTGGGGCACAATTCCGCACACACACACACACACACACACACAACCTAGAACTACATTGGGTATGAGATGTAGTGCAACACTCAGTGATAAGTCCATCAAATTGGAAGGTGAGGACATTTTGACCCCTTTGTATGCATATTGTTTTTAGCGTTTTGATGTTTTGTCTAGGGTTTTGTAGGTGATTATTCATTGTAGGTATATAGTGACATTAGCGGTCACATAATGACATCCACACGATAGGAAGCGAAACACAAGAGAACACTCAATGACATGTTAAAGGAGGTATTTTGGTCATTTCTGTAGACCAGGGCACCTAGATCTCAGACCAAGGAACCCATGAGTGCCCCTATCCCTCTCCAGGAGCCCCAGTCTACTCAGATAGATTGGATCTACATTTTCTCAAGCTCATGTGTGATAGTTTCCTCCTCTTGTTCATTTGGTCTCCATTGCGACACAATCCCACGACATCATTAAATCAGCTAAGGCGTTCTTAACCCTCTTTTCACATGAGGGTTTTATATTTCATTACTTAGATTTTTGGGGTACTATTTCAATATTTTATTACTTCATTTATTCAGTTATTTTACTGCTTCTATAACATTAGATTACACTAGAAATATCTTATTTTAGTTTAATCAGTGTTTTCCTCAACCTCTCTATACTCACACTTTTGACCAACTTTGTAATGAGTTTGGGGCATGTGCATGGAAATGAGGTAACAAAATGTAGCCAAAAATGTTTGAGTGGAATTTTGAACCTAGGATGATCACATGATGGCTTGTTTGTGCTATAATGTGATTGATCCATAACATGAGTGAATTATGGATTAAAAACCACCTCCACTATGTCTTAGATATTTGATCGTAAGTGTTAGACTATATATTCTATGTTTGAATCCTTGTTTCAGAAGAAAACATACAAATCTCAAGTTTACTTGATGTTGGTTGGCACATTTTAACAAAATATTCCAAAATAAACATGATTGTGATGTAAAAATATGTTTTGAATTTATGTTGATGTATTTGTTTCTAAAATCCAAATAGTTTAAGGTTTTGATCCTTAATTAATTTTAGTACTGTCTTAATTTTTTCCAAAACACATTTTTTTGTTTTTTCTATGTATTTATTGATTGAATCATCCAAAAATTTAAAAAATGCTTTGACACGTTATCTACACCCCATTCTACACACATTCAAAAAATTGATTTTTGATTATTTTTCTCAAAATTAAGGTGGATTAAGTACAATCATTAATTTTTTTGGATTACCCACTTTAAAATATAGTAAAAGAAGAATATATTAACTGAAAAATAACTGAAAATACTTAATACACGATCTTAGATAACTTTATATTGAAGGGATTTGTAAAAGTAATTATGAAACTCAAGAAATGAGGGACACACACATGCCACTATTATTTTTGACATAAAAAATGAACTCCTTGTTTGTGCAACACATTTGAACCTTTTAATCTCCACTATTTAAAAATAGTAGTCTAGAAACTAGATTTTTTAGCACTATAATTCTTATGCTATCAAATTGTCAAATTTTGAGCATATGCTTGTCAAATCACTCAAGTTCAATTTTTTTTTTTAATTTCTAAAAAGAGTGTCCAATTTTTGACTCCTTTTTGGTTCCCCATTTCTACACACATATCTTTTGAATACCATGATTTGTAACTTTATAATATTAATTTTCATTTAAGCGTAAATTTGTAAAATAGCTCTACCAATAACGAAGAGCTATCCCATATAAGTGGTGTTAGGCCCCTGCCCACAATCTTGAAAGAATGGTCCCTAATATGATGCTTTGTTATATCATTTTTACAATATTGTATAAAATCCCTCATCCCTTCTATCTTATCAAGGATTTCATCCATGAAGGAATAGTCAGATTACATTTCCTTCCTTATCATTTTCTACAAAGGGGGTTCTTGCGCCACTTCCTCATTCTCCAACTTGTCCTCAAGTTCCACCATTAGCCTCTTGGAGGGTGATATTTATCCCATATAACCACCTCCTAATTTATACAAGGCCTCCATAGCACCTTGTACAAAGCCCTAATATTCCCATAGCTTGCCATGGAATGCATTACATATTACATAGATTCTTTGGGTTATATTATAGGATGATATATTCCATAAATGTCATTTGGGTGAACCTTGGTGATTGTTAACGTTGTATTATGTCAAATATTACTTACGAGTATTGAATGCATGTTATTGAGATGATAATTTTATTGGCTCTGGTTCTTGATATTTTAGTCAAATTATGCTCACCAAACTAATATTAAAGATCATCTCAATTTAGACCCATTGAAATATCCCAACATTATGGATTACTCCTTTTCTATGGTACATCTCATTGCTCCTCCTTTCTTAATAATGCAACTATAGCTATTTAATATTTTGTAGGGATATTTTCCCATATTGTATATTAAATTATTTTTCTTTAGCGTTCAATCATAAGAGATGTAGTCACAAAATCATGCACTTTAGATATTATTTATCTCGGTTTCATACTACTATTTCGAAGGTTCTTGAGTGAAGAAAGTATGAATTAACCCTCGTATTTTGGCCATCTTATTTTATTTCAATTCATCATTCCTGACATTTTTCATCTATATGCTCAGTCTATTTCAGTCATTTTCCATTATTTTAGCCTTGATGGGGGTGCCCAGGCCAGTACTAGGGCACCCATGGGTGCTTCGATCATTCTTGAACACTCCCTCTACTTTTTGGGATCTTTCTAGCCATTTTTGCTTCTTATATTTTTGGTGGTCATCTATTTTGGGGTTAGTTATGAAATTATATCAGGATAACCCTATGAATATAAAGTTACGAGACCATAATGAGGTACCTAACACTAGTCACTACTATTACCCATCTAGAGTTGCATCCATCTATTACATTGGAGATCACTTGCATCCACATAGATCCATCAAAAGGCACAAGGATATGACATTTGCATCACACACACCATAGGTGGAGGATTCTATTCTATTTTATGAACACATTCTATTACATTTTCTACATCTATTTATTGCTCACTAAGTTATTTACTTGGATCCTTAACGAATTTTCTTTGTAATGGCATTATGACCTCTATAAAGATTTTTTACACTCTTTTATTACATTATAAAATCAATTTTTGGGATAATTATCAATCAACATTGGGTATAAGATACATTATGCATAAATTTGCAAAATTAAACAAGGATCTAATAAGTGTATCTATGATTATGTCTTGTTTGACAAAATATTTTTTATTAATATGAAAAACATATTGAATGATAGTTAGTTACAAGAAATTTCTATCCAAAGTTTACTTCGTTCATTGTAATAATTTGTCATGTTTGATAAATTTATATCTTTTAACTATTTTTTTCATCCACTGAAAAATAATGAAGATAAACTATTTCACATGAACAAGCTCAAGAATGTTGTTATCACCTCTAATACATCAATTTCCAAGTTTCAAATTAAATCTAATTTCAAGGGAAAATATAATGACACTAAGTTTGCTTCTAAGAATAGTGTCAATTATGTGGTTTTGCAACCTAATAGGCTAAAAATACAACCTACAAGATGATAATTTACATGGTTACATTGTGCTCCATAGATTTTTCTAAATAAAATACTTAAGTTCAATCTTGACTCTCTCCCTAGACTATTTTACATTTATACGATCAAGCCTCAAAGTAAGACCCTAGATGTTAATTCTTATTGTGATTACCATAGGTTTATTAGTCACACTATCGATAGATATATTAAGTCATGACACATCATTAAAGTTCCTATTGACTCTAAATTAAATGAATTGTATGAGCCCATTAAATCTTATTATCTTAAAAATAAAAATAAAAAATTGAAAATCTCCAATGATCCACTTCCCAAGCATAATATTGAAACATCTACTTCAGAAGTTCATATCACTCACCATGTGGTGATACCACCATCTTCATATGATCATTTGTGTGATCATATGATTTAAACTATTACTCAAAGATCATCTTCTAAAACAATAATTTCCTTTGAGGATTCTCATATGGATGACACACTCATTTCAAACACTTTATTGATTCTAGTATCTATGAATCAAATTCCTATTCATGGTATCTTGGTTATTCCTCATATTAAAGATAATGTTTGTGCATCACCATTACTTCCATATTTTTGTATCTATTTAGACAGAATTAGGATTCATTATGATTGTAAATTTTGATGTATTACATTACTAATCACATTTTTTTATGTCACTAAAAAAAAATTATTCTTATTCCCTAAATTTAATTAGATTAGAGAATTACATCTAGGTCTCTCTTAGCTATGAACTCTTATGGTTGTTCTATAAATATTTCATAAGTGTATGAACTTTATTCATCACGAGTAGGTTTTCACTATTTGAGCTATTCCTATTAGTGACTTATCTCCTACAATGTCTAATTAATATAAAGTTTCTATCCCTCTTATTAGTGCATCAATTGATAGGTATTATTTTCATTAAAATAATTCACATAATACTAGTCGTCATATGTATCATAATATTCCTTTAGTTGTGAACACTAGTTCACATAACATTAGTCCTGCTAGGTCTCTTACTAAACCTTTAGTTACACATATAGACTAACATAGTTTTAGGTTTCTTGATAGACCCTTAGTTGCACAAGTTATTGTTATCCAAAATTCACCCCCAAGGTAAATTTTGATAACATGCATCAAATTCTTTAGTCCCAAGCAATTATATTGATTCAAGGCAAAAAATCATGTCTCTGGGGTCCCCTCATATTTTTCTAACTCCCCTGTCCAAGTAGAAGAGAGAAAGTTCTAAGGAAAGGTAAAAAAAAAATTGCAAAAACAAGTTCGGGCTAGGAAAAATCATGAAAAATGGCTAAGTCCTTGTCCTCGCAATAGTCGGGACATAAGAGACATCTGGGCACGAACAAACCGAAAGGCCACCAGGCGGTCTACGCAGCATTTGGGACAAGTGGGACAAAGGGACGCGCGGGACGTGGAAATCCGAACTGGCCGAAAAATGGAAAAAATTGACTAACTGTTGAAACAGGCAGTCTGGGACATCTGGGTAGTTAGTACGCGGAGGATGCAAGTCGGCCGAAAAGACTTAAGGCAGCCTGGAATAGTTGGCCCGAAGGTATGCGAAGTATGCGAACCGGCCAGATCGGCCGAAATGAGAACTTAAAGTCCGGGACAGTTGGGACAAAAGGGCGCGAACCGGCCGAACCGGGTGAATCGGGAAAATTTGTCCCAAACAATCTGGGACAGTTGGGACGAGAGTATGCGAACTGGCCGGTTCGGTCGAAACAGGGAACTTCAGCACTAGGACAAGTGGGACAAAGGGACGCGCGGGATGCGGATAGACGAAGGAGCCGAAAGCCAATCAGATCACGCCACGTGTCACCAGTAGAAAAGGGACATGGGAGCCCATTTTGGGCAGTTCAGAAGGATTTGTCCCACACAGCATTTGGGACAAATGGGACAAAGGAACACGTGGGACGCGAAAAGCTGAAGCGGCTGAAGGAGAATAAGAAAAGTCAACATTCGGTCTGGAAACGTCAAATGGCCATAACTTTTGACTTCGAGCTCCGATTTTCACAAAATTGGACTTTCTGGAACGAGCACGACGTCCTCTACGCCACAAAAACTAGATTTTTTATTTTTGATGAGGGTATATATATTTAAATAAGATAAATATATTCATATCCAGTCAGTTAATGCTCATTCCCGTCAAATGACAGAAAACGCCTGTCAGGCCCAAAATAGCTGCCCGCACTCAGAAGGCCATAACTTTTGCATTTCTCAACGAAATCACATAAAATTTGTACCGTTGGAATCGTGGTTCTGAGCCTGATGCACAAAATTCAAGAAATTTTAGATTTTATTAGAAATTTATTGAGATTTTTAAGGAAACGTGGCCGGGTTCATAACAGTGTTTTATTTGGTAGTTGGGAGTGCAATTAAGAGGCATGGTCATCATTCTTTCTCTGCTGCAGCACATGGGACAGTATGGGGAGCCTTTTTCAAGTAATATACAATCATTTCACTCAATTTAATGCCTCTTACAGGTGGTTGAAGGACAGATTTCGGGATTTCCATTTTCCCTTCTCTTCTCCTTCTCATTTTTTCTATAAATTGGAGTGTTGGGCTCATTGTAAAGAAGATATTTTTTGGGTAGCAAAGCTCTGCAAAAATTGCTTTGTGAAGCCAGTGTGTTGTAGGCCCTTGTAGTGGACTCCTTGCATGGTGATCCAGGCCCTTATCTTGTAATAGATTGAACTGTGCATATCATGAAGCAATAAAATACCAGTTTGTGGATGTATCTCCCCCTGCTGTGTTTTCTTGCATTCTTCCTGCCCCTTTGATCTTTCTATAAGAATATTGTGTCTATTTATTATGTTCTTGCAGGGATTCATTATCATTGTGTATGCTTGGAATATTATTGTGAATGCATTTTGCTAGATTATGGTGAACTGTCATCACCTCTTCTAGTGTGCACTTTGCCTCTGTATTTCACACATTTGGAGACTAATATCACACCATCCTTTTTTGGTGTATCACCACTTTAGTGTAGGCTTTCATTTTATGCATTCTCTCACCCTGGTCCCTTGAAAATTTAGATTAGAATAGTTAGTTTATCCTGCATTAGAGTAGATTGTGGCAGGTAGTTTAGGAGCAAGAACTAGCTTCCTCTGGAGGTCTATCTCAAGTAGCAAGTCCCACAACTTGGAGATAGTACCCATGTTATCCAATCACACCGTGAGTTCAAGTATATGCACTTGTATATGCACAGGGGTGCTGTGATTCGGTGATAACAGTTACATAAAAACGTTCTAAGGTCTATAGGTCTCATCCTAGCCCTTATTTTACACTCGTTCTCTCTAGTGGATCATACTAAAACATGATTTTACATAGTTCTCATAGCCTTATAAGCCATTCTATAGTTTTCCATAAGTATTCTAGGATTTATTATTTTTCTAGTCCACCATGCATGTATCACACATCATATTTTTCTTAATGATTATATATGGCTCACATTATGAGCCTTATTTGGCAGATATCACCACCATAGTTTAACTTGAACATCAACCACATTCTATGAAAAAGTTAAGAACCAGCGGAAGGTACCACGTCCGTAGGGTTTGAGAAAGTTGAATTGGACACTTGTAAAGCATAAGTATGGGAGGATCCAGTGGAAACCTCTGCTTGTCTCTTTGGAGCTCTTTCAAAAGTAAATTTAGGGGTGGGTCCCCAAACAAGCATGGGCCCTCCATGTGTCCTGAGCCCAATAAAGTCACTTTGGGTGTTTATAAGTCTTAGTATAAAGAGGTGCTAGCGAAATCCTCCGCATGTCTCCTTGGCACAACTCCAAAGGAAATACCTAGAGGCAGATCCACAAATGAGTCCAAGCCCTCCACATTTCTTTCTATGGGTCTTAGGAATTTACCTTATAATTTCAATCCTGCCTCAACATCCTTGTACTCTTGCCCCTTATACTTTCAATTTGGTTCTAAGGAATACTTTGTTTCTTACAAATTTTTTCCAAGAAGTGATATTTAACAAATTTACACCCAAAAGCTACCATGTGTACAAAAGATAAGCTTTTTTAATTATTTCTACTATTTTTTTTTAACTGGGGCATCTTGTTTTCTCTTCTGGAAAATTATTTGGAGCATTCCATCCTGATTCTAAAAACATAACGTACAAAAAAAAGGAAGAATGCACATAAACCTGTTGATCATCCTTTGCACCTCCAACTTCCTTCTCTACATCCTTTTCCTCTGCATCTTGCTCTACTTCGTCCTGGCATTTTTTTGTAGGTTCCGAGCAATTTTTATTCAAAAAAATAACTTTCACACTTCCCGGGTTCACAAATTGAGCTCCACAACAATTCCGATTGCACTTCACTGATAAAAATGACAAGTGTCGATGAAATTAACAATAAAATATGAAATGCATTCGAATCTCTTGAGGTCCTGGAGGGTTGACAGTGGAAGAACTAAATGCCTTGTATCATATCCATTAACTCTTTCTTTCACAACTTCAAAATTGATCCATCCACATGGAAAATATCTTAGTTGAAGTGGGCCTAGGGGTAATTTTTGTATTTTGTAACACTTTAAGAAAATGTGTATTTTTGGACATTATGGCCCGCCCCTCCACTTTTGATACTAGCTCAACACATGGCTTTACTTGGGTGACAACAGGGTCGCGACACATTTTATAACTTTATTCTTTTTCACAAAAAATCCTAAATTCCCAAAGTTCTCTGGTGACCTGCCTCCCCGCTAAAGACTCACAAAACTAAGAATCTCAAAATGCCCCAGCGACCCACCTCCCCTCATTTTAATTTTGATGTGGGCATTAGCGGGGTCATCCTTCACTTTTATAATTTATTCCTTTTTCATAATAAAGCTAAAATTTCCAAACACCTTTGGCAACCCACCCTCCCACTATGAATTTTCAATGCTGACTCAAACATGTGACATTATTTGGTCCCTAACAGAATCGCGACTCATTTTATAACTTTTCTCCATTTCAAAAACAAAGCTAAAATCTTCAAAGTCCTCCGAAAATCTACCTCACCACCATTCACTTTTCAAACTGCCACATGTCTTTTGGCGGGCCTTAGGCATTCCTTTTATATTTTCATTTCTTTCGCCATAATGCCTCAAAACACAAAAAGGGCCCACCTTTCCGTAATCACTTGATTTATGACAAGTGTACATCTTCAGGGTCAAAGTAAGAATTTTACTTTTCCGCATCATATTGTTGAATAGCCAATAAGAAATTATCAGATCCACGGGAGTAATTTGGCATTTTTTACAAATGTAAAAAAAGTGACAAGTTCACCAAATAGACGTGCCGTGTGACATCCAATTAAAGACGACCACGTGTCTGCGGATGCTGGGACAAGATTTACAGAGGAGACATAATCATGGATGACGCCCAATAAAAAAATTTCTCAGGGAGAGAAGACTATAAATAATACCAAGACTCAAAGTGATCTATGACCAGAGGAAATGAAGGAGAAAGTTTTCATGCATCCGCACAGGGAGACAAAAAATACTTCTAACAACACGGGATGGAAATTTTAAATGAAAAAGAGGAAAGATTAGGATTGAGCACCAACATCATATTTGACTCAGGGATGGGCACTCCCAGTGAATGATACAAGAACAACATAACAAAACATGTGCTGAAAATCCATTTGGCAACAGAGTCAAGATAAAGCTTGCAAGGTAGAAAAATAATTTCCAACCTCCCAAGAACAAACTGAGAAACCAACAAAAACAAGCCACCAAGGACAGGAAGAACCAAAATAGATAAACACAAAAATGAAAAAGAAATAAAAGACTATACATTGTACAATGATGTGTGCCTTTATTATGATAAATTAATCAAGTAAATGTTCCAAGTTCTTGTCATTCTAAGTACGACCAATCCAAGAAGTCTTGATACTTTTTTAACAACTGGACATATGCTTTTTTTATTCTCTATCCAAGTTGCTACCTAGCCATATTATTTGAGGTTTATCTTTTATGACTTTACAAGATCTATAACAAACCCCATCACACATCAGATTCTAGAGAAAACCAATCTGCTCGGGATACTTGCACTCATCAATTTTATGCTCCCTAAAATTAGCATAGCCCACAAAGTTATTGACATTGACATCTGTGTACAATACTTTATAAGAAACATTGTTAGGGTCCTCAATGATATGTAACATTTTCTTCTCACCGTACAAATTCACAAGGTTCCACTCAACTCGTATGGTTGCATATGACATGTCCATTTACATGCTTGTACCCACACTAGCTACCCTCTTTCTGGATAATAACACCCCCTATTTGGAAGGACAAACCACAATAAACACATTCATGGTTAAGAATTTTCTTGGAAAAGTTACTAGTTGCACTACCATTCCTTTGACATATCTAATTATTGGCACTTATCTTGAATCCATAGAAGTAAATTTCCAAAAAGCTGTTGTTACCTTGATATTTAACTCATTCATTACCTCAATAGGCATTACATTACATGAGGCTCCTGAATCAAACATGTAGTTATGTACCAGCTTATCTTTAATAATCAAAGTGGTAAAAAATGGATCAACATCCAACTAAGAATCAACTAGAGAAGTTCTTAAGTACACCTCAGATGATTCACCTAGTTCATGCAATACTTTTGGTATTTTTGATTCTGCAATAATGGGAGGTACCTCTATATTATTAACACTTTTTCCCAGAGTAATCTTTTCTTCCTTAAATCCCAAATATTCGAATGCCCTTTTCCTATGCTCAAGGATCCTGAGTAAATAAACAATGGGAACACTAACCTTGATTTGTTTCAAGATTTGGGCTATGTCATGAGAAACATATTTTGGTACGGCAGTATTAGGAGGGAGATTCAGCACTTCCTCTGATAGTATAGGATTTTTCAGAGTCTAGGCATGGGCAGGAGTATAGGTTTTATTTGGGGTAGTTAGGCCTTTCCAAGATGTATCTTTCTTAGGTATTTCCATCGAGATATTGGTAAGACTTGGAACTTTTGCATTGGTTTTTGGCCATCCCCCTTTGACAACCTTAATTTTGGTGTTATATTCTTTGTCCTGAGAAACTATTGCATTCATCAACAATTTCCTATCCTCATCGGAAGGGATCCCTCCATCATAATTTTTAATCATCAAGGCCCTTAACCATTCAAAATCATGATGAAGTAGATAAAATTCTTGCAGCATATAAATTTAAAAAGTATAAATCGAAGGAAGAGGTTATTCCTGGTGAAAAAAATCCCAGAATTTTTCAATAGTTCTGGCACTTATCATTTCAGTTGAGATTGCCCCCTACTGTGAGTTTGCAGGGCATTCTGTCATGCACACATCATGATATGTCTCATAATCATTAGCTTCCTCAACATCTTGATCTACATCACATGGGGAGTGTTGTATGAAACACCTATCACACCACTCGATAACATTGGCCTCCTCCATAGTAGCAACCATGGAATTCAAAGGATCAAGAACCAATCTATTCTAGCTAGGTTGAGGGTGTTTATTACCGGATCCCATGAGCCATTTCCCTCTGTCATCTGCTCTGTGATCACCTCTAGAATGATTTCAAAATTTCTCCTGACCATGTGGCTTGTGCTGACCCTAGGCACTTTGTCCTATCCCTTTTTCTATTCTATCCACTTTATAGGATATCTCTTTAACTGCTCCAGTCAAAGTTTTTACAACCTCTTCCTGATCCACAACTTTTTTTGATTGAGGCCTCTCCGAATTGATTAACTTGACACCCTCTCTCTTAGAATGCTTTCCAACTTATTTGATGTTATTTTCTATTTTTAAGGCCATGGTAAAATCCTTCCTCAATGTTCCCTCAAGTAATAAATAATAGTTTTATCAAAAAAATTGCAATATTTTATCAAGCAGGACTCATCACTTGGCCTTAGGATTGTAGGTAGCCTATTCAAGGTCTTATTAAAATGAGTATTTAAATCATGGATAGATTCATTTGGATTTTTCTTTATATTTAAAAATTTAGATAAAATGAACCTTGATCAATCTTATCCCCATATTACAATATAAAGGCTTTTTTCATCTCGGTCCATGAATCTATTGAATTATTTGGTAAAGCCTTGTACCAGTCACATGCATCCTCCTCAAGAGAATGAATAAAAAGCTTTATATACACGTCTTCAAACTCAGTTTTAAAATCTTCCATCATATTGACAAAGAGTTTTAAATGTTGGTCACGAATGATGGCATTATTCCCTTGAAATTTTGGCAACCTATTTCTAACATCTTATGGCACCATATTAGGATATCCATCCATACTTCTGAAATCTATACGTTCGAAAGTGTTGACAACAAAAGGAGGTCTAGGTGGAGGTTGGGCCATATTTCCTTGAGGAGGTGACCTTGTAGGAGAATCAAAATGATAACTGACGAGGGGTATTTGGGGCACAGGAATATATCTCTCAAAGTAAATATCCTCTAATGAATCAGATTCTTCGAAAACCTTATCAAACTTTTAAAAAATAGGGGAAAGGTGAGAGGCACGCATTTCAAACATAAATGATGGCCCCTCTCTAGTTGGAGAACTCAAATTTATATAAAGATTACTTGTCTCAAAATCACTTAAAGACGTATGGTAATATTTAACCACAAATTGATCACCTTTCACAACTAATATATCCTTTTTTTATTCTTGATTTCATATAACTTTCCAGACTTGTCTTCCTTCTAAATTTGATTTTCCTAGTTCTGGAAAAAACTTTTGAGTAGCATCCCTAGTGAAGAAATATCTTCTTCCCTCCATATTTACACAAATTAATGACAAATTTCACTTGGCATAGGTTAAGACACTAGTAATCATCAAAATTTCAATTCAACACGGAGTCGACACTAAGGATTTTCACCTTAGTTGTGTAGATGCACTATAAGTAACTTTCCAAGTGTCTATCAATGCTTAATTTCTATAAAGCTTAACAGATCCGACCTTTCTTCACCCACATTTATCGCTATTGATGCAAATTTAGTGTAATAACCACTATAAACTGGAAATACTACATAATGATCTTTTAATCTTGCACAAATCTTACGAAAATCAACAAAGGATGACGTTTAAAAAACTTATTTGTACTTAAACCAAGTAGGAAACATTACTAGGGTCGGTATGTGTACGTATTTGTAAAAATAGTCCTAGGAAATGACGTCACTTGGGTGTTATTGTCACATGAACAGGTCCCAGTGTTCAAATAATCCCCAGAAATGGTGCCACTTTGGTGTTGTTTCTACACAAATAGGTTCCGGTGTTCAAATAATCCCCAAAAATGGTGCCACTTTTGTGTTGTTTCTACACAAATAGGTCCCGATGTTCAAATAATCCCCGGTGACGACACCACTTGGGTGTTGTTGCCACACAAATAGTTCCCAGTGTTCACATAATCCTCTGCAATTCAAATAATCGCTGTTAATGACGTCACTTGGGTGTTTTTGATTGTGTTCAAATACTCCCTGAAAACGGCGCCACTTGGGTGTTGTTGACGATGTTAAAATATTCCCCAACAATGATACCACTTTGGTGTTATTGCCACAAAAATAGGTCCCAATGTTCAAATAATCCACAGCAAAAGCACGACTTTGGTGTTGGTATCCAAATTGATTCTCCTACGAGGGTTGAGCAACATCATGAAACTGGCAAGATGCTTAGAGACAAAATAATCATGATATAAGTCATTTTGTATCCGAGGTGGGGATTTTCCTGACTCTTTATCACTCAGGTGTTGGAGAAATGGATAGCACCTCACTAAGGGATTGATCTGCCCTCACTGCTTTAGGTTGTGCGTTTAACCAGGGTGAAAGGAGCAGTTCTGTAACCTGCGTTGGTGAAGGATATCAGGAGATCCTTCGTTGCATAATTTTCATGAAAACCTTTAGAAAATATGATCAATACACCACAATCTAACTCTCATGAGTTGTCACACTATAAAGTGGAGATGTTTCTTGGATAAGGTTCGGGTTACTAAAGACAATGATTGAAACCTGATTGTCTCTGCATTATTTTAGTAGTGAAATTTGTTAAACCTTTATGGATACACAATACAAATAGGGGTAATTCATGTAGGATTTATCGTGGGAAGTTAAGAAATATAAATTTTATTATACCAGATCTTTGAGAACCTTTACAAATATTGGAAAACGTGGAGATAAAATGGTTCAAAATAGCCAAAATATTCCTTCAACCAGAAGGTGTGTATCAATGGAGGCCTAGAGATGCACGGTTTCTTACACTCGTCAAGAATTCAACATAAAGGCTCATGCTAAAGACTCAATTAAATGTTGAAAGTCCCAGATTCATCATGCCTAAGATACCTCATATACTTACAAACAATCTTTGTCAACCTAGTTAAAGTAGAGTGCTTTTAAATTGTTTATTTCATTACAAGATGAAATATATTCTCACAATGAAATTTCAAATGCGAGAATAATACCATAGGGATAAGATATTGTGTGATTCAGAGGGATTTAAACATAAGTTGCAACAGGAATAAGAAAAACTATTTGAAAATATTCTGAGATAAAAGAAAACACAATTGTGCTCATGATCAACACAAATTCATTTCAAGGTTCTCTAGATTCATCAACAGGGCAGAGTTTCTTTAACAATCTCAAATATTGTCAATGGCTATACACTTGCAACCATCTTTCCATGATTAAATCTAAAGCACAAGAAAATAAATAGGTTTCTTAGACCGTCTCTTGGGAAAATGGATTTTTCTCAAAATTTCTGAGAAAATTTAACCCGCTTATACAAGAGTATTCTCATTGCATTTATACAATTTCACTTGCTCGCTCATCCCAAAATTTCCTCCCAAAAGTCTAAATATTAAAGAGAATATTCCTCTTTAAAAAATACCATTTAATCATGTTTATTCCCTTTAAAATATCTTACTTTCTATTTCAAGGTGGATAAATCATGAACTGATCATGTTTCTCGGTTCCTCAACTATGACCAGGATGTCATGTCATAACCTTTGACAATATTTTTAATCATTATTTTATTTTTTCATTCAAGAAATCCCATTTTTAATAATTCTCTCGTGGCTCCATATGGCTTGATCTAACAAGAAATCCTTTTTATCTTTGAGAATATACCTTGAGGAATAGATACATGCATTTGTGCCTCTC
Organism: Taxus chinensis; assembly: GCA_019776745.2. NCBI lineage: Eukaryota > Viridiplantae > Streptophyta > Pinopsida > Cupressales > Taxaceae > Taxus > Taxus chinensis. Next base: position 807,954,475 of record CM034149.1, read on the forward strand.
AAAAATGAGTTTCCTCACATGGATTATACCACATACCTACACTGCGAGTCCTAGTCATCCAAGTGTAAAGAGGAGCCAACGGAAGCTTCCATGTGTCTATTTGGTGCAACTTCAAAGATGGAGTTTAGAGGCGGGACCTCAAATGAGCATAGGCTCTGAACGTGCCCTGGGCCCAACAAAGTTTCCTTGGCCATTAAAAAACTCTCAATATAAATAGGAACTAGCGGAAGCCTTCATATGTCTCTTCGGTGCATTTTTGATATGGTATCAAAAAGTGGAGACCCCAAACAAGCACATACTCTCCATGTCTCTCGGGCCTAGAAAAGTTGTACCAGCCATTAAAAATATTTAAGAACCACAGGAAGGTGCCACATTCCTAGGGTTCAAGAAAGTTTCTTTGGATGCTTGAAAAGTCTTGTATGGTAAATTCTAGCAGAAACCCTCACAGGTCTCTTCGGTGCTCTTTAAAAAGAAAAATCTAGGGGCATGTCCCTAAACAGGTGCAGGCCCTCCACGTGTCTTGGGAAGAAGAAAGTCACTTCAGCCGTTGAGAAGTCTCAATATAAAGAGGAGCCAGTGGAAGCCTCCATGTGTCTCCTTAGCATAACTCCAAAGGTAAGATGTAGAGGTGGATCCTCAAATGAGCACATGCCCTCCATGTGTCCTTTTGTAGATATAGATTTGTTCTAGAAAGTGATATTTAACAAATTTACACCCAAAATCTGCAAGGTGTACAAAAGAAAAGATTTTTCAATTATTTCCACTGGCTATGTTTTAACAGGGGCATCTGGTTTTCGCTTCTGGAAAATTATTTGGAGCGTTCTCTCCTGATTCTGAAAACATGACGAACACAAAAAAGAGGAAGAATGCACGTAAAATGTTTGATCATCCTTTGCACTTGTAGCTTCCTTCTCTTCATCCTTTTCTTCTACATCTTTCTCTTCTTCATCTTGGTGATTTTTTGTAGGTGCTCAAGTAATTCTTATTCAAACCAACAACTTTCATACTTCTCAGGTTCACAAATTGTGCTCCACAACAATTCCAATTGTACTTCACAGATAAAAACAACAAGAGACCATGAAATTAACAATAAAAGATGAAATTCATTCAAATTTCTTGAGGCCCAGGAGTGTTAATGGTGGCGGAACTAAATTCCTTGTACCATAGTTATTAACTCTGTCTTTTACAACTTCAAAATTGAACTGTCCACTTGGAAAAGATCTTAGTTGAAGTGGGCTCGGGGGTACTTTTTGTATTGTGTAATACTTTAAGAAAATTTGTATTTTTATAAAAAAAATCCTGCCCCTCCGCTTTTGATACAGGCATAACATGTGGCTTTACCTTGGTGACAATAGGGTTACGGCTCACTTTATAACTTTAATCCTTTCCACAAAAAAGTAAAAATTCTCAAAGTGCTCTGGCGACCCACCTCCCTGCTTTGAAATTTTAATGATAACTCAAACATGTGACATTATTTGGTCCCTAGCAGAATCACGTCTCATTTGATAACTTTACTCCTTTCACAAAAAGGCCAAAATTCACAAATTTCTCTAGTGACCCACCTCCCCGCTTTGAATTTTCAATGCTGACTCCAACATGTTACATTATTTGGTACCCGGCAAAATCGCGGCTCATTTTTTAACTTTGCTCCTTTTCACAAAATGGCCAAAATCTTCAAAATACTCTTAGGATCCACCTCTCCAACTTTTAATTTTCAAACCACCACATGTCCTTTTCTGGGCCTTAGGCATTCCTTTTATATTTTCATTCCTTTTGCCACAATGTCTCAAAAAAAAGGGCCCACCTTTTTAGAACTACTTGTTTTATGACAAGTGTACATCTTCAGGGTCAAAGTAAGAATTTTGTTTCACCACTTCACATTGTTAAATATCCAATTAGAAACTATTGGGGTCATGGGACCAATTTAGAATTGTAAACAATTGTAACAAAAGGGACAAGTTCACCAAATAGACCTGCCACGTCGTCTAGTTAAAGATGACCACATATCCATGGATGTTGGGACATGATTTATAGAGGAGACACAATCGTGCAAGACACTCAACAACAAAAATGGTCCCCAAAGAGAGAAAACTATAAATAATTCCAAGAATCAATGTGATCCATGACCCAAGGAAAGGACTGACAACTGTAACTAAATGAGGAAGAAATTTTTCATGCATCCATACAGGGAGACAAAAAATACTTCAAACTACGCAGACTTAAAATAATAAATGGTCTGAAAGGGATGAGGCTCACATTAATTCCATTATTTTGTATCTATTTAGAGAGTATTGGGATTCATTATGATTGTCACATTTGATGCATTACATTACTAATCACGGTTGGTTATGTCACTACAAAAACTTATTCTTGTTCCATAAATTTATTTCTATTAGAGAATTACATCTAGGTATCTCTTAGCTACGCACTCTTATGGTTGTTTCATAGATATTTCATAAGTGTATCAAGTTTATTCATCATGAGTAGGTTTTCATTATTTGAGGTATTCCTATTAGTGACTTCTCTCCTAGCATGTCTAATTAATATAAAGTTTCTATCCCTCTTCTTAGTGGATCCATTAATAGGTATTTTTTTCCAAAAAATACTTCACATAATACTAGTCGTCTTATGTATCATAATATGCCTTTAGTTCTGTACACTAGTTCACATAACATTAGTCATGTTAGGTCCCTTACCAGGCCTTTGGTTGTCCTGATAGACCCTTAGTTGCACAAGTTACATAAAAACGTTCTAAGGTCTATATATCTCCTCCTACTCCTTCCTTTACACTCATTCTCTCGAGTGGATCATACTCAAACATGATTTTATATAGTTCTCATAGCCTTATAAGCCATTCTATAGTTTTTCATAAGTATTCTAGGATTTCTTATTTTTCTAGTCCACCATGCATGTATTACACATCACATTTTTCTCAATGCTTTATTATATATGGTTCACATTATAAGCCTTATTTGGTCGACATCACCTCCATAGTTCAACTTTAACATCAACCACATTCTATGAAAAAATTGACTCTTAACACTTCATCTTTGGAAGTCATTTCATCTTCACAAAGAGTTATCTTGGTATATCTATCATGTTAACTCCCACTCGCATTTCCTAATGACACATTCTATTTATAGGTTCAAATTTAATTTCAAGTTAATGCTTCCATACCCAAACCTCATGTTGTACATACACAATGGGGGAAACATTTATTTTCATCTCTAGTTATATACTCTCTATTTGTTTGCTTCCCTTGGGGAATTATTGAATCACCCTCCCTTATCTTAAAAGAATAGGTTTTCATTTATTCCCTCAAGGGGTGCCAACTTCAAAAATATTTTAATATTTTCAAAATACCAAAAAAATTCAAATATTTTGAAAAATAATAAGGTAAGATCTATTTGTGTCACATACATTATTTTCACTTTAAATTATACTCGTTTATTCCTCTGGTTTGATAGATGACATTTATTCTTTAGAGACAACGTTCATGTGGTATATTTCACCTGGTGAAGGAAATACATAGAGTGTTAGATGATGACATTTTCTTGGCATACATTTACCTATTTTACTAACCTATGGGGGAATTTAATTTTGCATATTGTTTTAAGGTGTTATATTTCAAGTATAGTTCATTTCATTCATCATTACGCTTGGTTACCTATGTATTCGGTATTTTGAGTAATTTGAACTAAAATGAACAAAATGTGTGTTTTGTTAAGTAATTATAGTTATTTATTAATTTTTCCCTCTATATCTTAAGCTATATGTTTTTCATCATATTTGGATACACATTTTTTTCATAAATGTCTGCTAGTTGTGTGCATGTGTATGATTTGTTCCTATTATTATTTTTTCATAAGGCCCTTGATTGTCTTATGGCAACATTGATGTCCCATGTTTATCGAATAATTCCTTGTGCTTTGTTGTGCATATCCTGTTTACAATCTCAAGGGTGTTAATTTTATTTTGAAACCATGATTTTCCCATGTATTTATGAAATTCACCATTTTTGTGACGTTATTTGTTATGCTTACACTTATTTTTACATTCCATGAAACATTTTCTACTAACACATGGTGTAATGCTACAATTATTACTATATTTATGCATTGATATTTTTATGGTTTTCATGATTCTTGTTCTTGTTTCTCTCATTTTGTGCCAAGATTTCTACCACACGTAGCTCCTTGATACTACAATTTATTCTAGGTGGCCACCACATTCGTATTTTATAGGTTATACACAACTTATCTTATTGTCAGAAAAAGGCTATTGTTTTGGAAAAGTAACTACACCCCTAAATGCTTGCAAGTGAATAACTTGGCAGTTAGTGTGATTTTTCAAACATGGAGCTATGCTAAAGTGTGGGACTTTACGAAATGGGATAGCTCTCTAGAGAAGGTCGGATTGCTTTCCTAACCTAGTGTGAACTACTCAAAACTGCAGAGAATAGATAATATAACCATACTCTAATGCTCTCCAAGGGGACATGTATATGAGTATAGCATGAAAATGAAATCTACTCTAAAGTAAGGTGATGCACCTATAAGGAGTGTTAGACAACTTGCACTACATGAGAGTAAAAACAAGAAAATGGGAGGGTTATCAAACACAAAAGATCCAAACACTTCCTCCAAACCCACTTGCCAATAAACAAAACACTACCAAAACCTTGCAATGAAAATATAACAATGCACAATAACCTTGCATGTAATGAAAATACAAGGTGGGGGTATAGACAAAGTTATGTTTAGTGGAGATAGAGGCCTCTATGGTCTTATTTTTGATCAGGTTGGAATTATTCTCATGAAATTCGACTGCTAGACCACTGAATTCTATTCCTGGGATTTGGCAAAGGTGTTGAGGATGAGCCTCCAAAGGCTAAAATTTTTCCAAGTCACATATCTAAACTTGAAAAGACTTAAATTGGGAAATTTGAAATGCTTGGTCTCTTATTTTTGGAGGTAAAAAATTGTCTTGCAACTCGTAGTCTCAAAACTTCAAATATATAGAGAGATCCTTGAAATCCCGAACCAACAAAACTCTAAAATCAAAAAATAGTGCATAGTTGAACCTCTAAATTTCCTTAATCCAAAAGATCGAAAGTCTGAAATCTTAAAAGTTTAGGAATTTTGAAATTCCCAAAGTTGAAATTCTAAAATGTCAAAATTCTTGAAATTCTGTAAACCCAGAAAAAGTCTAAACTTCTAAATCCCAAAATTCTCCAATGAAAAAAATCCCCAAATTTTGAAATTCAAAATTTTGGATTTCTAAAAACACCCTTTTTCTCTTCAACCTCCGATCTATCCTTTGGTGAAATTTGGGCTTTTTTTCTCAAGAAAAACGTCTAAAAATTGATTTAAGAAGTTTGACCCTGCAGTGAAATTTTGAAATCCAAAATTTGCTTCCTCCTAAGTCTGAATTCATTGTAAATGCCTCCAAATATTGTGAAAATGACTATTTTTCCCACTTGGCATGCACAAAATATTGTCACAAAATGAAATCACCCTTGAATACTTGCAAGTGAATAATTGGGAAGTCAGTGTGATTTTTCAAACATGGAGCCATCCTAAAGTGTTAGACTTTGTGAAATGGGATAGCTCTTCGGAGAAGGTCATCTTCCTTTCCTAACCTAGTGCAAACTACTCCAAAGTGGAGAGAATGGCTTATCTAACCCTACTCTAATGTTTTCCAAGGGGACAAGGATATAATTATATCATGAAAATGAAATGTAGTCTAAGGAAACTTACTACACAAACGAGTACTAGACAACTTGCACATCGTGAGAGTGAAAATAAGCTAATTTGGGAGGGTGGTAAAACACAACAAATCTAAACACTTGCTACAATCCTAATTTTCAATAAACAAAACACTAAAAAAACTTTGCATGAAAATATAACAACGCACAATAACTTTGCATGTAATGAAAATACTAGAAAGATGCACTAAAACAAAAAACAGGGTTGTGAACATCCGCATATCTATTTTTTATTGCTCCAATAAGTTGATACAATTCATTACATTTGTGGGGGAAAATGGAAAAAATTACATTACAATGGTCGAATAGGGAGGTTTCAAAATCAAAAACATTCTCACAGACAAGAAATAAGGGAGAGGAAATTGCCAAGTATCTAACCTTTTGAAAAGGGCCCCTCTTTACAATTTATAGAAGAAGATTGAAGAGAGGGGAGAATGCATGGTTCTGAAATTGCTTCAAAACTCACCACAAATATTCATTATTTTGCTACAATGGATATCAGGATATCTACAAACCTCATGATTGTACTTTGCCTTATGCAAAAAGAAATGGGTCTTCAAGTTTCCTTTCGCTCCGTCACTGCACCTAGGTGTGGGATCATCTCTTGAAACTTCAAATTTATTTCTTCCATACCTAAAACATTAATTTCCCATAGCTGATCATTCCATTCTTTAGATCTCTGAAAATACCTTTTCAATGAGTGTAAAATTGTCAAAAAAAAACGGAAGAGTACAAAGGAAGTTATCATGATTTTTGCATATGGTTTCTTGTATGGATCAATATCCACCTACCCTCCTGATATCTTAAATTTGATCCTCCCATTTAATTCCTCTTTGAATTTCCTTTCCAATGAATACAATTTTATTAAAAAGGGATCAAAGATGTAAAACATATTCAATTTTTAGCTCGGACCACCATTTTGGGTCGAAGACCCACCTCCCAAGATCTTAAATTTAATGCAACTCGGCCCTCTCACACCACTGAGTTGTGCATTTCTCCGCTCCCAAAATTCTCACCTACCCTAACCCAACTCGACAAAGAGCTCACCAAGGTAAATTTTATTATTTTGAGATTCCTATGTTGGCGGGGTTTCAGAGTTTTTAAAATCCCCGCTTAAAATATTCTTCCGCTCCAAACTCAAAAAATGTCCTCCATACTTGACTTGGCGACGACCCCCAAATTTCATAGATTTTGGCTCGCCATTTTTGGATTTTTCTTCCTAGAAAGTTTCAAACAACACATCTCCCAACCTCCTAAGTCCACATAACAGTTTGACCCAATGACCGAGTTCAACTCTAAAGCTCTGGCTTCTAACTTCAGAAACTTTGGCGATTCAGACATTTCATCCTCCTGAGTGAACAACTCATAGATCTCCCTGAAAACTTAGTTTCCAAATCTTTGAACTCTTTCCCTTCAAAAATGGATTGATTTTGTTTGATTGCAAACACGAGCTCAGTTGTCAATTTCATCTACTTATTCCATCATGGCTCGCCATGTTCCAACCGAGGCCCCACCTGAGCTCCTTCTCTTCAGACGACTCAGCCTTCCTCCATTTTCCTCATGCCACAGATCACCAAAGCGAGCCCTTCATTATATTTTTCCAGCCCAATTCATCCCCTTTTCATCAAACTAATCACCTTCTCATAACCCGAGATAGCTCGTCCCCAAACCATCCTTCTGCACATGAAGCCGACCTCATCACTCAATGCGAGCTCATTCTGCAATCTCTTGAGGTACCTTCTGACGGATCTCCCAACCTCCTCAAAACCTACTAATTCCCTAGCTCAGTGAGCAAGCTTCTAAATTCCGAGGACGAGTCATATTTTCCTATAAATTCAACTCGGCCGGCCAAGTCGTCGAGCTATCCTCTCTCCTTACGGCCTCTGAATTTGCGAACTGAGATTTCCCCCAAAAAATAGACTTTCTCCTACTTCTGATGTGCCGAGTCAAACCAATCTGAGCTCGACAAGCTCTTAGCACCTTAAAAAATGAATCTCCTTAAATAGCCTCCCATTTGTAACTTGTGGTTTATTTTGAGTCGTTTATTGAGCCGCCCCCCGCCCCCACCCCACTCACCCTACCTCGCAAGAGTTTTGTTGGCCAACATGGCCCTTCGCCGAGCTCCCCAAATTTGAATCAACTCGACTAATCACATATATGATTACCGAGATACTCAACGAGCACTCCATTGAATCCCCACTCCTTACACAAATCTAGCTCACTAAAATGCTCGATGAAGTACTTAAAGCTCGGTGGCCTGATATAGGCTCATTTTACAATTTGTTAATTTTATTTGAACTATTGATGAATTTTCCTAGATGTGGAGGTGTAGGGAAAACCAATAGGTTGTTATGGGGATTTTGTTTTCACTTCTTCACTCTTTTCGTCCATTATGGCCGGTTGTGGGCCCATAGGGAATGCACTTATCATTTTTAAGTTCATCCTTAACTGTGAAAACTTAGAAGAGGAAAAAAATTATATAATTCTTTCAACATTGCCAAAATTAGTGAACATGTTTTGTGAAACCATAGAAATCCCCTGTAACTCAATTTCACCCTTAGCTACCTTGTCTACCTCTTGGGTCCCACTTACTCTTAATGTTCATTTTTCGCACGGGGGGAAAACAAATGACAATTTGACAACTCACAAGTATATTTGCTTGCTAGATGTTTTGTACCAGTTTCTTGATACCTCCATTTGGCACAGCGTCACAAGTGAGACCCTGCAGCTGATCCTATCCCCTAAATTTTTCTCCAGAGAACGCTTAATTTTTTCGAACCTAAACTGACCCATTCCTTGCACTTCCAATATTTATATGAATATTTTTAAGTTAAAATTATGAGAGTGGAAAATTTTCCTAATCTTTAATTTTCACCCTTTTCCTTCTGCAATCCCATTCCGCAAGACTGAAATTGGACATCTGAACCTGTCCTAAAACCTGATTTCACCAAGTATGGGCATATCGTAGAGTTAGGAGATAAACACCTGCTTGTTTTGAACATCATGGAACTCTATTGAATTATGATTTTCCTCTTCTTCTGGATATTCCACTTGTGACATGCTTCTTAGGGAAACTGTTAAAACGACGATTGCCCTCAAGCAAAGGATGAGTAGGGAAAATTTGTGGTTTATCTTATAATCGAGGCCTAAGAAGATCTTGAATGAATTGAGGAAACAATGATTGTTGAGGCTGACTTTGTGACATGGTGAAGGAACCAACAACTCAATCGTAAATGACCCTTAGAGACTTAAAAGTACATTTATAGGATCTTGTCCTTGATCCGATTTTACTTGCCCTTTATTTGAAACTCCTTGAGATCTGCAACATTTCCCTATAAATTTGAGCTTATTGTTTATGAGATTCTTTGCTGAGAGGCATACTAAATTGTGCAATGATATAACTAGGAGCAATTAAACTTGTGCCAAATGCACTTAAGGAAACTAAAACCTAATTTACAATGAGACAATGTGCATAAGAACTTAGAGAAATTGAAAGTCCTAACCTAATATGTACAAGGGTGAAAATCTTCCTTTTAGTAAAAGTGCTTGAGATATATTCAATTGAATGAAATTGGAAGCTCCTCTCTATCCAAAGTGGAAATTTTAAAATCATTACTATTCTTACATCATGTGACCATATATGGGCCCCTCCAATGTAGGCAGCTCGTGTGATATGGGTAGCATTGCTTCCTTCCCATAGACTAACTTATAAGGAGAGCATCCAATTGACCTCTTTAATATTATCCTATGACCCCAAAAAGCTTATTTGAGCTTGGTATTCCATGTCCTGTGAATATCTTCTAGATTCCTCTTAATGATCCTTAGAAAATTCTTATTTGTGGACTTTGATTACCCGTTACCTTAGGGATTATAGTTTGAGGAGGTGCTCAACTATATCCCATTCCTAACAACCCATTATGTGATCTTTATGCCAAGGAACTCTAGGGAATTATCTGATATGATGGTGGCTGGGACTCTGAATATTGTCATTGTCCCCTAATAGAACTACAATATGCTAGGCTCATTTACTATTAAATAGTCCACTTTATAAAATAGTATGTTACTATTAGGATCCACTTATGGCCCACAACCGTGTTTGGATTGATCACCTCAATCACGTCCAATTCCGAGTATTTAAATGGTTGATCAACTAAGATGAGATGTAATGTAAGTGTTACTAACCTCTCCTCTCCTGTAATGGTCAAATACATTTTACATTTTTTGATCCATGTATAATAATCATTGAACAATGCGGTCTAATAATAATCCACATACATTATTTTGAGAGTTGTTACCCATGGAGAAACATAAACTTTGATCTCTCTATTTTGAAACTCATGTAGCACCTTTTCAAATTGAATCGCTCCAATACACCTCAATAGGAATCCAATCACACATTTCTTAAATAAAACACTGTCAATAAGCACATACGAAATGACTTGGAGTCTAAAATATTTCCTCTTCGTTGTTCTTATCTCTAGAGGACATAGACATGTTTGTAGGAAATGTATCATATCCTGAGTCCAATAAGGAGTAGGAACATTATTATTTTCTTGCTCTTGATTTTGTTGCAATAATAGAACAAATTATTTTTCATTGCTTGTCTCAACATGATGAATTGAAGCTAGTTTCTCAGACAATCGATTTCCATGAACTAACTCAGTGACATTGAACTATATGTTATATTCCATGAGATGAGTGATCCAACCTTCCCTTTTATTGTTCAAGTCCTTGTACAAGATTAAGTCCTTGACTGCATCATGGGAGTCCAACATTTGAAGTTTATGGTTTGAGACCAAGTGTCTGAAATTTTTCTATATCCTCATGATAGCAAGAATATGTTTCTTAATTGAGTATATCAGTTCATAGTCCTCCAAGTTTGATTGAAGAAGGAAACCAGTTTCTCGGATCCCTCTTTATTTTTCCGCATTAAGATTGCGCAAATTGTTTCTGATACGTTGAAGGAATAGAGCATGAAGTCTTTGGAAAAGTCTAGATTGATGAGATTTGGAGCTTGAGATATAGTATTTTTGATAGCTTAAAATCTCTCCTTTCCCTCTGTTGTCTATTTAAATTCCCAAATCCTTCTTTATAGAAGAAATATTGATGCACAAGCTATGAGATACTCAAGGGAAATTTATACCTTGTAATATTCAAATAATATCTCCAAACAAAACAAAAGTAGGGAACACTGACAATGAAACTCAATCTAATATAACACCCAAGAGTGATAATGAATAGTTTACATCATCTTATTTAGAACCTAAGAAACCTTTTGAAATGGGAGATAATGAGAATGATGAGGAATGACATTTGGGTAGAACCTTTACTTATCACATTTTCCTAAATGAGGATGAGGACGCACCCATGAAATTTTTTTTCCATGTATTCTCCTTATCTTTAAGGGAATGTCCACAGAAGATCTAGATCAATTCTCATTTGAATTCGAAGTCCTCTGCAAAACTCATGACTATAAAATAGACAACCAGAAACTAAATTTTTTTCCTTCCACCGTCAAATACTTTGTTATGAGGTTGTTTATGGGATTATCTTATAAATCCATTCACTCATGGGAACAAATGGAGACTTCCTCTTTGAAAAAATATAATTACTACTATAAGGGGAAGAGATAAAAGGGAAAATTTCTTTCAGATAACGAAAAAAAAAGATTAAAATCAACAAGATTATTTGGACAGATTTATTTTTCTCAATAGAAGTAATGGTTACGAGTTGAATACATAAATAGCTAAGACAAGAATATACACTCAGCATATTTACTATACGGATGTTAAACCATTCATATAGCCACAATGAAGAATTAATCCAACACTTAGAGACATTGTCAAGAAGAAAATAGAAAAATTGTTTAGGGTAGGATTCATCTATTCAATATCTCGTATCAAGTGGGTATCACTACTATTTATAGTTCGCAAGAAAAATAATAAATGTATAATTTGTATTGATTACAGGAAGATTCAAAAATCCACTAAGAAAGATTACTTTCCCCTGCCCTATATTGATCATGTTTTGGAAAATCTCGAAGGAAAGAAATACTTCTACTTTTTGGATGGTTTTATTCAATATAACCAAATCAGTATAGCACCTACTGCTCAAGATAAGACCACCTTAACTTGTCTCTGTGGTACATTTGCACATAGATTTTTACCATTTCAAATTTTTAATGCACCTACAACCTTTAAGAGAGTAGTTTTGGATATTTTTGCATACCTCACCAATGACTATGTTAAAGTTTATATGGATGATTTTACCTTCCACGGGTCTAATTTTGAAGAACCTCTAAATAATCTTTAAAACTTATAACCATATGTGAGCAAAACTATCTTTCCTTAACTCATGAAAAAGGTTTGATAATGGTTGATCAGGTAATTGTCTTGGATAATCATGTTTCCTCTAGGGGCATCCAAGTTTATCCCAACAAGATAGAATTCGTTACAAAATTGCCTACAGCAAAAAATCATATTAATATCAAGTGTTTCCTTGGACATGGAGGATATTACAGATGCTTTATGAAATATTTTAGTAAAATAGTTGTGCCAATGTCTTCATTAATTTTCAAGGATTGTATTTTTGAATGAAATCCTCAATGTAAAGGGGATTTTGAAATTATCATGGACAAATTGACCACTCTCCCAATTTTGAGAGGACCCAATTGGGGAAAACTTTTTCATAGTCACAGTAATTCTTCTAACATAGCAATGGGAGATGTTCTTAGAAAATAATGTGGAAGAATAATTTTATGCCATTTATTTTATAAAAAAAAACCTAACCCAAATGAGAATAACTACACCACTACCGAAAGGAATTTCTATCTTTTGTTTACTCTCTGAATAAATTCAGACACTATATTACTTGATATAAAGTCTTTCTGTATACCTATCATTCATCCATAAGATATTTGATGAATAAACCACTATTCGAGGGTAGGATTATTAAGTAGTTACTTCTTTTGCAATAATTTAACGTGACTATTATTGATAAGCCCAGAAAGGCCAATGTTGTTGCTTACTTTCATTCCAATTTGAATGTTTCAAGAGAAGAGGAGGCCCTCCAAGATTATTTTCTAGATGAAAACTTGTTTTTAGTCTCATTACATCCTTTATGGTTTGTTGATCTTGCCTACTAGCTCACTATAGGGACATTTCCAACTTACTTTAGTAATAAATAATGTTGTAGATTAGTCAAAAATAATTCTTCATACAATTGGAGCGATGGAATTTTATTTAAAAAATTTATGGACATGGCTCTTCACAGGTGTGTTCAAGAAAATGAGGTGTATGACATACTACAGGGCTACCATGATGATCCAGGAGGAGGACATTACTCAGTTATCATGATAATTTGCAAGATCCTTGGAGTTGGGTACTACTGGATGTCTTTCCACAAATTTGTCAAGAAGTATGTAAGGCAATGTGATGTATGTTAGGACATTGGGAAGCCTATTTTGTCTACATAAATTCCCCTCAATATCTAGTTATTCTTAAGGGTATTTAAAAAGTGGGGAATTGATTTTGTTGGACCTTTTGATCCCCCATCCTATGGAAAAGAGTACTTGCTCATGTGCATTGACTATTTTACAAAGTAGGTAGAGGTCAAAAACTGGAATCTTCTAATGAGGATGTTGTAGCTGACTTCTTATACAAAAAGATCATGTCAAGGTGTGGGACTCCTAGAGCCATCGTATCTGATCAAGACCCTCAATTCATGTTTAACATGTTTGATGAATTTCTAAAGATATACCAAATCAAGCATAGAAAATCATCACCATACCACACCCAATCTAAGGGTTAGGTGGAATTAAAACACAAATATATGGAGAACATTTTAACCAAATTTGTGAATTTAGACAGGAATAATTAGGTACCAAGGTATCCTGAGGTAGTTTGGGCATACAAAACCACTTGGAAAAGCACACTGATTTTTCCCCATATAAACTAGTATATGGGAAGAATACATTGCTTCACGTGGAATTTAAGCTGAAAACCTCAAGACCAACACAAAAAATTGGAATTGATTTAGATGAATCTTAATGTGAGAGAGTGATGCGACTGAATTAACTTGATGAGATGCAGATGGAGACACGTAAAAAAATGAAATTATTCAACATCAAAGAAAATATTGGTATGACACTCATAATAAAAATATTAAGTTAAATGAAAGTGAATGGGTCTTACTGTTTGACTCAAAGTATCAATATTTCAAATGAAAGTTAAGGAAAATGGTCACGTGAACTATAAGCAGTGGAAACTTGGAAAAAGTGAAAGATAAACAAATAAAGCTATTAAATATTTCTACAAGATATTCCTTGTAAACATCAAATAAGACTATGGAAGTATTAAAATTGTAAAATATTATAGTTTTTTTTATTATGGATGCTCTTGAATTGATCTCCAAATGTATAAATGTTAGTTCTATGAAAGGATAAATGCAATGATGAAGATGAAACGTTTTGTAAAAGTTGACTAATATTACAAAAAGTTTCTAAAGATATCAAGAGAGGATTATTGCAATGTATATGGTATATTTTTATAGCTAAGGGAAAGGCCATCAAAATGGGATCATATTTTGAATGAGTTCTAGGAAAATCAATGTATTTCTCGAAATAACAAGTGTATTTTGTCCGTGCTATTGCAGATTTGAAGGTGCAATGGTTATTTACTTGGTGGTAATATTTTATCTGAGAAAGTGGTTGTACGTGAAATTTTATTTCCCTTGCATTTATAGGATTCTCTAAGTGTAGTGGATTGGTTTTGACTGGGATAGTAAAATGAAGTTCAAATAAAAATAGTTTTTTTTTTCAATTTTATAACTAATTTAATTAGTTATGAAGTGTATTATTATTACTCATTTATTTAGTAAATGTAAAATAAACTAGATAAAGGTTTAGGTATTAATATAACAAATTCTTCAGGGTAATAGAGTTAACTTAATAAATTATAAGGGTGATAGAATTGAAGAATGAATGAATTAATTTATTTAGTAAATCATAAAGGATATGAAGGATAATTGACGATAAGCTTAAAATATGTATGTTGTTTCAAGTTGTGTACATTTTCTCCACATTAAATTGTTATTATGAACCAATATAATTTTAAAGATAGTAGATACATGCAGACTAATGAGCGGAAGGAAAAGAAGCATGGTGGGATTTATTTATATTCCAAGGTGAATAAATTGGATGCCATGACTATTATATTGGTAAGGGAATTCCACCTCAAAATGATGAGTGGCACAAAAAAAGTGCTAGATATTTGTTTGCTAGGAAGAAGACGAGGAATTTAAAGGAGGATGAGATAATGGTACTCCAAGGACGGGCACACATATGGCCACAATAAGAGAAATTGATATAAAGAATGTAATTCCAATATGGGAAGATGAGTGTGGCCTTAAGGGATGACTTTGTGTGCAAATTGGATACGATTATAAAGTAAAATGCCTAAAAGTAGAGTTATTATAGCCATGGAAGGTGGAATTATGGAATTAATATGATTAAAAATACCTGAAGGAAAAATAATGCCACAAATGTGGACTTGAAGAGTTACAATATTCCCAAAGGAAGAGTTATTATGGCCACAGGGTGTGGACCTTAGAGAGTATGTGTGCTCAGAGGATGAAATGGTTGAAAATGTTGTATAAAAAAATGCTAGGAGGGAAAATAGAGATGACCACAAGTGTGGACTTAGTGGTAAAAAAATAAATGATTACCTAGAAAAGGATATAAGAAAGAGGAGAGAAAGCCCAAAATGGATACTATTAACACTAGTCAATAGCGACAGGGGCCAATGAATGGAGACCCAAGACGATCGATGTTGACTAGGTGTAGATGGGCTATATATGCCTAGGGTCAGATGAAAATGCTAATTTTCAAGAAAAAAATTAATGTGAGAGATAAAAGAGAGAATAAAGAGAATGAGAAGATGGAGGTTTTCAGAGCTACAAGGAAATGCCAGAGGGTGGGTAAGATGGCAAGTAATAAAACTCACATTGGTTTTTTATTTAGTTTGATGTTTTATTTATTTCTTTAAGTTTTTTTAGAAAAGTTGGATGACACCAAGGTTAGTTGGTGGCGACCTAGGTTGGTGTATGTCAACCTATCCCTAAGGCACATCGAATGACCCTAAAATAGGTTGACACGGCTTGGGTTGGTGTATAATAGGATTAGATTGGATAGAAATAAATTTAGATGGAATTTAATGCTTTCTGAATGGATTTTTGGATCATATGTCTAATGTATGTATGTTTTTTTTGTGATTGTAGGCTAGAGAGACCTTATATCTCAGAGATAGGGTGTCTTCTCTATATGAGAAGATCAGAGGAGATGTGACAGATGTCGAGTGGGATCATCTATTTGTAGTTGGACTACGAGGATTTAGACATTATCAAAGGATATCACAAGATGTGGGGATTATAATTGCTTTGGTTGAGAGGTGGGATAGGCAGACATGTACATTTTGGTTTATGAAAGGAGAGATGACTATCACCTTAGATAATGTGTATCGGATTCTCATGCTACTGATACAGGGGAACAAATAATTACCATTACTAATGATGATAGATTGGAAGTTTTTTATGTGGATATTCGGATTCGATGCACTCTAGATATGGTTTTGTTCAGGGGATTTTACGTATGAGCTAAGATACAAAGCTACGGTGGCACACAACCAGTTGATTTTCATGAGATGATGGTAGTTTCCTACTATGATTTTCTAAATTCAAGACGAGCTCAATTTGTATGGGTGCTAGCTACCGTAGTGGCTGATATTCTGGACCACTACACACGCTTTTCATTTAGGACTTCATTGTTAGCTCAGGCTTACCATGAGCTATCTGGATTTTTTTCAAGTTTAATATAATGGTAAGAAGATCATAAGAAACCTCTATTATTTTATTTACTCAATCAATCCATCATTAATCCACAATAAATAAATCATTAAGTAAAATCAAAGTGGAGGTGTTTCACAAGTATCTCCAAAAACTTGAAGCAAAAAATAAAAATAAAGAGAAAATCATCCCGCTCTACAACTTTTTACCACTCTACATTTTTTTGAATTTATCTAATACAGGTTTCTAGTTAGATGATGTATCTGGATGACCTATCCCTCGACCTTCCTCTTGACATCACTGATGGCTCTATGGATGTACCAGAAGGTTCTTGGAAGGACATTATGACTAGATCATTTATTTCCCCACCTTCTGGAAAGCTGTAACCTCTCAACATTGATGAAACTTTGTCCTTACAAATTCCTTCCTTGATAATGACAGTGATGTAGGATTTAAGGGAGATTTCATTCATTAGTAAAATAATAGGTCCTAGACCACCTTTGGAGGAGATTCAAAATTACGTACATATTAAATGGTCCCCTTATGGCCTGGTAGACATTGTTTTGATTTTCAATGGATTTATGATCTTTAATTTTTATCATAAATAAAAAATTGTTAGAGATTTTCTTGGGGATCCTTGGTTCTTTGGTAGAAGGGGGTTTTTATCTCCAACACTAGACTCTAAGATTCAATGCTAAAATTGAATCCATAACCTAGGTGTCAAACTAGGTTCATCTCCCAAATCTCACCTCGGTGTTTTGGCACTCAATTTTCATTTATGTTTTAGCTTATTCTATTAGGTCCTTGATAGTTGTTGATCAAGAAATGAAAGTAGACTCTAGATTTATCCATGCTAGATTATGTGTCAACGTGTGTAGTAACTTGCTTCTTCCTTCTTCCATTTAACTCCAATCTTCTCTTGATACTTTTGTTTAGACCATTGAGTATGAATATATTCCTTAGGATTACACAATCTAGAAAATTATCAGGCATCATGCTCAAGATTTCCCTTCCAAGAAAAATCCTAAACCAAAGGAGCAAGTTTGCACTGTAAATAACAAAGGAAATTTCATCCCCAAAGTCACAAAGGATGTCATCAATTTCAAGCCTTTTGTAGTTATTTTTGAGGAGGTTGAAATTGTGCCTTCCATTATTCCTCTCCTCCCCTTATTCTTCTCTTTTATTAGAATCATGGTGGACTCATGGTGTCATTGAACCGGTCATGTCCTCAGTTGCGGTACCTTTTCTTCTACCCTCTTCTCTATTTTTTTCTCTTGCTCACCCCGATCCCTATTCTACCGCTTTGGAAATTCCCCTTACCTTCCCTCTTGTTGATCCCTCTCCAATTTTATCCTATCAACCATCATCCCCTTCTCTTCAACCTCTTTTGGAGTTAGTTCTTTGTTGTGTTCCTCTCAATTCTTCTGTTGCTCCTCCTTTTTTTTCCCATTCCCATCTTAAGGAAATTTCCCTTTTCTCTTCCTCTTCCTCTCTATCAAAGGACTTTAGTCCTACTAAGAATACTAGAAATTGTCCCAAGTTGAAACTAGATATGGGCCTGAAGAAAGGAAAAGGTACACACACCAATCAATCCAAGCTTATCAAAGAATCATTTCAAAATATTTCTTAGGGATAATAGGGCATCCTTACCATGTCTCATGCGAGTAAAAATAGATCGAAGAAATGAATATTTTCTCTTGGAATGCAAGGGGACAAAATGTGCCCTAGAAAAATGGAATCCTCAAATAATTTAGAATTAAACATAACCCTTATATTATGATGCTGTAGGAAACCAAATCAAAATAGGAGGATCAACTTAAAAGGTTATGGAATAATGTCTCCTTTATCTTGCAAATCTATGCTGGAAACTTATGTGGGTTATGCACGCTTTGCAATTAAAATATTCAGTTTGGAGAATATATTATCAAAACTCCCAATTTCTTGGGAATGTTTTTTCAAGAAAATGGTTCAAACGTGGGTTGGGTTATAGTTAATATTTATGCCCAAAATTTGGAAAATTTGAGAGAAAACATACAAAAGAAATTTATGGAATTTATCACCATTTTTAACTACCTCTGTGGATCATAGCTGGTGATTTCAAAACTCCTTTGTATCTTTTTGAGAAATAGGGTAAATCTAGTATGAAGACTAATAACATGAAATCCTTAGCTGAGTTTATTAGATTGGGTGAATTTTTTGACATTGACCTTCATGCATCTTATTTCACCTAGTCTAATAGAAGGCTTAGAAATAATCATATAAAAATAAAACTTGATTGATCCCTTGTTTCTATTGAATGGATTGCTCTATATAATGATTTTTCCCTAACGGATCTTCCTAATATTGCCTCTTATTTCTAGACTGAAATTTAGTATGACTATATTGATTGCTCATAAAATAGTTGGTGTATACCGGTCTAGGAAGTGGAAAAGTCCAATTCAATTACAACTGATTGAAAATATGAAACTCTTTATTCTAAAACAGTATCTCCGTATTTATTTTATGGAGGATTCTAGGATATGGCCCCATTCTGTTTATGGTAATTTTTCTGTCAAGGCACCTTATCCTTTCCTGCTCCACCGCTCAAAGGACTTCGAATTTTGTCAAATTTGGCCTTCACAGGTTAATCCCCATCAGGTTTTTACTTTAGTGGTAGAAAAATATATGTCAACTTGAAAGGGAAGTGTTTGTGGAGTTGGGTAAGTGCACCAAGTTGGGGGACAATTAAGTGGACATCAAATCCTGAATTTTACATTAAAAACAGCAAAACATCAAATTTAGTCTTCCATGGACTTGAACCATGCCGAAAAGTAAAAAATATGTCATAAAAATGGTACCATTACGTAGGGGAGACTATTACCTATGTAGAAATGCTGATTTTAAAGTGAATAGCAGAGGATAAATATCATTTTATAATTGTTTACTAATAGTAGGTCTTTAAGACACTTTTTCCTGTGAATGTTTATGTCTATGTTTAAGATTGTAAAATTTGTTTCACTGATCAGAATGTGATAAAACTTATACCATCCCAACCGTGGTGAAATTATATACATGTTAAAAAAATAAATTATTTGATTTCAATATTTTTTGATGAAGTTATGGCGGGCAAACGGAAAGTGCTCTGTTTTCTTTATGTTTTCATACCACTTTCACGAGAAAAAATCATAAAAAAATAAAATATTACTCAAAAAAATACAAAATAAAATCCATCCCAAGATAGATAGTGGTATATAACTTCTCACCAAAGGAAAAATATATATATCAATTTTTTGTTATCCAAATTGTGGGCAAACGGACTATAATCTTATCGGCGTTTTTAAAAAAAAATACCAAGTCATTGAATTTTGAGTGTTTAATATAGATAATCTTGTCCATATTTTACAAAAATTAGTATTTTAGAAACTAGATTCCGGATGCTACGATTCATATTAATATAATTTTGTCTAATTTTGAGTTTAAGTATTGCTAATAATCCCTACAAGTTGATATTATGTTGTTATTTACAATATGATGTCCACTGATGACCCTATATTTGTCCATCAACTTCCTCCACTTACCTAGTTTCCAAATCTCTTTATAGACCCAAAGTTTTCCGGCCTTAATGGCCATTAAATTTTTGTCCCCTTCACCTTTGGGATGGCTCAAAGTTAGGACTGATGGTTCTAAAAAAGGAAATATAGTTGTCTCTGGAGAAGGGTCCTCTATTAGAGTGAAATGGGTCCACAAATAAGAGCCATAACTTTCAACTTTGGTAAGGGAATAAATCATAGAATATAATACCTCACCATTTTAAAAGGTAGGAAACTTGCCACAAGTTTTGGTAGAATAAATCTCATTGTTGAGATTGATTCCCTCAATCTAATTAATCTCTTAAAAAATAAGGGTGTGGCTAGCTAGACCAAGTTAGCAACATTATAACAAATTTGTGGAAGATACAATGCCAATTCTATAATGTCCAGTATCAGCGTATATATAGGGTAGGTAATAGGGTAGTAGATTTGTTAGCTAATATTGGAGTCTCTAATATAGTTAAGTAGACATTTATTGGAAAATTATATTAACTACTCGTAAAGGATTATGATGATGATTATCCTAAAAATCATTAGAAGGAACATGTTTTTTCTCTCACATTTTGAATCTTACTTGTACTGGTAGCAGCGCTACCCTTTCTAATTCCTATTCCAATGCTGACGTTGATTATTTTAATTATGATTTGATGGTGACTTTGTTGAATCATAATCATAGCATGTGGGAAGTAAAGATATAATATTTAAATTTTTTTATTTCCATTTTTAATAATAAATGGGAGTATTCTTCATATCATGTGGCACATGGCAGATTGGGTAAATGAATTTTTATTAAGGATCATTTAATCTCTCATTTTCACATCGTATAATTTCAAATCTATTCAACTCTATTATCAATGGGGGTGCATTGGTGCAAATTGAGCCTGCTAACTAAGAAGAATTGAAAAAGGATGTAGAGGTTTGGAATTTTCTTTTGGAGAAGGGGGTTACACCATTTATCAAATGACTCTCTGGTTATTTACTGTTGGTGTCCAGCAACATTTTATCCTCCTCAAAATGGAGTAATGTGAAAGTTGACAATATTAAATTTGAAATTTTCAATTAGAGCATTGTCGTTACGACGGGAATACCTTGAGATGGGCATATGTATTTTAAATGGTCCTTGGAATCAGAATTAGAGGACTTCCTGGAAAATAGAAAAGAAAGGGTCTCTATGTACGAGTCGACTATGAATGGGCTTCATTGAAAGCTCTTTGTGATCACATTTTGGAGCAAGTCATGTGTTATTTTATGCTAGAAAGGCAGTAATAAGATAGTGTTTGGCCCTTAGATTTTCATTTCAGCCCATTTCTGTAATGCTCTTAAGGTAAATTTAGCTAATTTCTTGTTTAATTTTTTTGATATATCTATAAAAAAAAGATCGTGTTGGTTAAGGTTCCTTACTCCACAAATGTTTATTGTATTTTCTATTTAAAAATATTGCATATTCCAACTCTTTGTATCTCTTTCTTCCTATCGCTAGATCGGTGTGCCACCATGCCCATCCTCTACATGTTGCCCATCCCCCATCCCATTGTGACCTTAACCTCCCACCATTTTTCTAACTTGGAAGTTGAAATAACCGGCCACCTTAAAGCCAATTCTTCCTCCGCTACTCACTCTCCTCTCTCTTCTCCTCCCCTCTTTAGTGCCTCTCTCTCTATGGAGGTGCCTCCTACCTCTCCCTTGGATTCTATAGTGGATTTGGATTTTTTTGGTGAAGGTTCCAATCTCGAGGTTCTTCTCAGTTTAACTAAAAATTACCAACATTCCCCTACCCACTCTTTTATGCATTCAACTTCTCTCTATAGTGTAGGCGAGAAGAAGGTGCATCTTGAGGACGTAATTGCTAAAGACATTGTTCATGTCACCGAATGCTTAGAGGACAAGGAATTGGAGGTGACCAACTCTTTTTCTGTTGAGGATCACTTTATCCCTACCATTGATGATAATTATGGTATTGACATCTTTGAGCTACTTCATAAGGTCCTTCAGAAAATTAAGAAAATGTTTACTCTCATCAAAAATTGGAAAGAGTATACTAATGGAACCTCAGCTGGTCTTCACAATGGGTGCATAGAAATTATCATTATTGCTAAAACTCTTGCTGAAAAGTCTGTTGATATTGCTGCTATGGAAGTTGTTAATGTTATCAAACACATGATTGATATGTAGTCCTGTAATTGGCCCATTTTTGTTATTTTTGGAATGTTGGTCTTTTGTGACTTTTGTCTAGATGTACTTATGTTGTATCTTGCTATATCTAGCCCTATGGTCTTGTAATAATAAAAGGATGTGGGTCCTTTCAACACTCACCATTTACAAAATGTAAAAAAATATATTATATTATCTTAAATATATATATATAATATATATATATATATATATATACATATATATATATAAATATTATATATAATACATATAATATAAATATATACATATATTTATATAATATTTTGGGTCCCATCATATATTCCATGACCAACAATGAAAAAATAAACCTGAAACTGAAATTTTAATTCATCCCATTTAAATTTAGGAGGTTCACAACCGTGGGGGAAAGGAAAAAGAAATCAATGGAATTAATCCTCCTCGAATGGGAGAAAGAGGGCTTTTAAAATGTTATAAATGACCCAAAAAATATTCAATGGCCAAATCATTAAATTCCCACAACTCAAACTCAAAACTTTATTGAATTAGTTCCTTCCATGGGCTTGGAGTCCAGAGAATGCTTTGCCTTCAGGAAGAACGAAATCCTACCATGTGGTCATTTGATAAATAATATACATCATTCGATATATTAAAATCAATGACGCAGGCTCTATTCCAGGATGAACAAGTAACACACTCACATTTCAAATAGAAGTGTCCAAAAGAGGCCTAGCTAAGTGACAACTATGATCCATTGAATGGAGTTTGAAAATAGAATAAATATGACATGTACAAAATACAGTAAAATACAAAATTGTTTATAGTGATGTGGTACTACTAGTACTTGCAAGTTGTGAGGTGATGTTAAATGTCCATTGAGAATTGAAATTATTTAATCCTATTTTTTGAAGGCATATTGTGATAGAAGGAAAAATAGATTCATAGAAGTTACATACCATGTAAAACAAAAAAAAATCATATTTCTCAATAACTATCATCCTACATTTGAATCTTGATTCTTTAAATATTATCTATTTATAAGTAACATTGTATAAGCCTTCGTTTTGAAATATTTCAATATAAGGGTTGGAAAATCAAGGTTGAGGGTTTCTAGAATCCAAAATTTCAAGCATGTCTACTTCCACAAGACCCTAAAGTAAAATTAAAACATAAATCCCATATGCAAAACTGCTTAAAACCATGAGTTTTATTGATGAATATCATGATATTTATTATCTTGTAATTGGCACAAAACTTCACAACTTAGATACTGGTTTGAGAATAAGAAAATTGAAAGTAAATATGTGGACCCATCAAGTAAACTAAAACATACAGGTTAGATAAAATTGGTTGTTGGATTGGGATTCATGATGGTCCACAAGGTTTTACCCTGCGTTGAATTTTTCATTCTATTATCCCATAGTTATGATGGGACAAATTTTTTTTTGTTTCAAATGGCAATGGAGATGAAATTATGTCCATTACAAAGGTAAATCTTGGCCATGTGTTATGGATTGAAATCAAATATTTAGGAACGTTTGACATAAATATAGAAAAAATTGCTAGCGATTATCATGCCACCACTCCAAATGCAAGAGATGAGTTTTTGTGAAAATTAAGTGTTTATAGAACGTTACTAAAAGGAAATCCTCTACATGTAATTGAGACATTAAAACTATGGGTTGGGGGATACCATTTCTATGATATTTGTTTTCCTTGGCTTCGATAGTGATGATAAATTAGATGAAAGCCGCTTGGAAGTGGTATATAATATCCATCTCGTTTCTCCACCTTGTGCATAAATATTTGTTTGGCACAATTAAAAATATATGCATAAAAAATTATTATTAATCAAATAAATCTCCAGCACTAATAAATTTAGTTTCACTACCTACTTGTGCTATTTAATTCTATGGTGTTTTGGTGAATGGTTTCGAGAAGGAAAAATTGCAATTGAACCCTATAATCTTGAGGTCCAGCAAAAAGTGATGTGTCCATTAACTGAGTGACCCTAGATATAAGTATTTTTTATAATAGAAGGGACTACAATCAATTTTTGGATTTTTTTTTGGCTCTAATTTATCGATAAATTTTACAACTACATTACCTAGATTGCATTCAACTGGGATAAGAAATACTATTAGCAAAATGGTACTTAATGGAGGAATATATTGTGCTAAGGTTGTATAGATCAGGAGTACAACATTACAAATTGGCAATACATGTGACAGAGAGATTTTTTCCCTTGGATTTTATACGATAGATGAAAATCATAGACAAAATCTATTTTGTTAGATAGCAAAATATGAGCATATTTCCTTCCTTACCGATTTCATGTGGAGGGTTCATATTTGAAAGCAAAACATTCAATGTGGAACATGAAATATTAAAAAAAAAAACTTTGGTGTTAACTATCACTACTTGTATGACCCATGTGAGGTGATTAAATAAAGGCCAATGGAGACCAAGTATTATGCTACTAAAATTCAACATGAAAGAAAACCCTTGATAGAAAAATTGAAAAACAAGAACTCTTGGGATGAAATGAAAGAAGCAATGGATGAAATTAATGTTGAGAAAGGAATTTGTTTTAAAGAGTTGTCAACACAGATTTTGGGATTTCCTGAGCTTCCAAGAAAATAAGAAGAGGATTTTCAATCTACCATATTTTAAGAAAAATATGATAAAAAATCCTCTAAAAGCATGCCAAATCATATAGATCATGAATTGCGAGATAAAAATTGGACAATGTCAAAATTTACTACATTTTCATCTATGAGGCAAGATCTAGACCATCAAAAATATATTTTATAGTATGGTTCTATTCTAGAATATGCATATTTCAACAAATTATAGAATGAAGAGCATCCTACAAAGAAAAGTAGTCATGATGACAGTATCTTTGAATAATTACACAGTCTCCTTAATACATATGAACAATGTCTCGTTGAAATATTGAAACAAAAATATTCTACAGGAGCAATTATTTGTTAAAATATGGTTTTTAGTGTTGGTGGTTAGGGTTCAATAGGACAAGGAATTTGGCTTCCACTAGAGGCATGACCTATAAGAGTTTCCAATAGGTAAGTCCTTAGAGCTTCACCTTCGGAGAAAGGACCACTGCATATTAGAACATCTACAAGTGGTAATCTAATGCAATATTCTTCAGTGTCAAATCCTCAACAAATAGTTCAAACACATGTAGAAAATCCTAGAGGATAAATTGACCATGAATGTATTAGTACTGCTAATGTTGGTGATTCCAGTCATGATGGTAGTAGTGGTCAGAAAGTATCACAGGAACATATTATTTTAAAGAGGCAAATACATACAGTTTAAGTTCCTATTGTCTAACAAGGAACCAAGAAGAGGAAAAATATAGAGAAAGACATAGATACATTTACTTGTACCTCAAGGAAATTAATTATATAACTAGAAGGAAATGCAAGAAAAACCCCTCTGCAAATTTGCATTCGACAGAGATATTCTCCCCAAAATTTATTTACTCCTCCATTGAAGGTTAAACAATTCATTCCTATAAAGACCTCAAGTTTTGGTTACATATTTGATTTTTCCAATAAATTAGAAAGAGATAAAAAAATAAGAATCAAATTCTACAGAACTACTGTAAGTTTAGATCCTACCACAATGAGGGTATTTCAAACATCTAACATCGTAACAGATATAATTGAATACATGTATGTGTGTCTGAAGTCATAAAACTAGATAATCAAATCTTTTCCACTGACTGTGATGTAACCTCTATTCAAATTAATTTTAATGGAATAAAACCTTGTGACAATATAAGTGTCTCAAAAAGGAACAATGATTTGGTGTACTCGAAATTTATAAAGGCGGAAAGAGAGAACAATAAATTGAATAATAAGATTCAAAAGTTAGAGTTGACCTTGGAAATGAGAAATCAAAAGTATAAATGACACTTAATAAGAAAAGTGAGTTGGAGAGGAAGATAAAATATTTTCCTCTATGATGGATATTTTTGCGAATGAATAGGCACATGTAGAAGTAGAAGAAGCCAATAAAACATTGTAGGAAAAAAGTAAGAATAATAGATTAGAAAAAAACATTGGGGGGATTGAAAGAGGATCTAAAGGAAGAGATAGAAAATTAAAAAAAAATGGACCAAAGCCTATATGACGAGAGAAAAATCAAGGAAAAAATGCAGATGGAAGAGAAAAAAAAAGATATATTACAACAGGAGTTGTCGAAAGAAAAAAGGAATATACATTCTTCCAACATCAAACTATCTAAATTTTATAAAAATGCATTGATTGATATGACAGATAATATTTTGGGGGAAATAAACGAAAATATTGATGATTTGATTAGTTTGTTATAATCCATGGCTAATATGCAGAGAATCTATGATAATCTCTGAGAATACATAACTGGTAATAATAAAGTGGTGGCTCTAAGAAAGGATACAAGAAGGAAAATTTTGGAAGCTATCTACAAATTCAGTGACATAGAATTGGCATCTAAAGAAATTCAGAACCAGTTTGATGCCTCAATAAAGGTATCATCTATCATTTAGAAGTGTGTGATTCTAGGTAAAGGACAATAATTTTTGAATAAGTATAAAAGAGTGTTGCATGAGCTGCATGGAAAGATAGAGGAATTCATAAATCTTGCTTTTCCAATGCCTTTTAACAAAACACACAATTTCATTAAGAATTATGCATTCCAGAAGATCATGAAATAAAAAATGATGCAAGATAAGAACCAAATTCTTGATATGCTAGATGAGACACATGTTTTTGGCTTTGTTAAAACATTGATAACCTTGTTAGTAGCTTTGCATACAACAATAAAGAAAAACTTGACTCTCAGTTATGAATTGCTAACAAAGTTACATGTCATTCACTCTGATTTGCAACAACTTGTAATTCCAACAGATGACGAGTGGAGCATGTTATCGAATATGATATAGTTAAGAATAATTTAACTATGAAAATTGTTCCATTTTTTGAAATCTTCATTTTTTTTTTTATACAAGGCATGTATAAACAAGTTGAATGAGGAATATTGTTATTTTTAAATTAAAATTTCACCATTTTTGTCTTCTATTTTTTTTTTTCCTTATGCACCATGGCTCCTCACATTCTATTTTGAGGTTCATAAGGAGAAAAAAAAATTTAGGTCACTATCTAAGTTTCTTGGGCTTCTTTGTGGACTAGAGAAAAGAGAAAACTTAATTATGACCAAGTGTTGGGTATTTGTGAGACCAACTTCTAGTTGTTTCAATCAAATTGGAACTTAGACTTTCTCCATTAGCTACCACTAGTCATGCAAGCAGGTATAATGATGAACATACAAAACAAGATCCTATGTGTTGAGCTAATTATAAACCTGCTGATCTTAAATAGTATTAAGATTAAAGTATTAACACAAAGTGTTTGGTATTTTTAGGACCAACTTATAGCTATTTTAATCAAATTGCAACCTTAGACTTTCTCCATTAGAAATCAACTAAGGGACATGAAGGTTAATTTGTGGTTCCGTTTCAGGATAGTTTCTAATGTATGATGAGATGTGACAGGTGGTATAGGTTAAGGGAACTTCATGTGAGCATGGGAAAATACTAGAAATAGTATCTACACAATGTGTGATAAAAAACAAGGCTCAATTTAGATCGTGCAATCATAATTCAAAAGTGCACAGAAAGTGGCTTTGAGAATAAACAATATTTTCTATGGTAAATGAGATTTGTTAGAGATTCAAAGGAAAATCTATGCTTAACCAAAACTGAAAATGTAGAGGGGTTTCTTGTGGTACTCCATGTCAAATTTCATCATATTTTTCAAAGGGGAATTCAAGTTATTCAAGTTTTTCTAAGAATTGCTTCTTGAAAAATGCATTTTGAGCCACCTAGCTTCTTAGCACTCAACCAAAAATATGAAGGCTTCTTGGGATAAATCATAGAAGGAATTTTTATACTGGACTCCGAGCCTAAGATAATGTTGTTTTTTAGATCAATTGGAATTTTTAAAAGAATGTTATCATCATTATTTTGAGTGTGTTTTTACGATGTCCAAGAAAAATTATGAGTTGACAGAAGAAAAGTTTGTTTTTTGACACAATTGAAACACTTATACCAAATTGAATATGTAATATAGAAACTAACACAATATTTGGAAGAACTGTAATTATATGGCATCCTAAATTTGAGTAAATAAGGTAGCATAAATATGGGTTTGACTGTCATGACTTATAGAGTTATAAGGTTTTTATATTTCATTTTTCGAGATCTTGAAGGGAAATTTTATCTAAAGAAAAACAAAAATACATATCAAGAACAATATGAAACCAATTCTCAAATCTGAGATGACAGTAGCTCAACAATAGTATTCCTAGCTAACATTGATAAATTAAATGGTTATATTGAAGTTCTCAAGATGGCAAAGATCACGAAGATAATGACATATCACGTGCAATAAAATTTACAAACTCAAAAAGGGGTGAATTGTGAAGAGATAGAAAGGGATCATGATTTGTTGATGAAGCAACAAGGAACTAAATGATCAATTTGTACATTGGTGTTGTATTTTTCCTAAGTGGGTGCTTACATGATAGGAATAGGTTCTCATTGCAAGTTGCATCTTGCTAAACTAGCCTAGTGGGTGCTTGGAAAATTTTCATTGGGTTCTAGAAGGAATGTGATGTATATGCTTATTAGGTTGAGTGTGTGATCAACCAATTTACAAATCATTGTATGCTAAGAAAATGTGTTCCTAACAACATGCCTTGATTTCAAGTGGGGTTTTCTTCCTCTAAGATTTTCCCACTTTATATTTAGTGTCCTCTATAATTATCTATTGACATGCACATTAATTTTTGTTCATGATTTGATTTTTTATTCTATTTAAGAAGTTTAAGAATTTGCTAATTTAATAAAAAATAATTCACCCCGCTCTCAATGCTTATTATAGTTAACATTTCATCACACTAATTTTCTCTTGTAGGAGAGAAAAAAAACTTCACAAAACATACAAAAAATTTGAAAAACATTTTCCTAGATAAATTCAAGATTACAACACTATTACAGACATGTAGACCATCTGAAACGAGCAATAGAACATGTAATTTTACTTTAGAGATACACCAACTGCTAATTTGCACTTGTAGTACCTTGAAACCAAACTTGATGCACTACCAATCAATCTTCATGCCTCCTACAAATCCTCACTTCACCACTCAATTATTTTCCTTCAATGTCACTTGAAATCAATGACAACACCAATGACCTAGGGTTGAAATTTTGGAGTTTCTTATCAACAAATATATCATAAATTCATGTAGGTTTTTTTATTGTTTTCCTTTTTGATTTACCTTTAGGAACATGTAATTTTGGGGTGTTTATTTCACTCTATAACTCCAAAGTTGGATGGATGCATGCTTATTTCAGTATATACTGCAACAAATCAATGTAATGTATTTCAAGTTTCATTCTAAAGACTACAAATCAACACAATGTTTAAAAAAAATATAAATAAGGAAAAATATAATATTCAAAAAAATGTACTGAGTATTTGAATATATTAATTATTATATGAAAATATATATCATGGGATATCCACAAATGGAAGCTTCCAACTTGATGGACCCTGATCATCTCTATCATTTTATTCACCAGATCTATGAGACAAACTCTCTCCTTGTTTATAGTTAACTACTGCAATAGGGTAATTATTTTTCCATTACTTTTAGACCCTCTTTTGACATTAATCAACTTTCGTACCCTCAAATCCCTATCCTACGTAAGTTTATCCACTTCATACCGTGATGTGTAAATTATCAAATAATTTCCCAAAAAATTTCAAGCTTGTTTCACAATTTTCACTTTATAACGGTCAAGGCAATGAAAATTCTCTCATCTTCAACTAAAACCAGAATAATTATTTTACATAGAATAGCCAATGAGAAAAAATCAAACATTTTTTTATTTGAAAAAAATACTTAACCCAGTTTTTTTCAATAGTTGGGTTATTGCTCCACACTCTAAGGGAATATCAAAACCTTTGAATTACTGAATCATTTTACAGGGGAATTCATGAGATTGATAAAAAAACTTTCCTTTCTTAAAATACCTGGAATATTCATTCCATTGATATCAACAAGATTAAAAGAAATATGAATCAATGTAGTCAACCTATTTAAGTAGTCTTCATGCATATATCTTTCATATTAGATAAGATTCCAAAAGGTTGGATTTACTAAATCCATTTCTTCAAGTAAAGCATCCCTTATTAATCATTCCCTTATTTCTTCTATTAGGGACACTGTAATTTCTCATAACCTCAACCTTTTTGATGATACAATGTTATCAAACAGAGGCGCTATGACATTTACCATCTCAACCTTACTGGATGCTACCTTAAACATGTACGTTGATATCTCATATGCACTTACAGAAGCACATACTTCGCCAAAAATATGAGCTTTAGAAAGATAATTTCATTTCCAGTATTTATCAAATCATTACAACCATAAAAATTTGGACCTTTAAGATAATTTTCATTGAGAAACAAATATTCTATTGTCATACAAACTTGTTTCCTTAAACTAGAAAAATCAACAATATAGATAGTTCTTTCTTGTGTTTGTTTAATTAAATGATGAATTTATTCCAACATGGGAATAATAACACACAACACACGTTATGAATATATATCATTCAAACAATGTATCAAATCCCAAGCATTCGCCACTTCCATATGATTCTGCCACATCACTCGTAATAAGGATTAAAACTCTTCGTACACCCTACAAACTGGTTAGTAAAATGAGATCCACCTGGTGTCGACATCTTTTAACAATTTATGCCCATTTTTTAGTCGTTGTATAAATATTTGGAATTCCATGAACCTTTTAGGACAATGACAGAAAAAAGCATGTACCTCTCGAACAAGGTCTTCGACTTTTGCTATAGGTTTAAATTTTCCAACTATTTTGTAAGCTAGGTTCATTATATGAGCCATACAATGAATGGAAATCATATAAGGGAAATGATATTTTTTGAGTCTTACACAAAGGAAATTATGATGACCTTGCATTCCATATTCCCCATCTTATCTAACACATACCAGCTTTGGTGCAATTGTAACATCATCCATGTCACCGATTTCCTTTAAAAATTTTATCACAAACTCACAAAGGTTTTTTCAGCATTAGAGTTCTCTCTCATATTTTGAATTGGAAGTAAGTGAGGTTGTCTCAAATAAGTTTCAACATTATACACATGCATACTGACCCAATCAGTATTATCTACTATTGTAACCTCATCAATAGACCTAGATATGTATCATGTAGAATTTAGTTTCTCTTTTAAGTCTTCTTTCTAAACCATAGCAAGGAATTTTTCCCAATCCCAACTACTAATTTCTGACCAGTGAGAATGAGGATAGTGTGGGAAACCAAGAAAATACAACATCTTCTTTTGTTTAGGAAATTTTTGTTTGTATCGCCTCTTTTCAAAATGTGAAAAATAGTAGCTAGCTGAACTGTTTCACCCAAAGACTGTTTTGAATGATCTTATTGAATCGAGAGGTAGTTATCCCTCCATTCAATACAAGTATTCTTTAATTTCTCTTATTCTCTTCAAATTATTTTTCATACATGAAATGCAAAAAATCATCTATACTTTTCTATTTGGAAACATTATTCTCAACCCCATCTACAATTATCTTTTCATATACATTTCCTAAATTCTTCTTAATAATATCTAACTTAAGTTTCATTGTGTTTTCCCTACCCAATTTCGAGCTACAGATTGTAAATTTGTATTCTTTGGAGGTTTATCTTTATTCTCATTTTCAACAAGTTCAATAAATGGAAACTTAGAAACCTACTCTAACCTGAAACTCCTTCCCAAGATCCAATTTCTTTCCTTTCTCATTCTTTTAGAAATAGATGTTCACTAGGTATTTGCCTTGGTGGAATTTGAATTTCCTTGACTGCAACTGCCAGAAGTTTCACCTCCAACATTCAATTGGGCACTAGAATTTGATGTTGTGTCATATTCATTTAATTAGGTAGGTGGTACAATTTCAAACTCAACCTCATTCAATGGAATGTCCTCAAGGGGAGGGATTTCATTTTTGTTGTCATTAAAAAATAAATAAAAAAAAAAATGATCACATTCTCATTATGAGTTTAATTTTTAATGTAATCATTATCCCTTTATTGTGATTGTCCTACTAGAGAAGGATGTGTTACCGTATATGGTTTCTTAAAATATGATTTTATTTTTCGAATTCCAGTACCACTACTAAGAGGGGTTGGAATAGCATTTTTACTAGAGGTTGAGATTCCCTTTTTTAGGTGCCATTTTCCTGAATCAAGGAATCCTCTAGAATTGAAATTAAAAAATACATGTTAGATTAAATAATATTGATATGTGCATTTAAACATCTCAACATGAGAAATATGTATACAGAAAATTATTGCGCATGAAAATGCATTTAGATGAATTGATTTAGGTAGAATGACAACAAAGAGAAGAAATTCATCATAAAGCATATCAAATACACTCTCATTGATTGATTTATAATGTTAACATTGATTACAAAGAAGTAATTTCAATATCTATATATCATGTTCTAAAAACACTGGAATAGTGCATCTCAAGATGTATCATGTAATGGATGTCAATTGATAAAAAATGCACAAAATAATGACATATGAGAGGAGACAATAATCAACATTGCATCTTACAAGAAATAGAAAAATATGAAATACATAATCTAAAATAAGAGTCATCATGGAAATGGTAGAAGGAATTTTAGATGTAAAAATATGAAATTTAAGGAGAACAAAATCTAACTAATCCCTTTGAGAATTCTTTAAAGATATTTGAATGATTTTCAAGTTATTTTTGACATGGGCTATATTATATTGTGTCACTTAACATGTAGTACTTTTTGCAAGAGTGTTCCATTAGTATAAGAGGAAATTACAAAAAAAAATCCATGATTTTTCATGGTTTCTTGATTGACATGTTACATCAAATTAGATAGGGATTGCCTACCATTTATTCGGTTTCGAATGCACTTGATCTATATTTATCTAATCTACATGTTTTTAGTACAAATATCACAAGGTTAGACACTTTTGAAATAAAAAAAGTTAACATAGAACAAAGTAAGGCATGCTCGTGACAAGATGTTTGTACTTTTTCTGATAACTGCTATTTTCTATATTTTGCTTTTCCAAATGCTAATTATCTAGTTTTTGGTTCATTCTTATAACTTTTTTCCCTTTTGTATTTATTTAATTTTTCCTCTTAGACATTTCTGTATGGTCACTAATTCATATATTATTGATTTTCACCATTTCGTTAACCTTCGATTCCAAACCAAATCCTCCCAGCAGATAAGTGAACCACGCGGACTATGAGCCGCAATTGATAATTTTTCATGTCTGGAGTGGATCTCGGCTCCAGGGAGGTCTATGCCATGGGTCATCATTTCATTAGCCTCCCAAGGAAATACCCCTAGTAGATGCATGATAAACTTGTAGAATGTACCACATTTGATATATATCCTTTAGGTCCACTATGGGATGAGGATCAACTGTCAGGAGTGTTTCACTCGGAAATGTTTCGTTCCTTTTAGAAACAGATAAGGTTAGGGACTAGGAGGAATACCTGTAGAATGTCGAGATGGTGTGTGCATACCATAGAGAAAGATCAGGCTGACTACGAAGAACTCCTTTTTGTCTTGGAAGGACTACCTGCAAATAAGAACACAAGACCACAAGATTTTGATTAGACAATAAATGAGGAAACTGCCTTGGGCCCAGGAAATATAAAACTTCCTTTCGAAGGTGGTCAGTTTCCCTGCTAATATGAATTAACACAAAAGACTGTAAAATATCAATTAAGTTGTTTCGTTGAACTGGGTAGGGGAAAGGCTGGTTTTCTTGGTTTTGATCAGAGGAAACCAATGCCGGTTATCTGATAACTGATGGCTGGTTACTGATTACCGATACCGGTGGGTTCTAGGATCTTCTTGGCTAGCTATGGTGTTTGTAATGGCTGGTTTATCGATGAGTATTAGGAAATGAGATGATGAGAAGGTAAAAGAATGATGGTTAGATGCAATGGCACGTTGGGTAGTGGATTCAGAAATGGATTTGGGAAGAATGTGCAATTCCAAAGAGCAGCAAGAAATGTTATAACAGAGGACATGCAAGATGTGACTTACTGATTTTGACAAAGATGCAAGGTGATATCCTTTGCTGTAAACACGTCTATGGTATTCTTCACTCGTCTCTGCTCGGTCAAGTGAAGATCTGGACTCTGTTCCTCGCTCCCAATGATCTCTGTTGATTCAAAAATCCTTTCCTCTGATCTCCCAAATTGAAATTTCGGTCCGTTGTTTTGGTTTGGGGAGCCCATTTACAGGGAACTGATGGCGGTTGTGTAACCGACGGCGGTATGAGTAGGAACCGGCATCGGTAAGGAAAAAGTAGGCTATTTTTAGTAAAATAAGCCCACCTTCCCTGCTTTTCTCCCGAGAGATCAGTTGCGGGCTTGGTCAAGTGACTAGAAGGTCGGTTTTGGGTGCGAGAAAGGAGGTCATTAGATATGGGTGTAGAGTGTAGACCAAGTTTTAGGTTTTAATTAGGTTAGTTTAGGATTAGGGCTAGGTCATGATGAGGTGGGCAAAATGAGGTGGTAGGTGAGGTGATGGGGATTTATCAATTACAAGGTAATTAATAAATAATTGTGTAAGGTTTAGGTAATGAGGTTAGGTTGCGAAATGGGATGCTGGGTCACAAGGGGTCGTAAGACATGAATTTTGGTGTCTACATTAGCCCCTTATTGTCGTGTAGCTTGTTCTGTAAAGTTGCGCGGACAATAATATGAAGTGGTTTCTCATGTTAAGGATATAGGTAATCCCCCTCAAATCTATCACAGATTGAGTGCACGGGAAATCAGGGATAGGGTTGATAAAGGGTACATGTTGTAGAGAGGATGGTAAGGTGGTGGGCTAGGTCCAAGGAAGCAGGCGCATGTTGAAATGCAATAGTACGACTAGGGTACATGATTTGACGAGCAAACCAGCAATGTATAGGCAAAGGTCGATAGTTTATCCAAACAAGGGTGATATAATCCTGGTATCCAAGGCATAGGAAGTAGCTCCAGGGTATATAACAGGTAAGGTACAGGAACGTTTAGGCATGTTCGGCCAGTACCAAATGGTTGGTTTGGTTGAGATAAATGGTCACGGTCTAGGTCTAGGCAAAGTTGGTCGACAGATCAAGTCAAGGACCCTAATCATGCTCAAACACGAACAGGGGACCTTGATTGGACAAAAAAACTACAGGATGGGTGGATAAGAGTAAAACGGTGATTGTTGGTGATGGTATGGGTAATTGGTGCAGCCTTAGGTCGGGCCAAATGGTTAGGTACGGCCTTGGGTCGGGCCAAATGGGTTGGTTGCGGCCTTGGGTCGGGCCAAATAGGTAGGTGGAGGCCTTAGGTCAGGCCGGATGGGTAGGGTGAGGCCTTTGGTTGGGCCAATTGGTAGGTTGAGGCCTTGGGTCAGGCAGAATAGGGAGGTTGCGGCCTCGGGTCGGGCCGAATGGGTAGGGTGGAGGCCTTGGGTCGAGGCCGAATAGGTAGGTTGCGGCCTTGGGTCGGGCCGATTGGTAGGTTGAGGCCTTGGGTCGGGCCAAATGGGTAGGTTAAGGCCTTGGGTCAGGCCGAATAGGTAGGTTGAGGCCTTGGGTCGGGCCAAATAGGTAGGTTGAGGCCTTGGGTCGGGCCGAATAGGTAGGTTGAGGCCTTGGGTCGGGCCAAATGGGTAGGGCGAGGCCTTGGGTCGGGCCAAATGGGTAGGTTGCGAAGCCTTGGGTCGGGCCAAATGAGGTAGGTGCAAGGCCTTGGGTCGGGCCAAATGGGTAAACAAATGGTGTTCAGCAAAGGTGGATATAGGCGATATGTGGGTAAAAAAAAGGGGGCAAATGGTAAATAGGGGCAAAAAGATAAAATTGGGGGAAAGTTGGCAGATTAAAACCGATGTCGATTCTACATAGATCAATATCGGTTAAGGGACCGATACCGGTGTCATTAGGGCAAAAAATGAAACCGATATCGGTTATGGGCGGAAAACCTATAAGAAGAAAAATACGGCTTGTCATTGTCACTTTGGTTATTTTGAAAAACCAAATTGACTTGTCTGACATGGAGAGTTGAGAATGGAGGTTTATTGAGTGAGGTGGAGCTATTTTGCTAGAGGAGTGAGTTGTTTGCGGGCCCGAATAGTTGAGGAGGCGGCAGCGGTTGATGGGCCGGGGACCCAACAGATCAGAATTGGAGCCATGGCATAGGCAGGAGGAGCAGGAGGGGCTGGACTAGCTGGACCACCACCACCCATCCCACCATGACGACGTGTTCGTCGTACGGGTAGGCTCGGAACTCTTTATTTTGGTGCATTTGAATGGTAGTTAAGTTGAAATTGGGGGTTTGGGTAGGAATTTGCATTTTTTAGGAAATAATGAGTAAATTGACGTAATTTGAAAAAACGAAGAGGATAGATGGGTAAAATAGGGTAAGTCGGCTAGGTGGGTAGGGTTTTATGGTGTTTGGGTGGGTAGATAAGTAGAAAATAGGTAAAAAATGTAAGTTTTGGGGGCCGCGCGGGGGTTCGGCTCCGGGCAAAATACAGCGACCGATGTCGGTTGCTAAGCGATCGGCATCGGTTGCAATTTTTGCATAGGGCAGAGGTGCGTTGGGCTTGATCGGCGTCGGTCGTCGTATCGGCCGGCGTCGGTGGGGCATTTGTTTTTTTTGTTTTGTTTGAGTGCATTTAATTTTGTTTTGGTTTGGTTGTTGTTTGGGTTTTGGGGGTGTTGGTTGGGTGTGTGTGTGGGTTTGTTTGGGTTGGGTATGGTGGTGGGTTGGTTGGGTTGTTGGGTGGGGTGGTGTTGGGTTTTGAGGGGTGGGGTTGGTGGTGGGTTAGGTTGTTGTTTGGTTGTGGTGGGGTTTGGAGCTTAGGGTTTAGATTTGAAGGTGGGTCTGGGTGGGTAGAGGGTTGGGGTATGGGTGTGGGTTTAGGGTTGGGTTTAGGGTGTTTTGGGTTGGGTTTCGGGTGGGTTAGGTAGCATGTTGGGGTGGGTTTGTAGGGTTTAGGTTGTGAAGGTGGGTTGGGTTTGCGTGTTGGGGTGGGGTAGAGAGTTCAGGGTGTAGGTTCGAAGGTGGGATAAAAGGGGGTTTAGATGGATAAAGTAGATGTTGTGATAAAAAGTAGGTCTAAGGATGTGGGTTGGTTTTGCAGGCACGTCAACAGTTGACGATGCAGTGATAGGATGCCCCCACTGTTGAGTGCGGATAAGACCACATGTATCCGCAGCTTACTGGGTGCCATCATGCGCGAGGTGGGACTCGGTGGAGTCCAGAGGTATAGAGCGATAGAGAGAGATCACAGCCTGATGGTCGCCCTCATCGAGAGATGGGATCCGGCAACCAATGTGTTCCATCTCCCGACTGGGGAGATGACTATCACGTTGGAGGATGCGTATCGCATCCTTCGACTACCTATCGAGAGAGAGGCAGTCTTCCAAGTAGATTCCGAGACTGCCATGGACAGCATATTACAGGTTTTTGGAGATGCAACCGCGCTACTTACCTATCACAGCGCGAGCATTGGGTATGGTGACATGTACCGTGCGCATCAGACACGAGACACGGCTGGCTGTGTTGATGATGATTGGGATCACCTGCTTCGCCCCTCCCGGACTCAGAGGGAGGCCGCTTTCCACGGGCATTGATGGGGGTGCTTCATGGAGATGGTGGAGGAGCACACCTGTTATGCTTGGGGCACTAGTGTATCTGGTGCAGCTATACAGAGAGCTCTGGGGTTATCGCCGGATGAGGCAATTTGGTATCTGTTCGACATTTTTGCTGCATTGTTGGGCATATGCATGAGTACATCGTATGCATCAGGCCAGTAGGGTTACCCCAGTAGCCAGGGCCACAGGTTATATACAGATATGGCTTTCAGAGATGGTTGGGAGTCGTGGGGCAGCCACGAGCAGTTGCTTACAGGTCGAGAGACGTTGGCCTACTACAGGCATTTGTTAGAGAGCCTGACAGCGGTAGATATCGTATGGAGACCTTACAGAGGCCATCACCCACACAGAGGAGGCCGAGTACAGTTACGCCTGGATCCAGTACACGTTCTGGATAGTAGGACGGAGGTCGGGAGAGTACGAGAGGATACCCCTAGAGAGGGTACGCAAGCAGATGGGGCTACGACAGGACGAGCCACCTCCCTTCCCTCAGTACAGGAGGGATGATGTAGAGGCCCCAGCTGCCAGCACCACAGCCCATGGGATCCAGATTGGGTTGCAGAGAGGCCAGTAGATGATGGCGTAGATGATGTTGGGTGCACGGGAGCATACAGGGTTTGGTGGGCTGGTCAGAGAGCGGCGAGGGTAGCACAGCCTGCACAGCCAGACTTGGCAGCGGTGACGGCAAAGAGAGATTAGCTCAGGGGGTAGGTACAGTTATTACAAGGGATAGCTTGGCTGCTGCGTAGGCACAGATAGGGGTCTTACAGGGGCAGCTAGCCCAGGCTCAAGCACAGGCACAGGCAGCACCACCCACCACCAGCACAGCCACAGGTGTAGGTACAGGCACAGGCAGCAGTACCTCAGCAGCACAGCCACAGCCCCAGATACCACCATGGCCACAGGTGCAGGTACAGGCACAGGCAGTACCTCCACCAGCACCACAGCCACAGGTGCAGGTACAGGCTCAGGGGATATTTGTGTTAGGTGCCAGGGGACCAGCCCCAGTTCCTTCAGTGGCGTGAGATCGCTATATGGAGGTTAGAGCAGAGGCCCGTTATTATCAGGATATTCTTGATAGTACCGGAGTCGAGTATCAGGCATATGCAGCTCATAGAGCAGAGACCTCGCACAGCCAGAGATCTCAGGGAGGAGCAGCTACAGCTGGCGTGTCCGTGACAGGAAGGAGGCAAGAGGCACCACAGGGACCAGCGGGGAGAGGTGCCGAGGGCGGTGGGGAGAGCTGATAGATCCCCGACATGGTTTTGTATAGGGACATGGGCACCGGTCTGCGAACCGGTTGTATTGATAGAGGCCTACGTGCCTACATTATTCATTGTTTTGATTCATTTATTTATTATATACCGGCCTGCGAGCCGAGTACGGGTTGTATATTTGATACCGGCCTGCGAGCCGAGTATATTTTTGGTTGAGAGACCGGCCTGCGAGTCGAGTCGAGATTTTGGTAGGTATTGCGGCCTGCGTGCCGGCTTTGGTATGTTATGAGATCACAGAGGCCCCGATGTAGGGCACATTGTATTTTTGAAAATTTGTATATATATAGAGATGATGCTTTGATTCATATGCAGTGTTCAAAAATGTGTTGAAATATGTGGTTAATGGCTGGTAATATATAGAATGTGTGATGAGTTTAATTGACATGTTGATAGATGGATGATGCTGATGTTTTTGTTTTTTGTTTTTGCACGTATATATGAATGTCAGGTTATGTGATGGATTGGTGGTTTTGTGACATTGTGATATATGTAATTGATGAGTTGGTTCCAAATGATGTATAGATTGATATTTTTTTGGTATCTGTAGTTGATGGTTTGTGTATCTGTGTAAAATAAATGATGTTTAATGAAAATGTAATGTTATATGTGGTGGATGAACAAAATGTGGTAAAGTGTGTTGTTTATATGCAGGAAAAGAGGCGGGCGCGCCAAAAATTTAGGTGAGAAATGAAGAAAAGAACGCTGTTTCAAAAAGGAAGGTGTGTAACCGGTATCGGTTATGTCACCGATGTCGGTAGCTGAATGACCGATATCGGTTATTTAGGTATGGGCTTTTCTAAAAATAAAAAAGCTAGGGTGGCAACTTAAGTTTTAATTTTAGAACCATGCAAGAGGCTAAAAGCGCGAACGCGACGCGTTTTGACGACTGAGACAGTTTTTGCATGAGAGATCTGAGTGATAAGGAGAGAAGAGACAAGAAAAGTGAATTGTGATCTGAGATTCAGAAGATAGCAAGGCAGGTTTGAAAAAGGTGGTGATAATGGCAGACGAGGAGAAACATCCAGCAGGCAGGGACAAAGAGAGAAGACAAGGGCCACCTCAAGCGACTGCAACCCAAAGGTAAAACGTTTTGGTTGTGATTTGATTTTTCTGCATGGTTTTGTGAATAAGATGGGGTAGAGTAGGGTGGGTAGATATGAGAAAGAAAACATGATAACAGGGTTGCAGGTGAGGTAAGTTGTTACAGGGGTAGGCAATCAGGGGTTCAGGTATTTTGTATGTATAAAAAACGAATAACGAGCAAATTTATTGTTGTAGGTGGGTTGTTTTTAGGAGGGGTGTATAGAAGTGACAGTGACTGGTAGTGGTTAGGGAGAAACCGGTATCGGTTATTCAACCGATAGCGGTTACGTATAACCGTACCGGAAACGGGAGAAAATTTCCAGAATGTTTGAAAAAGACCCTAAGTGGATTAAAATGGTTGTTGTCGTTTGGGTGTATGCAGGCAGAGGCAGGTTGAAGATGATGATAGCGTGCTAGCGCTGTTGTCGCGAATTTGAGTGGATGTAACACCACGGAATGGACATTGGATAAATCGTTGGGGGTTAAGTGAAATC
This sequence comes from Taxus chinensis, assembly GCA_019776745.2. Lineage (NCBI taxonomy): Eukaryota > Viridiplantae > Streptophyta > Pinopsida > Cupressales > Taxaceae > Taxus > Taxus chinensis. The sequence continues at coordinate 807,995,471 of CM034149.1, forward strand.
CGTTATTATTCGCGAATCACACGTAACCAGGTATGTACAACAAACAGGCGCTGAGTGAGAGATGGAATCCGGAGACAAATACATTCTCTCTGCCAACAGGTGAAATGACAGTAACTTTGGAAGATGTGTTTCGTATTTGAGACTCCCTATTACAGGAGAGCCAGTATATCAGGCACTACCTGGCGTGGGGGCGGGCAGCGATAACAGAAGTGTTTGGTCCATATGCACGAGACTTAACACGCGAGGTTTGTCATTCACATATGGGGTAATGTATGCAGCACACCCTGAGGGAACAAGGCTAGCAGTGATGGTAATGATAGCGATAGGGTATTATGCGTTACCGAGGGCAGAAGGGGGAAGATTTCTAAAGGCCACTGATGGGTGTTATTTGGGAGATGATAGAAGGAACGTGACTTTTGGCATGGGCACTTGCATATTTGGCGGAGCTATACAGGGGTTTATGGGCTTGTAGGTGAAATCACAGGACAACGTTGGATTGTTCCTACTTATTACAACTGTTGGGCCTATGAGCACATTGTTTGTATGCGACCAATATGCCGATCCATCCAGGTAGGAGAGACCGGAGTACAGAGGCTGGGATTCCGACGATGGGTCCAGACAGAACAGGAGGCAATATCTCAGGCCCGTGCCGGGTGACATTGAGTATTACGGCAGGTATGGAGAGGGTGACAGTGCGGATATCTGTTGGAGGCCCTACGGGAACTATATGGTAACCGAGAACATAGCTGAGGAGTTGAGAGGTGTAGAGTGATTGAGGTGGATCACAGGGGCACAGGCCAGGTGAATATGAGAGGATTCCGATAGATCGCGTGCGGCGACAATTGGGGATTTGTGCAGGACATACCACAGCTTATAGACCATATGAGGATCTATGCTGAGGTAGCATCTCACCACCCCCGGCCAACACCTCCAGAAGGGCCGGAGGATGATAGCAGCCGATCGCAGGGTAATGGATGCATGAAGACAGAGCTATAGATTATGGTGGGTAGCAGAACTGCGAGGTGTACGTGAGCACCCTGACATAGCGGTGATCACAGTCAGAGAGGGATGTCTGCAAGCGTTTGGTTCAGCAGCTCCAAACGCAGGTGAATGAGACAAGAGGATTGGTTAGTGGTTGCGGAGTCACGGGCTGCGAGACTAGAGGCTGGAGTTCTCCATGCGTGAGGGCGTATTCATATGTTACCGGAGATATTGGCAGATCAGTGCGCGGTACCAATAGCCGCGGGTAACCTTTGAGGACAGAGAGGCCCGGCGAGAGGGGTCGACGATCCCGATCATCACCTAGTTCGGGATGAGTTGTGATGGTCTGAGTACATGTTAGCGAGGTATAAGAATAATAAGGATGACGACCGTGCGTGTCGATGATAGAGAAGATGTATTTGTTTAAACATCTAAATAAAACTGAATATGTAGTTGATTTGAGTTATAATAATAATAATGTTTTGTGTTGTGGTTTTGGTGTTTTGAAAAAGGATATAAGAGAAATGTGATTAAATAGAATACACAAAAATATTTATATTTACCACGCATGATAGGTTATGATAGGGATGGTCGAGCTAATACCTTGGGAGACGCCCTGTCTCCGAAGTGCTGCCTACATAGCCCATTGGCACAAAGCAAGGAGGGGCCTCAGACCGATGTAGTTCTCCCTTAGGATCAGGGAGAGGCGAATTTTAGGCAATTTGGTATGGTTTAGGAAATTGGTCGTTTGGTAAAAATTTGATGTTGGTAGGGGTAATGTTGTTGGTGTAGGGTATAGGTAAAGCAAGGTTAGCTACCCAAGTAGTAGGGAATAGTTGCCTGATTAAGATCAACACACAATTCTAGATGCGAGGCAAGCGAAAGAGTGCTCTGTAGTGAAAAGAGCTAAACAAACCACACAAACGTAGAACGAGCCTGAAGCCCTAAGTGCCGTTCACATACGAGAAGTCCATAGTTGAAAAGAGTTGTATGATCACAATATATCAGGTGTACTTAGTCCCTTGAGTTGAAACAATGGTGGTGATGTGGATATATAGCGGAGGGTACAAAGAACTTGTTATAACGAAAGAGACCTACCCTAATAACAAGTCCATGACCAAAAAGTTCTTTTGAATAGCGTTTATTTTATTGGATGAACTGATCGATAATCGGGAAGTCGACAAAGGGATAATTGTTGTTTTATTCTGCGGTCTTCACGAAGCTGATCAATGCGAGAACTTCTGATGAAAGGCTGCTTGTATACTGCCATCGGGGAGCAGTCTATTTATAGTACAGAGATGATTTTAAGTGATAGCTGTCCTTCAGGGAGCAGTCTATTTAAGTAGCAGCAATGATTTTTTATGGGCATAGCTGGTCCTTCAGGGGAGCAGTCTATTATAGTAGCACAAATGATTTTAGTGCATAGCTGTCCTTCAGGGAGCAGTCTTCTTTATATAGTAGCATAGTTGGCATATAGCTGATTCTTCGAGGGAGTCATCCTAGATTTAATGTAGTGTTCTTTTGGCGTGAAACATCTAGTTTAGTAGGAGTTTGACTCAAGAAATCCCTTAAGATGTGGCTTATTTTAATACTTTGAAGTCATGGACTAGAATAAAAAAAAGGGGGAGGCATTATCAGAGGGGAGGTGCGAAGTGATTTTGATTTTATGCGGAGATATAGAAAACAAAGTGGTATTGTAGCGTAAATGAGCTCAAGGGGACGACGCAGTAGGTAGATAAGAGGTGATATAACACTAGTTTTCAACAGTAGGAATGTCGAAGATGTAAGGCATTAAGGGTTCAGGCTCAGGTTTACCATTAAGCGAAGCTAAACGATAAGTGCCTGATCCATAGGTGTGAGTGATTATATAAGGCCCAATCCAATTGGGAGCAAATTTTCCACGTTTGCTCTTTTCTAGTTTGGGTGAATGTTGATTCTCTTTGAGGACAAGATCACCAACCTTAAAGGGTACGCTCATGAAGTCGCGTATGCATAAGCACGCCTGATGCGTTGTTGATAGATTTGAAGGTGATCGAGAGCTGTAAGACGTCGTTCGTCAAGAAGCTCCAATTGAGCTAACCGCTCTTGGCAGAAATCATCGTTGGGTGAGAATATCCTGAAGAGATATTCTAAGGGAGGGTATTGTATTTCGAGAGGTAAAACAGCCTCGGTACCATATACCAAAGAAAAAGGTGTGGCATTAGTGGAGGTACGAATGCTAGTACGATAAGCCCAAAGGGCAAAGGGAATGTGATCGTGCCAATTTCTTCCAGATTCATTGACGACTTTCATGAGGATTTTGGTTAGAGTTTTATTAGAGAAGATTCAGCCTGACCATTGGCCTGCGGATAGTAAGGTGATGAGAAGCTAAGTTTGATACCAAAGTTGTCACAAAGGTCTTGCAACAACTTGTTTTTGAAAGATTTACCATTATCGGTTATTAGGCGATGAGGAATACCAAAACGACAGATAATGTGATGGTTAATGAATTCGACAATTTTTTCTTTTTGATTGAATGAGTGGAATAGCCCTCCACCCATTTTGTATAATATGCGGAGGTCGCTGTGATTATCCAACGGTGACGTTGTGAATAGGTCGGGTGATCTCACCAATAAGGGTCGTAAACCCCATTGGTGAGAAAGGCCAAAGATCACGAGCGACTTGTAGCGGGGGCTAGGAGTATTTGAGATTGGCATGTTGTTGACAGCTGACACATAATCAACACGGCGCTTAACATATTCGTCTCAGCGTTATTGAAAGTAGGCCAATAATATCCGAGGCGAAGATTCGTTTACCACGCAAGCCACTAAATGTCCACCACAAATCATCGGGTACTTATTGATGGTAATAGGTGACCTCCTCTGCGCCAAGTAGACAACGAGGAGGAGGCCATCAAGCCAGTGTATAAAAGTCCTCCCATGACAACATAACGGAAACACTTTAAGAGAAAGCACGTTTTCCAGTCCTAGTAAGGTCAGGTGGAGAACCGGATTGTAAGGTAGTCCATGAAACTGGTGTACATGTACCTGCGCATTAGTTAGACCAGTATTGTATCATGCAAACTACCCGGGGTTTGAATAGTATGGTGCAAAAAGTTGTTGGACCACAACGCATAGTCATAGTCATTGGTGCGGCGGTAATCGCGGAGCTAAGCAGCCATAGTATACCGCAAATTTGTTTAGTGGTGGGGAATGTTTTGGATAGATACTTTAGTAAAACTAAGGCTAGAACTGACTCCACTGTGTTTGTAATTCTGAAGTTCCTCGTTTTAACATTGGTAGAATCCACTAACTGATTGACTACATTGAGAGTCGCCAAAGATATTGATAGATTGAGGCCTAAGTGTATCGCAACTTGGAGACCCAAAACAGGGCCCGTATTCCGCTGTATTATAGTGCAAGGCAATCAAGCCAGGAATGAAAGGCTAGGTTTCAGCTGTCAATGGTGAGAACAATTCCTGCTCCTCCGCCGCGCTGTGCACTTAGATCCACAAAGGAAGAGGGTCATTTGATACACACTTTCTCTGAGCGAAAGAGTGGCGATGAGTTTCATCGGGGAAGGTAAAAATTGGTAATTGTTCCCCGTAAGGGGCCTCCGCAAGTTGGTCTTCAAGAGTTTGTCCTTTTGATTGATTTCTGTTGTATAAACTCAAGGTCAAGGTTGGGCGAGGAGCATGAGCCTCGAGCGAATGCGTTGGTTTAGGTGTGGTTTGGCGTACATTATGAAGGGGTCTTTGTTGGTGATGACCGAAAGTTTGTGTGATTCAAGAGGTAATGTCGGAGTGGTGTGGCGACGAATGATAGGGCCAGGCACAATTTTTTTGTCGACATGTGTATACCTATTCTCTACATCAACGAGGGTACGACTTATTAGTTAAAACGCTGCCTACTCTCGCGTGCAGGGTCTCGATGTGCGAGCATATCTCCTATGCATGGTCAGTGGCGGAAAGATACGGTAGTAAAGGGCGGTCGTCCTGGGGTGTATAAGCACGGGTGGCCTGCAAGAGAGTACGTTTTTGATAGCTTCGAAGGCTTGGTGAACAACTCATCCTCACTCCATGAAAGGCCCGTCCTTTTTTAAAAAAAAGATTAGAAGTGTTGAAAAGGTGACATCGATCCGAGAGTTTGGGAGATGACTACCGCCGGATGGATTGAAGTTTACCCCTGCAAATAACGCAATTGTTTAAAAGAAGTTTTTGGTGGGGGGCATTCTAGGATATGTTTTACTTTAGATGGCTCCACCTCAATGCCACGCAAAGCGACGATAAACAGCCAATAAGTTTTCCCGAAGAACCCAAAGACCACTTTCTTCCTTTCTTTTCTTTCTTCGGTTGAAGGCTGATAGAATAGTGTAACAGGTGCTCACATATAATGGTTTAAACAGCGAGATGTTCACTAAACGATGTTTAGACTTGCCGGAAATCGTCCGACATAGTCTTCAAGGTAGTGTGCAGAATGTCATGAAAATGTAGGTCATAGCCCTCTGATAGGTAGCCCCAGCATTCTTAAGCCAAATGGCATGACACGATAAAAAGGTTCCCCAAGAGTTATGAAGCTATTTTGTGTTGATCGTCAGGGCATACCAAAATTTGGGTTGTATCCTGAAAAAGCCAATCCATGAGAGAAAGCATTTCCATGGCCCGCAGTGAGATCCAACAAAGTTGATCAATACTTGGGAGGGGGAAGTCATCTTTTGGGCAAAGCAAGGTTAAATCCCGAAATCTGTTTTTGCTATCCCGAAGGTCCCCCTGGTCGCTTTAGTTGACAGGGGTCGTACGATGTTAGAAAATACCCAATTGAGGTAGCCAATATGCAGAATGAAAGAAACAGAAAGGAGTCGTTGGAGCTCCTCTTTGGGAACCAAAGAGAGCAATGCGGTGGATGACATTTTTCCTTCAATTTTCTGGTTTGTACTGGTTTGGAATTGGGGTTTAGGGTGATGTTATGGACGGCGATAGTAGGATCATCCTGGCATCGTCAGCCGGTAAGACCATGCGAAAGCTTGGCTGCGGCCACGGAGAGAAAGGTATGGTAAAGGCGGCTTGTTCTGATGTGTTAAGTGATTTCCGATCTCACTAGTTGAGGATCTTTCCTCCGTGTGGATGTTGATTTCTATCAGTAGATTCATTTAGCATGGGTTTTGGTTTCAGATGGTTAAGCGCGTTGAAGATAGGAGTCATCTGCCCTGAGGTAAGTTGCAGGATGGAGTCGTCATCCTGGACACTCAATAATTTAATCAAGGCGAATCTTTTCTTCGATCATGTCTGGATACAGAGGGGGAATGGAAATGGTCCTCATTATCGCGTTGATAATTGAGAGGACCTATGAAGATGGCATTTATGGAAAAAAAAAATTAGGGGGATAGATCAGGTCCATCGATTCTTTTGGTGATGATATAGGTGATGATGGTTTCGGTTAGGATGCCAGGCACGTCTTCTTCTTCTAGGATTACACTGACAGAGGTGTTTTCTTAGTGATAGGTGTTTCGAGAAAACCGAGACCACTACATCATTAAATGTTTGCGTGTGGTG